>JAFIRS010000023.1:142500-1342500 GCA_018342105.1 Gonioctena quinquepunctata | reverse complement strand
TATATATATATATATATATATAAAACTCGATGTTATAAGTGCAAAAATTGAAGTGAATAACGCTTCTTTTTTTAAAGTTTACTCCTTTGTCCGATCGTGTTGTTTGAAGATATCTTATAATTAGTTTTGAGGAACGTCTCTCTCAATTGGATCTCTGATTTGCTTCAACTGCCAAACTTAATGTTTCTTCAATTCACCCAATTTTCTGAGAAAATCAAGTGACAAACGGTCAGTCTTATTGATTAGGTTGATTGATAATAAATATGATCAAAATGTTATCAACTGTCGGCAATAAATTGTGTGCGTGTGTGTGTGTGTGTAAAGGAGGGTTATTTTTGGAGAATATGTTTGCTACATATATTGCAATTAATTGTGAAATCTACCTGTTTCCTTGTATTGTGGATCCTACTTTTCATTCTTTCATACGAAATACATTGTTCCTTTATTATTAGTGTATGTATTTTAAACTATTTTGGAGCGTATGTTTCCCATTTTCTTGAACCTAACCTCAGAAATGATTCTTCAAACGCAAAGTCTTATACTAATAGAAGATCAAACTAACTGATTGAAACATTAGCGAGTGCTTTTCCAAACAAAAGATGAGCCATTTTCCTCAACTAACAGCGCTACCAGTCCGCTAGGGACAAACATAACCTTAGTCACATTAAAGTACATGTAAAAATAAACGACGACGTTCCAGGAGCCAAATTAAAATTTGCAAATTTGAAGGATATTAATGTAGTAACATTAAAACGGTGACTTGCTTGTCGAAATCTCAAAATTTCTGGTAAAAAAATGAAATAATTACAGTGAATATGATTCAAGAGGTTATTTTTATGCTCCGTTTATGCGCACAAAAATCACTCACATTGCCTCCTTCTTTTCAGCAGCACTCTTTTTCGGTACATTTTTGCACAAAATGTAGCCGGTTTTATCGAAAACTACTCCTTTCTCAACATTTACACCTAACCTAACTTTCCACGTTAACTAAATTTCACCTGTCAATGGTGAAAAGTTAGTATTTCTTCGATAAAACCGCCTATATTTTGTGCAAAGTTGTTCCGAAAAAAAAATGGTTTGGTGTTTGTAGTTTAAGCTGGTGGAAAGAAGGAGGCATTGTGAGTGATATTTGTGCGCGGAAACGGTGCCTAAAAATGACCTCCTGAAGAAGGAGAAAGTCAATTTATCTCGGAATCGGTATGAGACTGCCGCGTTTATCTTTCGGATTCGTGTTCACGTAAGAAAAGTCAAACAGCTATTTTCAGGGAGCATGAGCACGACTCCTTAACATTTACCTAATCTACCTTACTAATCGTTGCAGAAACTGGATCAGGATTTTATTCAGTTGGATCTTTACCACCAATAAAATGTTTAGAACAAACATGAATATTTATTTTTTCTTTTGTTGAATCCACTCTCCTCGAGGCATGGATCCATTTATTATATCTAATCCCATCAATGTGAAGTTTTACGAATGGTATGAAAACACGTTTTTCTCTGGATATCGATTATTCAGAGTACAGTTCGCAAAACAACAATGTTTTGTTGGCATTGTGGTTATTAAATTTTCTTTTTATTTACTTAAATATTTTAAATAATTTAACTGGTTCACTTAAATAACATTATCTCAAATGGAGAAGGTTTGATGTTTGTCCCTACCATAAGTGCTGCCTCTCGTGACACATTTGCCACACTATTCTCAGGAAGAAGGCTCATTATTCCTGCTTATATAAATTTGTTGGGATAGATTTCTTAGGTATTTCATTGTTGCGGCCAATTGCACTCCCATTGCGGTCCGCCATAGACAAAAACTTGGATATATACGTGAGATTGAAAACAACATAACATCCAAAAGATAAATGTATTCGCAATTTAGCAAATAAGGATCATTGGTGGATATAGGAATCGATCAAGATACGGCGGCCTATTTTTAAAATGCGAAATGCCACTAAGCTAAAATTCTAAAATCCCAACTGAATTGAGATATTAGCGGGTACTCAAATATGGGCTTGTCTAAACTTAAGCTTAGCGTCGACTGTCGACGGTTAATTGAAACACCATCCTGAAATTTCATCTGTTACATACATTTTAATCAGGTTGTGATTTGGAGGAGGAATATTCTGAATTATTTGGAAATAGAAAAGAGTGCATATAAAATCACATCTGGAATCATCTACTACTGAAAGAGTCTCTTTCTTCCATAGTTCAAGAACATCTTGTGGTGGGGGGGATGAAGGGTATTTACGTTGAAAAAGGAAACATTCTCAATGAATAAAAAAACTATTTGATGTTTCTCTTTTCAACATGAAGGTGTTCTTCTCCGAACAGCCCCATTTCCTCTATCGGATCAAGTGACACCAAGTCTAAGATGTCCGCGTCGAAACTCCTCAATGAGACGCACGGTATCTGATCTTCGATCGAGCTTTCACAGAGATGGACGGTCTTTGCCGCTGCCATAATGTGAACGCTTCGTTAATATTTCAGTCAGAACGCTATCAAGTCGGCTATATACACATGTTGAGTCATTAGCAAACTCTGTACATCAACGACTGCCATCATAAACACGTCATCATGTCGATACGAACGGACGCTTCTGGTCGTTAGTCGCCGCAAATAGACGACTTGCAAGACTTTCTTGATTCAAGGCTGTGCATATTTGAGTACCGTGAGCTTGAAAGTGCATTGTTAGAGATACTGGAAGTAAGAGAAATATACCCTAATAGGAAAAAATGTAGTAAGGGATTGTGGTTGATATTACTATAAATGATTTATTTTTATGGCGAAATGTTCATGTGCGCAGTAGGCTAAATGAACTGCCTCGCGGTGTCGGGGGAAACTATAATCCGCTTGAAATCACGTTGTACAGGTGTTATTTCACACGAAATTGATTAAGGTATTCAAATACTAAGACACAAGTATGTTAAATGAGCGACAAGAAGCAAAAAGCTTTATTTTTGTTCATGACATTCCGATCATGATGTAACTCAAACCAATTTTCATCAATGAATATTTAAGCATTGAATCATATTATTATCGGACTTTCATATAGGAAAAACCGGTATTTAATGCTATTTCAATGTTAATGTGTACCTTAATCTTTTACTGAGAATTAAGGAGAAAATTCAAGTGCCAAGAAAACTGCAAGGGGGGATGACTACAAGATTGCCTTAAACAGTTATAAGAGGGCACTGAACAAATCCAAGAGATACCCGTGAAAGAGATACTGTGAGGATATAGAAAGTACAAGACTGTGACAAAATCTGAAAAATCCTCCCTAAGGATAAATATAAAGCGATACACTTCCTCAAATATGAACAAGAAGAGTACACCACTACAGGATGAGAAACAATAAGGGAACTCTTCAGGGCCCACTTCCCTGGGGCTCGAACAAAAAAGACAACTGCTAAAGGAAATGGACTGGGGAAAAGAGATAGACTGACTTGGAGGGATTGAACATCAACCTTCAAAATACCACAATAGTAGCATTCACTCGGAGACAGAAACTATGAAACTCTACAGAGTAAGGGGGAATTCAAATGTCTCGGGGTGATATTGGATTCAAAACTAACCTGGAACCAACATCTGCGGTCCGAAAACAATTTGAAATCCAACCCTAATAGTTTCTGGGCGTTTATTAATTCAAAGAAAAATAAAACTCGAATTCCGGGGCAAATGATTTTCAACGATATCACTCTTTCGACACCAAAGGAAATTGTTGACGCATTTGCTACATATTTTAGTAGTAACTATACCGCCAATGTTAATAATAGTCAGCATGAACTATCAGATACCCCAAACAATTTCAGTTTACCGCTAATTTTGAACAACATTAGTACTGAAGAAATTTTAAAAGCATCAAAAAAATTAAAAAACAAAATGTCTAGCGGACCTGACGGTATTCCTGCCAAAGTTGTCAAAAAGCATATAACTTACCGATGTCGACCCCTACAAATAATTTACAATAAAATGTTACATACTGACCGATTTCCTAAACTATGGAAAACCTCACGGATTTGCCCTGTTCATAAGTCAGGAAAGACAAATGATATTACCAACTACAGACCAATTGTTCTGATATCAGTCTTCTCAAAACTTATTGAAATCATCCTGTCGGATCTAATTTATAATAAAATTTCTAGATCTCTCTCGGAATTCCAACATGGATTCATGAGAGCACGAAGCACTGTTTCGAATCTATGTACACTTACTCAATATGTTTCGAAATCCTTGGATGATAAAAATCAGGTGGACGTCATTTATACTGATTTCAGTAAGGCGTTCGACAGAGTTTCCCATGAATTACTTCTGAGAAAACTAAGTCGATTCGGAATTTCTGTGAAACTCCAAAACCTTCTGAAATGTTACCTCTCGAACAGAAATGTGTTTGTTGAATATGAAGGGAAAAAAAGCTTTGAGTTTATTGCCTCTTCTGGGGTGCCGCAGGGCTCAAACCTGGGGCCACTCTTATTTCTTATGTTTGTAAACGACGTTTGTGACTCCATAAAATCAAAAAAACTTCTTTTTGCAGACGATATGAAACTTTATAAAGAAATTCAAGATCCTACGGACTGTACCACATTACAACACGACATAAATAATTTGGTTGGATGGTGTGACTCGAATAACTCACCACTGAACATTAGTAAATGCAAAATTATGACATACTTACGTAGATCTCCGATTGTCCACAATTATTTATTGAAGGATACCATCATTACGAGGGTATCTGAATGTAGGGATCTAGGAATAACGTTTGACGCGAAATTAACGTTTTCGTCACACATAGAGGATATCACAAATAAATCAATGCGTCTTCTTGGGTTTGTTATACGAAATTGCAAAGAATTCAAATCACTAGAAGCAATAAAATGCATATTTTTTGCTTTGGTGAGATCGAAATTGGAATATGGCAGCCAGATATGGAACCCACATTATACAAAATACAGTGACAAACTAGAAAATGTTCAACGTAGATTTCTGAAATTCATGTATCTCAAAGTTCATGGTTCATATCCAGAAAGACACTGTGAGTATAATCTTCTCTTGAATGAACTTAATATGGTTTCTTTGAGAAAACGTCGTGAAATTTCCGACCTTACTTTCATTCATAAACTTATACACAATGAAATCGATTCATCAACATTACTATCTTTATTGAACTTCAATATTCCTCGTTTAGCCTCTAGAACGAATCTTACCTTTCGTATTGATGTACCGAATTCCCAACATCATTTCTATAATTGTTGAATCATATGTGTAGATGTCTAAACAATCTTCCCTCAGTGGATATATTCTTTTCAAATGCATCCCAATTCAAACAAATTTTATATAGGCTCATCTCGAATTGAAATGTAATTTCAGAAAGTATTGTTACTTATCAGTTATTGTTAACATATAAACCTAGAATAAGTATACTGTGTTACACAAATTTTACGTTATTACTCCTATAATTGGACTCTTTTGTCTGTTGGATGTATTACTACTATAAATAAATAAATAAATCTGATGGATGTGACCAGAAAGGCGGTGACCACACTTATTGTGGCCAGACGATTTTTTGGGAAGGAATGGGGCTAAAACCTCACATGGTACACTGGTTGTACAAAACTAATCTAGGCAAGGTACAAAGACTTAAGGTGTTGAAGGTGCTATGCTATGAGATCAATGCCCACTGCAGCCATGAAGGCACTGCTGGGATACAAAAACAGGCGGGGCTAGGTGCCTTCAGACTGAGAAACACACTGGAAAACATAAATATTGGGACAGAACACGTGAGCATCTTAATCATTGTAACTAGAGATGTGCTGGAAATGAGATCACATCACATTGCGAAACGATACTCCTTTGACGAATCATACAGAGTATTATCACCAGAGGGAACTGTATGGAATGACACAGAACTCAAAACCATTCTGCAGGGTAAGATCTGGTAACAGATGAGTTTAAGATGGAGACTGGTGCGGAAGCAGAAGTGTTTTCTAAAAACCCAAGGACTAAGTGCAGCAACTCACTGGGTAATCATACTTCTGTGTTTCAGGCAAAGTTACTCGCAATACTTCAGTGTGCGAAGGAAAATGATAGAAGAGTAATAGTTGGGTAGCCAGAAAGTGACGTCCCAACTGCAGAGAGGAACTGACAACACTGGCAAAACAATACCGCGTGAAGTTTATTTAGATTTGCAGGTAACGATAAAGCTGACGAAATCGCTAGAGGATGAACCAAAAGTTAACCAAGTTCATGACAATCCCTTGGGGCATCAATGGATTCAGCACGTGCGTCTGTAGGAGACTGGATCCATGAAAAACACAAACACGACTGCAATAATATACTAGGAAATAGATACGGGAAATAATATGTTGAAGGCCTGTGACGGAAAAAAAACAGCAGACCTGTTCACTTTGAACAGGGAGCAATTGAAAATCATAATGAGGCTCATGACTGAACATGCGCCAGTAAAGGAGTATCTCAATAAAAAGGGGCTATTTGATGGCGACCTGACATGCAGACTATGCGGGAAGGAACCAGAAACAGTGTCACACATACTGTTAATCTGCGGAGTTCTGGATCGCAGAAGACAGTTAATTTTTGTGCAACCAATTGGTGAACAGAAACTATACAGTACACATCCAGTAGATGACTTGTACAAACTCGTACAAGGCACGAAATTATTGGAATGGTTACTGTAATAGAAAACAACAAGCAAGATACATTGTGCCAAAAGGAGGTCACGACCATACGAGCCTACAGGGTGGAATATTCACTGGGTGCACCTGAGGTGCAGGAGCACGTACTCTAGGACTCAGGGAATCCCACATTACCTGAAGGTGCCCACGAATGATTTTATTCACGATCCAAATAACACATCGAACTCCACAAGTATCATTTCGAACGGCTTGGTTTTCGATGTACAGGGTGGTCAAAATACTCTAGAAAAAAAAAATTTGATAATTTTGTATTTCGAAAACCAAGCCGTTCGGGACATATGCTCATATAAACTCTTCGTCCTGAAATCTGGAGGGTTGAATAAGATTTGACTCTGAAAGGAGGAGGACCCTGTGAATCATTTGAGAAATGAATTATTTTGTATCGTGCGCACTATTGAAGGGATTGTACTTGCCTAATTTGAATCGATTATTGACGAAAATGTCGAAGTAAACTCCAAAAACTCTTGACAAAAATGTATTTGCATCGTCCTTTAGCTCGAAAACCAAGCCGTTTGGGACATATGTTTATATGAGTGCAAGTAGCTAGATTGAATATGTAATTGATAATTCGAAAACGTAATAAATTTTCAAACAAACATAGACTAAGGTACATGATAAATATTTAATAAAGTGGTTAAAAAAATACCTAATAATCATAATTACAACATAGTAATGTATAACAGAAACAAAGATATAAATAAAATCTATGTGCTTTTTACGATTTAGTGAATGTTATGTAACGAACCTAGGCCGGACCTGTCGCCTCGCGCGTTGCCGTCGACAGCGATGAGATCATCCCCGGAGATATTCGAGAACCATCCAGTCGCTCTGCCACGGAAAACAACGGTCAATATTGGAAACAATTGGAACATGCCAGAATTCGAAACATCGAGAATGCTGTATCGGAGATAAATAGGCGACCCTCAAGTGGAGTCGACACAGTCTGAACGAGCCCATACGATCGAGCTATACAGTGGAGTAGTAATATAAATTAAGTTGAGATTAAGTGTGAAATAAATTAGTAGAACCAAGTTAAGTTTATTTACGTTACAATTGGTGTCGGAAGTGAGATTTTGAAAATAAACAAGTGATCGTGGAGTGGATAGTCAGAAAAATAAATTGATAGACCTTTTTGTACGCCCAAAATAGACAGTGGCCCGGTTTTCGCGAAGTGGACAATTGTGCGTGGGAATATAAACTGATACACTCTTCGCGTGAAACAGACAAAGACTGGTGGCCCGGGAAAAGAATTCGCGAAGTGAATTTTAACAAACTGATAAACTTTTCGTGTGAAACAGACTGATACCTCGTCAAAGACAAAATGTGTTCAAGAAAAGTGCGCCTTGCGGACTTGAAGGTAGCGGAATTGAAACAGGAATTGGAGGAAAGGGAACTGGAAACAACGGGTAAAAAGCAAGTACTCCAGGAAAGACTTGCAGAAGGACTTATACAAGAAGGTGAGGACCCCGAAACATTTTTATTCGAAGTTCCCGGAGGTGATTTAAGTTTGGTAATGAATAAACTCGAAGAAACTACTGAATCCGTGAAAGAAGAACTGCAACAAAATTCAAGAAGCTTGGAAGAAAATGCTAGAAATCTGGAAGAGAAGCTTGAAGAAAATTCTAGAAATCTGGAAGAGAAGCTTCTAGAAAATTCAAGGAGCTTGGAAGAAAATGCTAGAAATCTGGAAGAGAAGCTTGAAGAAAATTCTAGAAATCTGGAAGAGAAGCTTCAAGAAAATTCTAGAAATCTGGAAGAGAAGCTTCTAGAAAATTCAAGAAGCCTGGAAGAGAAGTTCCTGGAAAACACAGAAGGCCTAAAAAAAGAATTGTGTGGTGTGGCTAATTTTCTAGAAGAAAGAATGGGAACCGTTGAGACAGAGATAGATAAAATTAGGGAGCAAATGAACACGGAGGTAGATAAAATCAAAGATGGGGTCGAGGCAGAAATGGACAAAATAAAGGAAACGATCAGTAAGCTGGAAAAACAAATTAATAGTGCGTCCTCCACAGAGATGGTTAACGAAAATGCAATGCTGGACTTGAGTTTGAACGTGGATAAAGTTCAAGAGGGTATAAAAGATGTCAAGGTCATTTCAGAAATGGGGAAGCTTTCCATGAAGCCGCCTCAGTTCGACGGAAAAACTCCATGGGCAAATTACCGCCGGCAGTTTGAAGCAGCGGCCAAAGCAAACGGATGGAATGCAGGGGAAAGAGCTGTAGCACTGACACTTGCATTACGTGGAGAAGCGACAAATATTCTACAAACTCTCACCGCCCAAGAACAGGAGGACTATGATCAGCTGATTAAACATCTAGAATTACGATATGGCCACGCCCATTTGGAACACGTATACCACTCCCAACTGAAAAATCGCTGCCAGAAAGCGGGCGAATCCTTACAAGAATTTGAAACTGACATTGCACGCTTGGTTCGTCTCGCATATCCAGCCATACCGGAAAATGTAATGGAGCGATTAGCGGTTCAGGCATTCTTGGATGGACTCCGTGACCAAGAAACCAGACAAGCGTTGATATTAGCTCGTCCAACACATCTCGTAGACGCACTGGCACGCGCTTTGGAATTCGAAGCAGCAAAACAATGCTGCAAAAGCCAAAGTAAAGTTCAAACGATTGAGGAAGACTCACAGGAGCCTGCTAACTTGGAAGCTGCCATAAGAAAAGTGATGAAGGAAGTGTTGCCTGAGAAAAGACAGATAAGATGCCGGAATTGTGGCAAAATTGGACATGTGCGTAGCAAATGTCCAACATTCATCGACTCCGATGCAGGAAAACTAAAAAAGGTCGACGAGAAGGGGCAATCGTCGGCATGTGTCCGGCAAGCCCCGGTTAACAACGCATATGTCGCTATCCTTCAACGACAGAACAAAGGTGTCTTCGTAGACGGTCTCATCAATAACGAGCCTTGCACCATGCTGCTAGATACAGGTGCGACTAGGACAATTCTCGGCCTTCCTTTGCCAGAACACCGGAACGGATTGAACCGACAACTTGGAAGCTACGCACAGCAACAGGGGAGCCAGCTACTGTATATGGCGAGCTACCGATTGAAATAATTTTGGGCAGCACTAAAGTGAAACATCAGGCACTTGTAGCGGACATCGAAGACGATGCAATCATCGGAATGGACATCATGAATTCCAGAGGGTTTGAATTGGATTTCAAAGACGGCGTCCTACGTGTCAACGAAGAAGAGCTGGTGCTTCATGGGAGAAGTGAGGGGTTGATCCGTGTGTTGTTGGCTGAAGATGTAAGCGTACCTGAGAGGGCTGAAACCATTCTGGAGGCTCGCCTGGACGGGAGTACGAGCAGTGGAAACGTGGTGATGTTCGAGCCCAAACTTCATGATGAGAAAATTGGACGAGGGATTGCACTAGGGAAGACCTTGTTGCGTGCTGACAAATTTGTGCCCGTAAGGGTCATGAATGTCAATTAATTTCCAGTGACCTTGAAGAAAGGAACAATATTGGGGCACTGCTCGTCAGTTTCCTCAGTAATCCGGAGTGTACGAGGTACGATTAGCCAACCCAACAACTTGCCCACAGAACTAGAAAAATTAGTTGCCATCTCTTCCAAAGATATAAAACCAGCTCAACAGCCCAAACTAACAGATTTAGTTAAGAAGTACCAAGACATCTTCGATACCGGACAAGGAAAAGGAGGTCGAACTAATGAGGTCCAGCACAAGATTGATACTGGGGGTTCCCGACCGATCCGGCAATCAGCAAGAAGACTTCCTCTTGCCAAGAAGGAAGAGGCTGACAAAATAGTCAGCGATATGGGAAAAGAAGGAGTTATCGAACCATCTGACAGTCCCTGGTCCTCTCCAGTCGTACTGGTGAAGAAAAAGGATGGATCGACACGCTTTTGTGTAGACTATCGCCAACTTAATAATGTCACGAAGAAGGACAGTTACCCTCTCCCGAGAATAGATGACACCCTAGACACGTTGGCTGGTTCCACGATTTTCTCGACCCTTGATCTGAAGAGTGGATACTGGCAAGTAGAACTGGCTCAGGAAGATCGAGAAAAGACTGCTTTTACCATCGGCTCAGGATTGTGGCAGTTCACCGTTATGCCATTCGGGCTCTGTAATGCTCCCGCCACATTCGAAAGATTGATGGAAACAGTACTGAAGGGACTCTCATGGAACACGTGTCTAGTGTATCTCGACGACATAATTGTGGTCGGCAGATCGTTTGAGGACCACGTGAAAAACTTGGAGGAAGTATTCCTCGACTGAGGAACTCCGGATTGAAGCTGAGCCCTAAGAAATGCCATCTGTTCCAAAAAGAAGTACGATACCTCGGCCACGTTGTCTCTGGGGAAGGAGTAGCAGTGGATGACCAGAAGATCAAAGCTGTTAAGGATTGGCCCATCCCAAAAGACATTCACCAACTTCGAAGTTTCCTTGGTTTATGCACATACTATCGCCGATATGTGCTGGGATTCGCCAACATCGCTAAACCACTGACCAAGCTCACGGAAGGCCAAACAAAGTTCCAGTGGTCCGAAGAATGTCAAGACTCATTCAGGAAGCTGAAAGGAGCTTTGATCAACGCACCTATACTGAGCTATCCCTACCAAAAGGAAATTCATTTTGGATACGGACGCCAGCAACGTGGGACTTGGAGCTGTCCTATCTCAGATCCAGGAGGGACAGGAGAAGGTCATTGGTTATTTCAGCAAGACGCTTAGCAAACCAGAGCGCAATTACTGTGTCACCAGGCGAGAGCTGTTAGCTGTCGTAAAGGGAGTGGAACACTTCTACAAGTACGTGTATGGAAGAAGATTCCTGTTGAGAACTAGACCATGCAGCTCTCAAATGGCTCTTACAGTTCAAAAATCCTGAGGGTCAAGTAGCACGTTGGATCGAGAGACTCCAAGAATTCGATTTCGAGATCGAACATCGAGCCGGAACTAGCCATAAGAATGCAGATGCCTTGTCGCGAAGACCATGTCCAGATGATTGCTCACATTGCCGACGAGCAGAAGAGAAAGAAGCAACACTTTTTAGAACCGCGGCAATGGATGACAACTGGAATGACAGCAAGATCCAGAAAGACCAAGAGAGAGACCCCGACCTTGGCTTAGTCGTCAGCTGGAAGAAGGGCAATCGAAGACCATCATGGCAGGAAGTCGCAGGTTACTCGCCGGCTGTTAAGTCCTATTGGGACAATGGAACTCTCTTATTCTGGACAATGGGATCCTGAAACGGGTGTTGGAGGCCGACATTGGTGGGAAGACAGACGCCAAATAATTGTTCCCAGGAACAGAAGAGAGGAAGTGCTGCGGAAATCCATGATGGAGTCGCTGGAGGACATCTGGGAGTGACGAAGACCCTGCAGAAAGTGAGGCAACGGTTTTACTGGGCCAATTGTCAAGCTGACGTCCAGGACTGGTGCAGAAAGTGCGCTGTATGCGCTGCTAGCAATAGACCTCGAATACGACCCAAGGCCCCGATGCGTCAGTACAACGTAGGCAGCCCGTTCGAGAGAATCGCCATTGACATCGCCGGCCCGTTTCCCGTATCCGACCACGGGAATAAATACATCCTTGTGGCAATGGACTACTTCAGTAAGTGGGCGGAAGCCTATGCCCTGCCCAACCAGGAAGCCATCACCGTCGCCGACGTCTTGGTGAAAGAATGGATATGTCGATTCGGTATTCCAATGGAGCTGCACTCGGATCAAGGCAGAAATTTCGAATCCAACCTTTTCCAAGAAATATGTCTACTGCTGAACATCCGCAAGACAAGAACCACGGCCCTACATCCGCAGTCCGATGGAATGGTGGAACGGATGAACAGGACGATCAACCGCCACTTGTCCAAGGTTGTCTCTGACCGTCAAAGAGACTGGGACCAGTATCTTCATTTGTTCCTGATGGCCTATCGATCCGCAGTACAGAGTCAACCGGTCAAACTCCTGCTAGTATTATAATGGGCCGAGAACTGCGACTGCCTTGTGACCTGAAGTTTGGGATACCGCCAGGACAAGACACTGCGGGAGAGGACTACGTCAGCAAACTTCGGCAGAGAATGGACGACATCCACGAACGAGTCCGGTTGAACATCCAGAGTGCCAGCGATAAAATGAAGAAGACCTATGACATCAAGGCCGACGCAGGAGGATTTAAGGTTGATGACCTGGTTTGGCTGTACAACCCCAAACGTCGTCGTGGACTATCACCAAAGTTGCGGAACTCGTGGAAGGCCCGTATAAAATCGTGAAAAGGATAAACGACCTTGTGTACCGAATCCATAAGCCACCCGAGGGAAACCAAGGGTCGTCCATTTCAACAGGTTGGCCCCTTACGCTGGAAACCATGACCAAGTTCGCACCCTCAAGCCACCGGAGGATGATATGACGTTCGAGAAGTTTATGTCCTTGTATTCAAACGGGCAGAAAGTTCTACATGGGTTACTAGAGAGGAGTCACGAGACCTTTCGAGGTGCCTGCTGACTACGCACTAGCGCACTGTGTGGCAGAAGATCTTCGAATGTCCAGGGGCATCGCCGTAGTGTTCTCCAAGAAATTTGGTCAACTCCAAACACTGCGGGAGCAGAATCCAGAAGTTGGTGGGGTGCTACAGTTGAAGAAAGGCCAGAGAAACATCTACTACCTAGTTACCAAGAGGCATTCCCAAGATAAACCGTCCTATGAAGATGTCTGGAAGAGTCTCACCAAACTAAGAGATACTATGGTGGACCAGAACCTGGTGGATCTAGCAACTCCAAAATTATCCTGTGGTATTGATGGGTTGGACTGGAGAGTCATAAGAAGTATGCTGGAGGCGATATTCAGATCCAGCGGCGTCAAGATTTTGGTTTGCTGTAACCCTCTTCCACGACCGATCATGAAGACCGTGGAGTGTTACTTCCATCGAACTTCACGGTGCAGATATGGGGAGTCATGCAGATATCGTCACACTCCAAGGATGAAATTTCGGGACGAAATGTCTTTAAGAAGGGGGCAATGTAACGAACCTAGGCCGGACCTGTCGCCTCGCGCGTTGCCGTCGACAGCGATGAGATCATCCCCGGAGATATTCGAGAACCATCCAGTCGCTCTGCCACGGAAAACAACGGTCAATATTGGAAACAATTGGAACATGCCAGAATTCGAAACATCGAGAATGCTGTATCGGAGATAAATAGGCGACCCTCAAGTGGAGTCGACACAGTCTGAACGAGCCCATACGATCGAGCTATACAGTGGAGTAGTAATATAAATTAAGTTGTAGATTAAGTGTGAAATAAATTAGTAGAACCAAGTTAAGTTTATTTACGTTACAGTTAGATATTTGGACAATTATATACTCGGATACACAACATAAATACTTAAAAACTAATGAAGTGGTTGCAATGATAATGAGATAATAATCATAATAGCAACATCATGTACAACATGGATCAAATATATAAAAAAATCTGTGTTTTCTATGATTTGGTGAATGTCAATTCTTGGGGTGTTAATCGAATAATTTTTCATTTCATTTTCGTTGTTTTATTTGCTTCAAACTTTGTGAAAGAGGATTGAAAAATTTGGGACCAAAATATAGGTAAGTTTTCTGCAATATATCTTTTTCAAGTTTGAGAATAATATAATTTTTTGCGGTTCTATGTCTTGTATTATGGTGATGTTCTATCGGTAATAAGTCAGATGTTCGAGAATGTTGATATGTGATCACTTTGAGGAAATAAAGTTGTCGTAAATCAAAAATTTGTGAGGATTTGTATAGTTGCTCTGTTGGAAATTTCTTAGGTTTTTGATATATGCTTTTCAATATGTACCTTTGTGCTGTTTAATATGGCTTTTCAACGCTGCGCCCCATGATATAATTATGTAGTGAAACTAGTGAACAGTATATTATACGAAGTTGTTGAGTGTTATAGAGTGTTCTTAGTTTTTTTGCTACAAAATTTATACGAATATCCCATTTTAGGTTGGCGTCTACAAATATACCAAGGTATTTGGTACTTGTAACCTAATGAATGATACCTGGCTCTTCATTTTCCTTTTTTATGGATAACGTATCGAATTCAGGTGGGTATTTTGCATATGAGGTGAATGGGATAAAATGAGTTTTATCAACATTTATAGTGAATAGACGACTACCAAACCATTAAGTGATCTTTGAGAAATCATTTTCTGCAATATATTATAAATTTTGCCAAATATAAGCTTTATACAAAACAGCTGTGTCATCTGGAAAACTCATTATATCCCCTTCAAATCCTGCATGAAAAATATCATTGAGAAAAAGGGTGAATAGAATTGGCTCCAGTACAGTTCCTTGGGGTATACCATATCTAATTGTTTTGAAACTACTGGTTGCAACAGCAATTTTTACACGATGTTTTCTATCTTCTAGGTAACTCTTGAATGATGAATATGGTGCCTCTAAAACCATACCCTTCCATGACTTCAAGAAGTTGGATGTGAGTAACACTATCAAATGCTTTTGCTAGGTCGACGAAGCTACATAGGGTCTGTGTTTTTTTTTATTTTGGTTGGTATGCACCAACAGAAAATATCTCTTACGATGGGTAACAAGTTTTCTATAACGAAATGAAAATTTTGAAAAGGGAAACATTTTCAATTGAATATTGAATGGATAGATTTTTTTTCTGCGTATTGAAAAATCCACGATAAGGAAAATATTATTGAAATAGACCATAACGGACGATTTTATCGTGAAAATAGGAAAAGAATAATTCTACAAAGACGTGGCTCAGATACCGCAGCAGAAACAGATTTGTATATTGCAATTACATAGTTGAAGCAAAGTAAAACTCATAAAGTAACGTAGGTAATAACTGAGACAGACTCCGGCAATCAAATAGCTCCTTTGCTTATGTGAAAAATAGGTGTCACCGCTATTTACAATGTAAGATCTCAAAACGGCCACAGAAGAACTAATATCGACTCACATAGAAAACTGCAGAATAGAAGTGCACTGAACAAAACAAGAGACTAAGAAAAGCGAATGTTCCAAAAAACTAGGAAACAAACAGTAATGTAGCAACAGAAAAGGGTGATCAAGGAAAGTATAAAAGATGCAGCAAAACGTTTCAGAAAACAGCCGAGTATAATGTCGGAATGGATATGATTTTTATAGGTTTTTGACAAACGTTCGACCGACTGAAGAAAAAACAACTAATGAAACATTTGAAATGCATTGAAATACCAAAAAAAATTGGGGAATTGTTGAAAATTACAATGAAAGAATTGAATGCATCAGTTATAAAGATAGGCCAAAGATAAAAAAAACATTAAGAAGAGGAGAGAGATTTCTGTCTAACCTAATCTCAACTATAGAATTAGATACGGCAAAATATATTGAAATTGGGAAAAGTGAGATGTTAAAAAAATTACACATAAATGAAACAAACTTAATATATAAGCTGTAATAGAAAAAGAGAAAACAATGAGTGATTTCAAATATGGAAAATATAAGTTTAAGAAGGTGGACGCTTTCCTATAGAAATATAATAAACAAAAATAATGAAAATCAAGTTATAAGTAGGAGATTTCACTTCAGAAGGCAATACAAAATTGAGAAAAAAAACTAATTGGGCATCTAGAGGATGTTGATGTGGTCAAAGATAACATGCAGTAGAAACAATAACAAAGTATGAAAAATTCTTATAATGGAGAAAATGGATAATGAAATAGAATAAATACTGGGGGGAAGGAAATATAATGTAATAATTTTAATATGTCCTGTGGTAACAAATCACATAGCCAATCATATTCAGAAAATGAGCAAAAGGCTTTCAACTTATATGTATTCATATTGATAATAATGATAACAAATGTGGAGCCAAAATAAATGAACCTTGATATACGTCGTTTCCCTTCTAGATGGCAACGTTGAATTCATGCAGTTGATTTGTTTGAAGTAAAAAACAGTATGTTAAAAAAATCAGAAGTGGAGTCATCCGCGACTGGAAATAAATATTGGTTACTATATCTTCCAACGTCAAGATATCCTTTCGGGAGGTATTCATGATGAAAAGGGTAACATTCTCGTAGATTTTTAAATTTTCAGAAAAACATTTATCTTCCTTATTTCAATCGAGAATGTTCACATTTTATAATTTATTAGTGTTGTCTATATAATTTGGGAATCGCTATAATAATATCACAATGATATTTAAATAAATATCGTATTCACCTAAAGAAATTGTATGACAATTTTGAAAAAAAAAGTTATCCTGATTATAAGTTCTGCTTCCATTCCGAATATATTTTTGGAAAACAAAACCATATACTATGCATTTCATTACATGCCAGTGCTGGATGAACTAGTTCTGGTCGTTTTTTGAAGTATCTCGAGGCTGATCAATAAGCCAAGAGAAAAATTTCATCCAAAACACATCTATCAAGTGAATGTTCATATTGAAACAAATATTAGCCCAAAACAATCCCAGACAGCACGGAATATTCCTAGAATATTCTCTAAATATCCGAAAAGAGAAGAGTATATTCCGAATAAACATGGAATATTCCTAAAATATTCACATGCCTCTAGCATATTCCAGGAATATTCCAATATGCATAATACTAGAATATTCTCGGAGAATATACCAGAATATTCTCGTTAGAATATTCTTGTATGAATATTCATAGAATATTCATGGCATAATCAAAATTGAATATTCGGTTTTGTATATCCATGGAATATTCTCCCTTTTTATATGGAATGAACACCAATAACCATTTTCGAGTTCAAAATATGGGAAAAGTATGAGAAAAAGTGCGAATAGATGTATTTGATTTGCAAACAGAGTTTTTGTTCAGACAAGCTGACAAAAATACCTACTGTACTGACCAAATTATAATTGGTCGGAAAATATCGAGGTGCACTTTCACGACCAATCAAAACCATTCCGCGCGCCTCAGCGTCTGTCGTTCATCCGGTAGTCGTAGCTTAACCCGATGGCAGAGCTGTAAAGTTGAATGCATTTTGAATTGACATTTGACATCTTTTTTTTTTTACTGGTATGGGTTACTTTTGCATATTTGTTTGTGAAACTAAGTGGTACGTGCGGAACGATCGGATCCTTGAAGACTCAAATCTGCCTTCCGTCAGAGAACGCAATCAAAAAGTATTTCATTGTACATTCGCTCACGAGAATCCGCTCGTGAGGGAAGCCACTGATTATAACATAGACGACCCCTCGCGTTTTAAGCGTCCCAGGCACTCTCTGGAGTGATGGGTGACCTACTAGAGTAGAGTTTATTTGGTGCAGCTGATTATAAAAATCTTTACACAAGTCATTGAAAAAAAATATACATGTCTAAGACTCACAATCATATGTCCATACAGGTCAATGTGAACACATACACTCACATACACATACTAGAAAACACAAAAAAAAAGTTGTACACAATAATATATAACACAATGAGGTTTGAATAAATATATGAAAGTATAATAACACAAATAGTTAAAATCTATGTGTGGAAAAGGGAGTTTGGTAAACTGAAGTAATCATGTAGATTATATATAGTATTTGTGGAAAGTACTTTGTTGATTATTTTCTTGAATTTATAAATTGAGAGGTTTCTGGTTTCCTCTGGCAGTTTATTATAAAGTTTTATGTCCAAGCTATTTTTAGCTGAAATTTCCAATCTATATAATTTATCAACAAGGTTGTTGGCGTTTCTTGTTTGATAGCAATGAATATCTCTGTGAGTCTGAAATTGTTGATTCTTTTTGTGTATTTCTTCAAGAGACTGATAGATGTACACGGCAGGAAGAGTCATAATATGTAGGCTTGAAAATAGGGGTCTACAAGAGTCCCTATAATTTGCATTTGCAATTATCCTAATTGCCCGTTTCTGCATCAGAAAAACCCGATTTGAGGAAGGGGAGTTGCCCCATAGATATGTACCATATGATAGGTGAGTATGAAAAAGCGCGAAATAGGCTGTGCGTAGTACCCCAGGACTTATGCAAGAGCTGATTTTCCTCAATAGAAAAGTTTGTGTCGACAATTTTTTACACAGCACTTCGGTATGATTTGACTATAAAAAGTTGCATCGTCAGCAAACAGTATGCAGTTGATAAAGTTCATATGATCGAATATATCATTTATATAGATGATAAACAGGAGTGGACCTAATACAGAACCCTGCGGTACCCCATGCGCGGTTTGAGCGGTGTATGAATTTTTATTATTATAGTATACTGACATGTATCTATTTGATAAGTAGGATTTGAAAAAGTCTAAGGCTACTCCTCGAATACCATAGTGCTCCAGCTTATCAAATAATACCTGATGTGAGATGCAGTCAAAAGCTTTGCTAAGATCTATTAGTGTTGCACATGTGTGATTTCCGTTTTCAAAACCATCCACTTATCCTTTATCATCGTATAGATCGCCTCAATAGTGGAACGATTTTTACGGAATCCAAATTGTCTCGTGTTCAGGAGTTGATTTACTTCAAAATACCTAATTATTCTATTTTTGACAATATATTCAATTATCTTACCTAGTATTGGTATGATAGAAATTGGCCTGAAGTTTTCAGGTGACTCAGTGTCACCACTCTTGTAAATAGGTATAACTTTGGAAAATTTTAAAATATCCGGGAAAACTCCTTGAAGGAAACACATATTGCAAAGCTCAGTGAGTGGTTCGGCAATTTTGGTTTTGATTTCCTTAATTATTGTACTGTTCAGATCAAACATTTCAAAAGTATTTGTGTTTTTTAAGTCATTTATAACTTCGATAATTTCATTTGGGGTGGTGGGTAGAAAGAAAAACGAAGAGTCTGTTCTAGGAAGACTTTTCAAAAAGTCATTAGCGGAAACAGTAGTAATGGGTAGACTATCAATAATAACCTTCGCAACAGTAGAAAAATATGAAACGAAATCATCAGCTGAAATATTGCTGGATTTTTGGTGCATTTGTGTTAATCCCCGTTCTCTGTTCATCAGTTTCCAAGTATCTCTACATTTGTTTTCGGAGTTTATTATATAATTGTCGTAAGCATTCCTTTTAGCTTCGATCAGGGCATTTTTGTATGATTTATTATAATTTTTAAAAATATTCTTGTCATCAATGGAATTTGAGGATTCACTGATGGTTTTTAAAATTGTGGGATTATTTCTCATGAATTTGAGATGGTCGTTAAAAAAATTTATACCACTAGTTTTTTGTGATTGAATTTTTTTGTTTTTTAGAGGAGAGTGTTTGTTAATATAGTGACCCAAAGTGTTAGTTAGGTATTCGGACAGTAATCTAACATTTTCTTTGTCATGGCCTGCCATTATAGTTTGCCAGTTTGTGATATCGAAGTCATGTTTAAAATTATATAAATTATCCGCGCAGATACGGCGTGCAATGGAATGTGTTTGAGTCTTAAATTGTTTGCAGAGTTTGATGAACTGTGCACGATGATCAGATATACAAATATCTACCACTCCATAATCGCTTATTTCATTTTCGAAGTTAACTAGTATATTGTCAATGCAAGAACCACTACCACTCACCGGATCGATTCTGGTGATTTCATTTATTAATTTTGTGTAGCCATAAGTTGTGATCAAATCCATAAATCTACAGTGATTTGTATTACTATTTTCGAAATGAATATTAAAATCACCAGTAATAATATTTTTTTTTTATGTCTACTATTTAAAAGTCTAATCAGCTCTTTCCATTTTATCCATAAAGATATCGATATTTCCGAGTGACGGGGATCTATAGACGGTAATAATAACAACATTCATTTCTAAGAGTTCCACTCCACAAACCTCACAATGCAATTCCATGTGAAAAGAGTCGAGATTAACAGGTTTTGTTTTCAAAGATTTATCAACATATATTGCTACTCCGCCATGGACATCTATCTCTCTACAAAAGTGGAAAACCAATAAATGATTGTTAAACTGAATTGTTTGTAACTTTTCCCTTGTGAGCCAATGTTCACTTAGACAAAGTATTGTTATATTACTATCGTATAAGACATGAGATAAATAATTTGTTTTATTTTTGATAGATTGAATATTGACGTGCAATAGACTGACCTCATTTTCCACACAATAATTTTCTTCATTTTTAAAGTCCAAAGTGTATATATCCGACAAGTCATTTCTCATCCTTGGGTCACCGTCTTGGGTCTCCAGTGAAAAAACTTGCTGACACAAGCACCTGCAGGCCATATGTTGGGATCCATCGCCTTCTCAAAATTTTCCTCCAGTATTTTGACTTTGAAAGATGCATACATTTCTGGAAACTTGGGAGTTAGTGCCTCACAAACCACTTCCCTAAATTTCTTCTGTAGCAATGTATGCAGGTCATTGACTGTGGTGTGTGTGGTGGTGTAATACAGGGTAGCAAAGCTGCATCCTCAATAGAAATTATTATTTTTGTTTCCCAAATTTTTGATCAAAACTTCCTCTCGGTCATGGTCCCAGAAACACCATCATGGCAAGGGCTATGGACCGGTCTGTAGTCCTTCACCAACCAAAATTCTGAATTCGTCAATGGCTGTGGCCCACTTATTCGAAGTCCAAAGAGCAAGAGCCTCAGGGTTACGCTTGGTTTTACTGACAGTGATAGAAGATCCTGATATATGTGTTTGGAATTGTTTAACAAATATTCTTAATAATCACCACAGTGTGATAAGTACACTTTTATGTTACCATTCATTTCATTCCATAAAAATTTCATTTGTAATATCACTGATCATTTCATTTTCGAAGCGTTTTCTACAAAATGTCTAAAAGAAAAAGGAGCAGTGCTTGGTATAAGGAAATACACCAGGAAACTGAAAATATTCTTAATGCTATTTTTGCACAAACTCCGTCACATCATGCAAAAGGACAGTTAAGTAATCAAGTTGAAACTATTAGTGATAGAATGGATTCAAGTTTTTCTGATTCAGATAGCAGTAGTTCGATCTTGCAATTCTTGTTTTTCAGAGATATCCCCGTAGTGACAGAAGAAACAGGTTGATAAAATATGTGTTATTATTTTCATTATAACTATATAGAAACAAACCTGTTCAAATTCATGTTGTTTTATTTCATTGTAGGAAACAGGTGCGCAGTCTGCAGATCTAAATTTTTTTTTCTGAGTGAGTGAAAACAATTACGTATTGCACTACTACATAATTTTTGAGATGAAGTTTTGTTTCTTGGCAAAATGTAAGGCAAATACATTGCTTGAATTGTCAGTCACGAGTCCGCAGGACGAGTGGTGTTTTTCCTAAGCAACTCAGTTGAGTTTAGAAATGAAAGACAGACTTATAAGATAAATTCAATCACGAGTGGTATTTTATTAGACTATTTCACGAACAAAGTGAAAGGTCAAAAAAAATTAATTTGGCAGAATGAGAGGAAGAAATTTAATAATAATAAATAATTCAAATTTAATTATAATCATGAAATGTTTATGTTAACTTTAAACAATTTGTTTTAATTATTATTTGTTACCTATCTATAAAAACAAATATTTTTTTATGAACCGAACCTAATACATTATTCTCGACTATAATTATTATAAATGGTGCAATTGTAAAAAAATTGAATAGTATGACCGTTTTTAGGTGGATACAATGTATTGTTGGTATTATTACTTGATGTACTTGGAGTACTCATAAAAGTATTCACTATATTCCGATGATGTTCAGCACTCAGATGTAAATACGGTTTCGAGTTAGAACTTCCACGTCCAGTAATTTCCATAGCTTGTTGTTCACTAACGCAGGATCATAGTAACTGACTAACTGCAGTGGCACGATAGGAGTGTTTTGTTATTTTTAGTTTTTTAGTGCCCAATCCTATCTTTTCTGCAGATAGTTTTGTCCATTTTGATATTGTATTAATACCAATAGGACAATTCTTGTACCAATTATTATTATTATATTTATTCCAGTAGCCATTCACTGCCAGAAAAAGTCTGTCATTGGTAATAATTCTCCTTTTCGATATAAGTTTCCAGTATAATCTCACAGGACACATTTCAGGATTTTTCAAATTTTGAGTAAGCCATTTAGTATCTTCACAGTTTTTATCACCACCTTGGTGGGTTTTGGAGAATATCGGGTTATATGCAATTCTGTTTGTTAAACAGCCTTTATTGTCAGTCTCTTCCTTAAAAAAATGTAACATGGAAAAAGTTTCTTCGTTACCTCCCCAAGCTAGTTCAACTGCAGCTATGTGAAAAAACTTCTTTTGGAGTCCATCTAGCGTGTCTTCGTCCCATTGTAGCACATATTTCTATATTCGTCTGCAGTCATAGCGACAGAACTCATTTTCTTTTTTTTCGGGTATAGCTTGCAACAATTTTCTCTTACTAGCTCGAGCCGCCCTCGCCTCCTTGAACATTATATTTTTGGAGGGATCAATATGTCTCTGACACTCACAAATATATTTTTCTTGTACTAATTTGCAGTAGTGTTCCATATGGTTTCAATAACAATCTCCTTGTAATCACTACCATAAATTCTCCGCATATTGAATGCCCAGTCTTTTAGAATGAATGCTAATCTTTCGTTGCTATTTCCTGCATCTAATTTGTAGTTGCGTTCCGCACAGAACGTCATACATTGTCTCCATATATGGGATTCTGATTTTTTTGTGTTACTGGGTATATTTTCTTCAATATTTTGGTTTATTACTTCGTTTGAAGTAGCACCGAAGGTACTCATTCCAGACGTTTGCAGCTACTATTATTTTTGGTCAAACTTTGCATTGCGATCCGTATCCATGGTTACGTCGTTGAAAACACGATGCTGATAGACCAATCAGAATTGAAAGACAGCTGGTGTTTTCGCGATAATACAAGCTGTCTTTGGTTTTTGATTGGTCAGATTTCTTGAAAATTCCAAAGTACGTGGAATAGTCAGGCATAATTGTAGAAGTTCATATTATTGATGAAAAGTGCCATTCAAGATTTTATATCTGAGGATACTCATGTGGGGAAACAGTTGTATTTTTCTTTATTTTCTTAATTTCTGAAATTTCAGGGAATGGTTATTTTGTTCTGAAAACCCTTCAGGATATTTAGGGAATATTACTATCATATTCCTGAATTACTTTGAATATTCTCGCAATATTCATAGAATATATTCATGAAATATTCTAGGATTATCCTTTCTGGAATATTCATGGAATATTGTAGGTATATTCTGGATATACAAGTAATATTCCCAGAAGATATTCCAGGAGTATTCTTTCTGGAATATTCATGGAATATTCTGGATATTCCGGGAATATTCTTCATGGAATATTCAAGGAATATCTAAAATTTTCCCCACCAGCACATTCTAGGAATATTCCAAAAAAGATTTATATATCCCTGGCACATTTAAGAATATTCCAATATCCCAAAAATAATATTCTATGAATATTCATGGAATATCCAGTGCTGTCTGGGATACCTGATCACATAATTGAATATAACATCTCATTACACCAATAACAATTGAATTTTCCTAAAATATTCTCCATAAGGAGTAGTGTTTTATATCACATAAAGACACGACACATTTTTTTGCGTAATTCATCTAAACAATACTCTCAAACAACGCCAGAAAAAATTATTATTGATTACATCAGCTACAACACCTTGATCGAACGCATCCGTCATGTTAGGAGAATCCATCATATACCCAATAATTTGTGGTGACAGCCGAGGTTGAGAGAAGATGATGTATTCGCACTCCCATCCCCCTCCCCATCAATCTTCATTGCCAGTGTCAACGATAATCCGGCGGATGCGACACAATCCAATATAATGGCCGGCAGGGGCCAGTTACGTAAGCCCATTGTGTCGCTGCATCAAACAGCTTCATATTGTTACAGCTGTCAGACGAGTCGTTCACAAAGAACGCCCAAACTGGTCTGTCGTATCGATTATCCAACACTTCAAATAGGAGCAGTCGAGAATTTTGATAGAGGAAGCATAGCGAAATTATTTGAACTTGTTGAGCGAATGCAAGAAGACGTCATTATATTGAGTTAATTATGGTAGCAGAATTTTATCTTACATGAGTTGTTCAGGATCATTATTTTCTCTTTCTATTCGTACTATACGAATACAAATACAGTATGTCCAATTTAAAATTGTCAGTGACAATCCCAAGCAGCATCATAGTGACGGAAACTGATACTGCAAGTTCAACTCGGTGGTTATCACGTAATCACCACTAAATCTACCACTATATAATAGGAATAACAAAAAATTTGTATTTGCA
This sequence comes from Gonioctena quinquepunctata, assembly GCA_018342105.1. Lineage (NCBI taxonomy): Eukaryota > Metazoa > Arthropoda > Insecta > Coleoptera > Chrysomelidae > Gonioctena > Gonioctena quinquepunctata. The sequence continues at coordinate 1,317,555 of JAFIRS010000023.1, read as the reverse complement.
TGGTTGTAGTCACGTAATTCCCATCTATGGTAGCCAATCCACAGTTATATAACTCGTTAGTGTCAATTGAGGTGAGTGTAACATTATCGCCATTAAGCAGAATCACCTTAAAGGTTATCAAACTTGAAAGCGGAAAATAAACGTTGCGGTAACCATCCTGTACCACTTGAAGTCACAATCACTTTCAATAGAGTATGATAGTTTCGTTGACGTTGTACCTTTCATCAAACCTTCAATGTGGCAGGCACTTGATTGTGATATGTGGTGATGGTTGCTACATTCTTGCTATCTCCATAAGTGATTGCCACAGTTCGCATTCAATAAAAGTCACTACAAAGTTACAATTACTTTTGAAATTCACCATCAAGTGACCGTGGATTTGTGCGCACGATGACGAAAGCTAACCTAACCTAACCCTTCTCAAATTATTTTATTGTGGCTTACAAAAAGTTTTTTTTTATCTGTTAGGTAAGTGAATGATATTTATTCAAAATGAAATGGGTTATGCGTTTTCAATGGACAATTTTTCTCGATTCTGAAGTGAACGTAGATTGATCCGCGCGATGACAAAAACTAACCTAACTTATCTCAAATTATTTTGTTGTGGCTTACAAAAGTTGTTTGGTGAAATGAGAGAGAGAGAGAGAATATACTTTATTGTCATAAGAGTAATCTTGTGGACAGTTTCACTTAATCTATAACGCAGTTTATATGTAAAAACAAAATGCATTTAAAATAATCAATTTTCACTTAATACATAACGTCAGTTTGTATATATATATATATATATATATATATATATATATATATATATATATATATATATATATATATATATATATATATAAGTCGTACAAAATACAGGTAGAAATAAAAAAGTTTGTCTTAATCCATAAAGTAAATTCATATAAATATAAAAATTTATAAAATATATAAGTCATATTGAAATATTCCCTAAATAAAATTTAAAGTCACATTATTGATTGGTGTTTAAAAATTATCATTATAAAATTCTTGTATATTATAGTATGGTCTATCACTATAAAAACATTTCACAGCCTTCCTGAAGCATTGTAAAGATTTTATTTCTATTATATTCTTTGGCAAATGGTTGAAAATTTTACAACCATCATAGTCAATCCTTTGTGCTGATGTCATTGGTATTGGCAACTTAGTCTTGTTGGATTGCCTTGTCACATAATGGGTTGGCGAGGATTGAAATTTGTTCAAATATTTTTTAATTAAACACACTGTTTCCATTATAAAGATAGAAATCACTGTTAGAATTCCATGAGTGCTAAAGAGTAACCTACAAGAGTCTTTACGTTTTGATTTGCACATATATCTTACGGCTCGTTTTCGCAAAATTAAAATATTTTGCAGTAGATAACCACTACATACGCCCCAAAATAAATACCATATCTCAGGTGAGATTCCACCAGAGAAAAATAAACAGTCTTAGCTGCTGTTAAACCAAGTTCATTTGCGACTACTCTGACTGCATAACAACCAGAAGACACTTTGTTACATAAGGCATAAACATGGTCTTCAAATTTTAGTTTTCTATCGATATGTACTCCTAAAAATTTTAAGCTACTTTTGTTCTCAATGATGTCATTCCCAATGGGTATATTGTCAAGTTCACATCTGAAAGTTACTATATTAGTTTTCGAAATATTTATAGAATCACACCAACACTTTACTTTCTTCATATCATTGGATATGATTTTAGTTATATCATTTGCATTGTCCGATTGCCAAAAAAATGGTAGTATCGTCTGCAAATAGTGTAAATTTTCCTGCAATGTTTATACTTGTCAAATCGTTGACATAGATGGGGAACAATGTTGGCCCTACTATTGAACCTTGAGGCACATCATTATGTATTTTCCCAATTTCTGAGCGATGGTTTGTTTTCACCATCTGACTACGACCTGACATATATGAGCTGAACCAGCTCAGTATCACTCCTCTGAAGCCGCAGTAAGGAAGCTTCCGCAACAGTATTTCGTGATCCATACAGTCGAAAGCCTTCGAAAAATCGCAAAACCCTGCAGCAGCAACCTCGCCACTATTGATTCCAGTATAAACTTTTTCCATGAGTGAGAAAATTGCATCATTAGTGCCTTTCCACTTTGAAAGCCAAACTGTTCTTTATTAACGATTTTATGTTTCGCCAGAAATGCAGTTATCCTTATCTTAACTAGTTTTTCTATAAGCTTTCCTAATGTGGAATTAGGAAAATAGGCCGATAGTGCGAGGGGTTGTCCTGATTTCCACCTTTATGTAGTGGTATTACAATGATACCTTCAGGAAATCAGGAAACTTTCCGGATTGAAATGATACATAATAATATTGGTTAAGATTTGTAATTTGTTATCTGGGAGATTTTTCAAAATGTTTGCTGTTATGATGACGACTTTTTTTCAATGGAAACAATCACCTGTTTCAGCTCATAGATATTAGTGTCATATAGAATGCAAGTTTCAGAAATAAAAGGGTTTTTGCATTGTTCCATAGGGTCGTTGAGTAGTAAATTTTTCAGTAAATTCTTCTGCAACAGAGCAGTAATGTGAACAATATTTATTCAAAATGAAATGGGTTACGCGTTTTCAATGGACAATTTTTCTTGATTGTATAAGAAGGTTAATTTAAATATATTGGATCTCTGACTTGGGCGCCTGCTTGATATTCATACCTAAATTGTTCAAGACTAACATGATCAGGAACACTTGACATTATTTTTCTTTTGTCAAAATGAACATGTTCATAGATATCAGAGTTTTTTATAAAAAATTATTTATTTTTGAAAACATTCATTCAAAAATGAAGAGAAAGGAAAGTGTCATAACATTAAAATATTAAAAAATTATTCTACAAGTTTCCTTATTAGATATTACAAAAATATATCTCAGGATCCGTTTTTGTCAATGGGAACACCAAAGCCACTATACAAGAATATATGTTAAATAATAATATGTACTATGAGGAAAAGTACACAAAAAAAAAACAGTTACTAGAAGTTTTACGCAGTTATTCCATAAAAAAGACATACGGTGCTCAGACTTCCTCCTCATCACTGTATGATTAACCCAGTTGAACATATATGGCATCAGCTTAAGTCAGCAGTTCGAAGAAATAATACTCCTCCGACCTTAAGTTCAACTGTGGTAGCTCTTATTTAAATAGAAACTGCAAACATTCCTAATAGCAGCTGGGCCAAGTGTGTTTTCCATATTGAAAAGGTGGAAAAGTCATATATGGATATAGAAAAAACACCCAAAGAAAAGTTTATTATCAATTAGGATGACGACAGTGAAAGTGGAACTGATCTTCGTGAGTAATTTTGTTTATAAATACCTTTTATCGAGAAACTGATTTTTCTATAAAGTATAAAGTTTGACATTTTACAATTATTAGGCATATCATATATTATTATGTAATATAATATAATTACAAAATATTATTATATATAAATAAACAATTCTCAATTATATTCGAGCGATTTTTCTTATTAATTATCTTAACCTTATACATTATACCTACCTATGACACAAAATTTAATGGCTAGGGCAGGTTCAACTCTACGTAGAATCCACCGCCTGCAGATAACTCAAGTGGTTGGTGATTTACGACCTCCTTAGATTTCTGGTTCTACCATACATTGTCGTAGATAATTGACATATTCTGAATATTCATATCAATTTCAATTCCCAGTGATTTAAGGGATTCAAACGAAGGTAGAATCAGGTAGTTGTTCGATTTCATCACAACCAAATTGAAACCGTGGAAACTACATTTCCTAATCATTACGATAAATTGGTTTTTGGGAGACGCACTTTTTTTTCAAACTTAGAAAACAGCATTATTACAGAAAATATTGTGAGTATAATTATGACTAGAAGTAACTTTCAAATATTAATCCTACCCAAAGTGAGTACAGACTTATACTTATTTTTTCCGAATGCCATTTCCTATTATCAACTGCAATCGGGATTGTTCAGTAACAAAGTGGGATCCACATATTATATTTGTCTTCTTCAACAGAAAATTTTCCTAATAGTTAAATATATACCTCCTACCTATTGGTGGAAATATCTTGATATCACAATTTTGCGTATTTTTTATTTTTCCCCATACTGGTAAATCTAAAGTTGAATTTAACTCCGCTTGATTGGGTGTCGACCTATTTGGAGGTTGAGAAAGTTAAAATTTTACCTATAATAATTGCTGGGTTATCTATGCTATTTTTAATCTAGTGCCCAGTGGATAAACACTGTGATTTAATTGGGCAGGAAATACTTTTTTCATAATGCCGATTATTAAGGAAGAAGGTAAGCAGCCTCCACCGACTCATTCATTGAATAAGAAATAGTATTCACAAAATTGCATTTTTGTCGAAAGACAGTGGATCCCTACGACATTTTCAATTTCCAACGAGCTTCTAGCTGATTTCACATCATCAAGCACGACTGGATGAAAATAAAGTAATTGTATTATAGGTAACATTCAGTTCCATATTTTTTCAAAATACCAAAATTTCTGAAAAATTTGCTAGGATCAATCTTTCATAAGGAATCATTCCGATGTTTTTTTCTTTTGTGTTGATTTTATCCGGATCAACCATCAGTTTCAACCGATAAACTCTTGTAAACTAAAAAATTATACTCCAACTGCCAGAAAAGTTGAAATGAATAACAAAGCTGCACCTTTTGATGAGTTAAACGCTTTGAGAAATAATTTACTCGTCACTACGACTTAATAGTCCAATAGGTATTAATATATCAACTGAAAAATATAACTCCAGCCATTACAGTCAATCCTCCAATCATCATTAATAACCCGTCCCCATCAAAGCACGTCACAGAGTACCCATTACAACCAACATAAATAAAACCAATAGGTAAATCGAGATGTAATTAATGACAACAATCTTCAACATTCCATTTTATCCGCGAAACTCCATTAGCAATTAATAATAAGCTGATGAGCACAGTTAGTCTTTACGTCATAAATATAAAATATGAGAAATTGGAATTCGTTAGCTCCTCCATTTGTGTAGATGGAGAACCAGGAACGGGTTGGCATATTAACCCTTTGTGTCGAAAGGTCGGATTTTTTTTTATTTGTTTTTGTTGTTGAATTTGATTTATTTAGTATTAAGGTATGGCAGTTATAGGATTTTTTCAATGTTGTCCCCTAACAAGGGGGGTGGGGGGGTCTGGGACTCAAGAGTCTCCTCAGAACTGAGGAGGCATAGAAACAAACAATATGAACCTTTATTTTATATTAAAAATGCTCAAGGTAACACAAAATGATTAAAAATAAAAAATACTTCTGGAACATTTACTCTCATGGTACTCGTTGAAACAAGTCTCTCGTTCATTTATACAAAGAAAAACTCCACATAGAGAAATGGGTCTTGATTCAATAGCTTCAAATTCTCATTGTTCACACCTTCTTCTTTTATTGACGAAAATTGGTCAACGGTACCCCTTCTCTTCGGTTACATTCGAACTTTTTTCATTTTAACATTCTTCCACTTGGTTTTCGATTGATTCACTGATTTCATTCATTGCGTTATTAGGACCGATTTCTTCACCACTTTTCTCCTCGTCAGTTAGAATTGCATTATCCAAGGGAAATTCTTCAAGTTCAACAGCAGCTTGTTCTGCTGCTTCAAGAAGCTCTTCATTTGTTAAAAATTCCAAAACATCTTCCTGTCGGAAAATTCTGTAGAAATTATGTATGTGTCAAAATATGAGTATCTACACAGTTCCTATAGCTGAAAGGTATTCGTTGCATTTGTCCCAAATGAAACAAAACAAGTCAGTCCAAATCATTTTTAAAAACAAGAAAACAGAATAATTGATATATCACAATCCTCAAAAATCATTCCAATTGGAAGAAATGGAAAAAACTGTTTATTATATGAGGTACCACATACTGGAAACACAAAAAGAAATGTATATCCATTTATACTCTTAGTGCTCACGAGACTTCAGAGTCCGCATTATGAAATCCTCATTTATAAACAATAGAACTCATTTTCTTCAATTCAAATTATTTAGTAACATGCAAACATATCATTTACAAACAAATGAATCAAATTATCTTACCTTCCATGTCTTATCAACAATATATCTATGAATAAAATTCACACATGGATCTGATTTCTTAGTGTTCTTGAACTTCAAATACGTTAAAAATCCAATGGGACTCCTAAGGCCCGTCGTCACACAAAGGGTTAAAGAATTGAATATTAGAAGGATTTTCTGAAAATTCGAGATTGAAGGAATTGTTCTAGATTTACAAATCATAAGTTTTTTTTTTTTTTTTTTTTTTATGTTCTGGTTCCCACGAAAAGGGATATCCTGTAATGTTCAGAGAACATCGTGGGAACCTAGGGAAAGAAGGTAGGAGTTGGTGTTCTTCTTAAATTTTGAAGGTTGTATGCCTCGGGGAACCCCTCCCTAGGCAATGAGTTCCAAAGCCTCGCTGTTCGTTGGATGAACGAGTCTTTGGAAAGTGATGTTCTGCAGGTTTCAAAGTGACCACGAAGGGTGTGATGACTGAACTTGACGGGTTAATCTCGAAGAGACTGCCAAAGCAGGAACCATTGTTGATATTTCAGAAGAGCATCGCCCATGAAAATATCTATAAAATAGAGACAATCGCCAACTTTCTACGGTGTTCCAGACAAGTGAGCGAGTTTGTAACGAGGCATCACCGACGAGACGAATTGCTCTTTTGGACAGAATCCAATAGCCTCAGGATATGTTTAGGTGCCGCACTCCAAATATGGGAACAGTATTCCAGGACAGGTCGGATCTGTGCCTTATAGATCATAAGCAGCTGACTGGGGTGAAATAGCTCTTGGCACGAAACAAAAACCAAGTTTTTGGGATGCACTTTTGGCAATGGACCTCACGTGATTTTTCCCAGGAAAGGTTATTGCTGATAGTAATACCAAGCATCGATATGGATGGCTTCAGTGGTATGGTTACTCCTGACAAAGTTATGTTGGCACAGTGAGATCGGCTTTTCTAGAGAAAAGACATGCTTGTGTTTTGTTTGCATTGAATTCTACCAAGTTTGCATTGAATTCTACCAAGAATTCTACATTTCTTCCTCGTTCATTTCTGGTTTCACGGGCTGATATAGGGGCCCTGGAAGAGAAAGCGGTATGGAGGGTACTATCATCGGCAAAGCTGTGTACTGGACATGAAGTTGCTTTCAACAGGTCGTTGATGTGAAGTAGAAATAGTGTTGGTGCGAGAATGGATCCTTGCGGAACACCAGCATTTATGAGTAGAGTGTCAGATGAAACTCCATCGACCACTACATGGAGAGACCTGTTTGAGAGAAACTAGCAAGCAGAGAACACAGCTGAGGGGCAAGCCATAAGACGGAAGCTTGGCGAGGAGTCCCTGGTGCCAAACTCGATCGAACGCCTTGGAGATATCTAATGCCACAGCTAAAGTTTCTCCATGCTTTTCAATAGATAGCTGCCATATATGTGAGACGTAAGCGAGCAGGTCACCAGTTGATCTCTGATGGCGGAAGCCATATTGCCTATCGTTGACAATTCCTGAGTCTTCCAGATATTTCATGAGCTCGATGTTGATGGCTTTTTCCATGACCTTTGAAATAATAGATAGCAGTGCGATAGGTCTGTAGTTGCTAGGTAGGGCCTTTTTGCCTTTTTTAGGGACTGGCTGTACTCTTGCAATTTTCAATTGGACGGAAATACCCCAAATTGTAAGAGTGGTTGAACAACTTGCAAAGAACAGGTGTTAGTTCAGGGGCACATTTCTTGAGAACAATCGGCGGGATTCCGTCAGATCCACAGGCTTTGTTGGTGTTGAGACCAGCAAAATCTTTCTGATAGTACGTTGGCGAAAGGTGATCTCGGGCATGTGACTGTCAATAGGTGTAATGTTCGGGGTTGTTTTCCCGATGAATCCAGAGTGGAATTTCAGCAAATAGGTGCGCAAAGATATTGGCTTTTCCTGGGCAGTCGTTGCTAGTGTTCCATCTTCTTTGGTTAGGGAGGAAATGAGCTGGAAGTGAAATTTCTTCCCACAGCTTTACGAAAGACCAAAATGAACGGGATCCGTTAAGACATTCAGCAAGTTTTGATCTTATTTTGGCTTTGTGGGCATCTTTTGAGCATTCTATTGTCTCTTTACATATGCCTCTAGCCTCGACATATGCTGCTCTGGTCTCAGGGCCCGGATTTTTTAGCCATCGATGGTATGCTGCCTGTTTGGAAGCCACAGCTCTAGAGCAGTTTCTGTTAAACCAGGTCTTATCGGATGATGTTCTTCTTTCGGTATCCGGTATGTAAGTTTGCATCCCCAACATGATGATTTCAGAAATTGTCTCAGCACATCGTGTTGGATCTACTGAAGAGAAACAAACTCTCTTCCATGGAAACGCTGAGAAAAACATACGAAGACCTTCCCAGTCGGCCGAATTGTAATGCCACATGAGACGGGGTGGTATTGTGCAGCTCGATGGTAAATGGAAAGAGCATGTTGTGGAGATGAGGGTGTGGTCAGAGTTTCCAAGGTAAAGAAGAATTCAGCTGAACTGAGGGCGCCGTAATGGGAAAAGACGGCAAAACATACATAATGACCGTCATGATTCAGTAATTTTTAAACCTTTCCAATTACTATATCATTTAAATGAAGTGAATTTTGTCTGATAACTCACTTATATGGCAACTATATTTTTTTGTCTGACAGCGAAAAGAGGGATGTTGCTCTGTATACTATTCTTATATCTGTAGTTTCGGGTAGAGATGTTACTAAGAATAGGACTGATATGTGAAAGTGTTCAATATCTATTTTTTCTTCAAAAATCATGAATCCACTCGATATATTCCTTTTGGATGATGTTTCATCTATATAATTTTGACATACTTTGTTGAACTCGCCCAAAGCGATCGAAACTCAAACCGAAAGCTATAATTGTATTCTCCAATATATTTTCCAACTGTATATATTGTTTCTGCATGAAATTATCTGCCTGATGCAGTGAGACGTGGTTGTTTTACTCTACCAGATCGAATCGACATGACCATATGAAGCGTGTCCTCCATGGCAATTCAGGTATTCACTCATTTGGGTTTAATTTTTCATCAGCGGAGCTGGAATACGAAAACATTTATCATTTCTATGATACAATAGAAAACATGGCATATCTCATGTTGTAGCTCTAGATATCTCCAAAACTTCCGAAAAATTATGGCACCAAGGTCTTACATCTAAACTACCATCCTATTGCCCATCTCCTCAACTGTGCATTTGGTTTCCCTCGCAGATAAATCGATAATATTGTCGTAGATAAAGTATCGTGGAAAATTTTACCCATCAACGCAGAGTATCTTCAAGTCTCAATTATAGAACCTACATTTTTCTTCAAGTATTAATGACTGTCCATTTTTTCGCAGAAGATAGCACATTTATCCACTTTACCTTAATCTCTCTGAATCCCAGAAACTTGAGAGGTCTGTGGCATTGTAAATAAAGGCCTCGAAATAATTCTGAAATGGGATTCGTATAATATGGTGGACTTCCATGGAATCAAGGTCCAGTCTTGTATTTTCCAATGTAATAATCTCCAATGTACATCAATCAGCACGCAACCACCAATAACTATGCTTCAAAAAAACATTTGCAATCGGCCTATCGGATGATTATGAACCACCACACACAAAGGCTGTGGAGCAGTTGATGAGGTACTGCATGCAAAAAACTTTTTAACAAAAAACTAAACCGACGAAATACGGAACTGAAAAGTAAAAAATAAAATAAACCTTCTTAGCCTCAATAACTAAGGTCCTAAGCTAATGTAAGTAACTAATTTTGAGTCGGCGCCAAACAAACAAGCAAATGAATTAGGTGAGGCGTAAAATGATGGCATCGAGTTGCGCGGTTCTGATGATTTTTTTGAAGTAATTTAATGATCTTCGTTGATTGTTCGTTTGGCGACGATTAAAAATTAGTTAGGACCTAAGTTATTGAGACTAAGAAGGTTTATTTTATTTTTTACTTTTCAGTTCCGTATTTCGTCGGTTTAATTTTTTGTTAAAAAGTTTTTATTTTTCAATTCTTTGTGGCTGAAATCTACTCATCAATACCTACTTGTTTTTTGATTACTTCCAAAATACTTACTTACCCACCTTACTTCAACTTTTACCAGTTAAATAATATGAATATCTACTTTTACTATTTGTTGTACTATAAATTATTTTTGTTGTTCTGATTAGTTTATTTCATTACTCTGTATATCGTTCCATCCTCTCATAGAATATAATGATTGTGACGGATGTAGGAGAATAAAAATAATGACAATAACGATCTGTCATTGTCAACTACATATGTGTGCCAATGTTTACAAGTGAAAAATCAAATATCCCCTATTTTTCTACCCGTGGATAATTCCATTCAAAATTCAAATTCGTTCAACTATGAGGTATACCCAATTGGTTTATCTAATAAAAAAACTCTTAAATTCGAATGGGCCCAACTTCGAAGTACACCCTATCCAATGAAGAAAGAATTATTGGAATCGGACGTCTTAGTAAAAAGTTATGCGTGGTCATACATAAAAAAAACATACGCGTTGACTAGAGAACCTCCTTCTTTTTGTTTTCGTCGGTTAAAAAAAAATATATGGGTGGACTAGAGAACCTCCTCCTTCTTGGTTTCGTCGGTTGAAAAGGAATGCCAACGCGCACAACACCGTCTAGGGTGGCAGTGACACAAACGAGATAGGATAGTCGCTGTTAAAGCACGTACTAGCAAAAGGTCAGAATATATTAAATTTAGGCAACAATCCAACCTTCGTTACGGAAAACAGAACGGGAAATCCTCGACGAAACAATAGTTTTCACATACATGAGTGATTTTGTTGACACTAACTTGAAAATACAGATAACGATGGGGATGGGATGGAAGGAAAACAAAGCAGGCCTTTTATAGAACCTTCCAGGAACAAAAACTTCAAATAAAAACAGGGACGTAAAGCTCGCAATATAGCAATTCAATGAAACAGTTATGTATGCGTTCAAAAGCGGCTGCCTGATTATCACAATTATCTCCACCAGGACGGGTCCTGGTAAAACGTTGAACTTGCATGGTTTAGGAGACAAACTGGGTAAGAGAAGAGGAAGAGAAAGTACTCAGGCTCCAACGAATATTATCTAAGGATAGATATCATGTGATACACTCCTTCGAAAACAAACAAGGATGGTACACCACTACACGCAAAGAAACAATAACGGAAATTCTCAGGGTTCACTTTTCTAGGCTCAACCATACCAGACACCTGCTAATGAGAAAACGGTTGAGTGGTAGAAAGCACTTGCTCGACTCACTACTGAGTTCGAACCAGAGCTAACTCTGCCCTTTGATAGTTTTGATTTAGTCACATGTTCCTTCTGTTCAGCATTCATCTATCAATAAAAGCGATTATTATTATTATTATTATTAATCGATGGGAAGCTCCGAAAATAAGTTCCAGAAAAAATCGGACAATAGCCGCCTCCTTAGACATATAATAAGGTTTCAACATTACTTCCATGGAGAATCATAGACAGAGAGGGATCGATGAACAGGATGATTCAAACAACCTTACTGGAGGAGATTATAGTAGTCCGGGCAGTCTGAGGATGGCGTCAGGAAGGAGTTTTTTCCACAGTCCTGGGTAATCTATTGACGGAAGGACTGCTGGGGTCTCTGAATGGAAACGGGAAACAAATAACTCTAGATAATACTGTTCTCGAAATTGACGTGGAACCATCATCTGACGAAAGTATCCAGAGAAGCGGCCATTGAATAAACTTCCTTGGTTTGATAATAAAATGAGGCATGATACAAAGACTTGCCCCCATAGGTGTTACAGTGGCAATGAGATCAATGCCCAATGAAGCTACTCCACTTGCTAGTACTAGGTCAGGCAAGATTAGGTACTTTCAGACTGAAGAAACACTGAGCAACATGAATGTTAGGACAAGGTACATTAGCATCGTAAATATTATGTTAGGTGAATGCAGACCTCAACATCATTCTACAAGAAAAGCCATGGTACACAGACGTAACAGAGACGAAGAATGGTGCGGGAGCAGAAGTGTTTCTTTCCCACAATAAAATTTATTTTCCAATTTTTTTCTCAATAAAAATATTGAATTCACATATTAGCTTCAAAACATTTTTTTTAACTGATTTCAATTGGTTGATTGCGCAGAAGCATGTACAAAACCCGCACTCATCAAGCTCCAGTGTTCGAGAAGGCTGTGAGACAAAAAGAACGAATTGTAATCTCTTGTCAGATAGTTTTCAAAGTACAATAATAACAATTTATTATAGTTCGCACAGTCATTAATTACGCATATTCTCTTGTCTGTCTCATTGGCGTGAGTGATTGTAATTTCTTCAAGGAGTATAACCCCCAGGACGGTCGTCCAGAAGGACAATCTCCACCAATGTCAAACCATTTTCCAAACGAGGTGAGCGATTCTAGTCATGCTCAATTTCCTCTAAATTTTCAATAAAGTCTACTAGCATTGCACTAGCCCAACAAGTAGTGTCTTCTAAAAACCCAAGCATTGGCTTCAGCCACTCACTCGGTAAACTTACGTCTTTACTTCAGGCTGATTTGAGTGACATTGCAGCTAACGAAAAAGCTGTCAAACTCCTCAAAAGTGGATCGAAAAATTATTCAGTCCCAGGATATACTATGGTGGATCTGAAAGAATACAACAACTACTGTTGTAGTATCCAAAGAACACAGACAATTTAAATAATATAATTGATGAAAGAAAATTGTATTTCGTGCATAAAATAATTTATTAAAATCGTAGCAAAGCGCTTTCAACCGTTAGATCATCATCAGTGCGTACCTGAAAGTAAGTAATATTGATAGAGACTAAGTTACTGAGAAGTTTTTTTGAGAAAGAAAATTGACATATTTTAAATGTGAGGTTACTTACTCGTCAGGTGTACAAGAAGCCAAAAAGACCATAAAATATCCCATGATCAATGGAAGTATAGGTTTACGTGACACACATGTTAAAATATATATTCTCGGCCAGGATGAAAATTGAGATTACACTTTTTCCTTATCTTTTAAAAAGCCATTATTTTGGTGTGATAGCTGGACCCAAGTGACAAGATTGACAATTGACAAGTGAACGATGAAGAAGATTGGCATGGAACACCAAACCATGGAGATATCAGAATCAAGAAAGGAATATCCCTGTCATACGAAAACACACTAGAAGATGATCAATCTAATTAGGACTGTCATCTGTCAAATATATGTTCCAGTATTCCAAGGAAGACCAGACAAGACTCCTCAATTCTCACATTTGAGTCATCATAATTGAATATAAGTTCAAGGGAGAAGTCTAATTAGACCTGTCCTGATCAAAACAAACAATTGAATAATTCTGGTAGTGTCCATGGACAATGAATTTAAATTTTTCTTAATAAAAATAAAAATCCTTGTCCACCATGGCTCAGTTGAACCGCAACTGGGGGATTAGAAGTGTGATACAAGTTCGATAGGAACTAGACCCAACTTCACAACTCCCACAGCTGGAGTATAAAAGGTGATAATCCAGAACATGACTTGTGTTCTCAGTATGGAGAAAACTGAAAAAGAGGCTGGCCAATTGCGAAGAGATACAAGAAAAATCATCATAGAGAATGGAAATTGAAAATTATTAGCATGATTAACAAGAAACTGAAATGTGAATTAGATTAAAAAAGCCAAGGAAGTTAAATATTATTTAAATGAAAAGTATGACTGTGTGCACGTATCGATATAATCGATGAAAGAAAATTGTATTTCGTGCATAAAATAATTTATTAAAATCGTAGCAAAGCGCTTTCGACCATTAGGTCATCATCAGTGCGTACCTGAAAGTAAGTAATATTGATTGATAAGTTACTGAAAAGTTTTTTTTTTGAAAGAAAATTGACATATTTTAAATGTGAGGTACTTACTCGTCAGGTGTACAAGAACCAAAAAGACCATAAAATATCTCATGATCAATGAAAGTTGTATAGGTTTACGTGACACACATGTTAAAATACATATTCTAGGCCAGGATGAAAATTGAGATTACAATTTTTCTTTATCTTTTAAAAAGCCATTGTTTTGGTGTGATAGCTGGACCCAAGTGACAAGATTGACAATTGACAAGTGAACGATGAAGTAGATTGACAATTGACAAGTGAACGATGAAGTAGATTGGCATGGAACACCAAACCATGGAGATATCAGAACTAAGAAAGGAATATCCCTGTCATACGAAAACTAATAGAAGATGATCAATCTAATGGGACTGTCATCTGTCAAATATATGTTCCAGTATCCAAGGAAGACCAGACAAGACTCACATTTGAGTCATCATAACTGAATATAAGTTCAAGGGAGAAGTCTAATTAGACCTGTCCTGATCAAAACAAACAATTGAATAATTCTGGTAGTGTCCATGGACAATTAATTTAAATTTTTCCCAATAAAAATAAAAATCCTTGTCCACCATGGCTCAGTTGAACGGCAACTGGGGGATTAGAAGTGTGATACAGGTTTAATGGGAACTAGACTCAACTTCACAACTCCCACACCTGGAGTAGAACAGAGTATAAAACGTGATAATCCAGAACATGACTTGTGTTCTCAGTATGGAGAAAACTGAAAAAGAGGCTGGCCAATTGCAAAGAGATACAAGAAAAATCATCATAGAGAATGGAAATTGAAAGTTATTAGCATGATTAACAAGAAACTGAAATGTGAATTAGAATAAAAAAGCTAAGGGAGTTAAATATTATTCAAATGAAAAGTATGACTGTGTGCACGTATCGATATAATCCATGAAAAAAAAATTGTATTTCGTGCATAAAATAATTTATTAAAATCGTAGCAAAGCGCTTTCGACCGTTAGTGTCAGTGCATACCTGAAAGTAAGTAATATTGATAGAGAATAAGTTACTGAAAAGTTATTTTTTTTTGACTTATATATACCACTTTTGGAAAGTTTGTCAATTTTGTCTAAGAATGTGACAGAAAATACGATAGACCATACGAAAATCGAGTGGGAAATATTTATATTTGCCGAATATACTTATACTTTTGCGCGAAAATTTGTCTTAAAATACTCCATACACATATTCTCTATATGCCAAATATCCAACATTTGTGACAAATACCCGAAGCACTTATATGTCGAAAGCGCTCTTTAATAAAATAAAAAAATGCACGAAATACAAAAAAGAGTATTGTACTTTCTGAACAACCTGAATTTTTTGTCCAGAAAAATTTTCAAGTTTCATCAATTGCCTATTACTAATTTAGGTGATTCCGGACGATACATGAAAAGCTATTTATGTTGGCCTATTTCCCGATACCAATCCTAGCCTGTATTAAAGTTTTTTACTGGTCACAACCAATAAAACTCGCGTAACATATATTAAAATGTTAATATACCTGCAGTAAAAAAGGGAATTTAATGATCTCTCGAAGACATTAATCAGAGAGTTATATCAAAATAAAGTTGTCCGCAATTTATTTTATCTCCTTTTAAAATCGAAATTATGAGACATAAACCAGTAGCTACATTAAGTCGGGTCATATAGATACGAGATATATTTATGAAATCCCCGAATGTGATCACAGCATACAGCATAAACGAACAGTTAATATGCTCTGCGAGAGCTGGCCTTTTTACTTCAGGTTCGAACAGAGCTTCTCTCTCCCACTTGCGACGGGTCCATTCATCTCACTCCATCGAATACGCAGAGTTGGAATCATTAAAAATGGAGTTAAGCGATCTTCTGCTCTGCGTTCGAATACATACTCGAATATCGGACTGAAATACGAGACATTCTCTCTGGTCCATTTTCACATGAGACATTGAAATATTTTCCCCTATCCATTGTTTTAAATATATGTTTTATGCAAACAAATGGGAATTATTTATTTATATAATTAAACAATATACAATTTCTAATATTGATTTTTTTTTATATTTCATCATCAAAACGATATAAAGAGAAGCCTCCATTCGAGTTTGTGCTTATTTTATTCCAACTCGATTATCTAGGTGGATCTGGAGAAGGATATGCTACTGGAATTCCGATGATCGCCTTAGAGGTATGTGTACCCAAATAACATTATAAGGAAAGTATACCAAGCAGAGTGGTAAGATGGCTTGAAGAAGTCCGAATTTACCTATTTCTGACCAAATATTCTACCTTCAACTACTAACTCCAAAGTTATAATTCGCGTTATAAAAACGGTAACTGAGACCACCGGATCTCCTTCAAAAACCATAAACTTAATAGGTGTAGTGCATAGTATGAAATTACTTGTTATGAACTCCAAATATACCTTCACAGCCTCATGGGTCAATAGAGTTATTTATTAGGCTAAATTATTAATTAGACTATGCGGAACGTGGCCATGTCAAACTACATTTCAGAGCCAATCACCACACACCATTTGATATTTAAAATTTATTATCCACGATTCCAATCCAACCAGAGAACGGAACGTATAGACATATAGCATGAAAAAACATCCTATAACAAATTTGTATTTCATCACGTGACCACAATGTGAAAGGTTCTGAAAACCCAAAATAAGGAAAATGGGCTTCAAAGTCAGGAATAGAGGTTATTTTCCACTTTGCATGGAGCCTATGTGTTCTCAAAGTTGAAATTTTAGGAAAATGCGACTCAAAGGTCCCATATGGGATAGACGCCATATTTTTTGGCTTGAAGCGTTTCCGCCAACTCAAAAATGATCCATAATTTTCTTGAATCGACTATATTTCAATGATAGATGGTCAAAAAATTGGTGTATATGATATGTATATACATACTCCATCTATGAAATCAGTTTCTGCAGTGTTTGATGCAAAATGTTGAGGAAGTACACTTGATTTTCTGATTTTTTTCCATTCAAATTTGATATTTTGAAGGGGCCCACTTGTTCAACATAAGTTAAATTCAACATTATCACAGCAAAGTTTGTGTAACAAATAAAATCCGAATGCGAAACCATCACTTGCATACATCATTCTGTGCTGTACGTTTCTTGACAGTTCTTGTTTCATACGCCATGTTCATCTTCAAAGCTTTCAGGAATAAATATGTAGGTTAAGATACACAATATGCAGTAAACATTTATTCTTCTAACCTTCTACTGTTCGTTATAACCTAAAATAGGCGGAAATGACACTACATTTTTACCATCAGTCGACTATTCTGAAGGCATTTTTACCTATTTATGCCTTCCACTTATTAGGCAAAATGTCTTGATTGCCCAATTTTCGACTTCTGAATTACTTCCATTTTCTTCCGCATATTGGTAAATTTAAGGCAATTTAAATGAAAGAATTACCTTCGCCAATTTGGGCGCTGACCTATTTGAAGGTCGAAATGACGTAAATTTTACTTAAAATGTTCGTTGGGTATATTATTTATACATGAAAAATGTTCCTGAGTCAAGGGGAATACCCTATTGAAAAGTTAATTAGTTGGTGCTGGGAAAATGTTCATCACTTTCACATAATATTTGTAACAAATACCTCAAATACCAATTTTTATTACCGTAACTTGAAAACTAACGGAACCCACATACATTCCAATCCCCTTAACTCCCCATTTCACCCCTTTAGGGTTTGAATTTCCAAAAACACTGAAAGAGATATTTCTTTATTTGAGAGGAAGACCTCAAATACCAATTTATATGAACCCAACTTGAAAAATTAACGGTACTCCTATACAAATTTTCAACCCTTTTAGGGTTGAATTTTCAAAAACCCTGACTTTTATTTTAAAAAAAACCCAAATACCATTTTTCATAACTCTTTCTTCAAAACTAACGTCACTTTAACTTTCACCCCCCCTTTCATCCCTTCAGACATTGAGTATCAAAGAAACCTTTCTTAGTGGATACCTATGTCATCATAGGAATTCGCTGTCGAAATTTCAGCTCTTTAGGTCCAGCGATTTCGTCTGGGCGTTGATCGTATGTGGTAGTCAGTCAGTGGTACAGGAGATGTAATTATATATGTATAGAAGAGATTGGAGAAAGAAATATTTTTGTCAATGAAGTCGGAAACAAAGAAAAAACGCGTGCTCTGGCTAAACCGTTTCGTCATTACAAAAATTTAATTTCAGATGAGTGGTTCTTTGATTCAATTAGTTATTATTTGTTTTGTCAATTCAGATACAGACATTCAAAGTAGATGGTGTACATTTAGAAGAAAACGAGTTTATCCCATGGGCATCCCATATGTAGAAGGACGTAGTCTACTTTTAGTCCTGAATATTTAAGAGGAGAGGGAATATAGAAAGGTTTTCGTCAACAAAGTCGAAAAAAAATGTCTGGAAAACTACGTAATATTTACGGTTCTATCACGGGTAACACTTTTTTGGTGGCCGCTGCGTTCTGATCTACGTTCATGGATCTCAGATAGCCACATTCCAACCACATTGTGGTCACTTGGCAAAAACGTGGATATGTAGTGACCGACATTAGACACGTTAAACAACTGACTGCGCTTGTGTAATTGATATGTAGCTCAATTTTTGTCCTGTAACATATTTTTATAATAAATGTTCCTCAATCTTTTCATTTCCAACACTCGATCGACTATACGTATAAGAATATTTAACATACAAACACATAAGCAGTATATTGAATTTGGATACTTCTGATCATGATAAAATTAAAACGATTGGAAGTTTACTGTGAAATATGAGTGTTGTAACTCGATTGTGGGCACGCGCCATCTGAACACTCTTTATTTAAGGAAAATATTATATATTGGGAAGAAACTCGCCTCTGATGTGATGTATTAATATCCCGCAATTTGTTTTTTCAATCTTGGTTACTTGAAACCGATACTTACGTAATAATTTAGTACGTTTGGTGCAGTACTGACGACAAATAAATCTTAATTGAATGTTTCGTTCATTTCTCTAATTATGGCGGCCCAGCATATTCTTGTAAATATGGTGGCTTTTGGAGAATACAACTTTAAAGTGGTAGAAACTGAAAATATACCACTCTAAAGTTCCTCTCATCATTAAGTGGCCAGTGGCACTAAATCATTATTTTTTCCATCATTAGAAATTGGAGCCCACATCGCAGGCCCATGACTTAACACTTCAAAGTTATTACCTAAAAATTACAATAGGTCTTATCCTTGAAATTGGCGAGCACGTCGCAGTTATTATAACCTGCCCCTTCAAAGTATATGTCAATAATTGTTAAAAGGACATGTAGCAAGTATGTAGTTTTATGCAGCTCCAATCAACAAAGTATCAGTAACAAGTAATGAGAATGATGGCATTTATGCAAACTGAAATAACATTAAAGTATGATATTAAGCAGCGCACAAGTCAGATATACGATCTACAAAATCAAGAAAAATTGTGTATTGAAAACGCATAAACCCATTTCATTTTAAATGAATATCATTCATGTTTCACGTAACAGGTGAAATGAACTTTTTGTAAGCCACAATAAAATAATTTGAGAAGTTAGGTTAGTTTTCGTCATAGCTCGAACTAATCCACGGTCACTTGATACTGAACTTCGTAAGTAATTGTAACTTTGTAGTGACTTTTATTACATGCGAACTGTGGCGATCACTCATGGAGAAAACAGAAACGTGGAAACCATCACCACATGTCACAATCAAGTGCCTACCACATTGAAGGTTTGTTGGGAGTTACTAAAACGTCAGCGAAACCATCAGACTCTATCGAAAGTGATTGTGACTTCTAAGTGATATTTAAGTGGTACAGGATGGTTACCGCAACGAATATTCTCCACTTTCGAATTCGAAAACCTTCAAAGTGATTCTGCTCAGTGGCCATAATGTTTCAGACACCTCAATTGACACCAACAAGGTATAGAAATGTGGAGTCGCTACCATAGATGGGAATTAAGGGACTACAATCATGCTATTATAAAATTTCAGTTATTCTTACTGCATAGTGTTAGATTTATTGGTGATTACGTAATAACCACACAGTCGAAGTTGCAATGTCAGTTTCCGTCACGATGATACTTGGGTTGTAGAAGGATTTATTCTACCGAATTATGGAGAGACCTCTTTGAGAGAAAACTAGCAAGCAGAGAACACAGCTGATGGGGCAAGCCATAAGACGGAAGCTTGGCGAGGAGTCCCTGGTGCCAAACTCGATCGAACGCCTTGGAGATATCTAATGCCACAGCTAAAGTTTCTCCATACTTTTCAATAGATAGCTGCCATATATGTGAGACGTAAGCGAGCAGGTCACCAGTTGATCTCTGATGGCGGAAGCCATATTGCCTATCGTTGACAATTCCTGAGTCTTCCAGATATTTCATGAGCTCGATGTTGATGGCTTTTTCCATGACCTTTGAAATAATAGATAGCAGTGCGATAGGTCTGTAGTTGCTAGGTAGGGCCTTTTGCCTTTTTAGGGACTGGTTGTACTCTTGCAATTTTCCAATTGGACGGAAATACCCCAAATTGTAAGAGTGGTTGAACAACTTGCAAAGAACAGGTGTTAGTTCAGGGGCACATTTCTTGAGAACAATCGGCGGGATTCCGTCAGATCCACAGGCTTTGTTGGTGTTGAGACCCAGCAAAATCTTTCTGATAGTACGTTGGCGAAAGGTGATCTCGGGGAAAGTGACTGTCAATAGGTGTAATGTTCGGGGTTGTTTTCCCGATGAATCAGAGTGGAATTTCCAGCAAATAGGTGCGCAAAGATATTGGCTTTTCCTGGGCAGTCGTTGCTAGTGTTCCATCTTCTTTGGTTAGAGGAGGAAATGAGCTGGAAATGAAGTTTATTCCCACAGCTTTGGCGAAAGACCAAAATGAACGGGATCCGTTAGGACATTCAGCAAGTTTTGATCTTATTTTGGCATTGTGGGCATCTTTGAACATTCTATTGTCTCTTTGCATATGCCTCTAGCCTCGACATATGCTGCTCTGGTCTCAGGGCCCGGATTTTTTAGCCATCGATGGTATGCTGCCTGTTTGGAAGCCACAGCTCTAGAGCAGTTTCTGTTAAACCAGGTCTTATCGGATGATGTTCTTCTTTCGGTATTCGGTATGTTAGTTTGCATCGCCAACATGATGATTTCAGAAATTGTCTCAGCACATCGTGTTGGATCTACTGAAGAGAAACAAACTTTCTTCCATGGAAACGCTGAGAAAAACATACGAAGACCTTCCCAGTCGGCCGAATTGTAATGCCACATGAGACGGGGTGGTATTGTGCAGCTCGATGGTGAATGGAAAGAGCATGTTGTGGAGATGAGGGTGTGATCAGAGTTTCCAAGTGGGGCACAAACTTCTATTCCATACGGGTCAGGATTGGTGGTGAGGAAAAGATCTAGTGTATTGGCAGACTGGTTGTTGACATCAGGGATGCGGGTTGGTAGCTCGACCAGTTGTTCTAGACCATGAGTGATGGCGAAGGCGTCGGCTTGACGACCCGCATCATCTGTTTTGTTAGAGAATTTGAGCCAGGCAGCGTTATGTACATTAAAGATCTCCCATGATTATGGTTTCAGCTGTTGGATGGTTCTCCTGAATGTAGTCCAGTTTGAGTGATAAAAACTCAAAGAGGTCGTTATATGAAGGTTCATTAGGTGATAGGTAAAGGCAGCAGAGGAACTTAGTCAGTTTGGTATCAGATAGCTTGAACCACATCACATCAAAGTCTTTCGGTTCCAAACTCTCTTCACGCTGGCATGAAAGGTTAGCCTTAGCGTAGAGGCAGACTCCACCTTTGAACCTGAATCGAGAATGGAGTTCGTAACCAGGACAAAGCATATGGACCTTGTTGGTTGACGAGTTTACTTGTGTTTCTGTTAGAGCCAGAATATCCGGTTTTTTCGTCTGTAGGTGATGGTGGACGTCATTGATGTTCTTGTTGAGTCCGCGGATGTTGCAAAAATTAATCTTTAATGTTGAGTCCCCTCGAGTACCTCTCGCCCGGAAATCCGAATGGAGAGGTATTTTGCTTCCAGAGTGTTTTACTCTAGGAGACTTCATCATTATTACTATTAGGATGCACCTGAAAATAAAGGAGGAATTGGGAAAAGGAAAGAGGGAGACCGGAAAGTATCGACCGAACACTGAAACATGGAATGATCCATTTCACAGCACACAAAGTCGATATGGTGGTATTTCACCGGGCGATGAGACCATCTTCCACCTACGGTTATTCTTTTAGTCGCCTCTTACGACAGGCAGGATTTACCATGGGGCTATTCTAAAGCCGACCCCATACAGCTGTCTATTGAAAACGTAAAAGCCATTTCATTTAAAAAATATCATTCATATTTTACGTAACAGGTGAAACAAACTTTTTGTAAGCCACAATAAAATAATTTGAGAGAAGTTTGGTTAGCTTTCGTCATCGCGCGGACCAATCCACGGTCACTTGATGCTGAACTTTGTAAGTAATTGTAACTTTGTAGTGACTTTTATTACATGCGAACTGTGGCGATGACTCATGGAGATAACAGAAACGTGGCAACCATCAGCACATATCACAATCAAGTGCCTACCACATTGAAGGTTTGTTGGGAGTTACTAAAACGTCACCGAAACCATCAGGCTCTATCGAAAGTGATTGTGACTTCTAAGTGATATTTAAGTGGTACAGGATGGTTACCGCAACGGATATTCTCCACTTTAAAATTCGAAAACCTTTAAAGTAACTCTGCTCAGTGGCCATTATGTTTCAGACACCTCAATTGACACCAACAAGGTATAGAAGTGTGGAGTCGCTACCATAGATGGGAATTAAGGGACGACAACCATGCTATTATGAAATTTCAGTTTTCTTACTGCATAGTATTAGATTTATTGGTGATTACGTAATAACCACACAGTCGAAGTTGCAATGCAGTTTCCGTCACGATGATACTTGGGTTATAGAAGGATTATTCTACCGGATTATTTATCCTAATAATTTTTTTTTTTTGAGAAAAGCTTTTATTATACAAATGGACTAAAAAGGAGTAACAGATTCGAAATCTTGCAGCGTAAGAGTACCTATTTTATATCCGCGGCCTGCTTTTGAAACTATCACTCACAGAATAACCTATAACAAACAATGGAATAAATAATTATTTCCTTTTTAGTGCATTTGTATGATAAGAGCTTTTCTTTAAAAAAAAATTGATAATTTTTATTTTTAACTTTTTCGTTCTGTGTTTATAACAACTAATAAAACTTGTTTTTTTGTTTTTTTTCGTTCATTTATTTTTCATTTTCTAGTATTTGTGATATTAAATAACTAGTTTAGTAATTTCTATCCAATTTATTTTTGAACTATGAGAGATGATGATTTTGACCCTCCGA
Organism: Gonioctena quinquepunctata; assembly: GCA_018342105.1. Taxonomy (NCBI): domain Eukaryota; kingdom Metazoa; phylum Arthropoda; class Insecta; order Coleoptera; family Chrysomelidae; genus Gonioctena; species Gonioctena quinquepunctata. The sequence goes on along the minus strand of JAFIRS010000023.1, from coordinate 1,294,151 downwards.
CCCTGAAAACCCCTAGAAACCAATTTTGAATACAATCGGACCATAATCACAGAAATTGGAGTCACCATTTTGTTTTTTTCCTAACAATGCATAATGCATTGTCACCGGAAATATGCACAACTGCAAAATTTCAAATCAATCGGACGATTAGACATGGGTCAAATTTATCTTGTAAGATTTGATGACATACAGTCACGCATACAGACAGTCAGACAGACACCGGAACAGGTGAACCCAAAAATAAAAGCTTCTGAAAAAAGTATTCGACCCCAAAAACCCCCACATACCAATTTTGAATAGAATCGAACATAATCACAAAAATCGTTCGCCATTTCGGAGCTGACATGTGAAATTTTTCAATTTTGACAAAAAAATCTCAATCTCTGACCCCGAAAACCCCAAGATACAAATTTTGAATAGAACGGACCACAATCACAAAGATTTTCCGCCATATTGAAGCCACCATTTTGTTTTTTTCCTAACATACTACTTTGTTAACGGAACTATGTACACCTGCCAAATTTCGAATCGATCAGACGATTAGAAGTGGGTCAAATTTACATTGCAAGATTTTATTACAGACAGACCGACACGGGGACAGGTGAAACTAAATGAAAGCTTGTGAAAATAAATCATTTCGTCATTACAAAAATATGATTTCAGATAAGTAGTTCTTTGATTCAATTAATTCTTATTTGGAAATTGGGACTTGGCTCGAAGTCGTTCTCCACAAGTGAATTAACAAAATTCTGTATGCATTTCAGGGATTGTAATCCCCATCTCCAGCAGACGTACACGATAAACATAAGTGAAATGAAAAACCAGAATTAGGGGATAGTTCGGACTAACCCTTTACGAGTCCTTATTTTCATTCTTATCATTTTTGTTGGTTTGAAAAACAGCATTTTGGTTGTTACCATCTCCACTTTGAGCAAAATGGACTTTATTCGTCAAAAAAAAAATCTTATTCATTTGATTCGTCAATTCGGTACAGAAGCTTAAAGTGCAGTTACATCCTTTTTACTATTGTATTGTATTTACCATTGCGGCAAAACACTAATGAGACAAAAAATACAAAATGTATATATATATATATATATATATATATATATATATATATATATATATATATATATATATATATATATAAAATGAAATTTGTAGACAATCTGGATGGCAAATTTTCCGACCGTATGGAACGATATCTGGCACAAAAACTCTTTCCATCACCTCGTTTGCCCAGTATGCTCCTTTCATTTGTGAAGTTTTCTCGTTCGTGTCAATCGTATATCATTTGACAACAGTTCATATTCCTTTGACAGATAGCATCCTTGGATTCGAACAATTCCCAAGATGCATTTTAAGTGGACGGAACGTAGCGGCCACGATTCTGGAAAACTTTGAGATCTTTGGCCACAACCACTGCCAAGTAATATACACGGTTCTTTCACGCGGCGACTACCAAATTGGGGAAAACTTTTTTGGTGGCTGCTACGTTCCGATCTATGTTCCTGGATCCCAGATAGCCACATTTCAACCACGTTGTGGTCACCTGGCAATAACGTGGATATGTAGTGACCGACACTAGACACGTTAAACAACTGACTGCGTTTGTGTAAATAATATGTAGCTCAATCTCTGTTCAGCAACATATTTTTGTGATAAATGTTCCTCATTCTTCCATTTTGCCTGATTCATTTCTAACACTCGATCAACTTTAAAAATATATAACATATAAACATACAAACGCGTAAGTAAGTATGTTGAATTTGGATACTTCTGATCGGGATAATTTTAAAACGATTGAAAGTTTTTTGTGAAATATGGTGTAGCTCGATTGTGAGCACACGCCATCTGAATAAATTTTATTTAAGGAAAACATTATAATTTTGGAAATAACTCGCCTCTGAAATTATGTACTCAAATCCCTCAAACATTGTTTTATCAATATTGGTTAGTTGAAATAAATACTTTCGTAACAAATCACTACGTTTGTTGCCGTACTGATGGCAAATTAATCTTCATTAAATATTTCGATCATTTCTCTAATAATGGCGACCCAGCATATTCCTGTGAATATAGCGGCTTTTGGAAAATATAACTTTAAAGTGGCAGAAAGTGTAAATATACCACTCTGAAGCTCCTCCCATCATAAAGTGCCCAGTGGAACTGAATTATTAACTTTTTCACCACTGGAAAGTGGCACCCACGTCGCAGGCCCATAACTCACCACTTCAAAGTTATAACCTAAAAATTACAATAGGTCTTTTACCCTTGGAAGGGGCTAACACGTCGGGCTAATATAACCTGCCACTTCGAAGTTTTAACTTCGAAATTGCGGGTACATATTTATTAATTATTAAAAAAGGACATGTAGCAAGTATAGTGGATTTATGCAGCTCCAATCAACAACTATCAAGTATCAAGTAACAATTATCAATTAACAAGTAGGTAATGAAATGGATGGCATTTATGCAAACAGAATTACCCATTAAAGTATAAATATTAAGCAGGAGCACAAGTCAGAGATCCGATCTATTTAAATTAACCTTTTCATACAAAATCAAGAAAAAATGTCTATTGAAAACGCATTACCCATTTCATTATGAATGAATATCATTCACGTTTCACGTAATAGGTGAAACGAACTTTTTGTAATAAAATAATTTGAGAAAAGTTAGTTAGTTTTCGTCATCGCGCTGACCAATCCACGGTCACTTCAAAATTAAGAAGAATTGTCTATAGAAAACGCATAACCCATTTCATATTGGATGAATATAATTCACATTTCACGCAACAGATCAAACGAACTTTTTGTAAGCGACAATAAAATAATTTGAGAAAAGTTAGGTTAGTTTTCGTCATCGCGCTGACCAATCCACGGTCACTTCAAAATTAAGGAAAATTGTCTATTGAAAACGCATAACCCATTTCATATTGAATCAAATCATTCATGTTTCACGTAACAGGTTGAACAAACTTTTTGTAAGCCACAATAAAATAATTTAAGAAAACTTAAGTAAGCTTCCGTCATCGCACAGAATAATTTTGAAGGTTATTGTAATTTGTAGTGACTTTTATTAAATGCGAACTGTAGTTATCATTTATGGAGATAGCAAGAACGTGGCAACCATCACCACATATCACAATCAAGTGCCTGCCACATTGAAGGTTTTATGGAAGTTACCAAAACGTCACCAAAACTAGCATACTCTCTTGAAAGTGACTGTGACTTCTAAGTGATATTTAAGTGGTACAGGATGGTTACCGCAACGGTTATTTTCCACTTTCAAGTTTGAAAACCATTAAAGTGATTTGCTCAGTGGCCATAATGTTTCAGACACTATTAAGTTATAGAACTGTGGAGTGGCTACCATAGATGGGAATTACGTGACTACAACCATACACATATAAAATTCCAGTTATTCTTACTGTATAGTGGTGGATTTAGTGGTGTTTACGTGATAACCGCCAAGTCGAAGTTGCAGTATCAGTTTCCGTCACTATAATGCTGTTTGGGTTCTTGGATTCATAGTTGAACTATATAAATAATTATAAGTTATTAATTTTTGAAGTGATATTGAGATTGAAACTAAAGTAAGTACTGTTCATATTCTTGTGTGCTTTCATTCAATAGCCGACTAAACTTTTGTGTTTTGAGAAGTGTTTAGAAACTGAATATTAAACTTTTTTATAATTCTATGGAATTTTATAAAAAAACCCAAAGAAAACCAGCTTGGTTATAATTTTTTTTTAAATTTTAGTCAGAAAACATATGAATATTAGGAAGCATTTAGAAATGTTTGTATCCTCTTCCAACTTTTGATCGTAGAGTTTAAGGTTTCTTTATTAATAGAAATGATGTTTGTGTTTTCCAACGAAAATTTATTTCATTTTTTCTGACACATTCGTTAGCTTGATTGATGGTAATTTCAGAATCAAGAATATATTCTCAAACCTACTTTTCCGACTGGCCATTGGTTTTTTTATATTCCTACACCTTTACAGAATTTGCATACAGTGGCAATAGGAATATCACCCAGTAATTCCTAGCTGGGGCAAGAGTTGGTGCAGCTTCCTGAATAGTGTTCCTTTTCCTGGAAATATTCATTGTTTTATCTTGTCGAATTCCTGGAGATTTGAAGCAATTTGATGTTCATATTCGAACGCGAGTCCGGTTGCATGGGACAATAAGGACTATCATATATCCAGATTAAGGCCATGTTGGGTTTACATAGGCGTCTTCAGTTCCAATGCCCGAATGTAATAAGAATTGTCAAATATTTCCCTCGTAAACATTCAAGGGCCCTGCGAGAAGAGAAGTGTTGTATATGTCTTACATAAATTGTAACTAAGAGCTTTTATTACCTCAATAAAATAGTAATGGAACTGGTAAAAGCCCCTAGGCTAGCTGGGGTCAATGCATGATTACATTTTTATGCTATTACAGAAACGTGGAACAACCTTAACTTCATAAAATACCGAAACCCATCTACATATACTAACGTGATGGGTATCGGTGAGATAGAAAAAAGGGTAATACTACGACATATTCAATGATCATTTTCCTTTAATGAAAAATATTTTCGGTTTTGAGTTGATTTGTCCTTATATCTCCCTGTTTCGGAATAAACTGAAAATAAAACGGTGAATATAACCAAATTTTCATCAAAAGTCTCCTTTTTTTGTTGAGTTGAAGAATGTAAGTGAGTTTATATCAATAAAGTTTTAATGAATTGCAACTTCATTCAACTCAAAATATCAACATCAAAATTATCAACATTTGTATGGGACAAAATCACTCTACCATTAAAAAAAACTTTTGGCTATCTAAATTTTACAAAATATCTCATACTTATTTGGATGCAAATTTACAGTTGTTAGTGATCATTAACCAGTAAAATGTTTATTCAATTTCGAAGACCAAAGCTCAAGACTCGGAAAGACTAATACTAGAAAATACGACTATAAAATCATGTAATGTAAGGGAACACAGAATGAAATTGCAGATACATTATCACGTAGAGAAATAATCCAATAGCAATCACAGCACTAATTCAGACCCACAAGAAGGCTTCTATACATTTAAAAAATTTCAATACCAATATTGACAGACGGTGATTTAAAAAATTTGAATGTTCAAATGAAATACGAGAAACCAATGAACGAGAACATAAAATTTATATTATATCTGACATTCAAATTCAACCACCAAATGAAATAATGAATGATGGAACGAATGAAACCCAACAAACAAGCGAAAAAAATTCAATTTGAGAAATTCCAATTAAGGAACAAGAATTAAACAAGTTCAAAACAAATCGAATAATATTCAGAACGAGTTATGACATACAAATTACACAAGTAACCCCTTCACCAAACTTAGTCCCTTCACATATGCGCATTTCGACTAAGTTATCATCATCAGTAGGAAAACTACATGGGTAGTGTCTGATAGTGTAGTTCACCTACTGATATTCACCTACTGATGATGATAACTTAGTAATTGAAATGCGTATAAAGGTGTGGAGTGAGTCAGAGTGTTGTGTGGTGAAGGGGTTATTTGTGCAATTTTTTATAATATGACACCATAGCGTCTGGCCAGTCTTCAAAACAACGCCTATTGGAGAATATCTTTTCGAACATATTTATATAGATAATAATGATATTTTTATTTTTGGTTGAAAAGTATGCATTTAAAAAAGAAAAAAATATCAATGCACAGGAAACAAAAAAAAGGTCAAGTCAAGTGCATGTCGAGAAAAAAGTTCAAAAATATAAATGTAAAGAAAGAAAACATTTGATTGTATGAAGGTTCAAGTTCACAGACTACACACAAATTTGTCAACATAGAATGACAGTTATAACTTAAATATTAAACGCCAGAATCCATGGTAAATCAACAACGTTCATTCAATCAGAATCATGAAACGAAATAATGAAAGAATAATAGTTGAATATATTAGTTTACCTGAAGATGACATAAACAATTTCGAAACGTCGCATGGAATAAAGATTAAACAGAAATTCACCTCAACCAGAAAATGATGAATATATATATATATATATATATATATATATATATATATATTGTTATTGTGATAATGATTGTTATTGTTACTTATTTTATTTTTTCAATAACACTAGTCATCATAATAAAATATTTGCTATGATGAATTTGTTTCATTGATTTCCTTTTTTATTTATAATTGAAAAATAAATACCTATCGTAACAGTAAAGAAACTCCGGCTATCTTGTTCTTGCTCAGTCGGTACGCCTATGAAGTATGACGCATCTCTATTCTCATGGCAGGATTCAGAAATGCCAACTTGTTGCGCTGCTTGATGTCAAAAGTGCTATTTTGTGGCAAGATTATGATTAGGTGCAGTAAAATCGTCAAAGTTTTTATTGAAATAAATCCTTAAATTGACCTAATCTGCGATATCTAACAAATTATCTAATGTCAGAACAGTGATGTGATAATTGTAAATACTTGGTTATAATTTATGTTATGGACTAGCTTGGTGAATAAATGTCTTAAATGTTCAAATGAATGGACACAAGTGTTCCAAATAACCAATATTAGTGTGTGGTCCTGATATGTTGCACTTTAATTAGTTCTGGTTTTTGAAATACCTACTATTCTTCCTTTTTGGTGTTCTCCTGACTGTTAGAAGTGTTCGTCTCTCTGGAAAAGTACAGCTCCACTGCAAAGGCCCCTTTGTTTCTGGTAATGTCACGGACTGGACTTTGTTACTTAAGAGGTGAGTTTTTTTTTTGTTTGTTTATTTTCCCATTCGTATCTGAATTGTTGTATAACTCTAAGGATAATTTTGCTTTTTTTCTCTAGTGTTTTATTATAAATTGTTCTTCCAAATTGGTACCTGGTTTCGGTTTTTTTACATAATTTTTTTTTCATCAAAGCTTGTTATCTTTCTTCTTGGCAACCCACATTTTTTGTTTATTTTAAATTTAATTTATTCCCACTTCCTGTATACTTTTTGTTATTCTAATTTATTCTAATGATTTTATTACAATATATAATTCTAGATCTCATATTATAGTCAAATTTGGTTAAATATTCATATTTGACATTTTTCTGTTTTCATAATTTTTATATTTTATTATTTGGCTCACATTGTTTTTGACATCTCGCTGTTCGGTTTCCTCCTGATATGATTTACCATACAGGAGGTTCCAACTTGAATACCATTTCATCTACTTGAGATCCAAAGTTTTTTCATGAATTTAAATTTTTATATTATTTTTATTGTTTTTGCAAATTGAATGTATTGTTGGTAACATACTTATGACAATAATACTTCAGTATTGACTTTTTGAGACATTGCGTGACTAGAACATGGTATAAGATTCTAGAACAGTAAAAAGTATAGAAAAATTGTAAAACAAACATAGCATATACCACGATAACATAAATACCTAATAATAATAATAATGAATTATCAGTTTCGTTATTTTAACAAACATTTCCTAATATAAAGAAACCGACTTTATGAGATCTTCAACTTCATTACTGGTTGATTCCAATAATTGAATTCTTCTACTCCCGTTTTATAATACGTGAATTAATTATTTGCTACCGATTTCTTAAATGTTATCCATTTTAACACGGATTTTCATTTCGAAATAGATTTTGGCCAAATAAAAACAGGTACTTTTCATTATGAAACGAATTTTCGGCCTATAGAAACACGTACTTGGGGATAATCAAGTGGAATGTTTCTATATACTTGATTGACATTTAATTTCAATTGACATTCAATCACAACGCGGAAAAGTTCTTATATATATGTCGAGCAGAATTCTCTTGTACACCACCAGAAATTCTTGTTTTTATTTCATTATTTATTGGTCGTAGAAAAAATTGTGTATGCAACGATCATGTAATGGCTATTAATACACTCGCACACGGTTTACGACACTGGCCTTCGGCTCGTGTCGTAACTTATCTCGTGCTCATGCATCAATAGCTATAATAATATACTATTCTTGTATTCAATTGATTTCGTGTGTTTTATTCTAATGGACAAAAGAATCGTCATGGTACAATACTTATTATATTTGGAAGAAAGTAATCCTAAATGCGGTGAATAAATGTTATTCCCACATTTCCTAAATATGTTGTATTGTCATCAGGAAAAAACAGTACTATTTCTCTTTGCAAAAGTTCAACAATTAATGAGATGTTATCGTTGGAAGTCTAGTCTCAAATATGTTGTATTCTTGAAGTCATTCCGCAATAAATCATCACTCACAATGGCTCAAACCATAACTAATATTAATGTATTTTCTAGATTAGTTGTGCTCGGCAGGCAATCCGAAGAAAGACCAAAGTGACAAACCGGACATTACTAGGGCAAACAGAAAACAGCTGCCAGGGAGGACGACCCGACCTGTCACATTAATTTATGTCGTCGTGTATATCGGTTGGACGGCCCGCTATGTTATTAGTCTGGCGGCAAAATATGTAGAATCCCGAATTGACCATAATATAATGCTAACATATTTGTGCTACTTAATATTTATAACTACGGAAAAATCAAATTCAGTTGCAACACAATACCGTGTGCATAAAGTTGGAGAACGAAAGTAAAGTTATGACGTATGCGCGCAAGGTCCGATAAATAGAGAGAGAGAGACAAATATATGTTAGTTTATGAGAGCTAATAGATATTATCTTGAAGAGGATTCGGCTGAATGGATTCAACCACATCGTTTATAATACAACTGGGTTGATGTTTTTGAAAAGGGTCTTACTTGATCTTGTATTTCATGTATAACAACATTTTTCGCATTGTCAAGTAGCTCTCAATGAATGAATACTAAAATTTCATACACCAAATATTATTTTTCTTACAATTAACGTCTACAAGATGTGGGACTTGCTTAAATTATCATATTACAGATATAACCTTGTGTCTGAGTTCATTTTATTTCAGATTCATGTTATGGCTGGAGTTCCGAAAGTATTTAGTTCATACCATCAAACTGGCTGAAATCATTTTCCGTACAAATGAGCTGATTTTTAATCATTTCTTCATCTCATCAAACATCATGCCTTTTTCTGAAGAACTCTCTTCTATATTATTGAGATCTGTAATTATTATGGGTAAATTACATAAAAGTGGAATTAATAAAAAAAAAAGTTGCAGTAAAATCGAATTTCTTTAAAGAAACTACAAGAACATGAAATAAATACATCTATTTGAAGGGTGTTTGAATTCAACCAAATAAAAATTTATCACATCCATATGATTGTTACCATCTAACCATCTCTCAGAAATATTTATTAATTTACTTAATTTTGCAAGTTTATCTTCCTTGCAATCCGTAACATGATAATTAAAATAGAAAATTGTTAGTCCTATTCTCGTACCAGTAAATCTGTTCATAACTATTCTATGTATTCGAAGCGATTTTAAGATAGGCTTTGAAATTCATTTTGCAAATCAATCGTTGATTTTGCTGGACTGCGCAATGATAAAATGTTCTATCACAACGATAGGATATCTCCCCTTTCTTGAGGAGAATACAGGTCTGTTCAGGGAAAGAACCATAGACGAAAGAATGAGGAAAACGAAGAATTATAGTATTATAGAGCTGAGTAAATTAATGTGAAAAGTAAGAAGCTGTCAGTCGAAATTTGGGATTTTATGCTGAGGTTACCTCAATTTCAATGATGTATACTTGTAAAATTGCTCTCTGTTATTGTTTATTAAATGAAAAATAAGCTACTATTGACATCACTAACAATATTTTAAAATTTTCGTCATCCAACGACATCATTGTCCAAAAACGAAATTTAAAAAAATGGCATTGAACATACCATTTTCCAGTTATGAAAACAAAAACATATACTAGGACTGAATCGCTATTATATCATGTCCATCTATCATCAACTTTCGTCAATTTGTCTAAATTATTCAGTATGTACATGTGCCTAACAACTAGTCAAAGTAAAATAAAAGATAAAAGTTAACCATCTTTAATTTTACTTCTTATTTTATATTACTTCTTATTTCATTTTATTTCTGTATAAACTTGTTATGGATGTTGTGTAGTTTTAACTTTATAAAATACTTTATTTTATTTCTTATTTCATTTTACTTGCTGTATAAACTCACTATAACACTAGGTACTTGTTACTATGATAATGAAATCACATATCAAAATAAACAAATGGCAATATGCCCAAGCGGTACTTTTAGTGTATGGAACGGGGCAGCCACGATCCCGAAAAACTGAAAAACTGAAGTGTTTGACCACAACCACTGCCACGTTATATACCCTGTTCTATCACGAGGATCACGTTTTTGGTAGCTGCTGGACCTTCTCTAACCACATTTCACCCACGTGGTCACCTGGAAAAAACTTGGATATATAGTGGCCGAAAGTCCACATGTTAAACCCAACTGACTAAGGTTTTTATAATAAATGTTCCATCCCCCGTGTTGCCTGATTCATTTCTAACACCCAACTATAACTATATATAACATACAATCACGTAAGTATATTGATTTAGGATACTTCTGATCGAGATAAATTGAAGCGATTTAGAGTTTACTGTGAATATGGAAAAAAGGAAAACATTTTAATTTTGCAAATAACGCGCCTCTGAAATTATGTACTCGAATCCCTCTAATGATTTTCATATCAATTTTGTTTTCTTGAAACAAATACGTGCGTAATAAATTATCACGTTTGATGCAGTATTGACGAAAAATACATTTTCATTGAATACTTTCATTTCTCTAACAATGGTGACTCAGCATATTCCTGTTAATATGTCATCTTTTGGAGATTTTAATAACTTCTAAAGTGGTTTGCACCCAAAATGCGTGCTCAAAATGAGAAACTGAAAGTGAAACAATCTGAAGTTCCTTTCCATCCTAAAGTGGCCAAAGGAACTAACTTATCAACTCTTCCACCACTAGAAAGCTTATGACTCACCACCACTTATAGCATAAAAATTGAAATTGGTCCCAAGTCTTGCAAAAATGCACTATCAGAATCATTGCCGTTTTTTTGAACACATCTATAGAGTTAACACAGTTTCCGAATGATCTGAAGATTAGCAAAGTGATCCCAGTATGTAAAAAAAATGATCCACAAACCCGAAACTATAGATCCATAGTACTACTCAGTCATCTTTCTAAACTAACTGAAGAGGTTTTGCATATAGGTTATACAATTGTCTTTAAAAATACAATATCCAACCCTTTTCAATAAGGAATCGAACAGTAAAATCAACTGAACTAGCCACCATAGAATTCACTCAGGCTATCTATAAACATTTAGATACAGGAAAGAAAGTAGCTGGTGTTTTCTTTGATCTAACTGCAGCCTTCGACTGCGTACATCATCCTAATCAATAAACTATAAACTTTTGGGATCAGGGGGAACCTACTGAAGTGGCTAGATTCATATATATCCAACAGAAAAATTAGTTTATCTATAAAAGAGGTATGGTCAACCAAAAAATGTGTCGATATTGGTGTGCCTCAGGTTCTGTATTGGGGCCACTTCTATTCCTAACATTCCAGATTATATTACAGAAGGGCAGATTTTTATGTACGCTGATGACACTTCTATGATAATTGAGGCATCAACCAAACGAGAATTAGAACTCATAATGGAAAAAATCACAAAACAATTTCAATCTTGGTGTCAACAAAATTCACTCATGGTCAATAAATCAAAATCAGTATGTGTATATTTTGCCAATAGGAACAGTGAAATAACCCCCAAAATAAACAGGATATAATTCAAAGACAGCACAAAATTTCTAGGAACTGTCATAGATAGCAAACACATTTCACACTGGAAATAGACAGTATATGTTCCAAACTTGCAAGAGCAACCTTCGCCATCTTGAACCTGAAGAAGGTATTAGATATAAAACATAACAGCTTACTACTCCTTAGCATTACAACATAGGCGTTTGGGACCAATCAACGGATGTTTCTAGAGTATTCACTATGCAAAAACGAATAATTTTCTCAGCATGGGCTACAGAGATCATAAAATTCGAAAACAAATATTTCTTAACAAGATACATTCAAATATCATGTCATAGTAAAAATGAAAACTTCAAGAACAGCAACGATAATTTCAAACTTGAAATGCTGAAAATGCATCTTACCTACATCAACATCATAAATTAAAAATCCCCAAACTATGAACTCGAAAAATAAGGTTTAATCATATCAAGCATTCAGAAGCATTGAAGAATTTAGTAGAAAAATGTTTTTATAATCTTGCAGAATTCATGCAAGAAATAGCTACTAAGGGTACTATCATTTCCAATCTAGGATTAGATCACAAATAACAAATGATTGTCAGTTAATTAAGACACTGCACACTACTTATTCGATTCAAGTGTATATCCCTAGCTTTAATTCACTCTCTATCTCAACAAGTATATATGCAATATTATATGAAATAGTAAACATACTCATTTTATAAGTGTCAGTTTATACTGACTGTCACTGACGAAACCTACTCTAACTGTTCTTGGTAAAAAAATAATGTGGTGTTATTACGACTTCGTCTCGACGTGGTAGCAATCACACGTTGAAGTGCGCTCGTTGAAAACGTGGATTATGTAGATGGAGACATTTTATGTGTGTAACGTTCGTTGTAACGTGCATTTGAAAAAATAAATAGTATTGTGATAATATATATTTGAATACAGAATTGATGTAGGCAATATTATTATATTATATTATATTATTAAAAAGTTATGTGACCTGGCTTGAATGTACCAAGAGGAAACAAATAGCCATAAAATTATTGAAGAGAAAAAGGTTTCATGCACTTGAAAGTGGCGTACTCGTCGCGGCTATTATAACCGGCCCCTTCAAAGTTATAACCAGTCGGAAGTATTCCGTCACTATGATGCTATTTGGGAAAGCGGAAAAAATAAAACCGAACCATACTATAATAAAATTTCACAAAACCCTGGCAGCATCTATCGAATTCTGTATGGTTGCGAGAATTTGGTTGTCGCGGAAAAAGGCATGGTGGGTTTAGAAACGAATAAAGATTGTAGAAGCTTGGAAATAATTTGCAAAACAAACATAAGAGTAGAACTGAATAATAAAATACTAAGGGCAAATAAGAATGGAAGAAATAAACAGAATAAAAAGTAGAAACCTGAAACAGATGACAAGATACCAACCTGTGGGGTCGACAGAAATAGTGACATTGGAATTAATGAGTATAATGTCGGAACAGATAGAAAGCCTCATCTATGAATGATAGGAGAATATTAAAACATAAATTGACTCCATGATACGTAAAACCTTCACCACTGGACTATATACGCTCAACACCCTGCTGTGAGTATCCTTATATTTTCCACCGTCATGATGTCATTCGAAAATAGATCTCTCTGTGCAATTTTGCATGTAATTCAGAACCAGCGGGTAAAAGGAGGCTCTCACAAAAGCGAACGTCACGGCTACTATTATTCGACAGATTTACCACTCTTAGAAAATGAAAACACCTAGAATTATATTTCATCCTGTTCGTTCCGATAATGGTACCCCTGTAAAGTCATGCGTGAGGCTGAATTATAGATGTGTACCCGGAAACGGTTTTGGAGGAACAATGATATAGAAACTATTGAGTCACCGAACCAAATAGCGAGTTAGTGGTGGTTCAGTGAACATATTTTGGTTGGCTGTCACTCTCATTTCTGATACACACTTCATTAATGACTTGTATGAAGGTGAAAGAATTGATGTCGACAGTTATAAATGGACTTTTGAATTTGTCGAGTCATTCAGAATTAATTTGGAGGAGTAGCTTCTTGCCTTAGTTTTGAAATTTAATAGGTACATTCGGAGATTTTTTATGTAGTAGTTGGACAGTTTCGAAGATCAAAAGAATGCAGCCGAAAAGTGTGGACGAACGGTCTGATGAAAAATGAACTGATTATAACATTTAAATTGGATTGAAACATGTTAGTTATCTCGAAACAATCGATTGTTGAGTTCTCCGACAGAGAGGAACTCAAAACCGACAGTCAGGTAACTGAAGCAGTTTGAATGGAGAAAAAGGGTTCAAAGCAATTTTTGAATAAAAAATGTATCCTATTTTTAGATGTCTTTGGGATAAAGATCATTTCCCTAAATAGTCTTTTGTGAATTTGTTAAATTATTAATTTTTTCAACATGTGGAAGAATATTTTGACCATTTGGTCAAGGGGTTTTTGTTGCAAAATCGAAAGTTTATAGAATTTCAGAGAAATACCATACTTTCATCAACTTCACTTTCAACTCTTGTAACAACGGGTACCCCAGGCATCGTTCTTGGACCACAATTTTTTATTATGCGTGAATAATCTTCGTATCAAATGTTATCAAAAAAAATTACGCAGATGATAAACCTATAATACTTTCCAGTAAAACATCTGACGATATGACACAATTAGTGAATACAGTTCTAATATAATGACTGGTTTGATAAGAATAGGCTCATTGTGAACCTAAACAAATCAATATGCAGTAATTTGCGAATTCATCTCGAAGTTTACATAACCACAATCTCAGTTTCTGAAACATCATTAGAATGGCCAGTTCGACAACATTCTTGGGAACAATGATTGACCCACTCTTCACGAAGCAAGAACATATAGATTTTACATGTAAAAATTGAATCAAGGTTTCAAGGTTTATTAAAAAAATTGGGCAAAGTACATTTTAAAATTATTCTTCATAGATTTCATCTACTAGGATATGAATGACAGATACCTAGACACTGAGTGCCTGTTCTTTTTCTGTTCAATCATATCATTGGAGTAACTAACTCAATGTACGAAACAATGTATACATGTACAAGACAGGAATTGTTTTCTAGTGGAGGGTGTGAAAGAAACGATAGACATTTCAGGAGGAAGACGAGGTTGATATTGTGGAAAATTTTCATATCCAATTAGATTAAAAAAAAAACAAAAATGCATGAAATATTTGATAGCAGTTTCGATTTTTTGTATGTTCCTTAAAGATGATGGTAGCAGGTTGTATAAATTTGGGCCAAAGAACAACAGAAACCTTTCGGCATGGCTCTTTCTATATACCTAGTGGAGTTTGAAGAAGAGCATTTCCACTGGATCTGGTAATCTTAGCGTTTTGGACGCTGAATTCATCATTGTTTGAGAACATCCATAATAGATATATAGATATTTATTTCCAAACTAATAAACATAGATATAGAGGGTCGTCAAAATAGTACATATAAGTGTAAATAGAGATGTATAAAGTGAAAAATGTACACTAAGAATAAAGTATAGACTAGGGGAGAGTCTATCACAAGAGTTCGAGTTCAGTAATACTCCTTGATCGAATAAAAACATTTTATTAGTAAGAAAGCTTTGATTCTGTTTTAAAACTGATATAGGTTGAGACACTCAATCTTTGGAGGTAATTTGTTATAAAGTTGCAGATTCAGAGAATTCTTTTGTGACATCGGGAGCCTGCACCTGGGTGTCGTGGGAGAATTTGCATTGCAGTGGGGTAAGAGTGAATTTCTGATTGCACAGTGTATTTGCTTTTGTTTTTATGAATTTCAAGTAAGGATGAATTTGAAAATAGAGTAGGAAGTGGCATAATTTGAAGATTAGCAAAAAGAGGGCGACAGTGTTCGCGATGATGTACTCCTGCCATGACTCTAATAACTCTTTTTTGCACTAAGAAAGCTTCATGAGCGTGGTACGAGCCACCCCATAATAAAATACCATAAGCCATGTGACTTTGGAATAAACC
Organism: Gonioctena quinquepunctata; assembly: GCA_018342105.1. Classification (NCBI taxonomy): domain Eukaryota; kingdom Metazoa; phylum Arthropoda; class Insecta; order Coleoptera; family Chrysomelidae; genus Gonioctena; species Gonioctena quinquepunctata. The sequence continues at coordinate 1,278,362 of JAFIRS010000023.1, read as the reverse complement.
AAAGTAGCAAGATTTGAGTACGTGCAAACTAACGCGATACCTCAAACGTCGAATCATAAAGGTGATATTTGATATTTTTTTTTTAAGACTCTATATGAGGAGCCCAGTTGAGTCTATCATCAAGTTGCACGCCAAGTAATTTGACGCTATTTCCGTGAGGAATATTTGATTTAGAGGAAACGATGATAGACTGATTTTTCTCAATATTGATTTTCAGTTAATTTGATGTGAACCATGCTTGAGCTACATTAAATATATAAGCAGCTGAAGTACTAACGTTTTCTAGGTTAGTACTTTGGGAGATAAATGTTGTGTCGTCCGCGAAAAAAAACGCTCTTGATCGGTGAGGTCATTGATATAGATAAAAAAAGAGGAGGGGGGCCAGAACAGAACCTTGAGGGCCACCATGGGAAATGATCTTACGATTACAGAGATCCCACCAAGTCGAACACATTGCGTTCTACCACCCAGATGAGATTCGAAGAAGTCCAGTGCCAGGCCTCTAATACCATAGAAATACATCTTTTGTAGTAGGATAACGTGTGAGACACAGTCAAAGGCGTTAGATAGATCGCATAGCGTAGGTTGTGAATGTTTGCCTTTATCCAGGCCCTCGACTATGTCTGACACAACTTTTAAAAGAGCCTGGGTTGTTGAATCGATTTATCCGAAAACCAAATTGGCCAGGACATAAGAGAGTGTTGCTTTCGAGGAAGTTATATAGTTGTTGCTTGAGAATTATTTCAATAATTTTACACAATATCGGTATAATCGAAATAGGTCGAAAATTGTTAATGTCGATCGATATATGTATAGTTGTCTAATATTAAATAATTATATTTCGTCGTATAAGGTCTTTGTTGAAAACAGTCTACTTCTACGCAATATCATTTTTAATATACTGTTTCGTGCAGTTTCTAAGTTGTTAATGTGTTTGTTGTAAGTTCCTTCCCAAATTGTTATGCAATAACTCATAATTGACTCGACCAACGAGTTGAATAAAATCATTCGATTTTCTTGAGAGAGAATATCTCTGAGGACGAAAAACTTGCATAAGTAGTGGCAGTTTTTTTATAATGTAGGGAATATGATCAGTCCATCTCATGTATTGGTCCAGAATGACTCCTAGATATTTAATGGAGTTTACTTTTTCAATTTTCGAACAATTACAATTATTTTCATTTTGACGAATAGGTATAAAGTATCTTCATTGTTAAATTGAAGAAGATGCCTCCGACTGCGTGAGACTGTTTACACTATTAAGTTTAATAGTTAACCTCTTTAAACATATTTTTCTGACAATATTTTCTGGTCATCTTGTTTCCATCTTTTTAAAGTACACTTTTTATTTATATTTGTTATTATTTTTATTTATTATTCATGAATGATTATGTGATGATATAATTATTTTTATTGTGAAATCTCTTCAATCACATTTTATCTACACTTAGAGTATATTTGTGTGTATGTACATACCTATATATAGTACCGCAATACATCTAAGATACTCATTATTATTCATTACCGATAAGGCTAAGCAGTCGACCAACCACAAGCAGGGACTTACTCGATACAATGAAATTGTCCTACCAGATGATATGTTTAATTGACGGCCTGTCCAGATTATTTTATGCAAATTAGTTTATAACCAAACCTATTAAAAAAAGGTTAAAAACCAATCAAATTAGTCATAACTATCAAGTTACGTCGACAAATTTGAGATCGCGCATTAAAATGTAATATAGGCGAAAATTTACGTATTCTCAAATCCGTGCCTGCAATCCACAGCCCTTTTTCTAAGGGATTCACACCTCGACCAATGGGTCATGATAACGGTATTGGATTATTATTTATAATGAGTCTCTTAGATGTCTGGCAGAAGAATAACTATGACTTGTCCCATCTACGTAAAATGTAGCAAAAAGGGTCACTAAAATCACCCATAATAAGCGACGAATTTCATTATCAATGATATGAGGACCCTTCAAGAGCAGCAAAAGACTTTTTCATTCTTTCAAGTGCATTGCTTTCGATGGAAGTGTGTTTTTTTCGAAATAACACTGAAAAAAAGGATTGTTTGAATTCAGTATCTATATATATATATATATATATATATATATTCGAAATATTAATACTTAGTTTGAATAATATTGGTTCACTCAAACATCGTTGTACTGAATGAAATATATTTGTCTCTAAAAAAACGAGTTCATTTCAAATTGGATCATAAACATCACTACAACCAAATGATTCCTTTGGTGAACTCGAAATGACAATAAACCGTGGGTCAATTTTCTGCCACTGAAATGAATAGCAGAAATCTGATTAGTTTTTTTCATATCCATCAAAATTAATTCTGCTACATGGATTGTTCATTACACAAATCTGCTAAAAACCATCACTAAATGTATTCTAACTTTTACCGAAATGAGTGGCCTAAATTTTGTTTTTTCGGAAGGAAACATGCTATGGTCTTTGGTTTAGTATCTAAATATATGTGAATATATTATAACAATGATTCGTTTCAGTATGGTATCTCCGAGCTGTAAATTTTCGTAGTGGACATTGTATATTGTGAAAATATATGATTTGGAGATTTGTAGTCTGATGATTAGCTTTCTTGTAAAATATTTTCAATATCGTGCAAGTTGTGATTCTTTGAACCAAAATTTGAGAGCACATTTACTATAATTTTTCATTATTAGATTGGAAATTTCTGAAAAATCTTTTTGAAAAATGGCTGTCGAGTATAATTGTGTTTAAATTCCTGATATTGACTGAATGTACTTTACTACCGTAAGATTATTTTTATCTGGTCTGGACTATTCATCAAATTCTCATACAAAAGTGTAGTCAATTGGATTCTATTAATTTGTGCCTGACGGGACCGTTTTTACGGATTCCAAATATAACTCGAACACCGTAGTTCTGATCTTTTTATATATTGTTTTCAGGGGTAGCACAAAGAAATGGATCGTAGAGAAAATTATAATATGTAATCCAAAATAAGACAAGGTAGTGTGTCAGCTAACTTTATATGCGTGCCTTGATGTTGATGATGTCTTATTGCTCATTGAAGTTTTGAGAAAGTAAATGTTTTCTCCAGCGGATCATGAATTATAAACCGGAAATCGTTATCGAAAACAAGAACTAGATTTATTACCGAGCGTTTTCGATATTTATTTGCAATCCTTTTATGGTAACAAAGAAATGTGTTTTTAAAAAATTAAATTGGTTGCGATGGTGGAAAAAGGTATTTTTGACTTTGATGTATTGTGAATTTTGTGCTGTACTTTTGGAAACTAGTGCATCGAGATCATGATTAAGATGCATTAGTGCTCATTGTAGGCTTTACAAGTTCAATATGGCAATTTCTGTTTCATCAAAACAACCACATAAAACTAATTCATCTACAGCAATATCAATCCATTATGGTGAATAACGGACCGAGTTTACCACCCTGAGGTCCTCCTGTGGCGATATTAACATAACCAGACTGCCGACCATGGGATACATTTCTTTTCGAATATTGAAATACTATTCAATCAATAGTAATGCGTCAGCAGAGAACCCATATGATTTCAACTTGATTAATGAAATTTGTGATTGATGGTATCGAACGCTTTCAAAAAATGAACAACACAATACAGCTATCTTTTTTGTCCAAACCTGAAATCACACCATCGATAACTCCGAAAAGAACTAGTATATTTCTGAAACACTGTCGATATTGTCACGCCCTACTTTGGGACACCCTGTGAAACCCTGGCCCCCTAACTGTTTAGGGTGCCCACTAATTATTTTGCTTGGCTTGCGAGAGGTTAAAACATTTTACATCTGTGATTGTGACCACCCTGGTAAAGTGAAGTGAAAACTATTATGGTTTATTGAAAATTATAAAAGGGCAAAAAATAACATGATGGTGAATACAAAAATAGTGAAGTGAACAATGACCATAACAAGTAAATAAAAATAACACTTACATTATAATAAAAACCAAGGGAAGGAGATGTGTCACCGTGGACCAGCAGCATAAAACTAAAGAGAGCCCGATTAAAAACAAACACTTTCATTTATAGGAAATATATCGCTGACTTGCAGAATCAGCGTTCTTGCTATTGATGAATGCAATACCGGACTGAAACCCAATCCTGGTTACTGACTGGCGTTGAACTTTGAATTTGCAGGAAATACTGTATTTCAATAAATGTTAAACAAGATGATGAATTACTGTAAAATATATGAACTACGGATTTTTCCACTTTGGGTTCAATTAGGTTTGAATTTTATTTTCAAGTCTGGTAAATTAATTCAGAATTTTGAGAAAGAAATGATTGCTATATTTATATCGGGTAATATTTTTCATACTTGACATTATATTGAAATGAGTTGGATATTCCTGGAAAAATCAAACTATGATAAACCCCCACACTTATATGGTCAAAGATTCACAATTTTTAGCATAATACATTCTGAATTTTATTCGCTGGAATCAAAGACAACCATATCCGCAATACATATTTCCATGAAAAATTACATATAAAAATTTCAGTCAAAACGTTATAACGGTGAGTTTTGATGTGGTAAGTTAATTCCCAAATGTTCCTGTTAAAAACTTTGAAATAATTGGACAAAAACTAGAAAATGATAATACACCCATGACCAGATCCAAATTGAATGTGAGTATAATAACATATTGGATATATCAGAAATATAGGGTTGCCCAGAGGTGCGTGCAAACTCCTTAATTTTTTTCTATACAAGCCATCGACTTTTTTTTTTTTCAAACGATAGGTCCGAAAATGAGACCCATTCCCAAAATATTTCTATTTATATACAGGTTGGCGCAAAATCAAAAACATGACAAAGTTCTGTTTTTTTAATTGGCAACCCCCCCATTTTTAACCGACGAAACCAAAAAGGAGGAGGTTCTCTAGTCAACGCGTATATTTTGTTTTTTTTTATGCATGACCACGCATAACTTTCTACTGAGACGTCCGATTCCGGTAATTCTTTTTTCTGTGGATAGGGTGTACTTTGAAGTTGGTCCCATTCGAATTCAAAAGATGAAAACCACCTCTAAGGGTAGCAAAATGAAGGATATTGATCACTCACCCTCTGAATTCTGGTCCGTTAACCGATTCTATCAGGCATAACTTTGTACTGGGTTCTTCGATTTGGATGAAGTAAAAAATAAAATAAACTTCTTAGTCTCAATAACTAAGCCCCTAAACTGATGTAAGTAACTAATTTTGAGTCGGCGCCAAACGAACAATCAACGAATATCATTAAATTACTTCAAAAAAATTATCAGAATGTCACTGCGCAACTCGATGCCATCATTTTACGCCTTAACTAATTCATTTGCTTTTTTGTTTCGCGCCGACTCAAAATTAGTTACTTACATTAGTTTAGGAGCTTTGTTATTGAGACTAAGAAGGTTTATTTTATTTTTTACTCTTCAGTTCCGTAAGTCGTCGGTTTAATTTTTTGTTAAAATGTTTTTATTGTTGTTTTGGATTCAGCAATATATTGTCAATATAACGCACCCGGGGTTTTTATACTTATTTGCAAGAGTTTTTGACTTATGTCAATTTATGTGTCAAAATAGCGTTGTGCATAGACCCTCAGAAAAATTCATAACCTCAAAACCATTTTATTGAAAATGACAAATTACAAAAGGCAAATGTCAACTCCTTATATTTCATTGCATGGCATTTTTGAAGAGCTTTGACCAAATTTGGTATTTGGGTCTATTTCAAAAAATTTGTGAGAATTTTTGGGATAGGATATGTTGATGATGTTTTCGAAAGAAAAAGGAATTGAGTAGGCCGTAAAAATTAACACATCCATACAATTCTGGAAATGTTGTCAATTTTGTTAAAATGTTTTTATTGTTGTTTTGGATTCAGCAATATATTGTCAATATAACGCACCCGGGGTTTTTATACTTATTTGCAAGAGTTTCTGACTTATGTCAATTTATGTGTCAAAATAGCGTTGTGCATAGACCCTCAGAAAAATTCATAACCTCAAAACCATTTTATTGAAAATGACAAATTACAAAAGGCAATAACTCGACTTTTTCAAATGCAACTCCTTATATTTTATTGCATGGCATTTTTGAAGAGCTTTTGAACCAAATTTGGTATTTGGGGTCTATTTCAAAAAAATTGTGAGAATTTTTGCGGATAGGATATGTTGATGATGTTTTCGAAAGAAAAAGGAATTGAGTAGGCGTAAAAATTGACACATCCATACAATTCTGAAAATAATATTTTACCAAAATGAAATCATATTAGAAAAAGGAGTACATCACAAAGGAAACAATTCCAGTAATATTTGCAAGAACAGGAAAAGATGATTAACAGAGATAAATCTAAAAATTTTGAGGAAAGGCTATTAATGAATGCTTAGATAGGTCACCATCATTTTCCACACAAGCAGCTAGTCTTCTAGTAGATGAGCTCCGAACTCTAGCAAGCATTGTTCCATTAGTTGAACGGAAGGCTTCCGTGATCCTGTTTTCCATATCATCTGCAGTTGTTGGACGTACCCCCAAAGAAATAAATCTATAGGAGTAAGGTATGGACTTCGCGCGGGTCGAAGAATTGTACTTCCTTTGCCTATCCAACGATTAGGATAGGATTGATCCAAAAATTCTCGCATTATCCTATGGTTATGCACTGCAACACCATGGTATTGAACCAACATGGTCTGGGAAGATGTTCGCGAAGAAAATACCTTCCACCATTCAGCACATTTTTAAAGAAGTAGGTTACAATAATGTGATTTCCAATAATTCCTCTCTAAACATTAAGCGACCATCGTTTTTGGTGATCAACAGCCCTCAACTAGTGAGGATCTGCGATTGCATAATAATGCATATTATGTCTGTTGACCGATCCGATATTCTTAAACGTTGCTTCATCGGAAAACATATTTTTTTTACAGTAATAATCCTCGTCAATCATGCCATTCCACAGTGAATGACGAAAAAAACGGAACTAATATTTTTTTGCTCAATTGCCCTTTGCTGTCAAAAATATGAAATTTTTTTTTGGAAAAGGGGTAGTTTTTAGGAGGGATGGTTGGAATAAAACGGTTATTTTTTTTCCCGAAATTGCTGTGGAGGCGTCGACAGGAATCATGGTAAGAATAAAAAATAAAATGTCAAATGTGGTTTTTGAAAGGGGTAGTTGGACAAAAAAACGGATTCAAGACTTTTTTCGCGGAATTGCTTTTAAGGCTGACGAGAATCAGGTGAAATATATTTAAAAAATCTTGTCACAAAGGGGAGGTTTAAAGAAGGCGTGGTTCGAAGAAAACATCAGATTCGCTCTTTTTTTCGCGGATTTCCTTCTAAAACTGACAAGAATCATGGGGAAAAATTTAAATTTCACAAAGGGGTGGTTTTAGATGGGGTGGTTCGAAAAAAACTCAGATTCGAGCCTTTTTTCGCGGAATTGCTTCTGAGGCTGATGAGAATCATGGAATAATATTAAAAAACGCATCACAAAGGGGTGGTATTTAGAAGGGGTGTTGAAACAATAAAATCAGATTAAGCCTTTTTTTGCTGAATTGTTTTCAAAGCTCACGAAAACCATAGGAAAATTTATCGCAAAGGGGTTGGTTTCAAAAGGGGTAACTTTGGTATTAGATCAAATGTTTTAAATGATGAATATTAACTTTAATTAGCAAAATTCGTACCAAAAATCTTCTTAAAATATTGTTTATAATATAGACAGTCACATTCTAGAAAAATTTGTTTTTTTACAAAATAATGAAATGTTAATTATTGTGAGTAAAATATATTTGATGCGTTTTTATTCACTCTTGCAGAGGCTCACAATTATTTAAATATTCAAAAAAAGTGCAGTATGACCAAGCAAATCTTTGATAGTTTTTCATAGAGATTTCAGGCTATCCATTAGATATTTTTCCAGAGCGGAGAGTCGTGGGGCATTTTCTGTAACTCTAACGAAGGTTGAAGATGTACGCACGTCCATTCTAATAACAGCACAGAAAATAACTATCATTAACTGAGTAAATAATCGACCAATTAACCTTATCAAACATGAAATGAAAACTATATTGATTGACTTTTCACCTGAGTTTCACATGAATTATTCACAAGATGATTTCTGGAGTAATCGAATTCGGAAGAAAAAGTACACGTATGACGCCAAAAACGTACAGATATAATGGCCGTCTTTGAGGGACGGAAGAAAGCAAATGTTCCACAATACTTCAGCCGCAAATATGAGGAAAAGGTTATCCAGTTTTTTGTTTACCCCTCACAAAGTTGGGAACGTATACGAAAACTTTACAAAATTCGAAATAGCTCCGCTTTTTTGTAATGTTGGACCTCTGTGCATTCATTTGAATGAAAAAACACACTACTTTGTGAAATATCCGTTTTCGATGCTATGGCTCTAATGCTTGAGTGAGGATTTTCCTGTATCATCAATAAAACTTGCAACTCAATTCCATCATTAATTCGACCACTAACAATTTCCTTTCTGGTATAAGACACACTACCAGTGAGTTCAACCGATCTTAAGGACATTGCATGCACTTCTGGAAAATCTATATTTTTAAGGAATACATATTTTCAATTAGAAGATGATTTCTATCTACAAAATTTTGGATGGCAATGGTTCCCCTATCCCCGGTAGTGAGTGATATATTCATGGAAAACTTCAACGGAAAATGTCGTTACGTGAAAATATGTCGCCGATATTTTCATATTGTGTCAGACAAGATTTAGAAGCTTTTTTTCAGTTATATCAGGTGAACAGGAACCTACGATGATATTTCCTAAAGGAATAGAAAAAGAACCATATAAATTTTTTTCTGGTGGTGACGTCCGCAATAGGTAGTATTTCCATTAAATCTGAAATATTTGAAAGTAATTTGCCAAAGTAATGTAATTGATTTTTAACGATTGTGCCGATTGATCTGATAATATATTTCATGAAAAGTACATTTATGGAAAAGTAGATGGATTTGTTAAATACCAACTTCAGACGTTCAATCCCTTTTTTAGAAACATCGAATTGCCATTTTGATTGTAGTGACCGAATACGTTCCCATCCATCATCTTTCGAATAATTACCTGGCTTCCCATAATTCCGTCCATATCAGGTCTCATGGGCCAGATCATGTCGAAAGCATATCCCATTCAATTCAAAACTAGTCCCGTCTAATATTTCAGGCGCGGTACCCTTTTCAGTTCTCCGGCCACATATATCTGAGCAAATAAAAATAATGTCATGTCAGGCGCATATGACAAAGTGCCATACTCTATCATCGGGCATTATAGGAACGAGCATGTCTCCGTGCAATAATGCGGACACAAAATCCCCGTTTCGTCAACACAATTGGATCACTTTTCACCAGACGGACGGGGTTCGAGTAGGGACGTTTCTTTTGTAATTACTTGACTCTTGTCATGAACTTCATGCAGCTATAATGGAGTGTTTTTTATGATAAACAACGTCGTTAAAATGAAATATAATAAGGGTTGGGAAAGTAGAGGTACACGATAAATAAACTTTATTTCACCATGAGACCATTATCTTTCGCTGGCCGTGGTATATCTTCTTTCAGGGGTTTCTCTTGGATTCGGCTGAATTGTGTTGTGTGATGAAGTGTTCGTGTATGAAAGGGATAGAATGGAAACAAAAACCATAGTACGAAGATAATTGAACTGGTTTGTTGAATATGAACAAAACTGCAACTATATTCCTTTTATCAAGCTTCCACACGCGAAACATATAATTTTGTTATACATAGTCTGATAAATTGAAAAATTAAATGAGAAAACTTGAGAAAATTTGTGAGAATGGTGAGGTTGAAACCCTCACGTTGAAGTTCACAACAAGACTAACGATTGCATTTTCAAATATTACAAAAACCATCAAATTGAATAGAAAATATATCAGAAGGAAGTGCTAGGTAACGTTGATAAAACCTATAACCAGAAGTTTCGAAAAACCCTGAGAAATATATAAGCTACCGTAGACAATGAATACAATTGTTAAATGGGGAAAACAAATCAACGAAACCCAAATAGCTTGAAGGCATTACGAAAAACTATCAGAGACCTAACTAGAGTCCAGTCAATTTAAAGAGAAGTACAAACCAAATGCAACCCTACATCTGGGGAGTAGGCAGTTTGTGGCTTTATACTCTGTTTCCTAGTGTGAGAGAGTGATAAAATGTAAATTTGCAATGTCAGAACCCATTTAACAGGGTGGACAACTTATAGGTTGAATTTTAAACTTGCAATGATGGTTTCAAAAAATTCCGTAATTCAGTTTTTTAAGACATACACACCCCGAATCAGTCCTGAATGAGGGTCACCTTGATTTGCATAAACATTAGAAAGAGTGGTTTTCTGAATGAAATTTATGTGTCAGCGGCGTAACTACAAGTAGTTCATTAGAATAATGAGTATAATAATTATTATACATGATCATTAATATAGAGACAGGCAGATTGTTGAAATAATTGAGATATTATTTATTCCCTCTTGCAAGAAGTTTTCAACGTCTCTTATTCTAAAAGTATTGTTATGCCTTACCACAAACCCTTTTATTTGGTTGGTTGGTTGGTTGAAAGCTGACGAGCCAGAGACAGGGTTGGCACTTAGCTTCCCTTGACACTGCGACCAGCTGGGGTCTATTGTATCACTCTGTCGTCAGTGGTTCCTCATTCAAACAAGTTTGTGTCTTTAATTAGGTTTAGAAGCCTGTTGATAAGGTTCTTCGGATTCATGCCTGTTTCCGGGCTGATCTCTCCAAAGGTTCTGTATCGCCTACTACTTAGGGCGTCGCAGTCGTAGATAATATGAGAGGCTGTTTCCTCCTCTTCATCACATAGCCTACACTCCACGGTTTCCCTGCGTACTCCCATGGTGTTTAGGTGTTTTCTCAGGCTGCAGTGTCCAGTCAACAGACCTATTATTATACTTGCCTTCGTTCTGTTCAGGTTCAGAAGGTCAGCCGTCAGGGTCCAGTTTGGATGCCCTTTGCTGTGTATTTGCCCGACAGTTTGATCCCAATATTGTTGGTGTCTTCTTTTTATCCACTCGTCGATCAGGGTCCTGCATCGGTTTTTGCTAATCCCATGTACAGGTTCTTGGCCCTGTGAATAGCGTTTCTGATGCTTGTCTAGCTAGCTGGTCCACTTTTACGTTGCCTTCAATGCTCTATGACCTGGCACCTACATAAGGTGACCTTGTTGTGTTTGCCAGCCGATGAGGTTCTGGAGGCAGTCCCAGACCAGTCTAGACCTCATCTGTATAGAGTTGAGTGCTTTGATAGCACTTTGACAATCAGATAGAATGTAGATGTGTTTTTTCCTATAACCACTTTCTAGATTCTTCTGAATGCATCCCATAATAGCATGTGTTTCAGCTTGGAATATCGTGGAGCATTTGCCAAGTGGTATAATGGAATCCCTTCTTGGCCTTACCCCATGTATTCCTGCTCCCGTTCCTTCAACTGTCTTTGAACCGTCTGTATACCAGACTATGTCCGCAGTTGATTGTGATTCTATACATCCAGATCCGTCAATTCGTGTTTCGAATGATTTTTTGAATGAGTATAGGGGTTGCATGTAGTCTGAATTTCGAGTTCTTCGATGTTGATTACATGAGTGATTCTGGTATGTCCAGTTGTTCGGATTCTCCAGTTTTTTGTTTGTTTTAGTCTGTATGCACTCATCCTGGCCTCTCCAATGACATGTAAGTCAAAGGGCTCCAGGTTTAGGTTGATTTCCATTGCAGCTGTTGGAGTGCTATTCATTGCACCCGTGATACAGAGACAGGCAAGCCTCTGGATTTTCATAAGGTTGGTTTTTGCCTGTCTTTCATTTGTTTTCGGCCACCATAAGAGTGAGCCATAAGTTATTCTTGGTCACTTGCTTGAAGTTCACCTGCGTTAGCCCCAGGAATGCTTCCATTCCCCTGGCTTGCAGGTTCTTCAAGGAGGTCTCGTCGATTTGGAGGAGTTAGACCCAAGGCCTCCTCTTGTCTCTCGATGACAAGCGATTCTTCAGTATCTATCTCCATGTTCTGGGTTTTGATGAGCTGAAGAATCTTCACGGTTTCGTTTTAACCAAATGGCTTTGGAATCCATACCACTACCTTGGAGGTATTCAGGATGTCCTTGGCTAGCCCTACTTTTAGGACAGCACCTTCCCAAGGTATCAGTCCGGGGATACTTTCGAGTAGCCAGGATTTGGTGGTTTCATCCGAGCATGTCAGGACCAGCACGCCCTTGTGACGTAGCTGTTCCTGATGTTCGGACCCTTACCCTGCTCACATTCGAGGATTTCCCCGGTAATTGCTTCCTGCAGAAGCATCCCTTGGTCGTCTGATAACTGGTGATCTGGATAACTCTCCAGAGCCAAAGCCATCTCCAGACCTCTTGTAACCTCCCTATAGCTGTCCTGCTCAGTTGGGTTAACTTGGGCAGAGACAGCCACTGGTTGGTCAGATCTAGGTTCCTTCACCCTTGCAGAGCTCTCCGTGGAAGAGGGTTGACTTCTTTGTGAGCGGTCCCTCTTCTTGTTCGGAGTTTCTGGCTGCCTGCTGCTTCCAGCGATGCTGGGAGTTCGTTCAGGAAACCAGTTTTTGCTTCTGGATGTGGATCGCGTCGGTTGCTTCGGCGTTTCCTGGGTTTAATTCCTTCCCCAGCTGCCTTGGCCTCCGCGATCCGCACCTGTCCTTTTGCAGCTCCTGAGAGCTTTTTCCGCGCCAGATGTAAACGATTTACCTCTGACGCGACGTGCCTTAAGGCAGGTATTTCTGGAGGTTTAGCGGAACTGCCACTGCCTCCAGAGAGTTTCCTGCTCTCTGTTTCCGGGAGTTTCTCAGTAGGTGTTCGACCATCTGCTAATCCCTCCTCGGTTGGGTTTGCGGTTTCTGGTGCCGAGTGCGATTCAACTGGAATCTCCTCGACTTCCATCTCCGCTAGTGGTGTTGGGTCTTCTTCAACTGGAAGTTCCCCAGGGTTGTTTTTCGTATTGGTTTCCATATTATTCTTACGAGTGTAGGAGAAAGGGTCGTCCACACCTGCGGTGCCCCCTGCGCAGGTGTGAAGCAGATTACTCTGGGAGGTCGCCATGTATCCCAGAGGCTCCGTTTGTGATACTTGACTGGCTCAGGTATCATCCATCCCTCGGTACAGGTCGCTTGACGCCTTGGATTGAGCCGTGATGTGCTGGCATTTGGTTCGAGATTGACTAAGAGATCCGAAGGCTTTGACCATTTCTGGTCATTCCCACTGGATTTTCCTTGTCAACCCCGTTATCCAGCGATACCACTTGGAGGTAGCCACCTTAAGTTTCCGCAACCCATCTTCATCTCTCGTAGGAGGTGAACATGTGTTGACGCAAACTACTTGCCTATTACTTGCACCCACACCAATTCTACGGGGTTTAATTCACAGTGATATGGCGGAAAGGCGAAGTATCGTTATATTCCGTTTTGAAGCGATTCCGTCGACAACAAATTTCGTACAGAGAGATTTATCCAACTTTACAATCTCCAGTAGCTCCTTTTTCAGCATATCGTTGTGAAATGGCTTCTCAATCAAAGCCAATGCCAATGAATGATGTAATTTTTTTTGCAAGAAGACGTTGGTATTTTTTCAGATTTTCTTGAGTGGTAGCTGGCATTATCCATGACCCAGACCCAAAAGGAATAAAATCTAGCATTTGCTGGAAAAAATCTTCAAAAACATCAGCGTTAATGGTTTCATGCTAGTCTCCAGTCCGTTCTGATTGAAATGCTAGTAAGCCACCATCGACAAATCCAGTGTGAGTAATTATTAATCTTTCACCTTTTTTAATCCAGTTGACCATCCTTCCATGAAAGCTTGCCCCGCGCACTTTATATTTTCATCCTGCCATATTTTACCTACGGTATATTCTTAATTCAACCAAGTTTCATCCATATGATAGATATTCCTGTTTTCCTTTCGAAACTGTCCAACTGCCCCCAAATATCGTCGTCGCCAGCAGATCATTTCGTCTTTCTCTATTAAAGGTAATTTCCTGTTTTGCATTTATTCACAACGAAAATTCATTTTCTTCAACGTTTTCCAAACTTTCTCCCTACCTATGGGTGGAATTAAATCATCCTTTTTCATTTCAGATATTATTTTGTTCAAGGTAGGTGTATGATTCTTCTGATGGCAGTCTTTTTATCCTCATTTATTAATTTTCTTTTCTTCAGTACTTCTCTTTGGTGACCTTATGGAGCCGCGTTTATTCTCGTGCACAAGTCGGTATACAGTCTCGGAAAGTATTCATCTAGGGTATGGTGGTTTCATGAGAGCGTGAACAATATGTTGAGAGAGCATTACAATTTCTCCTCGACTCGCTCGAAGAAGGGATATCGACGTCACGACACAGAGATAGGAGAGCCAGGGCGGTCAACTCAGGACGTCAGTATCATACCAGCAGCAGTCGGGAGAATGTGTGCGCTGCAATGAAGAAGAATTATTGACGATAATTTCACATCAGATAATTTGAACAAATTAAACTGAATCATTGATTCAATTTAATCTGTCGGACGACAGGTAGATCAAAATATCTTTGGTGCCGTGGTGGCCGAGAAAACAAAAGAAAATTATTAATCATAAACAAAAGCAAACGATATTTCTGTAAGACAATAAAAACAAAAAACTTATTGCTAACCGAAAAACAATTATTTCTTGAATGGAGAGAAAAACAATATTAACAAGAAAAGACAAACCAAATTAAATATTTTGTGTACGGAATTATTTTATGAAATGTTCGAACAAACCACCATTTTGGGCCAAACAATAGCCGAATCTATTGTACAATTCTGTTCTGGTAGCCGCAAGGGTAACTGGTGTTACTTGAGCACACAACTGTATAATTTTTGCCCTCAGTTCATCTGAATTGGTGGTACGTTCGAACTCATGCCGATATACCTCCAATTCTAGCATGCCCCAGAAATGAAAATCGAGAGGTGCTACATCTGGTGATCGAGGTGGCCAGTTGATTGTACCTCGCGTACAAATAAACCGATCGGGAAATAATTGATTCAAAAATGTAACCACCGTGCCTGCATTGTGGGCAGGACAACCATCATGTTGAAACCATACGTCGTTAAAGTAAATCGGAAGAGCGCGAACTGCAGGAATAATTTGATTTTCCAAAAGTTGTAAATATTTTGCTGCATTTGAATCCCCTTCAATAAAAAATGGGCCTATGACGTGATCGCCTGAAAGTCCCGTCCACATATTTAATTTGCTTGGGTACTGTGTCCTCACAACAATACTCATGTTTATTTTCACGAGACCAATGACGTACTACGGATAGGTTGTGTTTTCGATGAATTGAGATTCATCGGTAAATAACACCTTTTTTAAAAAGTCATCAATTACACGAAATGCCCTATTGCATTCTTCGACCATCGTTTCACAAAACTCCAAACGTCTGCAATGGTCTCCAGGCAAAAGTTCTTGTGTGGTCTTGACTTTGAAACAATGATAACCGTTTCTCTTCAAAATATTCCTTACAGTTCTTTCATTCAAATTCACTTCGTCGGTGATCTGTCTACTCGAACTAGGTGTCGTTTCTGCCAAAGCACACACTTGTGTTTTTCTTAATTTCCGTTCCTCGGGTATTTGTCTAGGATGCGGTGGTGGATTTGTGGGACAACATTTTTTGCAATGTGCTGACACACACCCTAAATTCTGAAATTTAATTGAAAGGACAGTCGCTTCCGTAGGTACAGGTCTATCTGCAAAAGCCACTTTGAATAGATTTCTAGTATCTTGTACAGAATTACCTCCAAAGTACCACTTAACGATCTGTACTTTCCCTGCGGTGGTGTAAATAGGCGGCATGTTTCAAAAGGTAATAAATGTCACGGTCTCTTGTTTTCGCAACCACGGCTCGGCAAGAATGAATCGAGTCGCTGTGTCGCATTGCCACGTGGTCAGTTAATGCGTCGGGTGGGGTAACAAGAGGGGTGCACAGCAGTGCGTCTCTCTTGTTTATGTGGTATTATCATATCATTGCGTTCCTTGTTGCTCGTGTAGATTTATGTCTATACCCCAGATAAATTGTTTCCGATACTGTATTGTTGACTGTTCGACTACAGTCATATTCGAACACAATGCAACTATTTTTGTAACTCGGAATGTTGAGTTTTGGTGGCAAAAAGCGTTGAACACATTGAGAATAATAATTTTCTCATTTTTAGAAAGCGCACTTTCACTGATCCGTTTCTCAGCAACATATTCAAAAACACTAGCCATTTTCAAAAACGAACTGTGCCAGCAACTGCCGGAAAGTACACTAAACATTTCAAATTCTTCAAATACTGTAGCACTGGTAGGTAAACTACCTGTGCCTCTACTTCAAGCTTATAATCGTTTCTTAGAAAAACCCTCCATCTGTGAAACAAATCCGACCATATTGTTATCGCAGGGACGGATTTATATCTATATAATATTATTCGTTAAAAAAAACTTTTGGAATCCTCACCTCTCTTAGTAGGGCTCACCTTTTTCAGAGAAGTCATTCTAAGATAGCTGGAAGCAGCCTAAACTCGCAGACCAGGATTCATCGATTTCTCAACTTTAAAAACAGATTTTATGATATCTACAATGAACTCTCTGATTTTGTTCTGGTCAGAAGATTGTTTGAGAGGTATCAGTCCGGCAGAGATGGGCAGTGAATGGCTTCGTAATAGTTTGTATCGGAAAGTTCAATGGAACAATGGCATCGGGGACATTTTCCAATCCCTTCAATTTTCAAGTCAATTCATTGACTAGAGATATCAGTCCACTATCTTACCTTTTCTCCTTCCTTCGTGGAAGTTTCCATGATCCGAAAAGGCCGTTTGAGAGTAAACCACTTTGGAAAAATCGCCAGGTAGACTTCGAGGAGTCATCTGATTTCTGACAGATGTAAACATTGTAGTATATTTCAAAGATTTCATCTTATTTTCGCCCCAACTGTTCTGTGCGGGATTTCGTTCGTAGAACTATAATCTTTGTAAACCATCAATTCACATTTTTCTGCATAAAAATATGCAGTAAGCAATAATGTAATGTTGACAGAAAAATTAAATTTCTTAGGTTTGAAGTTTGACATTTAGCGTGACACAAACATTACTTAACCGCGCCATCTACTAATGAAGTTCTAAGTAGAATTCATTTTGTTGTCCCCAAAAATTCTAAACGAAATCGAATTAGTGAATACACCAGGGTTTTTAGGCATCTTAGTCAAAGGATAATAAATCTGAAAGTATTTCGGTGCTGAACTGGTCTTTTTGATTGCTGCTTCCCCATAATTGGAAACCTATCTAATGTATGAACGTCTATCCTGGATACATAATCCACAGTCAGTATCAGCGGAATCAACTAGCTTTGTTCCTATTTTTCTGTGAGTCAATCTATAGTCGAGCGGACCTTTCTAAGTATTCAACACCCACATTGCCGCTTTCCAGTAGGTATCTCGAATTGAACTTCGTATTAAATTGACTCAACATACTGATAGTCTAGGCTATGTCAGGTCTCGTAAATACTCGTAGAGTGATAAAGATACTTTTCCATTTCTTCATCAGATTTCTCTTTCGAATACATTAGTTTTGAAAGTGGGATTACTATCGACTTGCATCCTTTCATTCCAAATTTCTTCAGAAAATTCTGCCCGAAAATTTTCTGACACATTGTTACTATTGTTTTATCTCGACTTTGATAGAAGTTTATTTCTACAAATTCGTCACGGGGTCCATGTCCTCCATATTGTTTGTTGAAATGGGGATAACATCAACATGAATAGTAACCAAGATGATGTCATCTACGTTCAAAGAAAGTAAACGTTATAGGAGAGTCTATTCCCCATAAGACAATGGTGACACTAATAGAAAGAGATGAAATATCATTTGTGAGTCATAGTGACGTATATGGTAATGTCATGGCCACCATTCACTCTGGACAGTGGCGGACTAGCGCATTCCGCACTCTGGTATCTGAGAGTTACAGGCTCTTGAATGTATATTGGACCACTCTGTATGTTACGTGGGCCACCTGTACACATGTCCAAGTACGTCACTATGATGCGTTAATGCTACAAGATTCTGATTGGCTAGAGCTTATTAGTGCCTCCTATTCAGTTTACTCTCTTTGATCTACGTTTAGCAGGAAATCAGGCAATATATATATATATATATATATATATATATATATATATATATATATATATGAACTTTATTTGAAATGGGACCTCCTAATGTACAATAGTTCAGAGATATACAAGTAGGCAAAATCATACAAGTAATCGTAGGAACATATCACAAAAGTCTGAAGTTATAGGTAGGTATCAATGACGGAATGAAGGATGTTATCACGAATGTGCACACAGGGTATGTCTGCTGCGGCCTCTCTGATACTTGATTTTCGAATCCGTAAGATCTTCTAAGGAACAAATCAAATCACAAAAGTCTGAAGTTATAGGTAGGTATCCATGACGGATGTTATCACGAATGTGCACACAGGATATGTCTGCTGCAGCCTCTCTGATACTTGATTTTCGAATCCGTAAGATCTTCTAGGTTGATTGCAGCTAACCATAGAGCTCTTCTCCTCCTCGATAAGTCATTTTAACTGGTCAAAAACTTATGATTTGAAACTGTAGACACCGAGTGAAACCCGACTCTATCCCTGTCGTGACGGGACCCACAGTTAAGTACAATGCAAATAAGGGGCATTTTTCTTCAGTTGAAGCACGAATTATAATCCTAAATTGAAAAAACTACTCGCACAGAAAATCACAAAATAAACACTTTTACCACTATGGTCGCTTATGACGAATTGCAATGTGTGCCAACAGCCGCCATATTGCTTTCGTTTTGGTCGATGGATTGCCTAATATACACGTCGGTTAGTTTTCAATGGTTTCAGTTCCATTTTCCGACGTTCAAGATGTATAGTATTTCTAATCCAAATTGGACCGACATAAAAAGTTCCGTGAAGGATTTCTCTTTCCGATTGCCGCCTTGGCATAGGCGTTGGTATATTTTTTTCCAGTGGTATTTTTTCAGTTGCTTATTCTTACAAGTGATCACCCTATGTAGGTGACTGAAAATTTATTATTTTATTGTACCTGGAACAGGAAATTACACAGCATACTTTGAGCATACTTAAGCGTTGTCCATAGTTAGGGGCTGATCATATTAACAGTCACTTAGCTGGTACGGAATGTTTTTGAACCAACTTCATAAGGTTATTGGTTATAATTGGACCAACAGCTATCCTCCTTATTTGAAGAGCTAGAAAAATGGTTATATCAGGGAAGTTGTAGCATTTTTCCTGAACAGTCATTATATATGAATAGATATTGACGAGAACGTTCGGCAATTTCCGGTGAAGGGACGCGCCGCCGCCGCACACCTCACTGTCATTATTTAACACTTTGAGAAATTAATTTGTTTGTTTGACTCTTACATTAGTTTAGGAGCTTAGTTATTGAGACCAAAAAGATTCATTTTATTTTTTGCTTTTCATTTTATTTTTTCGTCGGTTTAATTTTTAGTTAAAAAGTTTTTTGCTTTGAGTGATGATATATCATTGATACGAATCTATAAATATAGTCCTTCATGAGTCAAAATTTTATATAATACAAATTCACATCACCACTTTCAAAAAAGTATATTGAAATTGTTTCTATAAAGAAACTGCATGGGATGGTAACAATAAAAAAATATACCACTGTTGAACAGATTGATATCTTCAACAAGTGAACCATCCAATTTGTACTCAAAAAGGGTTGCAACTTTTCCCTTCAGCTGATCCGGTCTCCCCTAAATTGTTCTCACGTCTTTATTCATTTGAGAGGATCTATCATCGGGTTTTAGATGAAGAAATGTTTAGTTCAGAGGTTAACGAAATGAATATTTTTATATGAACCATACATCAAGCGTTCATTATCCTCCACAAATGTTTCGAATGAATCCTACCCGACGAAAAAATAAGCTTTTATCATCAATAACTGTTGCGTTCCAAGTATTATCATAATTCTCGCATAAATATTCACATATCTTAGGTCGTCATTCATTATGTCCATAAAAAAATTCAACGCCCAATTTGGGTAGCTATATGCAAATTCTCATTTTATTTATGCAGAGTTGATTAACTGTTTGGATATTTTCACTAGGCATAAATCCTTATATTACAGGAATCATGACCATTTATTTTCTCTGAAATTGATCAAGCTCATAATTAAAGTGATGATAATGTTTATTCTAGCAATAATTCTTCTGGGAATAATCGAGATCCTCAAGATAAAATACCATATTGAGGTTAACTAAGAGAAACAGTTGCATTATTTTGAATACCTGATGACTGTCTTGATGGAGATATTTTAAGGACAACAATTCAGTTGATTAATAATAACATGAGAGCAACCACTTTGATCAAAGGACGAAAATGAATTGGATACCGAAAGAAAACGCTACGACAAGAGTTCATGTTTGTTTCAAGTGAGAACTTGCTCATTAATATGGTCAGTTATAAGGTTTTCTAAGGATACCAAGTTCTAATGTATATGAAGCCCTCACGACCACTTGAACAAAATAAAAATAAAACTATTATTTTTCTTAATATTTTTATGTAAACTGACTCAAATAAAAAGAAAGAAGAATAGCCAGTACACAAGAATATAGACAGTACTTACTTGGGTGTCAATCCTAATATCACTTAGAAAAATTATATCTGATATTTAACTCTGAAATCCAGAATGGTCCAAATACAATGATGTTCTGTTTGTCGGCGGACAGAAAACTCAAATAGTGTCTGATTCATAGGAGCGAATAAATTTCAAATGAAAGGAGCACACAGGGTAAATAAAACCTATTAATTCTCATGAATGATAATTTACAGAGTTATTGTTTTTTTTTTAATTTTTGTGTACATCTTAGAGGAAAAATAGAAAAGAATGAAAGTTGTAGAGCTCATAAAGCCCTATCAAAAAACCTATAGTTTGCCAATATGGGTATGAAAATGAAATATTGAGTTTTTTTTCATTTTTGATAGCGCCATTTTGAATCTACTGGACCGATTGGCCATCTTCGTACTTATCCGAGGCATTGTAGAAAATATATTTGTGTAGCTGAACACCATTTAAAATGTAAATATTTTGTGGGACAGCTCTGTTTTAATCAAACTCTATTTTTACTTCTGTGAAAGCTTTTGAAATAAGTTCATTTCTTCTTCAGTCACTCTGAAAAATATGGTATAACTGATGATGGACATATATTGAAAAATAAAATATTACTTATAGTATATGAAGATGAAATTAACTTCAGAAAAATGGTATGCTCTTCAGACAGTAATATGAAAAGTGAAGATGAAGTTTATAAATGAAAGATGTATACAGGGTGTAATAAAATAGATTATAATTTTTTTGTAAAAGTTTGATTCAAGTTATTGATAAATTATTAAATATAAGGTTTTTTTATTCAATTTTGTTTCAATATCTAAGATATTGAAATTATGTAAATATATATATATATATATATATATATATATATATATATATATATATATGTATGTACACTTGAACTGGTGGTATTTTTTTGATCTGGGGCTATGATCGGGGAAGATATATCAAAATTTATTGAAAGTCTTGTTGTGAAGACGGTACCAATAGGTAGTATTTCTTTGAAATCTATCTAAAAACTTATGGTATAACTTGGAGTTTTTTGTTGCTAATTTGTTTTTCCAGCAGATTTACTATTGCCTTTTCTATTATAGTAAAAAAAATAGTTTTTTTCCGACTTAACGTTAAGGTAGACCTCCGTTATTTTATGGCAATATCTAAAACTGTAGACAATTATAGAATGAACGAGTTTTTTTCTAGTTCCGTTATTTCATGGCAAAATCTGCAATCATACTACACCATTGCTTTTTGTCGGTAATTTGTTCCACCTACAGAATTTCTCTTACTTTTGGCGTCATGAAAAAAAATACGAGTTTTTGCTAGGCTAGTACATCATCGTCGCTATTTCTTAGTGGCGATAAAAAATCAATCGAAAGAAGGAACAAATCAGTAACATAGAATTATTGAATGAAGGATTAGAATTGTTGCCATGGCATAACGAAATTTATGTGCCGGCTCAACATTTCTTGTCAGAAAACTATCAAAGATTCGTGTCAGAAACAAAAAAAAATCTGCTAAGGGAAAAATAGGAACAATAATGCACTGAATGGTGACTGTATAGATAGTCAGTCGTTTTCTGTGATTGTCTTTAATTATTGCGTATGTAAAACAGATTTGCTGAAATATCTGCCCATTCTATTGAAACCTAATTCTGTACTCGACTCCGTCTTAGAAAAACAAACCTAGTCAATATCTTTCGTTAAAGAAGGAAACACAAGCTTACGTTAGTTGACTAATATTGCTATCCAAATTGATGGCATGCCAATCAATCTTATGCCATTTAACTACAAAATTTGTTCGAAATGTCGACTGAACTGAGCGAAAGTGAACGGCAACATTTTCCAGATGGAAATTAAAACAGCAAAGTTCTTATGCGGTGAAATTACCTGAGACTCAAAAAACTATCAAAGATTCGTGTCAGAAACAAAAAAATTCTGCTAAGGAAAAAATAGGAACAATAATGCACTGAATGGTGACTGTATATATAGTCAGTCGTTTTCTGTGATTGTCTTTAATTATTGCGTATGTAAAACAGATTCGCTGAAATATCTGCCCATTCTATTGAAACCTAATTCTGTATTCGACTCCGTCTTAGAAAAACAAACCTAGTCAATATCTTACGTTAAAGAAGGAAACACAAGCTTACGTTAGTTGACTAATATTGCTATCCAAATTGATGGCATGCCAATCAATCTTATGCCATTTAACTACAACATTTGTTCGAAATGTCGAACTGAACTGAGCGAAAGTGAACGGCAACATTTTCCAGATGGAAATTAAAACAGCAAAGTGGTGAAATTACCTGAGACTCTACCAGAATGAATCAACAAAATATTTTTTTCCAGGACATTGGGGTAAAAAAAACGCAATTATTGCAACGTTTTATTTCTGACTGTCCATGTTGAGGCTATCAATAACGCAGAAGTAGGAATCACTATGTGTTTAATAGCTGTAAGGAGAGTGAATATTCTGGGAAACACACGTGACTGACGGATGGGTGATGTTTCGGCTCAGAATTGAAAAAATGCTGATTGCATGCAGCGGTGGAAATGAGTGCTTTTTTTCGACCTTTGAATGGCCGTATCTCCAAAAGTAATTGAGAACGCCTCGTTTTGACTTCGATTTTTTTGGTTCAGGAAGGAAAAATACGTATCACCACTTATCTATTCTAACTATCGTATATTTATTTACCTTCGGTGCCTCTTCTGCGGATTGTTCTACACTAAAGAGGGATATTTCGACTGTTCTGTAATTAAATAATTTGTATTGTCAAACATGGCCTCCTTCAGAACTTCAAGATAACCTATGAAAACCTTCTCTGTGGGTTATATAGAACACTAGAAAAGTTTATGTTGTTTCCACATTCATTAATAGAACATCAATTTATGTCAAAAGTGATTGAACCCTATAATTATTCATTAATCAACCTAAATCGCCCAGGTGTGATCAGCTGGGGAATTTCAATTGATATCACAATAGTATTCATGAAAAGTTGGATATAAACTATTATTTCACATCAACTTTAAAAAAGTAACCACCCATTTATGTACAAAATTTTGTCTGAAACTGTTTTTATTACTATCTATAAAAATATCTTATCAATATTCTACTTCCACGTTGTACTCATGACAGTTTTCTGATAATTGATAATTTTTGTAACCGTAGCAAGGGATGGTATAATCAGATGGGTCCAGAAACATCATTGACTTTTTTAAGTAAAATGCTTAAGGAAGATGATCTACCATCCGATTGAAAATACGGTGAAAAATCCCTTGAAAAATAAGTTTATTGTACCAAAGGTAAAAAAAATGATGCAGAGAAAATAAGGTTGTTAACATGACGAACGAAAATAGTTTGTTAGTATATTTCCATGAACTGAGCAAATTACTGAGGCCTTCATTTCTTTGATGCTATAACTCAATGTTGAGGACATAATTTCTAATTAAGCATAATAAGCAGATATCAAGAAACAAACTGATTTGACGGCAATTCTGAAATGAAAATCAAAGTGGTGCAAACCTAGGAAGTCGAGATTTGACATTTTCAGAGGACGGAACGTATTTGCCACGATTCTAGAAAACTTGGAGGTATTTGACCAGAACCACTGCCACGTAATATACACGGTGCCATCACGCGGCTCTACCAAAATGGGAAACACTTTTTTGTTAGCCGCTACGTTCCGATCTACGTTCCTGGATCTCATCTGGCAAAAACGTGTGATTGCTATGAAGCTCGCTCTTTGCCCTGCAACATATTTTTTTAATGAATATTCCTCATGCTTACATTTTGTCTGATTCATTTCTAGCACCCGATCGACTATAAGTATAAGAATATGTAACATACAAATACGTAAATAGGTATATTGAATATGAATACCTCCAACTGGGATAAAATTAAAACGATTGAAAGTTTACTGTAAAATAGGGGTGTTGTAGCTCGAATGTGAGCACGCGCCCACTGAATCCTCTTTATTTAAGGAAAACACTATAATTTTGGAAACAACTCGCCTGTGAAATTATGTACTTACATCCCTCAAACTTTGTTTTCATCAATATTGGTTACTTGAAACCAATACTTACGTAATAAATCACCGCGTTTGATGCAGTACTGATGACAAATAAATCTTTATTAAATGTTTCGTTCATTTCTCTAATAATGGCGACCCAGCATATTCCTGTAAATATGGCGGCTTTTGGCGAATGAAACTTCAAACTGGCAAAAACTAAAAATATAACATTCTGAAGTTCTTCTCATCATAAAGTGGCCAGTGGAACTAAATTATTAACTCCTCCACGACTAGAAAGTGTCGCCCACGTCGCAGGCCCATGTCTCATCACTTCAAAGTTATAACCCAACAATTACAATAGGTTTTATAACCTGCCAATTCGAAGTTATAACCTCGAATTGCGGGTACATGTACATTAATTGTTAAAAAAGATCATATAACAAATATGGTGAATGTATGCAGCTCCATTTAAGAATTATCAATTAACAAGTGATAAAAATGAGGTCATTTATGCAAACTGAATTAAAAATTATGGTATGAATATTAAGCAGGCGCACAAGTCAGAGATCCGATCTATTTAAATTAACCTTTTTATACAAAATCCATTGTATTCTGAATAAATATCATTCACGTTTCACGTAGTAGGTGAGAAACTTTTTGTAAGCTACAATAAAATAATTTGAGAAAAGTTAGGTTAGTTTTCGTCATCGCGTGGACCAATTCACGGTCACTTCAAAATCAAGAAAAATCGCCTATTGGAAGCATATAACCCATTTCATTTTGAATAAATATCATTCACGTTTCAGGTAACAGGTTAACAGGTGAATCAAACTTTTTATAAGCCACAATAAAATAATTTGAAAAAAGTTAGGTTAACTTTCGTCATCGCTCGGACCAATCCACCCTCACTTGATGGTGAATTTTAAAGGTAAATTGCAACTTTAAGTGACTTTTATTAAATGCGAACTGTCGCAATCACTTATGGAGATAGCAAGAACGTCGCAAGTGATTGTGACTTCTAAGTGATATTTAAGTGGAACACGCTGGTTACCGCAACGGTTTTTTCTACTTTCAAGTTTGAAAACCTTTAAGGCATTCATCTCTCTGGTGCTATTACTCAGTGTTGATGACACAAATTTTAATCAAGCAAAATGTCGATATCAGGAAACATAACTAATTGGACGGCATTTCTGAAACGAGAATCAAAGGGGTACAAACCTAACAAGTCGAAAGTTTTCACATTTATCAGATTTGTGATAAATGCGGACGACATGAAATTTTTGATAATAGTTATTTAATCAACTAGTTTATTAATGGTGGCAAGCGAGTGCGTTAATGTTCAAGATCATTAATCGCCATTTGAATTTACGAGTTGATTAAAAAACAAATCCGTCGACCTCGTTCCTGGGGTCAACGTGAAATTTTTAATATCCATTTTCTTCAACTAGGAGGAAACTCACAATTTTTGGATTTTAAGACACATAAATTTGACAGCGCGAAGGTAATGTGATTTGACATTTGAATAATATTCGAATTCGTGTATGTTTAGTTGCCCATACCACAATTATACATTAATGGACCAAATCGACCAATTACAGATTATTAATGGTAGATTTCGGTGTATGTTTGGTTGCATATATCACAATTATGCATTAAAAGATTAATTGAACGTTAATAATGGTTGGTCATTAACGATCGATTTCGTGTAAATCAAACAGACTCGTTGATATGAGGTCGCCGGAAAAAGTATATTAATGTAATATTTAATTTGAAGGTTGAATTGATTGTTGGTGTTGCTGTCGCATGTCGGCGGAAAGAGTTGACAGATTTATTGATTGAGTATGTTAAAGACCAAGGAAAATGCTACCAGGTTGTCATACAAACTACTAAAACCAAAGTGTCACGAGAAACTGACGGTTTGAATTTAGTAGAAGTGGTTAGGAAATATTTGAAATTGAGACCTACACATTGTGATCATAAGGTGGAAAATGTATAAAACAACCAATTGTTGTAAACACTATTGATAGTATGTCAAACTCAATTACCGAGTTTCTCGAATTGCTCAATTCAAAACAATATACTGGTCATTGTTTCCGGCGATATT
The DNA here is from genome assembly GCA_018342105.1 of Gonioctena quinquepunctata. Lineage (NCBI taxonomy): Eukaryota > Metazoa > Arthropoda > Insecta > Coleoptera > Chrysomelidae > Gonioctena > Gonioctena quinquepunctata. The sequence continues at coordinate 1,251,537 of JAFIRS010000023.1, read as the reverse complement.
CAACTACACTTTTGGCTGATTTTGGGGCAGATCTCTTGACCATAAAACAACATGGCGCGGCGGCTGGAAATCTAACTCGGTTGCTGAAGGTTACAACAAAACTTCCACCGACAATAAGAAGAGGACGGCAATGAACAGTTTGGGAGAAAACGAAAATATTCCCTCAACATCGGAAAGTGTTCTTACTCATGGTATATGCATTAACTTGTATAATTGTAAAGACCGCACTGTACATATATATATATATATATATATATATATATATATATATATATATATATATATATATATATATATATATATATATATATATATATATATATATATATATATATATATATATATATATATATATATATATATATATATATATATATATATATATATATATATATATATATATATATATATATATATATATATATATATATATATATATATATATATATATATATATATATATATATATATATATATATATATATATATATATATATATATATATATATATATATATATATATATATATATATATATTGTTTTTATAAAATGAAAATTGCTAATAATTTTCGCCATTCTTTGTGAGCCAAATTGATATGATATAAATAGATATTTCTGCCCCTGTATTGTATGCTGTAATAATAATTGCCAGCGAACGTCACTGTTCTCTCGTCACGCTACCAACAATTATTATTTTCCTCACCACGGCTAAGCAACAGTTGGTACGCCCTTATCTCAAGGTGGCCGGTTCAAGGCAATAGAGACACTGCCACTGCTGGCTAACTTCAGTTCATTGAATGGTCTTTGGTATGTTATTGATCATTGTGAGAAAACAAAACAACAAAATATCAAAAAGCAATTATCTCCTTTATTCAGGAAGACTTAATAATACCTGGCCCACGAGAAATAACTTATACTAGGGTGAATCAAACAAATATTCACGGATAATAATAATAAATCAGATCATGGATAGATAAACAGAACCTCACTTTTTCCGTGAGAGTGACGTTTTCTGTTATTGTTCAAAATAGGGTGACATAAAGTTCTTCGAATGTGAAATATGTTATTTGTGAAATAGTTCAGGACCGGAAGAGCACTATTAAAGTTTTATACCTGGTTGGAACTGTTGGTGTTCTAATTATACCATGAATCAGGATGTCTCCTCTCTCCAATCGCTGTCAGGACTGCAATACCATGAATCAGGAACTATATAGATGCGGAAATCAGCATTTGGATCCGTGGATATGTTATCATTAAGGTAATATTGGTTTTGTTTACCAAATGATGGAATTATTCCAATTTTTTTTTAGTAAAATTTTTGCGTGGCATCCGCTTGGAAATTTATTTTCGATCTCCTTGAAGCTTTGTTTTCTATCGCCTAGATACATCTTTTTCTCCTTGTTTTTTCATTTAAATTTTTGAATTGGTGCACTAAATTGTCACTTTTCACTGTTTATATTCATATTGCATAATTTATATATACAATTATTTTTCCACTCTTATCATTATTTACAAATTTCAATAATAATTGCTTCTGATACCATCTCATTGCTACTCTCCCACAATTTCCAATTTTACACCTGACCATCTATTCCCTGATTGGCTATTTTTATAAAGACATTTGCTGTTCTATCATTGGCTACTTTTAGTTAGCTACAATTTCATATACTGTATGTTTCAAATTTATAAATGTGTTGATTACTTTTTATTCCTGAAAATTTTGTAAATTTAGACTTTTTATTGTCTTTTGAGCAACTATGAGTTATAATAATTTTGACAGTGTATGAAATTGATTGTTTTATAGTATTTTGACATTTTTATCTATCCATATTCTACTTAGGCTCACAATATACATAGAATTTCAAAAGTTATTCACAAACAAACTCTTGAAACCATTAACCATCTAGTAATTATTCTTTTTGTTAGTTTTTAGTCTTTTAAAATTTACAACTGGCATAACATAACATAACAATATATATATATATATATATATATTTCCCGTAGTTTCTTGGGTTATTGGATTCCACAATTACAAGATCTCAAAGTCGCATTTCACCTCAAATTGGTAATAAAACCACAAAAAATATTTCCGTGCAGAAGCCTCAACCAGTCCATAGTGATACAACAAATGAAGATGAAAAATACCAAAAACTACATAAAGATATAGATAGTCTAAGGAAAGCACTTGAAATAAAAGAGGTGAGAAATAAATGAAAAAAACATATATAATACAACTGAAAAAACGGAATCAGGATTTTGAAGACGACGTGTATGAAGCAGAACAAAGTTTTTCAGTAGAAACCCAGAATCAACGACAAACAATATTGGGACAGGATGAGGCTATCATTAAATTGAAAGAAGATATCAAACTTCTACAAGAAATAAATAAAGAGTCTGAATTAAAGCTCATACAAGCTGAAAATTGTATGAAGGAAATGGAAACAATAAGGAGTAATATGTTGGTTTCCATTGAAGTTCTTACTCAAGAAAATAAACTATATATTTGTCAACTCGAAGAGATCAAAAATGTAAAGCAACCATCCGAAATGGAACTGAAGAAAAAACAAAAGAACCAGAAGAACGGGAATGAAGAAGTACAAGCCACAGAGAGTAAGAAACCTATTTGTAAGGACAGTAAAGTAAAAACCAATGAAGGAGTTAAAACCAAGATTTTATTTGTAGCGGGATACCAAGGTGGAATATGGCAAAAAATTTAAGTAATATATTAGGTGATACATTTTCAGTTCAATCTATACTCAAGCCATATGCAAATGATAGTTTGTTAGTTGAAACTGCCCTTAATGGTAGCAAAGATTTTAGTTATAACGATGTGGTTATTTTCTGGCCAAATATATGCGATAAGGATATCATCAAAGATTTTGTGAACAAAATGAAGCATACTCAACCACTCATTATCTCGCAAGCCTACCAGTCTGATTATTGTTATAATAATAGGAAAGAAAATGAAAACATTTACATAAGAAATTTGGAGATGTTTCAAGAAATATATGAACTTGGACTGAAAAAATTTCCAGTTTTTGAGTGCAATAACGTCATTACTAGTAACCGTTATAAAGTAGGTTTTGCTACACAAATTTTCAAACAAAAATTGCTGTTAAGTAAAGGAATAGCAATGTACATACAAAAAAACTATTGTGACGCAGTAAAAAAAGTTTCAGATATCGCTACTTCAAAAAATAATAATAATAGTGAATGCAACTATTTTTTATACCCTCGATTGTCTCAAGTTGTACCAATCAACATCTGCTAGATACAAATGAAAATTCATCTTCTATAACATTAGACATTTTTCATCAAAACATACAATGTTTGAGTAATAAAATTTTGAATATTGACGTGGTTTTTGACAATATCAAATGCGATATACTTCTAATTTCCGAACATTGGTTGAATGAAATTCAAATAAAAATACTTAAAAAAAAAGGGGTGTAGCCATGTACAAAAAAAATTTCAGGCTAACTATCAAAAAGTTGATGTAGCTCTGTGTGCAGGGAAGTATTTTTGAATGGACTGCAGTTTTACTATCACAAGATTTGGTAATAGCCGTTGTTTACAGACCGCCATCAGGAGATTTTAAAATTTTTTTGGACTGCTTTACTGAATTTTTGAACCTGAGAACAGTTGCTAACAGGCAGGTCATTGTTGGTGGTGACTTTAACGTAGATTTTTCTACAAGAAGTCACAACTGCATTTTATTGAATGACGTACTAGGATGCCATAGTTTATTCTAAACTGTGAAGGAACCAACCAGGGTATCACAAACTTCCAGTACATGCATTGATAATTTCTTAGTTAGTTCTGAGCTCAAATTTTATAGGGCTGAAGTGATCGATCTCCATTTATCTGACCACTTTTCTCAACGTATCAAAATATTACATTCTACGTCAGCAGCGGCTGATGAGGAACGTAATAAAAAACATCATATAATGCATAGATCTTTCAATGACCAAAATAATAATATTGCTTTCCTAAATTGCATAAGTATTGAAACTTGGCATAGTGTTTATAGTCAAGGAAGGTTGAATGCAGCATCTGACAACTTCATGAATTTAATGATTCATTATTTAGATTCATGTTTTCCTCTACGTGAAATATCAATTAAGAACAAGAGAAAACCATGTAAAAATTAATGGATCACAGAAGACATCATAATACTGAAACGCCAGGTTAGTCTTTACAACGATTTGGCTAAGACCAACAATATTTATAAGGACATAAGCAAATACTTGCAGCAACAATACTGCAATGCACTGAGAGCAGCGAATATTAAATTTAATGACATGAGAATACATGGATCGGAAAATAAAACGAAAGCTATGTGGAAACTGATTAATGAATTGAAAACAGGTAGGTATAAAATAATGAATTAACTATTACACAAAATAACTATCCTTTACCAGATCAGATTGTTGCTAATCAGTTTGCAAACCAGTTCACCATCCCTATCAATAAAAATTTTGAACGTGACTATAGCTTTTAGATTCAAATATTTCCTTATCGCACATATCATTTTATCTAGAACCCGTTACGATTGTTGAAGTTGAGTCATTAATAAGTAGACTGAAATCTTCCAACCTCTGGCCATGATAATATTTCTAATAATTTATTGAAGAAATGCAGCTCGTGGATTAGTAAACCTCTGAATTACCTAATCAATCTTTGTTTTGAGGAAGGAAATTTCCCAGATAACTTCAAACTGGCAATAGTTCAGCCACTTTACAAGAAAGGAGATCCGAATGATTTTGTTAACTACAGAGCAATAAGCCTGTTATGCAGTATCTCTAAATTATTTGAGATGGCAATTAGGGATCGGTTAACCAATTACTTACTTAAGTACAAACTCTTATCGTCCGACCAACATGGTTTCTGCAGTAACAAAAGTACAGAGACAGCACTATCTGAGTTCAGCGGTCGGATCATTTCAAGTATTGACAAAAAAATGTTTGCTTTGGGTATTTTCATTGATTTCTCGAAAGCTTTCGACCTAGTGGATCATCGATTAATCACTGCCAAATTAGAGAGATATGGAATAAGAGGTTTGCCTTTAACTTTAATCGAGTCATACCTCAGTAATAGAAAACAAATGATAAGAGTCAATAACATTTTCTCTGAGGAAATGGATGTAGAGCAAGGTGTGCCGCAAGGTTCTGTCTTAGGTCCTCTACTTTTCAACATTTTGCTAACGATCTCATTCTCTATATTCAAAGTGGTTCAGAATGTTCATGTTATCTGCTCTTCATATGGCGCGACTATTTTGGTTGTTGGCAAGGATCTCCGTAAGCTGCAAACTACTGCTGTAGCGCTGTTTGCCAATATTGCTAAAATGGTCCTACAATAAATAACCTACAACTGTATCATCGTAATACAATAACTGTTCTTTTGGATAATGGCAGGACTGATGAAATCAAACTTTTGAAGGTTCCAATGATGAAATAGTAAGTAGTAAATCAGTGAAACTATTGGGGTTACCTATGATAGGAAACTTCACTGGAATTGTCATATTGATTGTTTGTGTAAAAATTACAGAGTAGCTGTTATAGTCTGAAATTTATGAAGAACCACTGTAGTGAGTACACACTACTGTCATTGTACTATGCAAATTTTCATTCCCATATAAAGTATGGAGTTTTGATTTGGGAAATTGTGCACATGTGAATAGAGTATTGGTACTTCAGAAATATGCGATTAGAATTTGCTAGTATCGATACTAGAACGAGCTGCAGAGATTATTTTAGAAAATTCAAAATCCTAACTGTTGTAAGTTTATATATACTGGAAGTTTGTACATACGCCTATAAAAATAAAACGCGTTTTGAATACTACTGAGAAGCATGACCATAATACACGTTTCAAAGGCCAACTACAACCTGAGAATCACCGGACTACGCTGTACCAAAAAGTTTTTTTTTACTGGCTGTAAATTATACAACTCTCTTGATGAGCATATTAAAAGCTCCTCAATTTAAATATATTCAAAACAAGACTAAAAACAGCAGCTAGTTCAGAAGGCCTGCTACACTATAGATGAGTACTTAGTATAATTTGTGTTATGTTCGCGATATATGCAATTGATTTTATTTGTATTCAATATAGCATACTTATATATACGATTGTCTCTCTTGTTGTCTCTTGTGCATTCACGTCTTCTACCTTTTATGATATATTGTCCGAAAAGTATGTTCCTGCAAAAGATGAATTTCTCAATTTTTTATCATATATTTTAATCTAATGGTATGTATTTTATTTTATTTTGTTTTGATGTTTAATTTATTTTGTTTTGATGTTTAATTTATTTTGTTTTGATGTTTATTTGTGACTTGTTATAAACATGCATCTGTCTTTGGTCCTTGTGATTGAATTTATATGTATATTTTATGATGAATAAATTGATTGATTGATTGATTGATTGATTGATACATTTATATTGTTAAAGACGTTTCGTCCCAGGCCTGGGACTTCTTCAGTTTCATTTCATGTTAGGTATATAATTCTATAATGGAAAATTACAATTTCAGTTTTTTTTTACAAGAAAAATTTTGTTATTTTGTATGATACATATCATCATTGATATGGGTGTACTGAGTGACATGTAGCGTCGTTTATATTAAAATGAATTTCCTTTCTTGGGAAATTTTTCCACATAATGGAGGCTATCAACAGTGTCTTGGTCATGGAAGTGGTTGTCGGATGGCGCTGATTCAAGATGCGCTTGGTGTGGGTATTCAGAATTTGCAGATTGTTTCAATGCGGGAGATAGATCAACATTTCGGTTTAGTTTAACATTGATATTTTTAGTTCGTTTGTAGGTTGTTTTTATTATAAAAGGTTCAATAATCTAGAACTTGTTGATTGTATAGTGTAATAGATTTGGCTGAGGTTGTTGATGGTGTTCTGTCATTCATGGCATTACTATTTTTTTAATGTATCATTTCTTTAGTTGTCTTTATAGATGTTCTATCATTATCTAGTATTTTAGTATTTTTAAAATTAGGTGTGATTTTCTGATATAATATGTTTATTCAGGTGTACTTTGTTTTCATATATTGTAGTCTTTGATTCTATTCTCTAATAATTGGGATGTCATTCCAATGTACCTTCATTACATAATTGAGGATGCTCTAAATAACATTTGATTTTTTATTTGTGGGACTTCACTTTTTTAGGAGTGTACCATTTTCAGTAGATTATGAGATTGAGCATACAATATGTCATGTTTTTGAGAATGTTGCTTATTTCCTGTGAGAGATTGGCGACATATGGTAAGGTGATGATTTCTTCTGGATGTACATTTGTTTTTTTTTTTTTGATTTATTGTAAAATTTATAACAATAAGTCAAAATTAAAAAAAAACAAATGTACCTACATCCAGAAAAAGTCATCACCAATCTCTCAGAGGAAATAAGGAACATTTTCAAAACATATGACATACTAGTATGCTACAAATCTCATAATCTACTGAAAAAATGGTACACCCCCTAAAAAGAAAAGTCCCCACAAATACAAAATCAAATGTTATTTACAGCAACCCTTGCAATGATTGTAACGAAGTGTACATTGGAATGACATCCCAATTATTAGAGAATAGAATCAAAGGACACAAGTATATGAAAAACAACAGTACAGCCCTGAATAAACATATTATTTCAGAAAATCACAACACTAATTTTGAAATAACTTAAATACTAGATAATGATAGCAACATCTATAAAAGACAACTAAAAGAAATAATACACATTAAAAAAAAAATAGTAATGCCATGAATGACAGAAAAGACATCAACAACCTCAGCCAAATCTATTACACCCTTATATAATCAACAAGTTCTAGATTCTTGAACCTTTTATAATAATAAAACAACTCCTAGTTAAAACGAACTGAAAATATCAATGTTAAACTAAACCGAAATGTTGATCATATTTCCATTGAAACAACGAAATTCTGAATACCGCACCAAAACGCGCATGTCTTGAATCAGCGTCATCGCGACAACCGACTTCCTATAGAACAAGAAACATGTTAATAGGCCTCCATTATATGAAAAAATTCCAAAAAAAGGAAAATTCATTTTAATATAAATTGACCGCTACATGTCACTCAGGTACGTACCCCCATATCAATGATGATATGTATTCATACAAAATAACAAAATTGTTCTTGTCAAAAAAAAATCTGAAATTTGTAATTTTCTATTATAGAATTATATACCTAACATGAAATAAAACTGAAGAATGTATCAATAATTGTGGAATCCAATAACCCAAGAAACTACGGGAAAAAAATATACAGGAAGGATTCAAGAAAACTATTTCAAATATATATATATATATATATATATATATATATGTATATATAATAAAAAGTTCTCACATAAATGTTAAGTCTATTGTTATTGTTTGTGAAATAATTACGTTTTTATTTATTTATTTAATTTTTATAATAATATGATTTTTTGTATTAATTTTATTTCTTTATTAATTACCGCATTAGTGCTGTAATAGATTCAAAAAGCACTAGTGCGGTAATGAAAATCATAATGACATTATAAAAGTGTCAAATCACAGTCATCACTTGACAGATGTAGATAATAGTATATTAAAGTATAAGTGGGTAAAAAGGGCTTTAAAACACGCGCGATTTTTCGAGCACGACGGCGCAGCCGGAGTGCTCGAAATAGAGCAAGTGTTTTTAAGACCAGTTATCCACGAATACTTTACGTTATTTTTTTTTATTGGTGCACTTTGAAATCATATATACTGGTATTATTACTACAAATAATAGAAATAAGAACTAATAATGCAAGAAGGTTGAATTCGTGATGTGACATCAGTATACCTTTCGTTGTCATGGAAATGAGAAAAACATTCCTTTACAATTTGTTACCAAAGATCAATATTTGTTGTCACCAGAGCTCAAAAATGAATTATTCTAATATCGATTTTTTTGAATAGTGAGGCAGAATCGCGGTTAATACCTCGAAAATCCAGGATATATATAAAAAAGAATATGAAAAGTTCATCAAATGGATGGAGGAGCACATATAAATGAACGAATTGTGAGTAATATTTTGACGTTACAAGGTACTCCTGTCAGATCAATAATCAAAAATTTGTCATTTAGACTTCACGTTTCTCGATTTGTTGATGTTGTCATGGTTACCTTTAAAAAACGCGCTTTTTTTAAAGTTCGATTTAAACACGCTGAGGCGTGCTTTAAATGGGTAAAAAGGGGCACCAATAAAAAAAAATAAGTTTATTCTTTCAATATTTGTATCATGAAATTATTTCGCTAAATACCGAACATTACCTGTACCTGAAGGGAACGCATCATTTCAAGATACCTGAATAATTAAAATTTTATTCATACATCGTTTTTTATCAAACATATTACAATCATATTCCATCCATACTAATTTTTTGCAAGATTTATATTAATAGTACAATTGCTGTTATTCTGCATGTTAATTCCAAACGATGATTTTGGTTATATTAAATCAAATGGCTTTTCTTGTATAATGTTACAAGTATTATTTTTCTCGACATTTCTTCGACATTTCCACTTCTATTGATATCACCACTAAAAATACCGTTTTCAATTTTAACTTTTTTTTCCACGGACTGCTCCACATAGCCTTCTGCAACGGTCGACGATCGCCATCCACCATGATGTTTAGGCTCAAAATATCAGCCCCTGAGCCAAGTAAAGCTCTCTAAAACTATGGCCGGTATATTTTGCAGTATTAGGTTATCCAAGAAATGATGCAAGTAGACTCGGAATTTTTGCAAAAGTATTCATTTCGACTACTTGAACTGTATATTTTCCATTCCTATACTGAAGAAAAAAATCTATGGTTTTCTGCTACGCAGTAACATATAGCTACGGCAAATTTCAGCTCGATTAAATGTGTGTTTATTGTTATTTGGAAATGTTCTTTGTATTTTTCGAGTCAGGAATTTCAACAATTATATAAGAATCATTGTCCTCAATATCATGTATTGTAATTTTAGAAAGTTCTTCCCGGCAACAGGCGCCCGACAATCCCATAATCATAACTACTTTCATCTATAAAAAAATTTCATCCTCAGCATCAAGCAAACATTTATTTACGTCTTCTCTCGTGAAAAAGTATGCCTTTTTTATTTATAACCGGCACATTTTCTTTTAAGAAACGCCTTCACTTTGGGATAATCACTTATATGTATGTTCTTGTTAACAGCTGAAGTTGATTTTAACATAGAAAACTTCGACCACAGGGTTGACAACTACTTTATAGTTTTAGATTTTCCCCCCAAAAACGCAAGAATGACGGGTTCTGATACCTTAGATATTTTTTTCTGAGAACACCAACTATCAAATGCATCATATTCTTCTTTGTGAAGTAGTCTGAACTTTACTGGTAGAAGTTCTAAGCTAACTGCTTCCGTTGACTCCATCACATCGGCAGGAATATCAGATGTATCACTGAAATCACTTTCCTCATCCATAATTAAAGCGATACTTTATTAATTTACGAAAATTATCTGATTACGGTTTTACAGTAATGGCGACTTCAATAATTGAAATTGTTACTATGCTCCCTGACAACCTAATATTTGATCTAATTTTTCCTGCGATTGACTGAAATAATTTTGCTCAATGTCACTGCCAAAACAACAAAAGTTGGACGTTTGCTTTCGAACGTTAATAATAATAAAGGGTATTTTCATTTTTATATTAGGAAACCAAAGTGTTGGAAAAAGTCATGTTCAGAACTCGAATATGAAGCCTCTTTTGTGCACTTGCGAGGTTTCATAACGAGCCGTAGGCGAGTTATGAAACTTCTTGCGCGTGCAAAAAAGAGTTGCTTTATATTCCTGTTATATAAATAACTATTTCGATTATTCCGATTCCATCGGTGAACTCATTATTCTCAATCATATAATCTACTACTACACGATATGAAAATTCAGTTCCAAAACCCCTATTTGTATCCAAAGGAACTTTTGTATTATGTTAGGAAACGATTGCCCAATGAACTGAATAATAGCACAAATCCATCCCTAACAGAGGGTCATTAGAAGGCATTTGGGTTTAACAAAAATCCCATAACTACAACCCCCGTAAAAAGGGAATAAAAACGTTTATATATAAATTTTACGAGTGATTTATAATTGAAAGCTGGTACTGATATCCCATTCATCCGTGATAGTGGTTCAATAATATAAAATATATTTTTATCTGGCAAAATTGAAAAGGCCATATAAAGTGAGTTATGGAGTCACGGCCTGGTTGTTTGGAGAATATATGAGCTCTGTAAAACTCACGGCGCGCACTATATAATAAATGCCCAGACGTACTTTATAGCACCCCAATAAATAAGCCGGTTATTCTATTATGAACCGCAACAGAATGGCTGTCTGAGATGCATTGTAGTCCACTTTTGCGCTCGTACATAATCCTTCGAGAAAGACTGTACTGAATAATAATACCTTGGGGATTGATGGCAAACGTTCTTCGTAGAATGTATGTATCGAATATTTCAGACGGAAAAATGGGAGAAGGGTTATTGTTTTTGCTCGAAGAACTGGGAATTGTAATTTGAGTCTAGGAAACAATTGGAAGCAACCTCATATATTAATACTCTCCTATGGGTAGTGGCTGCGCCCAATGTTTTTGAAAAGTGTCTATGTTTTATCTAATTCTCTGCAAAAAAAAAATGTCCTGTTGACTGTTAGTTTTTTTTTGTTACTCACAGAAGAAGGGGAAAATAATAATATCCAATGACTCCTCTAATCGTAAGTATACTCCATTCCAATTCAGAATACAGTTAGGAAAGTTTGAGCTTTATGCTGATTGGTTGTAGTTCAAGCCAGTATCACATAAACGATATGCAAAATGTAACCCACTTTTATTTGTCTTTGTGAGTTGACACTGATGTCTTTAATGCCACCTACTTCGCATCTTTTTGGGACCATCATTATTATTATTTTATTCCTTTTTAGATTTATGGTTGTTCTCTGAAAACTTTATTCGTTTTCTGTAAAATCCCATAATATTTTTCAAAATGAATATTTTTAGACACACGTTTTCTGCCTGTTGTATTGTGAGTTATATAATGTGTCAACGTCGTTTTTGTTTTTCCAAATTTTAAAAATCAAGCAGTTGTACTATAACAATATTGATTAGAAATGGGCCCACTGAAATTATAATATATAAAATTATTAGGAAAGAATCGTTGGAAGTGGTAAAAATAATGGTTAAATATTATGTAAAACATAGAGGAATTGAAACCAATTTTATCAGAGAAACAATTGTTGAAGATAAAGGTGAGTTTTTTTAATTTCACAAAAAAAAACAAATACTCAATCCTTACTAGTAAATGGCCGAATTATAAATAATGATTGAAATTAAACTTCTGTTCAAAATACAGCAAAAATTACATCATTTTACAGTACTGTACAAAGTCTCAAAAAGACATGTTTTCATTCAGGAGTTTCAATTACACAGATATATTATAAAATTAGACAACATTGATGAAAAATTAATAAATATTTCACAAAAGTTTTCCCCAATGAATTGAAACATGCCACATTGAGAGCGATGTATGAAATGTGGTGATATTCAAAATCCAATCAATTATATTGAGTTAAGGTACATCCTCCAAAATCACTGGAATAATTATAAAACAGTTGAACAGAAACAGCTGTACTAGAAGTAACGTAGAAACGAAAATATAGCAGTTTTTGAAAAGGTTTCGATATACAGTTGACCATATGAATCTCTAAACTATGTCAATTTAATGTAATCAAATCTTTGCAGACAATCTCCTGAAAGTAGAATCATTTATTAAGACCAAAATAAATAACTCTGAATCTTAATGATCACATATGAATAAAGGCATTCTCCAAGGATGTTGGCCCCTTTTATTAAATATTCAAAATATTTCTAAAATCTATTAAACGAGTAAATATATCAAATATCAGACGGTAAGTTCTTTTGTATGCAACTTCTAATCTAGAACATATGATGAACAAAGCCTGGAGGAAAATTTTATTTTAGTCTAACCCCTTTCTGTAAATTCCATTTGACTCAATATTTTATTCTCCCCAACAAATAAACAAACTAGCAGTTCAGGATATCAAAACAAAAAACAGTTTAAGGCAAACTTCAAAAATCAAATTCCACGGTATTTGTATTAAGTGGGACAAACTTTTTGATATTCTCAACAAAAATATTTCATCATTCCCCTTGAGAAATGTTCCAAACTCATACTCCAAAATAAATTTAAATCATATAAATATTCGGGGATCTTGTTGAAAATAGTTTCAATCAATATATGTAATATACCATTAAATCAACTAACTCTATTTTGTAACAAATACATTTTATCTGGAGGAACACTATTCAATCAACACTCATATCAGTAACAAAAAGCTGAAGAGACAACCCAAGACAATTTAATCTCGAAATTATAGTGAAACTCGGTCAGAAAAATGTTATAAAACAAGAGTTCAAATAATATTATTTTATCAGCTTTTCTGATGACATGTGGTGTGGTAAAAGAAACAACATTTCAGGAGAGATGGATTCGGCGAAACAGTTTTTGGCCTGCCGATCACAAGATCTTACACAATTAGATTTCTAGCTTGGGAATATTTGTTTTTTTACTGGAGATGTATTTGAATTAAGGCTGATTGTGAAAAAGTGCAGGGAAATATTACAAGTGCAATTTAGTAGATCTCGCCATAATTTTGATATTATAAAAGTGTATAGGTAATCGTTTGTTAACCAAATGTTTAGATAATCCCCATTCATTCGTCATCCTTTCTCTTTCAATTTAAAAAATCATTTGACTTAATTTATTAAACTCATCTAAAAAAATGTTTGTTTTCACTTCTATTTCAATAATATAATCTACCTATATGGGTTACAACTGAGTATTATCGTAGTAATAAATTGAATAAATACATTGGATTTTCAGTGAAACATCAGAATCGTGTATACAGTGTCAGTTTAAAAATCAATACTCTGGAAACTCGTCATTGTATAAAAACCACCGTACATCTAGACATATCTGCATCAAATACGCATTTTTTCACTACGATATAAAAATGCCTATTTTTTTAAAGCCCTTCAACACGTTCTGAAATAATAGTGTTGCGGTCTCAAATAGCACACACTGTATGTAAGTATTGCATTGATGATTGGTTTTGAATGCATACATTTTCAAGTTTCTAGGACTGAAAAATACATACCACAGGTGTCATTACAACAAAGTGAATTATTATGAGAATGATTGTCCACTAGTCTTACTTTATGGCACTCCAATAAATAAGCTGGCCATTCTATTTCAAACCACAACGAAATAGGTGTCTGAGATGTATTGTAATCCACTTTTGCGCTCATACAATTACCTTCAGAGAAAACCTCAATAATAATACCTTTGAGTTGAATAGCAAAGGTTTTTTGTTGAAAGTGTATCCGGAGACAAAAGATGGACTCGTTTCAGAGTGTTTTCTTGTGGTTATTCCGTGTAATATAAATTGATCATCATCTGTTACTGAATTTCTTCACGTTTGAGGAAGTACCATATTATGAAAGGTGATAAAAACCTTTTTAACAAAAAATTAAACCGACGAAAAAATCAACTGAAAAGCAAAAAATTGAATAAATCTTCTTAGTCTTAATGATAATTGAGCTCCTAAACTGAACAATTATCGAAGATCATTATATTACTTTGAAGAAGTTATCAAAACGCCGCTGTGTATCTCGCTGCAACCATTTTACGCTTTACCTAATTCAATTGCTAGTTTGTTTGGCGCCGACTCAAAATTAGTTATTCATATCAGTTTAGGAGCTCAATTATCATCAAGACTAAGAACATTCATTTCAGTTTTTGCTTTTCAGTTGATTTTTTCGTCGGTTTAATTTTCTGTTAAAAAGGTTTTTATTTTTCAATTTTTTGTGGCTGAAATCTACTAATTTCTACCTACTTAATTTTTTATTACTTCCAAAATATGTACTTACTCACCTAGCTTACTTCAACTATTAACTGTTAAGTAATACGATTATCTACTTTAACTATTTATTGTTATATAATATAAATTATTTTTGAAAGTTCTGGTTAGTTGATTTCTTTACTTCGTATAAAATTCCATCCTTTCATAAAATGTTATTATTGTGACGGATGTAGGAGGATCTGTCAATGTCACCTACATATGTGTGCCAATGTTCAGAAGTGAAAAATAAATAATTCCCTATTTTTCCACCCATAGGGGTGGATCATTTCATTCCAAATTGAAATATGATCAACTATGAGGTATACCCTATCTAATAAAAAAAGAATCTTCCCAATCGGAGAACCCACTACAAAGTTATGCCTGATAGAATTGATAAAATTTAATAAAAACTTACATGTCTAATGTTGCAGTAAATTACACGAATAGAAAACTATTAGGAAATATTATTGAATATGAAATACATTTCTAGAAATATCTTTAAAATATTGTTTTCTTTTTTACATACATACATTTTCACAAATTTTTCATATTGTTCGTCTTCTGTCAAAATTTGACTAAAGAACAATATGTGGAATGTGTATTAAGTATGATATGAATAAACATATTTTTCATCCATATTTTTTATATAACTGTAATTATTAGTTTAAAAATGGAATTGTTTATATCGGTGTGAAAATACATTCGAATACATTAATGTCACCGAGTTTTTCAATCCAAATATGTGCAAAGAAATCATGAATTGACTATGGAATTTCCAATTTATACCGTACCTACAAAGTCAATATTAATTCTGCATTTAATGAAATTTGTCAATAATTTTCAACAAAAAAGTAATACTAGTTGTTAATTAGTGTACAATAATAACAGACTTTCCACTCACTTTCTTCTTGGTACTGCCAGTATGCATCTTTGCCTTTGGTCACGTTTGTAGTTCACGGTAGAAAACAAAGAAACATATTCGGGGTTGCATTTAAATGCGTGCTTGTGCACCCTACAACACAGCAGTGGTCATCCGCAAACTTCTTTTTTTTATGTCATTCACGTCATTTACATTGGATTCGTGGTTATTTGCGGCCGACTCATTCATCGTCATTCATTTATTATACGCGCACTTTCAACACTGGGCTTCTCTTTGATACGAAGCTTTTACCCTCAGAATCACAATACAAATGCCGTTTTGAAGTTTGCGAATGAAAAATTCAAACTATCGCACTTTGTAGACACCCTTTATATCACAGCAGTGAATGGCGATCAAATGATACTGTCTGAACCAGTTTGTCCGATTCCGCCACTGCGGCGCTGCACGTTAAACTCCTCCCCCATGCTACAAGTCTGAAGACTGCCCCTAAATTTTTTCACGAAAATCTAAATTTTAGGACACCCAAGTGATATTGAAAAATATCCAGGCATTCATTGTATTCATCTAGGCGAATTAATAATTTCCGTGGACATTGTACAATGTCTACAAGATACGAACTGATGTTTTTTTTTCAGGAATGAATCCAAGTTCACGTGGTTGAATATCTTGAAATATCAAACTTATTCCTTGTTTAGGTTTTAACCAATTCAAATATATTCATTTCAGAATGTGCTTATCTCATATTTTGTTCGGATTATTTAGATTTCGAGGGGTTTTACCGGATAAGCAATCCTCAATTGCTTCTCTTGTAGAAAAAATTTAATATAGAGTGTTTCTCAACGAGTACTCTATGGATCACCAATTTCAAATTATGCAAATGTATTGCGCGAATAGTTTGAAAGTGAAGTGAGTGAGAGTAAAGAGGAGGAAATTTCCAATTGAAATGTTTCGACTTCTGGAACTCTATCTCCATTATTTATAATTTTGATTTATCGCTGAAAATAGGGCTTCGCGCGACTGCTACGGCATGCGCGCGAAGTGTCTAAAGAGAGTACATCACATAAAATATTTTTTTATAGTATTAAGTGTCAATTTGAAAGAATAAGGTACCGTTGGAAAAATAACTCAGTTTATTTTTCAACCAGTTGGGCATTTGTTGATTAGTCCTTATTTTTCAGACCTCGGTTTTCATAAAAAAACGTCAAAAATGTTCAAATAATCCTTGGAGCATTTCTCATATATACTCAACAAGTTCACGTTATGAATTTTTTTTTAATTGTTTATTTTCTTTATTATAATTTTTTAAAGTTAGCAAAAAATGAAAATCGATAATAATTTTTTATCCATATGTTTTGCTATTGCTGTTTTTGCATTTAATAACATTCGAAAAAGAAATCAGGACATTTGTTTAAAAATTATTTATTAACAAATTAATTAGTTTATTATTAAAAAAAAATTGCCAATTCGTTGTCTAGAGAATATAATGATGAAAAAAATTCTTATTGTGTTTAATCGGTTTTTTATATTCCTATTATTTAAATAAAATAAATATATTTAATTCTATTGTAAAAAATTCAATTTTTATTCACAAATTCCAAATTTCATTATATTTTTTTTGAAACTTCTTAAAATAACAAAAACCAAAGTGTCGAAATTTTTTTTTTCATATTTTTTATAGATTTTTCAAAAATTACGGTATATAATTTTTTATTAAATTAGTTGAAAAATAGATAATGAATGATTTTACAAGAAAACGGTGTATCTTGAGTATTTATTAACAAATATGTGATTAAACACCGCTTGAATACATGATGAAGTTGACATTATTTAAATAAATCCGTGTATTCATAAAAACTAATGTTAATGACTGAAATCAACATTTTTTCAATAATTCAAATACTAGCCTACAAAATCGTTTCGAAGTACAAAAGGGGTTACTTTCATAGTTTAAAAGATATAAATCTTTTATCAGATTTCTCGTAGGTTAATAGCCTTAGGCCAATACAAACATGTGAACAGCATCAGATTATTGATAGTGACACCTATAATCAGTGCGGTGAAGCTTAAACCTAATATCGTATTTGAAAGAGACCACAGGCCGTCCTGATGATTGGGAAATCATGAAACAGGCTGTAGACGGATGGTGGGTTCTTTTGGATTCGAAACAGATTTCTCTTATTCTCGATATTTGTTTGCGTTAAACGCATGAGGAGTACGACTATTGGTATCGTGGGTAGGCCTATCTGACACATTTGTTGGTGACCTGTTAATATGCACGAAATTTCGTGCTATTAAAATTCCACGATATTAGGTTTAAGCTTCACCGCACAGATTATAGGTGTCACTATCAGTAATCTGATGCTGTTCACATGTTTGTATTGGCCTAAGGCTATTAACCTACGATAAATCTGATACGAATTTGAAAGAGACCACAGGCCGTCCTGATGATTGGGAAACCAGGAAACAGGCTGTAGACGGATGGTGGGTTTTTTTGGATTCGAAACAGATTTCTCTTATTCTCTATATATATAATATATATATATATATATATATATATATATATATATATATATATATATAACTGGGGATATTGGGGTAAGCAGCAATGAAAAAGTAAACTCTTTAAGATTTATCCAAGCTTTCGGAAATGTTTATTTTCATCATCAGAGAGAAACTTTGTTGAGGTTGGTTGCAATGATGTTTAACATATTTATCTAACGTAGTGATACAAAAAAAAAACGTAGATCCAGGAATAAAACGAAGTTCAAAGTTACTACAACCACATTAGCGTTGTTTAAAATTATATAAATATAAATGTGTACTCTATGCGGTGTGACAAGTGGGTGAGGGAACTGAATAACACATATCAAAATCGTTTCTACCCAACCTTTCGTAGAGTAAAAACTCCCCACAGAGTGGACTAAGGAGGTAGAGAAAACAGGCAAGCCAATCGACAGATATAAGATAGTAGTTTCACATTGTTCGACCTTTATATCACTTGTGAGGTATGACTCAGAATTATGCTCTCATTTGAAATATATTCAATTGAGATTGTTTTTCTTTCCAACATGAATACCCCCAAGAGGTCATCTTGAACGATTAAAGTTTATCTTTGAGTCATATATGATTCCACATGTGATTTTATGAACACCCTGTTCATATTTTCGAAGAAAGCCAATTTACAATTCCGCGTTGTTCAATCTGCCTTCCTGATTCTTAAAAGATGTTGGTTTTTTTGACACCGATTCAAAGGTCCAAAAATAAAAATTATCGATTTAGTTGTTGTTATTATTGCTTGACGAAAAAAAAAGTTATATGTAAAAGATTTGTGGTTATGACTGAATTTTGATAAATTGCTATCAAAAATACAGTAGCGTGCAGATTTCAGGGGATATTTTTTTAATGGGATACTCTGTATTTCATTGAATTTTTGGAATAATATTTCTTTCCTGATTATATCATGTGTTACCCCTATCTTATATCGTTTTTGGGTTATTAAACGTCGAATAACTTAGTTAGTCTAGTTGTTACTGTAAATACCTATCCTATGAAAGTTAATAATTTTAAATTAAGGTATGAAAATGACAACAATAGGTATTATATTTGTTTAGTGGTTTTCTTCAATGGAATAGTCAAAATGCTTTACAGGGAGGAGGAAAAGTTCAAATAAATACTTGTTATATACAAAACAAAAAAAATAAACGTGCAGCAAAAAGTGCATATAGGGTCAAAACCGTCAGAAAATACATTCAGAAATATTTACCAAAAGGTGAATCATACCTTCAGTTTCAGTAGAAAAAAGCATGTAGTTCAAGAAAACCAGGAAGAACAACTAGATATACTGCTTCATTTCGAAAGTTAGCCTATCCATATTAATTCGCGAACAGACTTTTTTGAAAAATAATTTTTTTGGATATTCTGAATGTAGTTTGAGAAATGTAGCCAATCAAATAGGTAGGAGTTTTTCTAAAATCCAACGAACTTTGAAGAAGAACAACTACAAACCTATGAAATTTTACCCGTACAAGTTTTAACAGGACTCAAAAGAGAAAGAGGCTGGAATTTCGCCAACAGATGATTTAGAATTTGAATGAAGATCCAGATTATTTAACTGAAATATTATGGACTGATGAGACATCCTTTTCTACGGCAGTAGTTTTCAATAGGAAAAATCAAAAGTCGTGGTAAAAAAAAGACAACAGAAAAAGATTGGTAAAACAAATAAAGAAAACAGGAAAAAAACTTTTTCGGAATTTTCAATTGTAATACCACATGAGAATAAAGTGAAAATATTTTGACATATTTTCGAAAACTTGGGCTCTCGTGTCTATTGCCAGATGATTTGAATTGAAAGTTTCGATTGGTTTCTAGAAATGTCAAAAACTAATCAGAAATAAAATTGTTGGCCCTATGTTTTATGATTATATAGTAATCCTAGAAGTAGAAAATATTCTTTTGGATAATTTTTCGGAACTTGAGTTCGCCAGTATGATTTGGATGCAAGATGGAGCAACCCGGCATAGTGTCCTACCCGTTCAAGAATCTTGGAAAAATATGGGTAGGAAATAATGGAAGTACGTGGACCCCCGATAATCCGGCCCCTGTCTAATCCGGCGCCCCCTGTAATCCGACATGACTTAGTCACAACTCATACGCGCCACCGCCACAACTCATACGCGCCACCGCTATTGTGCTCGACGCGTATGCATTGTTTTACTTAGTTTGAATTTGACTACTAGTGATAGCGGTACGGCCTAGCGTGCGTTCATTGTTCATTGTTTACTATTTATTCATTGTGTATTAGGTGTAGTACCTAGTAATGTCGTCACAAACCCAGAAGCGAAAGCACAAAACGTTGACAATTAAAGAAAATATATAATAATATGTATATAGATTCTTGTCATTAGATATGTAATTTGTCGGATTACAAGGTACTCTTTCGTAAAAAAATCCGGACTATAGGGGTCTTAGGCAGTGCTCTATAATCCGACAAATTCGATAGTCCGACACTGCCCTGCATAATGTTTGCCGGATTACCGGGGGTCCACTGTATTAAATGGCCACCTAATAGTCCGGACTAGAACCAAATGGATTTTTTTTCCTGGGGATTTCTGAAAGCTATTGTTATTGATAATGATAATAATATTCATCTCATTAAAGACACGATTTGACTTGACATAGAGAATGTCAATAATGAAGCAATTTCCAATCCACTTCTAAATATAAGAAGACGTTATCAGTTACGCATTGACAATAATGGTGGAAATATTGAACATCTTTTATAAGTTCTTATTCATAAAATTTCCTGAATAAATCTTTGTTATCTATTTTGATTAATATTTGAACTTTATCCTCCTCTCTGATTATTCCATTAAATAAATGTCACCAAACAAAAATAATATAGTTGTCATTTCCATAGCTTACTTTGAAAATGTTAACTTTCATAGGATAGGTATGTACAGTTACAACTAGTCTCACTAAGTTATTCGACGTTTAATAACTCAAAAACGGTATAATATAGGGGTATATTTTTTTAAATCAGGAAAATAAGATCATTCCAAAAATTCAATAATATACATAAAATAAAATTCATTAATATACAATAATTATTCAATAATATACACTGAAAAAATATTCCCTGAAATATGCACGCTACTGTATTTTGATAGCATTAAAAAAAATCTATAGACAATAATAACCATGATAAGGGGTGGATAATTTATAGTAAATAACCCGGTATAACTTCTGAGGGTTGGTAAAATAACTAAGAAACGTTTAAAAACAATTTTTTTATTTTACAATTTACCCTGTGTATTTTTCGAGTACGAAATAATATAAACATTTTTGATCGAATATTCTTCAAGGACCCTGTTCTAACCCTCTCCGCAGTCAAGCCCTGTTGTTTCGATGTACAGTGTACCCGTTTATTTGGATTGGATCGGAGTTGTCATTACTGGTGAGACAGTTTGAAATCTGTTGGAGGGAAACCGCTTCAGTTCAGAAATATATTTGAAAAACATTTAATTTCCAGAAATTTAACATGTACTGCTAAAAGAGGGCCCTTTCGCATTGTAAACATTTTGAAAATCCCCTTTCGAATACATGAAGTTGGCATTTGCCGATCTGATAATGATAGCTCCAGACACATTCAAAGAACTCCACTTCACAGACATTTTGCCATCTTTTTGTTGCTGTGTTCCTATACTCGCATATTCCGAATGTTTCAGGAATCCATTTTCGTCTAGTCAAAATACACATTATGCGAACCTTTGTGAAATAGCCGCCATTTACAAACCGTTCAGGACACATAAATCACGCCTGATTGCTCGGACTGACATGTTGGGAGATGTATTATCCATGAGTGTGCTGCCCTTTGATGACGTTGCCGTCAGGTCGTTGAGGAGTTCTGTGTGTTGACGAGACGTTCTCTAAAGGAAATACTGATTAGTACGGTCACTAACGTAGGTATATTTATCTTAAGCAAAAAGGATACGAACTGAGAAGGGGGTAATGTTGAATAAGGTGCAGAAGAATCATTTGATTATTATTTATTTCAAAAAATAGTAGACCGAATGGTTCAACAGATGATATCTCCTTTCATTTTTCCTATCTTGGCAGCCATTTTTATCATTGGAATGATTAGAGGTGAATTAACTACACAAAACTACACCAAAATGATTATATTTAAGTTATATAACAAAATGCAATATTTGTTTTGAATTAAATGTTAACTTTTTTGTTGGGATTCACAGTTTAGCATGAAATTATAACCGAAACGGTGGTCAGATTATTCATTTTCATTCTCGAAACATGATATTTCTTCAAATAGTTTCGAAAGGGTCTACTACCGAAATAATTTGTATGAGCAATTGAAGAGCGTAGAACCGATCATAGAGTAGGTACCCTTTCATGGTACAGGCAAAAAAAAAATATATCTCACGCAGAGTTTATTCGGTTCACTGGCAGCTATGAGGAACAGTTATTTTATCGTCATGAAATGACATTTCATTTTCTGGAAGTTTTGTGACCTGATTACAGTAAATTGTAACAAAGTGTACATCGGACAGAGTGGACGCTACTTGAATACCAGAATTGCTGAACACCTCCTTAAATCAACAAATGAAACAGGCCTGGCAGATCACACAGACAATACTTTACATCAATATGAATTTGAAAACACAGGAATTGTTGGTAAACAGCAAAATTATAAAAAAACTCTTCAAGAGATGATTGATACAAAAAAAGTCAAAAGCAACACCAATAAAAAAATAAGACACCCAATTTTGGCCCAACGCCTATGCTCATCTAATAAACCAACTAAAAGTACCACAGTGGGTGATTCCCCATACTCAATAAACTGGGATATTTTATGTTTTTCTTTCTATTATATCTATATAAATTATTTAGAGACCTTTCATACATATGTATATGTATATATGTGTATGTATATTCATTCATATTCTTCAATCTGTTTGTTTGATTTTTACTCTTTTTGTTACTGTATCTTATTTTGTTATTTCTATTTTAATCAGTCAACATTTTTATATAATTTATATAACCATTTTAATTGTAGTGCCCTGAAGATGACTTTATAAAAGTTGAAACGTCGGCAAAAAATCAATAGTAGTTTCAGTTACTAGACCTTACCCCAACAAAATTTGCAATTGATATTTCATATATGCAAATGATGGTTTACAAAAGATTTTCCTGGGGGAATAATAAGATCAGAAAATATCGTTTATAATAAGAATAAGCGTAGCGTGAAAATATTTCTTTCCATGCAAAGGTTGTTTTTAACTTCCACGCTCATAAATGAAAACATAATATATTTTTAATAGTTATATCTGTAGCTAGGTAAGATAATTGTTAAAATTATATCGTAGATAGGAATATATCTAAAATCACTGGGCTATTATTGTATACGTTTGTAAGCTATGTTACTAGAAGATTCCATCCCCTAAAAATGGCCTGACCATGCTTGTATCAGGAAACCGAATGATGTTTGGCAAATGGGTAAACGACAGTAAATATATTCATGCATTGATTGGGGAATCCAGTTCGGTTCGAAGTCTTAGACGATACACATCTCTTTCATGGCATTAATTTTTTTCAGTGATATAGGACATGCCAGCTTGAGTTTGAATTACCCAAAATTTGTCATTTTTCAAATATGCAATAATCTGATTCAGAATAAGTTTAATGGATTGAATTTATTTACAATTTAAATGCCAAGATTTCTCCTATGGATATCCTCTCATTAGTTGTAGTAGGGACGTTATTTTATTAGTTATATTAGGGACCAAGCCAAAGATGATTAATTCAACTGAGCTGAATAAAGTTAATATCTGTTTCAATGCTCAATAATATTTTTATTCAGAATGAATGTGAGATAATGTTATAAGAAAAGGAAATCTGGATAATTATTTAGTATAAAAGTTACAGTCTGAAAGATTTAATGATCCTCTTAGAAAGTGATAGTGCCCAAGAATCCAGAGCTCTTTCAGTCTAGCGATGGTCCATGGTCTTCAAAGTTAGAGTTTTCAGTAAAGAAATTATTTTGGTGATTCTTTAACAAATCTTCATATCTCATTTTTCGAATCCACGCCAACACGCTTGGCGATGAGAATTACAGTAAAATTTCAAGAACTAAGTTTTTTCTAAGGATATTTTTCTAATTAATCAATTAGAAAGACAAGTGGTACAGTAACATATCTTTTGTCACAGTCAAAACTTAGGCCTTAAATACTGCTATGAATGACATCTAGACACAGTTGATACTACACTGACTTGTAGACATTAGTTATTTTGATTCATTCTTCTAATATTTGATTTTTCAAATCTCCATTCCGGAGACAATGAAATTTTTATGACATGATAATTATTTTTCTCGCTGTAGCATTTAGTCAACGCCATTTCTAGGGCACAATACAAGTTTATTCTATTATTTTAACTTATTGCATTACCGATAACGGTTGTTAAAACACAGGATAAAAAAGGTTTCTCATATGGAAAAATTGAAAAAGTTAATAAGTGAAAAAAAGTGTTACGTCAAACACTTGCATTCTGCTGGAACGTTCGCAATACCACCCTCAGTCATCATAAAATAGTTCAGTTTACCTTGAACATTCACAGCAAAAAGCTTGGCCAGTGATCGATATGCTGTTTAATTTGTCGATCCAAAATAAAATAATTTCTTTGCATTTTGAAAAGGGAAACATTCTCAATTGAATATTGATAGAAGGATTTTTCTGTGAATTGAAAAATCCACGATTAAAATGAAGTTATTTTTTGTGAATGTCTAACAGAAAACAACTACTTCCCCGGCAAAAGCCACGCTGGACATTGAACTACATCTGATAGATATTCTGAAAAGGCCCTAACTCAAAAGAAAAAATCTGAAATTGAAAATTTGCATTTTCATTCAGATAGTTATTTGATTTTCTATTCCATGAATACCCCACAAGAGGTTATCTTGACGATGGAAGATAGTGACTAAAGTTTATCTTTCAGTCGCAGATGATTCCACATCTGATTTTATGAACATCCTGTTTATATTTTCAACAAATCAATTTCTTTGCAAATATGCAATTTCTTCAGAATTGTGTTTCCATAAAAAAATCAACTCAATGTAGTTTTGAGAGTACCAGAAATATTGAAACCATATTTTCCTTTGTTTTTGCAGAAAAAAAATAAGTACTAGTCTAAGCAGTGAATACAAAGTAAAATATCGAGAAAAATAAAATATTTATAATTTTCGAAAATAATGAGGACAAACTCCAATTATTTTGGACAATATTTCAGAAAACATGATCAATATATTTTTTGCTTGGAACTTCCCAAAACAGTTATTTTCATTTATCAGGCAGAGCCCCACCTCACAATTAGAACAGGACCACCTTGTTCTGTGCTGACTTGATTTCTAGCTACACAATGCACATCTGCGGGAATTTCGATGAATGAGCATGTGTGTTGCCTTGTCCAACATTCTCTCCAAAAGTAATTTTTTTTTTTGAAATTATTCCGAATATGTTCTGCACTGAAGTGATTCTGTCAAGTGTGTCGCGACTCCTGGTCCCAACTATTACTCATGTCATTGCCCACCTTGCTGGTAAAGACCTGGGATTCGTCAATATATCCACTAACATAAGTTCGGATCCTGACTTCATATCCCCTTTAAATGGATTCATTTTCTCGTCGCAGTGAGGATCGACCTTTGAGAAATCATCGATTCTTCTATGAAAATTGCTTTTGATGGAGCGTTGTTGTTGAAATTATCTCGGCGAGTTTCGTCAAATAGGGTCTATCCCACCTTCGTGATGAAGGACATTGTGGTTCATATTCAAATTCCTCAACAGCCAGTCAAAACTAGTATTGAGCATGGAATTGGATATTTAGTTATCCCTGATCTCAGCTTTGGTGGACCAATAGTATCGGTAGCTGGATAATCACTGGATCCCCAGATCGGTTTTTTGCGAATAATATCTTGCTTTCATCGACGTTCGTCGATGAAGAACTTTCCTTGAAGTCTACTGGTCTGCATAATTTAGTACATGGTTCCTCCAAATGAATTTGTTCTTAGTTAGTTCAACTTGTACGTCCGAGGGTTACGGTCTTACCATCATCACTACTAACCTGATCCCGAACTGAATTATCATAGATGTCCAGGCCTACAACGGCAGCCTCAGCATCGCTATCAGTTGCAATGATGAAATTTTCTCCTCCTTCATCTTCCTTATTTTTCTCGGACTCGGTCCCAGACGGAATTTCTCCCGAAATTAAATTTCGAGTTGATCTTTATCCATTCTTTTCCAGTCCACATAACTCTACTTTCTCCCTAAAACGACATAACATTCATTTTCCAACATTTCAGAATATTCTGGTTGTTGCTGTTCAGTGGTATCGTTTGGAACAACTTCAATTGTCTTAAAAGTTAGTTGTACAAACCGAAGAAATCGCGATTAACCAATCATGTAATAAATATACTTCATTATCTACTAATCAACGGTATTTACCGCATTTTTTTTCAAAATGAACTTTTGAAGATGATCAACTCACTTGCGGTACGTAGAAGTCATCAAATTCACTGAGAGAGGTGAAGAGGCACAGAAACGGCCCACTGAGCGCCAGAATCTCCATGTTGATTATTTGATTTTCAGGAGATGGCTACAGCGTACAGCAACTGTATGAGTAGTATCGCGTTGAAACCATTCCGCCGCATCCTCAATATAAATTAGAAAGGTGATATCACCGTGATACCACAGAGATTGAAGGTTTATATGACTTGATCTACTCAGCTTGGTTGGTATGCTAGAAGTTTTATTTATTCTTTGTTTAAGAAACATGCAGACCTTATAGGTCACAGTGTATTGACACCACACATCAAACAAAACATATTAGTTTGTAAAAACTATATTATTTATCCCTTTGTTTTTCGTTCCTGTTGAAGTATCGAGGTTTTTGCACGGGCACAATTTTAAAGATAATAATATAATATAGAGAAAAATAGTCCATCGATATTAATCTCAACTAACTGTTCGATCACGTATCGCCCGCCACCTCAACGAGTTATAAAAGGCTTTGCCTTCATTTCAAAAATCGGAATTTATGAAACTTTTTCCAACATTTATCAAATAATTAGTTAGAAATTCCACTTAACTAAATCTAGCTGTCTTAATTAAAGCAATAACATGTTTTTTTTTACCAGACCTATCATAACTCCGCACAGCCACTCACTGCTCTTTTTAACCTTCAGTTATTAGGATTAGGATTTCTTCTCAAGAATTAACAGAATCAGGGATTCGATCGAATTCACGATGGAAATGGAAACCAACATTGCCTTACCCTTCCTCGATGTGAACGTTGAGAGAATAGGCAATGAAATCCGCACCTCCGTCTACAGAAAGGAGAGACACATACGGGCAGTATCTCAGTTACAGCTCCAACCATCCGAGTTCGACGAAGAGAGGGATCGTGAGAACATTGGTAGAGAGAGCGGCGCACATATGCAACGACGTGGAGTCACTAGATGCCGAATTAAACCACATCAGAGAGGACCTCCACCGGAATGGATACCCCAAGAAACTCCTAGAAACAACTCCGGAGAACAAGACATCTGAAGAGCAACAACAAAGCACAGTGATCTGCCTTCCGTACATCAGAGGTGTCTCCGAGAAGATCAGAAGGATCGGAAACAAGTTCAACATCAAGAGCTGCTTCCAATCCGGCAGTACTTTACGGAGTTTCCTGACCAAGACCAAACCTGATAACAAAAATGAAATCAGTAAGAATTGCATTTATGAAGTTCCATGTGAATGCGGAGATTCCTACATTGGAGAATCAAAGACCGTTATCGGTAAGATTGGATGAGCACAAGAAATGGACTCAACGTGGGGAAACATCAAAATCCGGAATCGCTGAACACGCCTGGACTGAGCACCATCAAGTTCTATGGGACGACGCAAGTGTTCTACATAGAGAGGAGCATTGGTTCAAACGAAAGTTCAAAGAGGCCGCCTACATCGAAGCCAATAAGGCCTCTAGTCAACCAAGCGTTGAGATCAAGAACGTATGGAAACCCCTGATTGCTCTTTCTGGCGGGTTGCAGAGGCGCGAAACTTCACGCACCACCACACCGCGCGAAATTACACGCACCGCTGCACATGGCAGAATTGCACGCATCATTGCGCCGACAGTCATATACATTGGTAAGTAGCACCTAAACTTGACAGTAATCACCTGAAGACGATTGCAGATACAAGCATTCGAAACGTCGTGAAAACCTTTTGAATACATTAAGACGATGGAAGTCCGAAACGATAGTAATTCAGTTATTATGTTAGTTGCTCAGAGGAGATTGTGGTATAATTACTCTGGTTTCAGATGTTCATCATTTAATGGGTTGACAGGTATTTCCCTGAAGACGATTCCGTATACGAGCGACGGAAACGTCGTGAAAAACATACATACAAACTCTGGAAATGAAGAACCCCTCTTAAGAACTTTCGCAAGGATCCGTAAAAACAAACAAGAAATCCGCTACTTGCGGAGCCAGTTTACCAAACGTTGATTGGCTAGTGAGCAGTTTGGATAGGAATTTTGTGTCCCCTTCTTCTACGTTGGACAGTAATTGCTTTTAATCGGCGTGTCTCCGTTCTAGAGGAAACCGAATAATTTTTCAGCTAAACTATAATAGTTCTTATTGTTTTTAAATGAATCAGTATTATTGATCTCTGGACAACTAGGCAACATGGCAATCGCAAATTGGACACTAATCAGAGAAAATGATTGCTACTTGAAAATTCCATGAAATTTATCCTTTTTAATTTGTTTCCTTTTTGAAAAAGGCACAATCTTTTGATGCGACAAATTGTTATGTATTTGGGTGGATCCGCGCATTTTTCGAAAAAATGCGTTTTACTGAAAAACATCCATTATTCTTTATTGATTTTCTCGCATTTTGAAGCAACTGCAAAAATTTCGTTGAAATAAAGCCCGATCTGCTGCCTACACACACGTTTGCGAATATTTTTGTGATCCCTCACTTCGTTAGCAACATCATACCTACCTACATTAGAATTTAAAATCAATTAGCTGTTCATAAATCTGATAGCTCAATATAGATAACTATTTCATCATGATATTTTTTTTTAAATATTTTCATGGGAAGTCTGTAATTATTAATATACTTCATTAATTAACACACTTGCTGTATTAAAAAAAAATTACTCGCTAATACTACATGCTCTTCCTGTTCGGCCTAATTTCATGGATCAGCCAGGTCATAAAACTTTTTAAATTAATCGCAGGAAGCATTAGATCTGTTAACAAAATGACACAATCATTATTTGTTTCACAAGGAGAATGGGGTCTACTGAACGCAACTATAATGCATTTACCATCATTTGACTTTTGATATTAATTATGATAAATTCAAAGATTTTTTCAATTACCGAATGAAATATTGAAAAATCTGACAATAGGTATGCATAGAAAAATCGAATTGACGGTTTTCTTCACATAAAGGATTCAATATAAAATTGAACCAGAAAATGGTAGATCTCAGGTGAAAAACAACTACTTTCCTGGCAAATACCACGCAGAACGTTGAATGATATTCACCTGAAAATCCATGCATACTTCCATATAATATCAATGGACATTGAATGCAAATGTTTCTTTCTGATAAGCTCGATTATGTTCAATTTATGTCGTGTTCACCTAACAATCCGCATACCGGTTTCAGGCTTTCAGGCTTCTTGGCCAAGAAGCCTGAAACCGGTATGCGGATTGTTAGGTGAACACGACATAAATTGAACATAATCGAGCTTATCAGAAAGAAACATTTGCATTCAATGTCCATTGATATTATATGGAAGTATGCATGGATTTTCAGGTGAATATCATTCAACGTTCGCTATTTGCCAGGAAAGTAGTTGTTTTTCACCTGAGATCTACCATTTTCTGGTTCAATTTCATATTGAATCCTTTATGTGAAGAAAACCGTTCAATTCGATTATTCTATTCATTCCACTTCACATGGCACTTATCTTCCAATAGGTATGCAGTTAGTGAAAAATAATAAATTATACCCACCTACAATCCGCCGAGTCCATCTCCCATTGAATTATCGTATCCACAAAAAAATAATGCTGCATGGTTTTCATCATCATTTGAAGCATCTGTAAAATGTTCGTGAAAATTCGGCTAAGTGCCATTTGCTTTACTTTTTAGACATAATTCATATACACTGGATGCAAGAATACCATACGCCACGAGCTACGACCCCAAAAGATCCATTTGTGGGCTGGTATTGTTAGACATACCATTATTGATCCACATTTTTTCGATGAAAATTTGACAGGAGCATTGAATCTGGATTTTTTACAAAATACATTAATTCCTGATTTGACCCAGCTTTTTCCTGTTATTCAAATAGCAAATAATTTAGACCGCAGAATCTGGTTTCAATAGGATGACGCACCGCCATATTTCGCTGCAACTGTTCGCAAGTTTTTAAACAGAACCTTTCCAGATCGGTGGATAGAAAGAAGGGGAACAGTGGAATGGCTAGATCCCCTGATCTTAGCTAATAGAATTCTTTATATGGGGTTATTTGAAATCTGAAAAAAAAAACGAGTGCGAGGTGCGAGAGTGAAGTGTACCCATAAATTTACAGAGCTCCGAAAATGTCTTACAAGTGTTGTAAAACCAAATCAATAAGTTACTATGTATGCAGAACATGTTCAGGTATTTATCATAAAAGTTGCCTGACAAAAATTAAAGGAAAGGTTCGCTTTTTGAAAGATAATATAATTAACTGCTGCAAAGACGATTCTGACGATATAGATACTTTTAAAAAACTACAGTGACTTGAATGAGGATAGTCACATCAAAGAAGTATACCTAAAAAATTAAAAGACGAGCATGCATTATTTATTCAAGAGGCACTGAAAACAGAACAAGATATGAATCTTCTAGTAGACCAACAAATACTAATCATATGCCAATTAAGAGAAAAAATCAGTGAACTGCAGAAGAACCTTGACAAAACCTATCTAGAAACAGAAAATCGCTATACACAAACAAATGAAGAAACTAAACTCAGGGATACATATACGACAACTGATTCATTAAGAGAATATTCCAGTGGCGTAGACAAGACGGTATATAAACATGTTTTCACACAAACTGCGCGTGAGATCAGTTATAACATACAATCTGTGAAGAATAATCACCTAGAGGAGTCCACAATGGAAAGGAGAAAGAGAAAAATTGTTCTTATCTCAGGTCATAATGGAAGAAATATGGCAGAATATCTAAAACAGCAGGCAAAAGACCACTTCTCCATCCAATCCATTCTAAAACCTAACTGCAGCTTCAATGAGTTGATTACAACTACTCTTGAACCATGAAACTTCATAATAAAATGACATAGTCATTTTATGGTCCAATTAATATGACAAAAAAATTAATGAATTATTCACAGATCTGAGAGAACTCCCCAACTCATTTTAATTACACAACCATTCAATATGACATAAGGAATATCAACGAAGTGATATATAACAACAACTTAGCTCTAAAGAAATGTTTTCACGAAGCTAACAAATCTATTAGTATACTGGAATGCAACGGGATAATCCAGAGAAGAATTACAACAGAGATGGCCGTCAACTGAGAAATGGCAAAATGGTCATATGTAAGGCCATTTTGAGTCATATTGAAACATACCTTGATGCAGCAAATACTCCTCCACAAACACCAACACAATACACACAATGGAACACATAAAAAGAAGAAATAAATGTATCCAAAACATGCAAAGTATTATACCAATTGAAGTAAACCAGCCGTCATCTTGTGAAGATGGAAAAAGTTATCTTTATCCTAGACTGTCTCAACTTACACCCCAACTGGACCATTCTACGAGTTCCACCGCTGACCATGGGTACGTAATACCAAATGCCCAAGAAATTTAAGAAGTCGAAAATAATATGAATTTGATCAACCAAAATGTAAATTTGTGATTTTTTATACACGCGAATACCTCAGAGCGAACAGAAGCACACATAATTTTACCAACTGAGAAGAAACGTAGAATCAAAACACAAAGCGCCAATATCAAAACTACCCTATCTTCATTATTACTTAATATCCGATCAGTAAGAAACAAAACTGATGAACTTTTGATTTTTCTTGAAACACAGAATATGCCAGATTTCGTTCTTCTTACTGAACACTGGCTAAGGGATGACGAACCGTGTTATATTCCAAATTATGTCCTAGTAGCCAAATATTGCAGAAGTAACTCGGCATATGGTGGAACTATGATTCTAGCGAATGAAAAAATACTCAATGACCTTATATTACTCTTATGACTTTCTTTTAGCAGAAAATGAATTTGAATTATCTTTGGTACATGAAAAAAAGAACAATATCTATATAATTTGCGTTTACCGATCGCCAAATTCCAATGTTAAAAACTTTTTGAGTAAACTAGAAATTCTTCTATCAAACCTACCAATTAACTCAAAGATTGTACTCACAGGTGATCTTAATATTAATTATGATGATGAAGAGTGTTTGGTAAAACACGATCTACATAACTTACTGACCTCTCTAACCTTGACCATGCATGTTAATGAACATACAAGAATAACCATGTACTCAGCCACTATCATTGACTATATCTGCTCAAATTTGGAAAAACAGAATATTAGCTGTAAAACTGTTCCCGCAGGCCTTTCAGACCATGAAGCTCTTATCTTCGAAATGTCGCTCCAAACAATAAATGAAAGAAATAAATTTAGATACGGAAGAATATATAGCAAGACGAATTACGAATAATTTAGAAACCTATGCAATATAACACAATGGGCTGACGTGTTGAACTTTGATGATTCAATCAACATGTTCCAAAACTACCTAAGAGATATGTTTTCCAATAAAAAAGATCAAAATCAAAAAGAAAAAGAAAAAGCCCTGGATAACTCAAGGTATAAAAAAATCGGCAACAAACTTGAGATCACTACATACTATTAAAAAATTCATAACTGTTGGATTTTACATATCATATTTCAATACATACAGGACGATTTACAGAAAGCTAATAAAGCTTGCAAAACAAAGATATTTTGAAGATAAACTATATAAGGCTGAAAATAAAACGAAAGAAAACTGGGCTATAATAAATAATTAACGTGGTAAAAGTTATATATTGCCTTCTAATGCGGATATAGATCCTAACGTGTTAAACAACTTCTACTGTACGATAGCACAAAAAATAACATCACAATTACAACCGTCAATCCATCCAACCGAGTTTATGAAAAATATAAATATTCCAGATAACTTTCACCTATTTGATAATGACATATACGAACTGAAGCAAACTATAAATGAAATAAAGAACAAAACATCATCTGGTTATGATGAAATATCAGTTAAAATTTTAGAAAATCGCTCAGAATACGCTTTAAATATTCTTGTGGTGGCCATCAATAAATCATTTCGTTCTGGCAGATTTCCTTCATGTCTGAAACTAGCAATAGTCATTCCGCTTCATAAAGGTGGCGAAATGAATGATCCATCAAACTTCCGGCCTATATCATTGCTTCCAACAATCTCGAAAAATTATTGAAAAGCTTGTTAAAAAGAGAATATGGAACTTCTTAAGTCATCATAACATCCTATACGAATCTCAATATGGATTCCAAAGCTATAAAAACACAGGCGATGCAATCTTCTCTTTTCTGGAAGATGTTTATATTGGTTTAAATAATAACGAAGCTATTGGGGCAGTGTTTTGCGATTCCTCTAAAGCGTTCGACTGCGTGAACCATGAAACACTGTTATTTAAACTTCAGTGCTATGGCTTCAGAGGATTGTCATATAACTGGATTTCCAGTTATCTAACAGGCAGGAAACAAGTAGTAAAACTCCAAGGAAATAAATCGCACATGGAGAATAACACAACAGGTGTACCACAAGGCTCGGTTCTGGGTCCTATTCATTTTCTGCTTTATCTGAATGATCTGGTAACCGTTGACATCAAAGGGAAGTTCACACTTTTTGCAGATGATACCACCATCCTTTGGCGTGGGACAAATGAAGATAATCTCAGAGAAAACATAACTTTTGATCTCTATAAAATTAAACAGTGGTGTAATTCAAACTCCTTATGTTTCAACACAAATAAAACAAACCTAGTCTGCTTCGAATTTAGTTTCGACGACTTACTTATAGAAAATCACGCTATAGTGAACAAAACTTACACAAAGTTTTTAGGGGTATTTATACATGAAAAATTAAAATTTGATGAGCATGTAGAGAACTTATGCAAAAAAATAGCATCTGGCTGCTATGCAGTTCGAGTTGTTTCAAATGAACTCAATGAATCCTCAGCCAGAATTGTGTATTTTTCCTTGATCGAGTCCCATTTGAGATATGGAATTGCCTTTTGGGGCTTATGTAGTCAGCAACTACTATATTCAGTATTCGTTTTGCAAAAAAGGGCTGTCAGATATATATGTAAGGCAAAATCACAAGATCACTGCAAACCACTTTTCATCAGTCAGAAAATTCTCACTGTACCTTGTTTGTTCCTTTAAGAAACCGTGTGTCTAATACCCAAAAAGTATTCTAATACAAGCAATAAATAATGACAGACGATACCATACAAGAGGAAGTCGGAATCTACCCCTGCCAATATCAAAATTAGCAATTACAAAATTTTCTTTGATATATGAGGGCAAAAAAATATATAACCACCTCCCAATGTACTACAGGGAAATAAAAAAATTAAAAAAGTTCAGGAAATCAGTTAAAGAGGTATTTCTGCAAAAAGCCTACTATGACTTAAAGGAATATTACATTGATGAATTTTAAAGCTTAGTATTTCCGTTGCTTACTTATCTGTATTGTTTATTTATTCATTTATCTGTAATGTTTGATATATTTTTCTATAATGTTTTATTTATATTCGTTTTAACTCTATAATGATTGTTCATTATATTTCATATAATTTTATATTCTTAATATTTCTGACTTTATAAAATTACACTTACTTTGTCAATAAGAATTACTTCTTGGACAATAAAGCATGATTGATTGATTGATACTAGCAATATCCGTGACCTAAAAGACCAAATCAGGCACGAAATGCAGAACATAACACTCGTTGAGGTACCAAAAGTCAGAGTCGAAGTTAATGCCCGAGTAGGTCATTGTCTGGCGGACAATGGAGAACAATTTGAAAATTAACTGTGAATTTTTATTTTATTTTTGGTACTGTATCTGAGTAGTTGCATAACTACGTAATTTTTTTCAAAATTTGATTGCGTTTATTCCTCATTTATTATTTTGTAACGTATAACTTTCTAATAAAGTTTTCAAAACACCTTTTGTATGTTGAAAAGGGAAACATTCTCAATTGAATATTGATAGAAAGATTTTTCTGTGAATTGAAATAGATTTTCGTCGACAAAAATGTATTGAAGACCTAGTGAATGCGATGTCTCTCCTGCGTCAATGTTATGAATGATTTCTGGTGAGTACTCTCTTTTGGAAAACATTCTTCTTTGCCTCATTCATCTTTATGAGTTCTTAATTAAGACTGGAATAGAAAATCAAATATCTCTCCTGCGTCAATGTTCTTTGTTCTTTGTGGCCTTTTCAGAATATCTATCAGATGTAGTTCAATGTCCAGCGTGGCTTTAGCCGGGGAAGTAGTTGTTTTCTGTTAGACATTCACAAAAAATAACTTCATTTTAATTGTGGATTTTTCAATTCACAGAAAAATCTTTCTATCAATATTCAATTGAGAATGTTTCCCTTTTCAACATGAATACCCCACAAGAGGTTATCTTGACGATGGAAGATAGTGACTAAGGTTTATCTTTCAGTCGCAGATGATTCCACATCTGATTTTATGAACATCCTGTTTATATTTTCAACAAATCAACCTTTTGTATGGTTGCCCACCCAATTTTTTAAATCAGCTCTTTGACATAACTCCGCTAATTAACAAAAAATAGGGTGATCTATTTGAAAAACCGGTGATGACGTCATTACTCGAAGGTAGATCACCCTGTATATTAAATATTTATTTTGAAAAACAGTAAATTAAAATAAAAAATTGACCTGTTTCGGGAATTTTTTATAATATTGTTTATTTAGCTAAAAATGAATTTAGCGTACTTTATGGACGCACTGTATACTTGGTTGAAAAAATGAATTCAATTGGAATATTTTGGAACATAATCCTTCAATCACCATTCCAGAGTTTACAAAAAAAAATATCAAGGAAATTGATGACATATATAACAAATAGACAACATTTAGCGCTCCATACAGTTTCAACTCTCAGATATTCCACCTTGAGGAAATGGAAACACCAACGCGCTATTCCCTCAGCGACATCTGAACATTACCCGTGTATTACACACACCACGTGAGTTATAGAATCGCAGAAAGAGCAATGGAAAGATGAAAGAGTGTCGACAAGCAAATAGAAGAAGCAATAACATGGTGATCTGCGGTCGAGGGTGTCAAAACTTACAGCAGCGGGGATGGAATACATTGTGTGACGTCATCGTCGGTAGAGAGCGCTTGTCGCACAGCGAACCTCGCGTCAGTGCCGTCAGTTCAGTCATGCCATCGTTGTAGAACGGAAGAAACTGTGGCTGATACTTCGTGAGTGGGCGACTGTGTTCGTATTTCGTGACAGAATTGTGAGTGTCGTTGTGTATTAAAGCGTATGGGAAATTTATTGACATTATGTTGACTTCAAGTAATCAGTATCTCAGGCCTGAGTACTTGACTCCTTTACCCACGACGGTGAGTGTTCAAATGCAGTCATTTTTTGTTTCGTTCGTTCATCGTTTTCCATAAAATCTACGATTTACACTTAGAACACGGCATTTCTACGTACTAGAGTAAAACCTACCAATGAGAAAGCTTAAATTTCTACAATAAATGATTTGGAAAGCCATTTGAATTAGCTTCGTTCTTTTAAAAAGAAATAAATGCAATGTTTTGTTGATTTTTTTTCAATTTCTAAAAAATTAAAAGTTTTTCTGTAAGTTTCTTGCAAAACTTCATTTTTGTAATGTTGAAATCGCAAGTAATAATTTCCAACTCTTTTTTGATCGTATGTTTTGTCTTAAATCTCCAAATGAGTTTTCTCTTTGATTCGTTCATACAATGAACGAAAACAAGTACTACTTAGAATATTAATTATATTGTACGAATAGAGGCCCATTTAACCACTTGATTTCATTGATCAACTGGTACTACATAATATATTCTTTGATTAAATGTATTTAGGATGAAAATCAGGTGTGGAATCATCTGCGACTCGAAAGATAAACTTTAGTCACTATGTTCCATCGTTCAAAAAAACCTTTTGTGGGATATTCATGTTGAAAAGGGAAACATTCGCAATTAAATATTCGCTTATAATTGCACGACAGGTTTGTATTTTATCGGGTAAATTTGGGTTCCCTAGCAATTAGACTAGAAAAACTGTCAACTATTAAAAACACGACCCGAAGGTGGAGCGTTTTTAGGTTGATGGTTTTTGGAGTCAAATCGCTAAAAAAACAGTTTAGAATTTGAACAACACAAATTTACCCGATATCAATACAAACATCGAGTGTAATTCGGCAGGATAATTTAATGAATAAGAAATTTAGAAACATATCAATGCAAACTTTATTTATTTGGGTATCCAACACCGCGATAATTGATAAACAAATGAATAAGTGAAAAAACCACTAGTGCATTTGTCGCTGTAAAGTGCAGCTAACTTTTGCCGCTGTCAAACTGACATTGCACTGTGGCATATGCGATTTTTTATACATGAGTTGAATTGTCACAAGAATAACTTCATTTTTATCGTGGATTTTTCAATTCACTGAAAAATCTTTCTATTCTATATTGCGAATATTCCCCATTTCAACTGAACAATTCCTAATCGACGATTCATTGCGAAAACAATTTCTATAATACTCCTAGAATTACATTTACTCATAATGTATCTGCTCGAAAATTCTTTGAAATTCGACTAATTATTATTATTCATTTCAGTTGGATGCCAAGAAGAGTCCCCTAGCTCTGCTGGCCCAAACTTGTAGCCAAATTGGGCGGAGCCCCGAATTCGAAACTCTTGCAATGTTCTGAAAAAGCCAACAGATCCAGTAAATCCGAAGGCCAGAAAGAAAAGACTGACAGCTCCCAGAGAAACAGTTTCAAACATGAATCACTCAACACCAGGGAAAAATCGAGGACTCCTGAAGAAAGATCCAGTTCTGCTTCGACTGGTAGTAGGGTCCGAACCCCTGTGAATACCAAGACCTCGAGTAATGGTCGCTGTTCGAGTAACTTGAGTGGTTCGTCGCCAGAGCTTCGCCTAGTGGCCACGAAAGCAAAACTCCTTCAATGGACGCATACTCGGAGAGGACGAATAGTCCAGAGAAAACAAGCGATAGACATACTCCATCGTCTACATCCAAAACGGCGTTCACGCCGAATATACTGACATCGTCATCCGATCCGGCCATCAAAGACCTACCCCTGGGAACGTTCAAACCAGGTGTGCCACCAACTACGTCGGCGTTTCTGGGTTATCCATCGGCAGGGTATCCGTTACCTATGGACCTCATGACAGCAGTTTAATGAGTCAGCATCACGCACTAAGACTGGATTAGCTCCTTACTTTGCTTATGGTCGCATGAAGGCACAAGATACCATGACTACAGTGTGTCGAGACCCCTATTGTACAGGATGTAGTGTTAGTTCTCATTTGTTCGGTGCAGCAAGTGTCAAGCCAATGTCATGCCCTGCTGGATGTACACAGTGTGATCACGCCAAGGTTCCCACGTCTGTCGGGTACATGGGACACAATCCGGCGGCCGCGGCGTATGCTCACGCACAGTTAGCTGCCCTGGCAGCTGCGTCACACCTACCCTAGTCTGTAATTGGATATCTGGGGACGCAGCCTACTGTGGTAAACGATTTACTAGTTCGGAGGAGCTGTTGGCTCACTTAAGGACTCATACTAGTGGATCCATTGAAACTAGCTCCGCGTTGTCGATGCTGGGATCACCTGGGTTATCCCCTTCACACCCATTGCTACACAGAACATATCCCACGCCTCCCTTGAGCCCTCTGGCTACTGCTAGATATCATCCGTATAGCAAGCCGTCCTTGTTGCCTCCTTCGTTGAGTTCCTCGTCTTTGGCTGGATTTCCGCTGAGTCATCCGGGCCTTTCACCTTACCTTTCTCCTTATTCGCTCTATGGCTCAAGACTTGGTGCAGCTCCAGGAATGCATCCGTAAGAGGACTTTCCGTACGTGAAGCTAAACAATGAGAAACTGTGTTACGATAGACTATTTTTACCTAGTCTCACAAGATTACCTATAAAACTATCACTTCGTTTCAACCGGTGTATTTTTGTGTGGACGTGACAGTGTGATATTATTTTTAATAAATGATGTTATTTGTGGGGAGTTTGGGGGTCCACTTAGGTATATCGAAGTATTCATTTGACGGTTGAGTATTCAATGGTTCGAGAGTGAGTACTGAATAATTTTCCTTATTTGATCTTTTTTCTCTAGTTGATGAGATATAAGTTCATGTATAAAATTTTGTCATTTAGGACTTTACTAACAATTACAATACAGCTCATTTATTTGTCATTCAAGTTCAAGTACAAAAACATTCTCTCAAATCATGAAAAGTTAAGTGGACTCTTCCCCCACATTTATGTAAATTATTGAAAAACAATATAGTTTTTTGTAAATATTTAATTGTTAATTATTATAATATTGAGTGAATGAGCAGATAGTGGGTAAGTTTTAAACTCAAATTGTATATTTGTGTACAGATCACGGTGAAGAAATATTTATTGTATTATCGCTCAGAACAAGTAGTTGTATTATATTGATTCCCTTCAGAGTTCCTGATTTGATTTTCAAATATGTGGAGTTTTAGAATACGTTTACCCCCACGTTTATCAATTGTGAATTGCAAAATTATAACTGATATGAATATTTATTGATGTGTTTTTTGTGATCATCAATTCCGACGTCCCGGATAGGAGGAAAATTAAAAGCATAAAATAACTGTACCCTCTACATTTGCATATATATTTTTTAGATTAATTCCTATAATTCTTATTTTCTGTAATCAGATGGACCTGAACAATTTCATTAATATCGTCTCTTCTAGCAAAAATAAAAATATTGTTTTTAAGAAAACTTGTTTTTTTTATTATTAAATTAATGACACATTTTTTTGTCATTTTTGTTATTGTTTTCCATCAATGGTACAATGACTTCAAGATTATTATAATTTGGACCTTTCACACAATCTGGGTTCTCAAAAGTTCTCTTCTACTTCTATACTTCATTTCCATTTCTGTCTCTGAAAAGTATTTTTGAAAGCGAAATTGAGGTCGCAGGATTATGAATATATCTGTCAGATTTCATATTTGGTTCAAAGTGGGAGGAAATGAAAAATCAGCCTGTATAACTATATTCCATAAAACATAAATTGTTGATTCTGGTGAATTCTGTACAAATTCCTTCTCATATCACTTCGAATGTAATATTCCCTAACTTCAAACACTTTATATTTTATATTGTTAAATTTTACTGTGTTGTTTTATTTCATCTTGTGAAAAATATATTTAATATCCAACTAAATCTTTGTTTTTTCTTCCGCAATGACCACAAACATTCTCAGAATCCCGACGAGATTAAAAGCTATAATTTAACTTTTCATCGGCCATAAAACAAAAATAATTGGGACAAAATAACGAGTCAGAAGAGCTATCTATCTGATCCTAGAATAGATCTGCTACCGCAGCTGCTTGCTTCATTCTGCAAACATATAGGCAGGCGGAGCATTCCTGTTTTCGTGTAGTAAGAGATTTGAGTTATTACTACACAAACTGAAATTATTACATGCGGTAGCGTTTCTGCGACTGACGACGTATTTCCGTTACTGAGATTTTCTGAAAAAGTAATTGCATTCTGTTTTTCAAAAAATCGCGATGGTTTGTTATCAATATAGAAACTCATCTGAAAGTTCCATAATACTTTGGGTAACTTTTTTTGACAACTTCAATTGTTTTGAAAAATCTATTGAACTAAAATATCCTATTTTGAAAGATATTACGTTTAAAATTTCATAAAATTTTAACCAGTATAAAAAGTAAAAATTTCCATAATGCCTCTTGATAAAAAATATTTCACATTCAAAAGACAAATTCTCAACGATGATTCTAATAAGCTTTCTATGACTCATCCATTACAAAAACTATAATTTGGTCCAATAACAATTTGTTGACGAATTTCTGAGATAAAATTATCCATCTTTGTATCTCAGATAAAAAAATATATCCAAATAATGAATAAATCATACGATTTCTCTAATAGTTGACACTGTGACGCCTTCTCATCCATCTTCATTTTTAACCGACGAAACCAAAAAGGAGGAGGTTTTCTAGTCGACCCGTATATTTTTTTTTCATATTTTTTTTTTATTTATGATCACGCATAACTTCTTACTGCGGCGTCCGATTCCGATAATTTTCAGTGGATAGGGTGTACTTCGAAGGTGGTCCCATTTGAATTTAAAAATGAAATCCACCACTAGGGTAGCAAAATGAAGGATATTGATCACTTACCCTCTGAATTCTGGTCCGTTAACCGATTCTATCAGGCATAACATTATACTGGGTTCTTCGATTTGGATAATTCTTTTTTTAATAGATAGGGTATACCTCATATTTAGATTTCGAATGGAATAATATACCCTTACGGATAGAAAAATAGGGGATAATTGATTTTTCACTTATGAACATTGGCACACACATACGTAGTTGACAATGACAGATCGCTACTGACATTATTTCTGTTCCACATCCGTCAAAACCATTATATTCTATGAGAGGATGGAATGATATACAAAGTAATGAAATAAACTAACCAGAAAACAAAGATAATTTATATTACAACAAATAGTAAAAGTAGATAATCATATTATTTAACTGGTAATAGTTGAAGTAAGGTGGGTAAGTAAGTATTTTGGAAGTAATCAAAAAACAAGTAGGTAGTAATTAGTATATTTCCATAAAATATTGAAAAATAAAAAAATTTTAACAAAAAATTAAACCGATGAAATACGGAACTTAAAAGTAAAAAATAAAATAAACCTTCTTAGTCTCAGTAACTAAGCTCCTAAACTAATATAAGTAACTAATTTTGAGTCGGCGCC
The DNA here is from genome assembly GCA_018342105.1 of Gonioctena quinquepunctata. Taxonomy (NCBI): domain Eukaryota; kingdom Metazoa; phylum Arthropoda; class Insecta; order Coleoptera; family Chrysomelidae; genus Gonioctena; species Gonioctena quinquepunctata. The sequence goes on along the minus strand of JAFIRS010000023.1, from coordinate 1,208,879 downwards.
AAACAAACAATCAACGAACATCATTGAATTACTTCAAAAAAATTATCAGAATGTCACCGCCCAACTCGATGCCATCATTTTACGCCTTACCTAATTCATTTGCTTGTTTGTTTGGCGCCGACTCAAAATTAGTTACTTACATTAGTTTAGGAGCTTAGTTACTGAGACTAAGAAGGTTTATTTTATTTTTTACTTTTCAGCCTATTTCGTCGGTTTAATTTTTTGTTAAAAAGTTTTTCATAACCTAAATTAAAGTGGAATGCTAGAATGAAACACAATTTTTTCTGGAGTTATACCCAGTTTGACCGAATCCATGATATACACGGTGACGACGAGTTATCGTGATCTATACAGTATGTTCTCAAAGGTGAGGCATCTCTTTTTATAAACAATTCACTGGTGTACATAACTATCATTTATAAAAAGCGTCTCGTTCACCGGCTTCACACTGAAGCGATTTACTCTCGAAACTACTATATGGAAATGAAACAGCCTGCAAATTGTCAGGACAACATTTAATTTTTCTAAAATTTTCATTCGATAAAATCTTGGTTGGAGTAATCGATCACTTATTTTGTAATCCCGTTAAAAAAGATGACTCACCTTTGAAAACAGCCGGTATGTGGAAAACCAGATATTGCGCGATCCTGAAAATTGGTAGGAAGGGTGAATTCTGTTGAAATATTGTTCTGGTGGTATTTCCAGTATCGCCGGAAATGACTCCATCTTTTATTTTTGACGTTACATCCTGTACTTATTTCACTTAATTTTTGGATTGCACCTTCGATCACGATGCCATTCTATAAGTTTCCCCCCAAAATGGAATGAAGTTTTTGTTATAATCGTCCCATTTTGGGAAAAGTGACGGATAGAGCTCCTCCAAATTACACGTACTTAAATATTAACTTACGTTTCAAATGAAAGCAGGGAGCCTATCATGGATATTGAAGATTACGCATTACGCACAATTACCATTATTAAATCCCAAATTTCAACTGGGGGTAGTACTAAAGAGAACTTTTGCTACGTCTAGGACTGCAAAAATTAATAAGTATATTACAATAACCTAAAAAATCGAGAATTTAAGTTGTTGATATTTATTAACTTATTTTAATTAACATATATATATATATATTTATATATATATATATATATATATATACTTCTTGCTCAACCGCTAACACTTGACAATCCATCAAAAAATATATTTTTCTTGATATTTTTGAAGTTTTTAATAAAACAGAAGAATTATAGGTATGTAAAAAATTTATCACCTACCGAAATTGTTTTACGGTTATCAAAAATTTCTAAAATTTGACAAAAAAAAAATATTTTGCCGATTTTTTATTTCGAATTTTTAACTACTAATAAAGAGTGTAATTACTCAGTTCCTAATTTTTTTTTTCTTTAGCCTTAGCGACCACGGTTGATTTGTAACAATACATGTGAGGCTTTGTATCTGGATGTGTCATTGAGCTATGAATTGAAATAAATAAATAAATTTCAACAACTTAAACTGTCGATCTAGAATATTGTAATATATTGCCTTTTGCAAAACCTAGACTTCACATAACAAAAGTTCTCGTTACCCCTCAGTTATACAGAAGGCGTCATCAGTTCTGTGGTAGTAGAATGAATGATTATTCTTATATTAGTTCTTTTTTTTTTAAAAAAGTAGTCCATCCTCAAAGTGAGTTAGTTGAATATTTTGGTTAGGAAAAACTCAAAGTCATCTCCACAAGTATTAAGTTGTTTATTTTGATTCAAACATGTTTCTACAATATATATTCCCATCTTCAGTGAATTGTACGATACTAAAAAGATAAAAAAAACACTAGGAGGAAGTCTGTTGTTGTCATATCAGAACTTGTTGGTTGCGCCAGAAGATAAAACAGGTGTCGGCATTGGAAGTTTTAGATAATTATTTTTTCTAGTAGTTATTCTAATGTAGTGAAACATGAGATCATCCTGACTTTTATTGGGGATGAAAGTGATCACGAAGAGTCATTGTTCGACCAAGAGTGCTGATTTGTGCTCCTCCTGGATGGTACAACAGGGTGATTCGTCTGACAGAAACAGAACCAAGCTCCACATATTCATACAGGTTGTTTCTGGTGATCGATACTCAGAGTAAAGATTGCTTGATGCATATATACCTCAAAAAAAGTTCAATTTCAATGAGTATTGAGTGAAATCTGAAGAAATTTTCCACAGCTGCTAAAAACTGCTACCATAATTGGCACGGTAGATGGAATGACCTCTTACTTTTGAAGTTTGCCGCAATTTTAGAGATTATTTGGACTAATTTCTACTGATTTGGTTATTAACTCCGTTAATGAGTTTATAAGGTGTTAGACCAGGGCCAAACCGATTTTAAAAACCCGAATTCATGGAAAATATTTAGCAGTATGTGGGTGGTCGAAAAATTTAGGGAAAATTATAAGTGTACTAAGAAAAATCAAGACGACTCAGTAAAAGTTCCGGAAGGGGGGTGGGGGAAATATACCTTTCGAGGGTTGGATATTGGTTTTTTACAATTTTTGGCTGAAATATGCATCTTATCGGAAAAAGTTGTAGAGAATCACAAAATCTAAAACTATCGTTTTTTAAGATTACCCCAAAATTACCGAAAAAAATGCAAAAAAAATAATTTAATTTTTAATTTTTATCTCCCGCAAAAAATTTTTTTTTTCAAACTTTGTTTAAACGTTCTTGTTTGTGTTTTAAATAAGCTGTGATTTTTTCGAAGCGAAATATTCATTTTTCGATTGTATACAAATTTAAATAAAAAACAATCCTAATTTCAATCGAACAACTTGGTTTACAATTTTTATTTTCTTTTATTTTTTCAGTGCTCATTCTCTTCGTTGAAACGTCGACTTCAAGATGGCATGAAAAAATATATTGTTCATATGGAAAAATATCGTTAAAAATACAAAAAACAAAAAAACACTTTTTCATAATTGATTCTTTAGTAATCTTGAGAATTTATTATTTTTTATTGCAAATAAGCGTTGAAATTGATGAAAAAGATAAATTTCCATGTAATATAATGTCATTTACATTCACTTATTTGTTAAGATAGTACCGCCACGAGAATTAGGAAATTATTGAAATTTGGCATACGTATTGTTTAACATGTGAACAACACCTCTATAAAATTTTAACAAGTTTCACCATCCCGAACCCGAGATATAGTATATAATTGAAGTTGCGTTAATTAACACGTAACATATGGACCATGCATAGGCAAACATCACATTATTAATTCTACCGTTAGTACTAAAATTAAGAAGTTCATGAAAAACGAGGAGGAGCTAGAACAGATATCACAGATATTGTGAAAAAAAATCAAAGTGATTGACCATCTAGTTTGACAGATATAATCAAAACTACTCTCGTTATTCAAAATAGTCCACGGGGAAGCGCACAGTCTAAAGGAGGGGGTCGTAGAGGAATGCGGATTGTGCCAGGGGACTTTTTAAAGAAGGACGGGGGACCATTTGAGGGTCTGAACGTGAAAAAAAACTCCTCCTAGTTGACCCCATCGATTTTAACGATACGCCCCCCTCCCCCAAAAAAGTTCAAAGAGAGTACTACAAAGAAGTCCATTGAAATTTTTTCGAAAAATGATGATTTTTTCCCATGACGTATGATTTCTAGTGAGGGGAGGAGGGGGCGGGTCTGAATTTTTTTTTTGCTGCGCTTTTCGGGACATCAATTTTTTTAGTCGCCGATTTTCTATAACGAAGAAATTTTCTAGAGTCAATTGGGGGGGCAAGTGTCTCCCCTTAAAAAAAATTTTTTTTCGCGTTTCTAATTGAAAAGTCTTTTGAAATTTCTTGATTCCGTCGAAAATAATTTCCTAATTGAACTGTTTCGTGGCGGAACTACCTTAATGCTTTTGAAATTTGAACAATAATCGAATACGTGAAAACTTAAAAAATAAAGATATTTTTATTTTTTATACATGAACTATAGATAATGTACACGTCACTTTTAGAACATTTAAACATAACATTGTTTCATTACAGTCAAATATAGAAAAATAAATGTCAAAATAGTTTTATTTTAATTTAATTTTCTTTGTAGGTCGCTCTTTATCATCAGAACTAATGCAGCTTTCGTTTTCTTCAGGTTCATCTTCTAACTCTTGATTTCTATTAATTCTAGATTTTCGAGTTCAGTATTATTTTTATTTAAATTTATTGGACACTGTGTGTTGTCTTCGATGTCCTCGGAATCAATAATTTTTTCGTACGACGGTTTTTCAGCTTTCGAACAGATTTGCTTAGAGCCCAAATTTGTGCATCTCAAGCCATGCTTGCAACAGCCACATCTTTCACTATTTCATCCTGTTTCGCAGCTACAGCAGATAATTTTCAGCAATATTTCGGGAATTAATCCTTTTTCTGTGAATGTTAGCATGATACCGTTAACATGATATTTCCATCCCCAATCCGTAGCTGTTAATTGATCACCAAGCCAGGTTTGAATTTGAAAATATACCCTAGCAGTGTTGTGCAGCTGCTCCTTCAGTTGGAGGTAATTTCTCGAAATGAAATGAGGATTTAACTGGCTGTTTGATATAATTGAAATCTTAATTCATTTAGAGATGTATATTGTTTTGTACTTTTGTAAATAGATGCTATCAATTTTATTTCATTTTCAGCAATTATTTTTGTGTCTGCACTTTCATTATAAAAAAATTACAATCGAAAAATTGATATTTTGCTTTGAAAAAATTACAGCCTATTCAAAACATAAGAAACAACGTTTTCACCAAGTTTCGAAGGAAAAATATTTATTTTGCGGTAGATAAAAATTAAAAACAATAACAATGGTTTTTAGCATTTTTCTCGTTAATTTTGAGGTTATGTTGAAAAATGTACAAAAGATTTAGAATTTTCAATTATCTACAACTATTTACGATAAACTATTTCCGATAGGATGCATATTTCAGCCACAAATCGTAAAAAAACAATATCCAACACTGAAAACCCAATTATCCACACTTAAAACCCACCATCCACATACTGCTAATAATTTTTTTATTTGAAAAATGATTGACCCTGGTCTATTTATAAACAGGTATAAGTTTTTCATTATAACGAAATTTTCTTCTGACCAGCGTGTTATTTGGAAAAATGATTACTCCTAGTGTATAAATCAATGTAAAATAGAACAACGGAAAACAAATTTGTGATAATTATCTCAGGTTTCAAGAGCCGAAAATTCTTTTAAAAATATAGTCGATGTTTTTTTTTCAAATATCACATAAAATTTTCAGAGAGTGAGAATAAAGTGAAAATAATTTGAAAGATTTTCGAAAACTTGTCAGATAAAAGACACGAGAGCCTAACGTGCTCGAGTGGCTATTGTCAAATGGCAACAAGTTTCAGAAAGAAATCTGGAGAATAATTACTACTTTATCGAACTCTCGTGTGTTATTCTATAGATTATTTTTTGGTGTTACGATCATAAACCCATTTCCTCGCACAGTGATACAATGTACTAAACCGGTTTTGATTCATTTCTCACTTTTCATGTGAACTGATGACAGACGTCAAATAAGAAATATACGTTGTCAGACAAACAAAACACCTCAAATTATTTCCGCGGCAATTTTCTAGGTAGAATATTTCCACTATAATAATGTTTTGATTGGCCAAAACGTACATGAATGATTTGAATTGAAAGTTTTCATTGGGGTTTAAATTTTAATTATTAAAGCAACAATATTTAGATAAAATAATAGTCCGAGCTATATTTGATTAGACTATTTCCCAAATAAGGATTGAACATGACATTTGAATTTTCAAAATAATATTCCTGCTGTTGTATTCCATATAATTTTTATGCAACTTTCTTCTTAGTCCTCACCATTAGATTTCTTGCGTAGTCCGTTAGAATTTTGGATAGGGTGCTCACACGTAGTCCGTTAGAATTTTGGATAGGGTGCTCACTTGTGTATCATCGCGTAATTCATAATTCCTTTCACTGCAGAACTTCTCAAATTGTCTCCAAATTGAGTTTTTGGAAGTAACTGTATTTTGGGGTGTTATGTTATAAATATTAGTCTGAATTTATTCGAATGAACTTGTACCAAAATGACTTATTTTGACACTTTGAAAAATTTAACGTCAGTTGACAAACATATGTCCAGAGTTCTTTTGTCTCAACCACGAACATCGATTACGGAAGTATGTTTTATAAGAGATGTTGTCAAAAAAAAAACCCAAGGGATGATTTGCAAATTTTGCCGCTGTCATTTTGGCAGTATTGGTCAAAATTTGAAAAATGCTGACATATCATTGGTTGAAATAGGATGACGGAAATAGTCATCAAAATTATGAGAAAACAGCCTTAGTGATTCATCTACCTTAATAAAAATATATGTTATAAGTAAGAGAATGTAAATTGAAATAAAAACCTTCGTTTAGTTTGTGGTAGTGAAAGTATGATATGTAAACACAAACACGTGTTTGTAAAAACTAAACTTTTACAAAAAATTTCTTCACTGGCACGTATACATGCGTTTATCCGACGAATCCAATTATTATCTGGGATGGAATTGAAACCGAAAATAAATTACGATATCGAATATTTGAGGCTGCCGAGGTTATGCGCCATAATTTGAGAAAATATGATATTAATTATGGCGTAAACCTCCATTTTCGATTTCAATTTCTTCCTGTTTATCAAACATATGTGACTTCAGATGGACCCAATGAATAATAATGACGTTGAAATCTGGTGACCCAGGTGGCCATAAAATGTGCCCATTTCTGTCTATTGAACGCCGAGATACGTGTTACCAAGGTGATCTTTGCTATTTCTATTGAAACATCCCAAGCAGCATCATAGTGACGGATTCTGCAACTTCGACTCGGTGGTTATTAGGTTTTGCACCACTAAATCTACCACTATGCAGTAGGAATAACTGAAATTGTATATTTGCATGGTTGTAGTCACGTAATTTTGATCTATGGTAGCCACTGTCCACAGCTCCATAATTCGTAAGTGTCAATTGAGGTGTCTGGCTACTAAGCAGAATCATCTTGAAGATTATAAGTATAGTCCTCTACCACTTAAATATACTTAGAAGTCATAATCACTTCCAATAGAGTATGATAGTTTTGGTAACGTTTCAGTTACTTCCATCAAACCTTCAATGTGGCAGGCACTTGATTGTGATATATGGTGATGGTTGCCATAAGTGATTGCCACAGTTCGCATTTATTAAAAGTCACTACAATGCTACAATTTCCTTTATAATTCACCATCAAGTGGCCGTGAATTGGTCCACGCGATGACGAAAGCCAACCTAATTTTTCTTAAATAATTTATTGTGACAAAAAGCTTGTTTCATCCGCTACGTGGAACGTGAATTATGTTTATTTAAAATGAAATGGGATATGGGTTTTAATAGATTTTTTTTTGATTTTGTATAAAAAGGTTAATTCAAATAGATCTAGGTGTAAGTTAATGATTATATCCATGTATGCTTATTTCAACTGATGATGTGCAATTTTCAGTTAACCGACAACGTAGAGTTTTGAAGTCGAATTCTTTGCCCACGAAGAAACTTCCACTTGTACCTGATTGTGAGGATGGGCCATCTCCAAGAGATACTAAGTTATCAGTAAAGAACTCTGTGAGGAAGTTAGTAACCTCAGTCAATGAAGCAGATTCGAATGAAACAAACGCACTTTGTGAGCCTATCCATGGAGAGAAACAAGCTTACAGGGATGCTACTAAAACAATGCTGATATTAATGTGACCTCCACGTCTACATGGACCCAAATTCAAGGATGCTGAAATTCAAGTCAAAACTCCGAAAGTATTGACTCTATGTAAACTGCTTGTGACAGAAGACAAACTGAAAATTCTTACTGGTGTTGATAACTTCAAAATATTTCACTCCATTGTGGAAGTGTTTGAGACATATTATAAAGATAAGAGAGTTCGCCGTCCAACTTCTCGACAAAGGGTTGTGTTGGTACTAACTAAACTCAAGACGAGCCTCACTTATGTAACCCTAGGTGCTCTTTTCAATGTATCTCCAGAAATGTGTGAATTGTATATTACTGAAATGATACCAATGTTATCTTCAGTTCTGATGCCACTCATACATTTCCTCAACAAAACTGAAATAAATCCAAATATACCCATCCAAGTGTTTTGAAGAATTTCAAAAGTTAGGATAGTTTTAGATTGCACAGAAATTTTTGTACAGGCTCCCAAATGTTTATGCTGTAGAATTCGGTTTTACTCCCAACATGAATCACATATGAGTAAAATTTATGACAGGAGTATCACCAGGAGGTCTAATTACATTCCTGAGTAAACGATATGGGGGTAGGGCCTCTGATAAAATAATTTTTGAGGGGAAGCCACATAATTTCTTCATTAGATTCTTGGCAGTGACGCTGTTATGGTGGACAGGGATTCCTCATTGAAGATATGTGTGAAATAAACAGAATAAAATTAATTAGGCCACCATTTCTCAAAAAGCAGAAACAACTTTCTACGGATCAGGCTATTTTGAATGCCAAAATTGCTTCTGCTAGGGTACATATTGAAAGGTCAAACCAAAGACTGAACATATTCAATGTACTTTCTGGGAAATTGAACTGGAATCTGGTTCCACTGATTGAAGACATTGTTGTTATTATAACTGCAGTAACAAACTTATCTTCACCAATTTTAGCAGATGGTAGATTCTTTAAAAACTAATTTGCTTCTTATATTTCAGGATTATTCAACACCCATAGGCATTATTTGAATAATTTATGTAAATAGTAAATTATATTTTACTGAAAATTTATGCAATATATATTTTTTCATTTCTTACCACCGTATTTTTATCAACTCCATGAGTTTTTCTGTAATTTTATTGTATCAAACAGTAACATCAGCAATTTGGTAGTTCAATGGAAACAACTATTTTGCTCATCACATCTCCAATTGTTATATCCTTAATAAACTACAATAATCATATTTTATATCAATACATTTATTTCAACTTTGGTTCTTACAGATAACATGTATCATTTGTTGAAATGGTTCTGTTTAATTACAGACAACATATTTCTGGAAAATTCATGACAAAAAATGTCTTGGCTAAATTAAGTACAGCCATTACCATTTGCATCTGCCCATAATACTTATGGCGTTCTTTCATTTGAATTCTCCATTCTCTTGAATCACATAAGTTATTTTATGCAGAGCTCCTATTATATTTATGTACTTCCTGAAAATTCGTGAAATGTATTTTCTGAATCATAAATATGAATATTTGTTGAATTTGTTGAATAGTTTCAATACTTTACTTTCGAAAAAACATTTCATTTCTAGAAGGTACGCTGGATTTTCTTCTTAAGATATTAGCCCATCAGGGGAATATCCAAGCCATTTATTTGAAGGAAAAATCACCATTCCACATTCAATAATATCTGCCCCTGTACTCTTCTGGAATACTTCTCGCGCTCGATGCTCCAATTTCAAACCATGCTTCACATATTTATTGTTCAACTGATTTGGATATAAATACTCCAGGGCTTTAGTATCCCATTCACTTTTAGAATATGAGAATAACACATAGCACCTACTTCTCGTCACTCTATATTTCCTTTGATTTGTCCATTCAGTTGAATGTTGTTGAAAATTCATGACAATCTGTCCGTCATCTTCTGGGAATACATTGGAAAATAGTTCCATACAACAAGTTTTCTGTTCTTGTTTTTCAACTGATGCTAAATACATCATACAAGCTGACGGACAGGCGTGATTGAAGATTGCTTGATTGTAGTCATTTTGATGAGATTGGGAACTTTCTAGATACGTGCTCACTTCATCATCAACATCTTCCCGTCTATCCTGCCTGTGGAATATATGGTATAAATCAGCTGTCAGTGAAATTGGAGAACTAAACCTATGCTTGGCTATAGCAGAATTGGGAAGGATTTGACAAAAAATATTCAGCATTCCTTCCTTATCAACAGCCATAACGGTCTTTTTGACCTGATCTTTCAAACAAGGCATCTCATCTACAGGTACTGGTTTGTCTTTGTCCTTGGTAATAGCCTTCTGTGTGAACCAAACACATTAAATGTATGTTGGGGATTTTTTTCCAAAGATTCAACATCCTTTCTGAAAATAAAATTAGACAGAGTTCTAAAAGATGGTTGTTCAGGATAGCAATCTTCTCACCTAACACATTCGACCAGAAACGCTGGAATATGCTTGCATTTGCCAGTTTTTCCTGCTTCACACGAGCACAACATACTTCTAACAGTTATGGAGTTCTGGATATTTAATGTACCCTTTATTCCATGAGGATCAGAATTGAGAGCAGTGGACTGTAAACACAAGGCATATACTTGAATGTAATCATCATTTGCCTCCATTTGAGCAGCCAAAATAAGATGGACTGCATTCAAAACTTTTTCCCCTTCAACTATGCATATGGATTTTCAGTTCCACCCAGATACCGCATGTATTCCAATATACTCGGAAACACTGAAAATAAGTAGGTATAGTTCATCCATTATCGACTGCAGAAGCATAAAAACAACTTTTCCAGTCTTGAGGCGCAATCCTTTGAGCAGCAGAGGCGGACATAACTAATTTTATTCAGACATTTAAATATTTTAAAAATACGTTAAAATAAACAAATATGCCATAAACGAGGAAGTATGTATTAATAGGCAATCAAATCATCATAATTTCATTTTCGCATAGTCGAAAAAAAGCCATATTTTCCAACAAAACACATCACAACTATATAATATTTTAAAACCTATTCCGATCTCAAACCAGAGACGCTACTGGCTTTCATTTACTCAGACCTCCTGAAACTCGTGATTTATTAGTCTCAACGTATAGACACACCTACAAGCATTATCATTGGCTTGCGGCCACTCAAACAGCTGTCACTCAAACCCACGTTGACTATCGGCTCTTTTGATCTTCGTTTGATGTTCCGTTCGCGGACGGAGAATGTTTACGAGTAGTACACATTATTTTCCGTTCCGTTTTTTCGCATATACGCTCGTATTAGCGAAGTGAGTTTTTAATTTTCTCCCTATAGAAACAGCTTCTGCAATTGAAAATGGTTAAACTATGTACACTTTTAGATGCACAGGTTTATTCATGAGAATTCAGTAAGAAACTCATAGTAATTTTCCACTTGAATATCTCTACTGTTTAACAGATATATTGTCCACATTCAAATATCATTCACAATGTTCCTTACATAAACACAATACTAAACCACTTTAAAATACAAAAATCATGAACGTCTAACATAACACTTTGAAAACTCAATACGAAATGAATTTCAATAACCACTCCCAAATAATGTAAACAATTGGCGAATGGCCCAGAAAGTAGTTCTGATTTTCGCCGATCTGGCGCTACGACCTTAATTTCAGCTCATTGCAATTTCGGTCCAATTAGCAAGCATCATTTTGGGGGTGTGCCGCCTGTCTGTTGGTTTGGCTCGGTGTCGACAGCTCTCCTTGTTGTTTTCGAGTGGAAATGTAGCCGAGAGAAGACTTGACGTGCAGTAAAAGCAATCCGCACTCTCTCAAGTTTCCCAAGAACACATTAATAGGCATTTAGCTGACAAGAGTAGTGACATATTTATGATGGTTGCGTTCACATATATGAATGTTTACCATACATTAAGGTAATTTATTTCTATTTGGCCTGGCATTTCTATTAGTCTATAACTACTTAGCTACTACTCGCTAGATTTATAACAGAACTTTCTATAGTTAATTTTAAGCAAAGGTTAAATGTCCACATATTTTATCGTTTTTATTATCGAATAAATTATAGTGGGATCGTTGGTCATAACTTAGTTTGATGGTTATTTTCTTTCGTTTTACGGCGTACTGAAATAAATTATGTTTGCAACATGGTTTTATGGCCTGCAATTCGAAAGCGATGTTTCCTTTGACACGGTGAAGTGCTATTTTCGCGCAAAGGGGATCACACCATTCGAACACTCTGGAACTCGGTTTGCGCTTCATGGAGTTTTCAATGGAATTACTTTGACTCTGAGGCGGGAACACAATAGGATTTCCCTTCTTTATATTTGATGAGAAACTGACTGACTAAAACGCCTCATACATTGTGAGAGGGATCGATATGTCGAGTAATTGACGAAATCGACTGGGAATTCTCCAGGCTACATTACTCAATAATAATGTCTATATTGGTACTGTTTTATTGTATCGAAACATTTTTTTTTAATCAATAGACCACGTCGGCGTGTGACTTCGTATGCCAAGGAATTGTATTTTTATGGAGAGTGCGTTGGAATTTTTAAAAATTCTTGTTATGGTGACATATAATATAAACCAAGTCTATGAAATAATATAAATATACGAGGTATGTTCCATGAATCCAGAGAATATGAAAGAAGTGTTGGTCCTTATGGAAGAAAAAAAATTAATTAAATTCTTGAAAAAATCAACCAAACTTCAAGAAATACATAATATAGAGGAGTAGCATGCAAAAATTGGGAAATTAGAAATATATAAGAAGAAAAATAAACCAAGTGTGACAGTGCTAAATATGGAAACGAAAAACGAATCTGATGTGACAAACATATTACATGAACTCAATGGGGTAAGAGAAATGAAAAAAGAAAACAAAAGCAATGAACCCGTCGATTTGAACGATAATCCTGCTAACAGTATTGGTGTGAAGTTATCCATAGATTTCTAGCCACACATGCTGACGTAGTGGAAAATTCAAATCTGTGGCTGGGTTACATATTTATCAGCACCCGGACTGAAAATTGTGGCCGGAAATATTCAACATACATATGGATCTGGAATTCAACAGCTTTCGATATCATCATGATATCAGTCGATATGAGACCTGGAATCATGTCAATTCATATTATGAAAGGGACCTCACTTTCTACGGAAATGTTTCTGTCACTAACAGACTTTTTGATCAAATGATTTTTTCAATGGGGATCGCGTTTTTCCCTTTGAGGTGTTCATTACAATTTAGGAATTATAGAATTTCAGGTCGATTACCGTAATGGAATAGTTTTTCTTGTCACCCTCACAGTTTTCGCGAAAATTATTTTTTCATCGAGTAACAACAATTCTTAACACCCCTTGTAAAGTCCAAACCACAAGATGAGCGTTCATGAAAATAACCCCAATTATGAAGATTTTGATGATGTTCCGTAGTGAAATCTTTTTCTTGTCACCCTCAAGGTTTTGGAAAATATTCCAAATAGAGAACTTTTTTCCCTTGAGTTTTCGAGAAAATGTTTTTTTTATAGTATCGTCATCTACTTTCTAGTAAAATCAGAACCTCAAGATGTGCGTTCCTGAAAGTCATACAAATTATAGAGAATTCAATGTTGTTACCGTAGCATAATCTCAAAATTTATATTTTTTTAGTGAAATTTTCTCTCACTAGTTTGATATTTTTTATCGACATCGTCATTCTTACCCCTCGTAAATCAGGACCAAATGTGTTAGAAATCATACCGAATGAAAATTTATGTGATTACGCAGTGGAATTTTTCTTGTTACCCTACAGTTTTCGAAAATGATTTTTATCGGGCATCGTCAATTCTTCACATCCCTCGTGAAATCAGGAACCCAAGATGTGCGTTGATGAAAATCATGCCAATTTTAGAAAATTTCATGCTGATTGCGGCAGTGGAATTGTTTTTCTTGTCACCCATACTTTTTTCGCGAAAATGATTTTTGTATCGAGTAACAATAATTCTTTACACCCCTTGTAAAATCCAAACCACAAGATATGCGTTCATTCATTCCAAATATGATGAATTTGATGTTGTTCACTGTAGTGAAATCGTTTTCCTTGTCACCCTTACATTTTTTCGAAAAAATGATATTTTTATCGGGCATCATCAATTCTTTACATCCCTCGTAAAATCAGAAACCCAAGATGTGCGTTAATGGAAGTCATACAAATATAGAGAATTCATGCTCGATACCGTAGTGGAATCGTTTTTCTTGTCACCCTTACAGTTTTCGAGAAAATGATTTTTTCATCGAGTAACAACAATTCTTTATACCCCTCGTAAAATCCGAACCCCAGAATGCGCGTTCATGAAATCATACAAATTATAGAGAATTTCATGCCCAATGCCTTTGTGGAATCGTTTTTCTTGTCACCCTCACAGTTTTCGAGAAAATTATTTTTTATCGGGCATCGTAAAATCAGAAACCCAAGATGTGCGTTGATGAAAATCATACCAATTATAGAGGATTTCATGTTGATTCCGGTAGTGAAATTGTTTTTCTTGTCACCCATGAAGTTTTCGCGAAAATGATTTTTTTATCGAGTAACAACAATTCTTACACCCCTCGTAAAATCAGAACCCAAGATGTGCGTTCACGAAACTCATATCAATCATGAAGATGTGTGTTCATTTTCGCGAAAACTGTATGGGTGACAAGAAAAACAATTCCACTACCGCAATAAGCATGAAATTCTCTATGATTGGTATTATTTTCATAAGCACATCTTGGGTTTCCGATTTTACGAGGGCATTTTCTCGACAACCTTGAGGGTGACAAGAAAACGATTTCACTACGGTGAACATCATCAAATTTTTCATGATTGGTATGAGTTTCGTGAACGCACATCTTGTTGTTCTAATTTTACGAGGGATGTAAATAATTGTTGTAACGCGATAAAAAAATCATTTTCTCGAAAACTGTGAGGGTGACGGGGAAAAAAAAATTCCACTTCTACAATCAGCATCAAATTTTCTATGATTGGTATGATTTTCATTAACGCATATCTTGGGGTTTCGGATTTTACGAGGGGTATAAGGAATTGTAGTTGCTCTATGAAAAAATCATTTTCTCGAAAACTGTAAGGGTGACAAGAAAAACGATTCATTCACGGCATTAACATAAAATTCTATGATTTTTGTGATTTCTATGAACGCACATCTTGGGGTTCAGATTTTACGAGGGGTATAAAGAATTGTTGTAACTCGATAAAAAACATTTTTTCGAAAACCGTAGGGGGACAAGAAAAAAACTATTCCTTCACGGCATTGAACATAAATGTTCTATGATTTTTGTGATTTTCATGAACGCACATCTTGGGGTTCTGATTTTACGCGGTATGTAAAGAATTGACGATGCATAATAAAAAATATCATTTTCTCGAAAACTGTTTGGGTGACAAGGAAAACGATTCCTTTACAGTGAACAGCATCAAATTCTTTATATTTGGTATGATTTTCATGAACGCACATCTTGTGGTTTGGATTTTACAAGGGGTGTAAGAATTGTTGTTACTCGATAAAAAAATCATTTTCCGAAAACTATATGGGTGACCAGAAAAACAATTCCACTACCGCAATCAGCATGAAATTCTCTATAATTGGTATAATTTTCATCAACGCACATCTTGGGTTTCTGATTTTACGAGGGGTGTAAAGAATTGACGATGCTCGATAAAAAAATATTTTCTCGAAAACTGTGAGGGTGACAGAAAAAACGATTTCACTACGGTAAACAACATCAAATTCTTAATGTTGGTATTATTTTTATGAACGCACACCTCGGGGTTCGGATTTTGCGAGGGATATAAAGAATTGTTGTTACTCGATACAAAAATCATTTTCTCGAAAACTGTGGGGGTGACAAGGAAAACAATTCCACTAAGGTAATCAACATTGAATTCTATATGATTTGTATGACTTCCATGAACGCACATCTTGGGGTTCTGATTTTACGAGGTATGTAAAGAATTGACGATGCATAATTTTTGAAAACTTTAAGGGTGACAAGAAAAACGATTTTGCTACGGCAATCAGCATGAAGTTCTCTGTAATTGGTATTATTTTCATCAACGCACATCCTGGTATTCTGATTTTACGAGAGGTGTAAAGAATTGACGATGCCCGATAAAAAATATTTTTAAAACCTTAGGGTGACAAGAAAAACGATTTCTCTACGGTGAACATCATCAAATTCTTCATTATTGGGGTTATTTTCATCGCACATCTTGTGGTTTGGATTTAACAAGGGTGTAAAGAATTGTTGTTACTCGATAGAAAAATCCTTTTCGCGAAAACTGTAAGTGTGACAAGAAAAACGATTAACGGTAATCAACCTGAAATTCTATAATTCTTATAATTTTCATGAACGCACCTCTTGAGGTACTGATTTAACGAAGGGTGTGAAGAACTGACGCGAACCCCATTGAAAAAATCATTTGATCAAAAATCTGTTAGTGACAGAAATATTTCCGTAGAAAGTGAGGTCCCTTCCATAATATGAATTGACATGATTCCATCGACTGATATCATGATGTTATCGAAATCTGTTGAATTCCAGATCACATATGTATGTTGAATATTTGCGGCCACAGATTTTTAGTCCGGGTGCTGATAAATATGTATCCCAGCCACATATTTTAATTTTCCACTACGTCAGCATGTGTGCTAGAAATCTATGGATAACTCCACACCAATCTAACAGTAGAATGTTGAATGTTTCTTTTGGGATGTCGTGCAATAAAAAATCTGCAATTTGTCGATGAGTTTGATTTTAAATTTTATGGAAACTGAATATTTAAAAAAATCCCACATTATGCGGACTTCAACGATGACACTGTATCCTTGATCATTTTCAATAGACCAGTATGCTGCCCTCATAAGAAGGAACGTGCTATGTTCATGAGGTGGCAAACTGAGTTATTCACTTTTAAAGTTTTTGGTTTGGCCCTAACACATTTTACGACATTTATATATTTTTTTTGTGGATTAATGTATTATATATTCCTAGATCCCATTAAGAGTCTGAATAATATTATATATATATATATATATATATATATATATATATAATTTAATGGACATAGCCCTCAAAGAGAATTGTTAACCGTAGACACATGTTTCGGGCTCTCGTCCCTCATCAGTACGGTAGAGAAGTGCAAGGATGAACAACACTTGGTAGAAAACGACAAATCAACGGAGGCCACAAACAGAAGCCAGCCGCACATTTGTCGTTTCGGCTACAGACACTGCATTCCAGGGCAACAACCATCGTCACACGGAGGCAGCTATAGCTATCTGCGTGACAGGATTATAGATATGAAGGGAAGAATATCGAGGGGACTGGTAAACAATACGGAAGAAATTAATGGACATAGCCCTCAAAGAGAATCGTTAACCGTAGACACGTGTTTCAGGCTCTCGGCCCTCATCAGTGGTGACATTGGTTGTTTCCCTGGAATGCAGGGTCTGCTAGCCTAAACCACAAATGTGCGGCAGGCTTCTGTTTGTTGACTCCGTTGATTTGTCGTTTTCTATCAAGTGTTGTTCATCCTTGCACTTCTTCACCGTACTGATGAGGGCCGAGAGCCCGAAACACATGTCTACGGTTAACGATTGAGGGCTATGTCCATTGAATTTCTTTCGTATTGTTTACCAGTCCCCTCGATATTCTTCCCACTCATATATATATATGTATATATATATATATATATATATATATATATTTTTTTATATATATATATATATATATATATATATTTTCTTTACTTTCTTGACCACATATATATTTTCATTAATATCTCGGAATAAAGGTCTGATTCAGTCGATCCATATAAATTCTTTCAACGACGTTTCGACATGGTATTTGTCATCATCAGGTTAAAACTATTTTATTCGAATTTCTGCGTTCGCATCGTACGAACGTCATTGTAGGTGTGTGACTTCGAAGTTGAAGTTATCGGGAATGTGATGTGAAGATTCAGGATAACTTCGACTTCACAAACCTACAATAACGTTCGTACGATGCGAACAGAGAAATTCGAATAAAATAATTTTGTTTTAACCCAATGAAAAATATATATATATATTGTTAGTAAAAAGTCAATAAATTTGTTGAATTACTCAAAAAATATAGTCTGTGTTTTTCATTGATTTTCTTATCAAAATCTCACTAAAATAATTTATGCCAAGAATTCATGCATTTGGGCCCTGTGTGCGTCGCTTAAAAAAATCGCCATTGCACCGTGCCAATCCCAGAGAGTAACTCGGGATGATCCACGTTGAACGCGGTAAGTTGGCATAAACCCATACAGAACCTATTTTTACTGCGTTCAGAGTTGCTGGAGCTTAGATACCGCGTCTTATTTGGCAGGAATTAATTTGTTTTATATAGTTCCATTTCAGGGAGCCTCATGTGTGCGCATCCAAGCAAAGTAAAAAGCCTCCAAACTACGATATTTTGGAAAATGGCGTTCATACTATACAGAACCTATTTTTACTGCGTTCAGAGTTGCTGGAGCTTAGATACCGCGTTCTTATTTGGCAGGAATTGCTAATTTGTTTTTTTATATAGTTCCATTTCAGGTACGCCTTTCATGTTTGGCAGCTATCTAAGTCAAAGTAAAAAAAAGCCTCCAAATTACGATATTTTGGAAAATGGCGTTCATACTTAGGAGGGCAGTTATGGGTATCTTGTTTTCGTCAGAATCCTGATTGCACATCTGACAACATTTTGTTGCAACTCAAATGGTTTTTGATTTGTAGTGACAATCTGACAATATGTTTTCATATATTTCGAATAAAGTAGGCGAATTGCATATATGAATTAGATTATTGAAGCTGGAGGGGTAGGAACTTTTGGAATGACGTTTACAATTTTCCATACTTTCCCAAAATCTCCTGTCCTTAAAGATTTATTAGAGATAAAGATATATTTCAATTCATCCATACAAAATGGTAATGCCATTGTAATAATTTTCAAACTCATATTTTCAATTCCTAAAGTGGGATTTCATACGCGATATTTTTATTCAGTAATTTATTATTGTATGTGGAAGTATCTATGGCCTTCACCAGAACACTATAGTCCATTCAAAATGAATAAAACCGCACGAAAACAATAACTGTGACATTGCGTGCAGCCCACGTGATTGAAGCCGCGCCGCTATTGGTCAGGCAGACTAGACCAGAACACACGTCTTCGGTGAAGTTCCGAACAGGTACAGACTTGCGATAATGCTTATGCGGGGATGTTTTGAATGTTGACTTGATTTATTTCCTTTGAATTTAGTATGATCGTTTGCTCAAATGTTATAATTTGTTGAACATGCAGGATCCGGCGTTTCATTTTCCCCATATACACCAAAACTCGAATTGTTAGTAATTTAGAAAAATCGTATTTTCCGAATTAAACATGTACTGTCCTGAATACGGCACTGCTATTTGAGTTCACCGATTTCGATAACGCACATGCACTGCATTCATTTTTGTATGTTACTTGTCTTTATTTTGAATGCACTATACAGTGTGTCTCATTTCTCATGGAAACACCCCCGTATCTTCTCTAACTATCGGAGTAGAATTCTGTAATTTTCACGATTTGTAGATATACTGAGGGGGGAAAAGTCTTAATTCTCCCATGAGATTGACCTGAGTGACATACACTGCACGCCAGGAGCGATGAATATAACGATTTTTGCGAAAAATAATATTAGGGGGCAAGATAGGCTCAACATTCTCACGGATTCGTGATCAGGACGTCAACTTCAGAACCAATCCATATTTTCGCTGAACAATTTCCAGTTCTGAAAAATCCGAATTTAGGTCTCCCTCACCATGGAAACGCCCCCGTAACTTCCATAATTATTGCAATTCTATAATTTCCACGATCGTTAATTATACCGAAAATAAGTCCAAATCTCTTCTGAGGTTAATCTGAGTGACATACACTGAGCGCCAGGGGCGACGGATATATTGAATTTTGCGAAAAATAATATAAGAGGGCAAGATAGGCTCAAAATTCTTACGGATTCGTGATCACGACATCTACTTCAGTGCTAATCTACAGTGCTTCTTAAAAGTCCCCTCCCCCCCTGTTATTTTTGGAACGATTATACATAAACAAGTGAAATTTGGAAGCTGAATATTAAAGGTTGTAAACTTCCCTACTAGTGATGATAGATGACGTAATCGTCAAAGATGACGTCACAAGGCCAATGTGACCAATAATTGTAAATGGAACCCTACGGCAAGCGACACCTCTTTTAAAAGGTATCGAAAAAACCTATTCAATGATACTAATTTTGTTTGTGTTTATGGCAGTTTTGGCAACTCGGTTTTGAAAAACGCAAAGCTGTGATGAATTGAATCAATTAATACTAAAATTCCAAATTCAAGCTCCGCCTCTGGATAGTTGTCAAATAAGCTGAAGTTTTTGTTAGTCTCCCTAATTCGACGTTTTTGTAATTGTCCAAGTTTTAGTACATTTAATAATTTGTGTATTGTTGATCGAACGTTCAACTGTTTTAGCAGCTTTTGGTACTCTTAATATTTTTGTACATTTTAATAATTTGTTAAACGGTTGTGAGCCGAACGTTTAAGTGCTTCAAAAAGCGAAATGGTACGTGCTTTAGGTGATAAAGTAGCAGCGATCTTAATTCTTGGTGAAACTTGACAAAATATTCATGCAGCAGAACGCATTTTTAATGAGAGGTTTCCCGATCGCCCCGTTTCGAGGACTTATTTAAGGGAGCTTCTTCGTAAGTTTGAAACAACGGGTAGTATTAATGATGCGAAACGATCTGGCAGACCACAAATTTCTGATGAGAAAAAAATTGATATACTGGCAGAAGTAAAGTTAATCCTACTTCTTCAACAACTCACGTTGCATCTACCTGTGAAGTCAGTCGAAGTACAGTACACAGGGTGTTGAGATAAAACAAATTTCATCCATACAAATTAAAAATGGTTCATCAACTCTCAGACGACGACCCAGACCGAAGACTAGAATTTTGTGAAAATATGGGAACTAAAATTAACCAACAGCCAGACTATGTCAAAACAATTTGTTTTAGTGACGGAAGTAAAGTCTATCTAAATGGAAATGTAAATACACAGAATGTGAGGTATTGGAGTGACGCAAATCCCCACCTGTTTTGTAAAACACATACCCAATTTCCCCAGAAGGTGAATGTTTGGGCAGGTATCCTGGGAAACCACATCGTTGGGCCTCTTTCTTCAAATACTAATTTAACTGGTGAGGTTTATCTGGAGCTGTTGCAAAACGCAATAGAACCGTTAATCCTTGAAATTTTGGAAGATAATCCGGAATGAATTCGGCAATTTGGAAATATCATTCCAACAGGATGGTGCTCCTCCACACTATTACGGTGCAGTAAGACGGTAGTTGGATGAGGAGTATCGTGGTAGATGGATTGGACGACGAGGTTCAACGGAATGGCCAGCTCGATCACCGGACCTTCTGTGGGGGTACCTCAAACAGAAGGTTTTAAAACAACGTATTGTTGCAGAATGTGGGGCTGTTTCCGAAGACACATTTACAAAAGTACGAGAAGAGTTTAAAAATAGGATATTTCACTGTCAGGAAGTGAATGGAGGTCACTTCGAGCAATTTCTTCAAGTAGATACTGATTCTTAAATCTGTAATTAATATCATACTGAATGGAATTTAAATTTTAATGTTTACTAATGAGCCATCAAAACTGCCATAAACACAAACAAAATTGGTTTCATTGAATAGGTTTTTTCAATACCTTTCAAAAGAGGTGTCGCCTGCCATATGGTTCTATTTAAAATTATTGGTCACAATAGCCTTGTGACGTCATCTTTGACGATTTCGTCATCTATCATCACTAGTAGGGAAGTTCACAACCTTTAATATTCAGTTTCCAAATTTCACTTGTTTATGTATAATCGTTCCAAAAATAAGAGGGGGGGAGGGGACTTTTGAGAAGCACTGTATATTTTTGCTGGAAAATTTTCGATCCTGAAAAATCCGAATTTGTGTCACTTCCCATGGAAACGCCCCCGTAACTTCCGTAAGTATTGGAGGAGAATTCTGTAATTTTCACGATCGTTAGTTATACCGAGTTTGAGTCTAAATTTCTTCTGGGGTTAACATGTGTGACATACACTGCGCGCCAGGGGTGATGGATTGGACGATAATCATCACTAGTAATGCAGTATTATTGAGAAATATTTCTACATTGAGTTTCGTTAGCCGTTGTTTCTTTAATGCATATCAATGAATAGAAAAAGAGGAGTTTTTTGAGATATGCTTCAATAACATAGTTCGAATTGTTTTTTAATTTTGAACACTTTTTTCGATTTTGTGATGTTTTCAGAAAAAAGTTCAATACTTCCGTTAGGAAATCCATATTTTTGTACTCCCCTCTGGAAGCTCAGCTGATTTGACTTCGGATATTATTGAGACTCGTCTCCTGAATATCTACCTATCGTGGACATATCAGAGCTTTACACCACTAATTACGATAGTTATGGAGGTGTTTCCATGAGAAGTGGGGAAAATTTGAGTTTTTCTGAACCGAAATATTCCTCAGCAAAGATGCCTATGGTGATAAATTTGATGACCTAATCACGAATCAGTAAAATCCCGCTTAACCCGCCTCCTAATATTACTTTTCGCAAAAATCAGCACTTCAATCGCCCCTGGCTGGCGGGCATTACATATCACTCAGGTCAACCCCAGAAAATATTCAGCATCATCTCCGGTGAACCTAATGATCGTGGAAATGTCAGAATTCTACTGCAATCATTACGGAAAATGCGGGGGTTTATACCTATATTATATTATTTTTCGCAAAAATCAATATATTCATCGCCCCTGGCGCGCAGTGTATGTCATAGAGATCGACCGCGGAGGAGATTTAGACTTATTTTCGGTATATCTAACGATCGTGAGAATTACAGAATTCTACTACAATAATAACGGAAGATACGGGGGCGTTTCCATGGGAAGTGAGACAAATTCGGATTTTTCAGAACTGAGAATTTTTCAGCAAATATATGGATTGGGTCTGGAGTTAATGTCCTGGCCACGAATCCGTTACAATTTTGAGCCTATTTTGCCCCCAAATATTATTTTTCGCAAAAATCGGTACACCCATTTTACTGGCGCGCAGTGTATTTCACTAAGGTCAACCCCATGAGAGAATTTAGACTAACTCCCAGTATATCTAATGATCGTGGAAATTACAGAATTCTACTCCAATAATTACGGAAGATCGACGGTGTTTCCATGAGAAGTGAGACACTCGTATATCGATACGAGAGATGTGCAGTTAATTTTTTAATCGACGAAACCAAAAAGGAGGAGGTTCTCTATTCGACGCGTATATTTTTTTTATGTATGACCACGCATAACTGTTCACAGAAGAGTCCGATTCTGAAATTTTTTTATTGGATAGGGTGTACTTCGAAGTTGGTCCCATTTTAATTTGAACAAAAAAATCCACCCCTAAGGGTAGCAAAATGGAGGATATTGATCGTTCACCTTCTGAATTTTGGTCCGTCAACCGATTCTATCAGGCATAACTTTCTAGTGGGTTTTCCGATTTGGATGATTTTTTCTTTTTTAGATAGGATATACCTCATAGTTGATCATATTCCAGTTTGGAATGGAATTATCCACCCCTATGTGTAGTAAAATAGGGGATGATTGATTTTTCACTTGTGAACATTGGCACACATATGTAGTTGACATTGACAGATCCTCCTGCATCCGTCACAATAACTACATTCTATGTAAGGATGGAATTAAATACAAAGTGATGAAATCAACTAACCAGAACTTTCAAAAATAATTTATATTATATAACAATAAATAGTTAAAGTAGATAATCATATTATTTAACAGTTAATAGTTGAAGTAAGTAAGTATTTTGGAAATAATCAAAAATTAAGTAGGTAGTAATTAGTAGATTTCAGCCACAAAAAAATTAAAAATGAAAACTTTTTAACAAAAAATCAACCCAGCAAAAAAATCAACTGAGAAGCAAAAAATAAAATTAACCTACTTAGTCTTAATGATAATTGAGCTCCTAAATCAATGTGAGTAACTAATTTTGAGTCGGCGTCAAACAGACTAGCAATTGAATTAGGTCAAGCGTAAATGATGGCAGGGAGATGCATAGCGGCGTTTTGATCACTTCTTCAAAGTAATATAATGATCTTCGATAATTGTTTGTTTGGCGCCGAATCAAAATTTGTTACTCACATTAGTTCAGGAGCTCAATTATCATTAAAACTACAAATGTTTATTTTATTGTTTGCTTTTCAGTTAATTTTTTCGTCGGTTTGATTTTTTGTTAAAAGGTTTTAATTCACTACCAACATGGACATGTTTGTTGTCAGGTGGGTATTTAATTCTATATGGTTAAACATACTCAATGACTTTCCGCTATACACCTCTTCAGAATTGATAGACAAAATGAAATTTTGTTGGAAAATAGTGAATTTGGACTTAATTTTGATACTGACCGCAATATAATTATGGGAAAAATCATGATGATGTTTTGTAACAAACTAGCCGATTGTGGTTTCCAAAGTCACCCTAATTCAAATCGCCCCAAGACAACGCTGGCACTCATGAAAGTCAAAACAACAACAAAACCTTTTCCCTGTTCTTTCTAATTCCAATGCGGTCGTTACTCTAATTATGTATAATTTAAAATTGGAATAATGGCCGGTTGAATCGTACCAAATATGTATTTATCTTAAGTATACCATTAGCACCAGAACAATTTTCAAGCACTACAAATCACTACAATTTGGCGGCGACGCCTGGGCGGCACTTAATAACCCAGGTCCGAAGAAATGGTGGCGCCCGCCGTTCACTTCCTTGAAAAAAACAACCGAAAATTTATGTCACGGATTGTCTCTAGAGGATTCGAAGAATAGACCGAACAAGATCTCTCCAATTAACATCTATTCGTATGTCGGTCGCGAAGAAATTATGTCAAACATTTTGGACTTAATTCTATGTTCATTTGTTATATTGGGTTTTACAAAATTTTAGAGCAGAATCATTTTGCTACAAATATAAAACATCATTTCATTTCAAACTATAATGCTATAAAAGTAACTACCATAAGTGAGGTAGTTGATACTGCTGTAGGTTGAGTCGATAATACAGGGTGTTCTTTTTTATCGATATTTTCCGGTGATACGTTCGTCACACTTGCTAAAGGTGGCAGTTTGGTGTGTAATCAAACATGAGGAGAAATCGGTAGCTTCTGTAGACAGTGAATATATATTCCTGTTGAAATATTCGCTGAAGTAACAGCTTTCGGTGATGCATTTCTCATGATACGAGGTACAAATTTATTCATTTTTCAATAGAATTGAGGTGATAACCCACGCTTAAGTGAATGTTATTCAGTTTGATTTTGTGTCATTGATTTCAATATACTATTTTCACACATTCAGGAGTTTAGTCTATTCTGAGGTATTGCAGAGCTTCAGCTGGATCAATTGTACTGCCAAAACACCTTTTCAGTGATTCGACATAGGTAATAGTACTAGTAACGTAATGATGATACTTCATTTCCATAAGACAATTGGATTGAATTGGAATAACCTTTCAAACAAAAAAAGTTTCATCAAAATTCGTCCAGTAGTTCTTGCGTGATGCTCGAACAAAGAAACAAACAACAGACAGCTGGTAACCACGAAAATTACCATATCATCAGCAAATACATAGGTAATAATACTAAAAATATAATAATAGTAATATGTACTCTATTTCCATGAGACAATTGGATTGAATTGGAATAGCCAATTATATATACCTGTTATCGTGGAATTTTGATGACACGAAATTTCGTGTACATCAATAGGTCACCAACAGATCCCAACCCATGACACCAATAGTCCTACTCCTAGTGCGTTCTAAGTAACGCAAAACAAATAACGAGAAAAAGAGAAATGATACGAATTTGAAAGAGACCACAGGCCGTCCTGATGATTGGGAAACCATGAAACAGGCTGTAGACGGATGGTGATCTCTCTTGGATTCGTAACAGATTTCTCTTATTCTCTCTCTCTCTCTCTCTATATATATATATATATATATATATATATATATATATAACAAAAACCCTCAGAGAGAAGTGTTAACCGTAGACACGTGTTTCGGGCTCTTGGCCCTCATCAGTACGGTGAAGAAGTGCAAAGATGAACAACACTTGGTAGAAAACGACAAATCAACGGAGTCAACAAACAGAAGCCAGCCGCACATTTGTGGTTTCGGTTAGCAGACCCTACATTCCAGGGCAACAACCAACGTCACCACGGAGGCAGCTATAGCTACCTGCGTGACATCCGAGTACAGGATTATAGATATGAATGGAAAAATATCTAAAATCACAAGAAAAAATACATAAGAAACACCGGATTCACTAGTTGGGTGTAAAATATTAAAATATTATTTTGTCGATCAAAAACAATTCACAATGGAAAAACCATTGAGTTTTCTTCTGCAGATTGGTTAGTGAAGAACATTCTTTGAGTTCCCTTGGCAACTTGTTGAATGCCCTAATGCCGTTTATATTTATTTAATGGAAATCAGATTCCGTGAGAATGTTCTCTAATTCCTAAATATATGTAGACATAATTTACCAATATTTTAAGATTTATAAATTCACTTCTGCAACTGGATGTGTTAGTCACATCAGCAATATTTTCTGGGCTATACCATCATGCTTGACCAACCTCAGAAACAAATCCCCTAACGAAGGCGATTTTCCACTTGTGCATAATACACCATCTGCAGTTGATTATAGGTGAGGACTATTTGCAAACTTTTCAATAGATAACATTGTGAGTGAAGGATGGAAATTAGGCTTTTAGAATGGATCTTCCAATTAAGATGTTCATCAATATTTATTCTCAAAAATGTAACATATGTATCTGCGCTAGATATTGGGACATCGTCAACTATAAGGTCGGGTATAAAACAGACACTCTGCTTATTGTGAAACCGGAGATAAGGTGTCTTCTCAATATTAAAAAAGAGGAATTTTCAAAAGATCACAGTGCTGAGGATTGAATCAATTCATTATTTTATTTCCAAAGTCTCATCAGATTTATCCACAACAAGAACAGATATATCGTCTGCATACATAGGGACATGGATGTTTTCTATAGTTTATCAGTACTTTTCTCATATAACAAAAATAAGTGAAACGGTCCCAGAATGGAACCTTCTGAGGCACCTACATCAATATATACTAGGGATCAGATTCTAAGATTCATCCACTATTAAGATTACTCCGAAGGCAATAAATCCATTGGAGAGCATTATCTTCGATACCAAAGTGGTCAATCTGATTATCTCATTTGTGGGTATATCAGCACACTACCAAAATTGCAATATCTTACTGTAGGTATGACATGAGGATGTTGAACTATCTTCTAGTTTATTCTCATCTAAGATTTGTGATCGTTCCTTTCCAATTTTTTCCCGTAGCTTTGAATATTACTGGTCGGAAGGTATAGGGTCGATATGGAAGTCAGTTCATTCGATGGTTTTTCAGGTGAATTATAATCAGTTAGCAAATGTCTATTGGGTGGAGAAGTATATCGATCTAATGAATGCATTTGAGAATCTAGTCAGCATTATAATAGCCTCTGAAGGTAAGCTTCTAATATTTCACTTTAATTTTATTATTACCGGTACGTTTTGGGTAACCAAATTATATTCCCATTGTCCATTTTCTTCAAATTATTTTTCTTACTGAAAGAATTTGCTGTCTTGGTTGCCCGAAGTTTTTAGTGGCTTTCCAGAGACATATCCATTTTCAAGTAATGCTGTAGCTCTTGTAAGCATTTTTTGAATATGTTTTCCTCGAGTTCTCTCAACAACCTCTTCAGTTGTCAAACTAGGCCATTGAAGTTACTATTGTCTTCAGAATGCCTTGGTGTTCTCAGCTGCCTCTTCTCGAAAATATTTTTTCGGGTAATGAAAGGACAATTTCTCTATTTTTTCTTCTGAGATCATTGTGGAGTTGATTCCGATGCAGCATCATGTATGTGAAAGAATGGCCTAGTTTTCAACCTCTTGATTCGAATGAACTTCAGTTTTTGGTGGGATATTTAAGATTATTGTGATATAAATAGTGGTTCTGAAATACTGAAATACTGCCAGTTGGTTCAATGATCAGAAGACCTCTACCAGTTTTTATCCACATATCACAGAACTATGATCTGGTAAAATTTCGGAGATTGATCCAATGTCCTGATACTCAACTGAGAAAACTATGGTAAAAAAAGTATAACAGTCAGAAAATGCATGCGAATCACTCGGTTAGTACGTAGGTTTATATGTGCTTATAGGTGAACAATGTGTTGTACATTGCGCCAGACACGCCACTCTGAGTGAACTGATAAGACGCAACATGTTTTTGCGATCGGTGAGTTATTATTTTGTTGAAGTTTATGATCGCATTTTTAGCAGAGTATTTGACAGAATAGTGATTATAAATTCATGTTAACATTGTCTATCTTTGGTTTTAGTGAGTAAAATTTCTCATACTCAATTCAAAAGTTGTATTTTAATTTTCATTGAGGGCTGGGGAACATTCACACAGTACTACGGGGGCGACTCTGAATCTGAAGGATCGCAAATAAGCTTGCAGGAGAGCTCATCGTCTCCGCTTGATTTTGATGGAAAATTTTGTGTTTGAACACTGCGGAAACCGCGCCAGGATGTGACGTAACAAGTTCAGATCTATCGCCGATCGCAGAGAGCGTAAGATGATTACAGAGTTGAAAACGTTATTCATGATATTTCTTTACAATGTGAGCAGGCCGAAAAAATAATAACCTAGCACTCGGTATGCATACATATTTTTCAAGAATAACTAAGAACAGCTATCAAATGAGAAGTCTTCATTTCAATATAACACATGCTAACACAAGTTATGTTTCATTCATAGGATGAAACAGAATAATATGTCCTCAGAAGTTCCTCAAAATAATGAGACTGGCAACTCGCCGAGAGTGCCAGGAATTACAGCGTTGCTAAGCATTATTCGTAATATTTCTTTACAACGTGAGCAGGCTGAAAAAATAATGACATAGCTCACGGTATACATACCATTCGAAAAAAATAAATGAAGAACAGGAGAATACGGAGTCTCCATTTCAATATAACACATGCTGACAAAAGTTCCGTTTTATTCATAGGATGAAACAGAAGGACCTTCTTCAGAAGTTCCGCAAAATAGTGACCCTGACGATTCGGGAAAATGCCAAATCAATGGACTTATGACGTCAAAAGAAGCGGCAATAATGCTGTGTTTGAATGTCTCACTGAATTTGAGGGTTCTAGACCAGCGTGTATACGAATATTACACAATATCTTCTAGGAAAAACTATGTATACATAATATTTGATCACTATATTTCATAGTCAAGCACATATGAAGCAAATTTGTGTATGAGTTTATGATCTCGCCTATTTTGGCAAATTGATAACTACTATTTCATTGAGTAGAACCAAATTACTGCTTCTTGACACTTTCATAATTTAAGATTGTGGAATCTGAGAACAAAATTAAATGGATAGAAAAAATCGAATTAAACGGTTTTCTTCACATAAAGGATTCAATATAAAATTGAACCAGAAAATGGTAGATCTCAGGTGAAAAACAACTACTTTCCTGACAAATACCACGCAGAACATTGAATGATATTCACCTGAAAATCCATGCATACTTCCATATAATATCAATGGACATTGAATGCAAATGTTTCTTTCTGATAAGCTCGATTATGTTTAGTTTATGTCGTGTTCACCTAACAATCCGCATACCGGTTTCAGGCTTCTTGGCCCTCATCAGTACGGAGTAGTCAACCAGCCAAAGGTCCAAAGAACTCTGGCTGAAGTGAGACACAACGTAAGCAAACCATCATCGATCTTGTAACACCTATAGGTACGCCGGAAAAGATAAACTTTAACTGGTGGTACCTAGTGACAGAAAGAAACACTCCGAAAATCTCCCACCTCGATAGGTTTCTAAATAAAAGATTCCTTCTCAGTAGAAGTGGCAAGCCCGTCTAGCATATAGTGAAAGATAAGTGCCATGTGAAGTGGAATGAATAGAAAAAAACGAATTAAATGGTTTTCTTCACATAAAGGATTCAATATAAAATTGAACCAGAAAATGGTAGATCTCAGGTGAAAAACAACTACTTTCCTGGCAAATACCACGCAGAACATTGAATGATATTCACCTGAAAATCCATGCATACTTCCATATAATATCAATGGACATTGAATGCAAATGTTTTTTTCTGATAAGCTCGATTATGTTTAGTTTATGTCGTGTTCACCTAACAATCCGCATACCGGTTTCAGGCTTCTTGGCCCTCATCAGTACGGAGTAGTCAACCAGCCAAAGGTCCAAAGAACTCTGGCTGAAGTGAGACACAACGTAAGCAAACCATCATCGATCTTGTAACACCTATAGGTACGCCGGAAAAGATAAACTTTAACTGGCGGTACCTAGTGACAGAAAGAAACACTCCGAAAATCTCCCACCTCGATAGGTTTCTAAATAAAAGATTCTTCCTCAGTAGGAGTGGCAAGCCCGTCTAGCATATAGTGAAAGATAAGTGCCATGTGAAGTGGAATGAATAGAAAAAATCGAATTAAACGGTTTTCTTCACATAAAGGATTCAATATAAAATTGAACCAGAAAATGGTAGATCTCAGGTGAAAAACAACTACTTTCCTGGCAAATACCACGCAGAACATTGAATGATATTCACCTGAAAATCCATGCATACTTCCATATAATATCAATGGACATTGAATGCAAATGTTTCTTTCTGATAAGCTCGATTATGTTTAGTTTATGTCGTGTTCACCTAACAATCCGCATACCGGTTTCAGGCTTCTTGGCCCTCATCAGTACGGAGTAGTCAACCAGCCAAAGGTCCAAAGAACTCTGGCTGAAGTGAGACACAACGTAAGCAAACCATCATCGATCTTGTAACACCTATAGGTCCGCCGGAAAAGATAAACTTCTTTCAAAATTAAATGGATCAGGGAATCTATAAAAGTGTAGAAGGAAAAAGAAATTACTTTGCCCCAATAAGTTACTGCTTACACCAAATTATTTTTCATGAATGGAAAAATATCCAATAAGTTCCTTGTCGTATTCTGAGTTTTCCCTATCATAAAAAATTATTGAATTGAAAGACACTTTTCCATATACCCTTGACGTTTCAGAAACTGTGGCCGTTTTCAAAAATCTTTTGAATATAGATGGAAATTTCTCAGTTCTCGCTGTATTTCTCGCAATGTTTTTCAAACGTCATTTTACTAATGTCAAAAGAGTTTTGTCGAATGGATGACGAGGTATAATGGAGTCAATCCGTTATCGCTCTGCCAAATAAGATCTTCGTCCAGTAAGGGTTTGAACCAGATAGTAGAATGGAGGCGGATTGCTGAAGGTTATAATACCCAAAAAATTGTAAAGAATGAGTATTCCTCCACAAAAAATAAGCTTCAAACATTACAAATTACGGCTTTTTCATAAGGTAAACGAAATTAACCCAAACAAAAATTCCTGGCAGTATTCCTAGGCAATTAACAGACAGATTTTCGGAAATATACCGTTATATACCCTAGAAGTTGGCAAAAATCAGAAAACGTTATTAACCTTAGAAATGATTTTTTATTTATTTTTGAGGTACAATGAAGCCCATTAGAAATGAAAGTGAAAAATTACCCAGGAAGGGTTTGATTCCCGCAGAGACTTAATGTTATCCGAATGAAAATCGAGGTTACTATTAATTATGAATTTTAATGAATAACTTTCTCATGAAAAAAATCATCTCCGATACATACTTTGATTTAGAAATCATAATCGGTATCACCATCAGTTTCTTCTGATGATGAAATGAATGGAGATGACACCTTCAACAATTGCAAAGTTGAAAATATCTTCATTACTTTTGGATCTACTACATTTTCTGGAATTATATTTTCTGTATTTTTTTGAATCCTTATTTCGTGCTTCCTGAGCTTCCTCACTCAACTGTCCAATAGGTAGCAGTGCACAGAATATGATCTCAGGTCCGTGTATCAAATATTTATGCATGGATGGTGACATATTGTACCAAGGATACAAAGAGGTAAAATACCTAGCCGTTTCATGAACATAAGATCAAAATCTATCAACATCGATCCCAGAACCACTTGCGACAGCTATCATTATGAAATGACTATTTTTATCAACACCAGGTCAATTTTTGTTGTTTGGCTGATAATTCCGCATTTTTTAAGAAACTCCTTGCCTTATTTCCAAAACCAGGCTTGGGAGTGTCGACAATTAGACCACAGCGGTTTTTGAACTCTTTTTGAATTCTGGGTTCATTTTCTGCCACTATATCTTTTTCTTTTCCTCGATCCTGCCATTTTTTATCGGCAATTTATACACAATATGAAGGAGACATTCAAACATGCGAACCCATCCTTGCAATACTGACAAACCCAATTACAAGTTATCAGTGTTTACGCTCGTGGTGATCATGTCTTTCATGTCATTGAACATTTTTGATATTGCGCCACATGAGAAACATTTCTGTGTTAAGATGTATCCGTAAGCGCATTACAAACTTCCCCATCATGGGTAAGATCAATTTGTGGGACACTGTTACATTTCTATTTTGCATTATCACTATAGAATTCTGTGAAGCATTTGATTCATTATCTATTTTATTCTTATCTGCAACTGAAAGTTGTGTGAATTCTTCAATGAATTCCATGTTTTACCGATGAAACCAAAAAGGAGGAGGTTCTCTAGTCGACGCGTATATTTTTTTGTATGTATGATCACGCATAACTTTTTACTGAGACGTCCGATTCTGATAATTATTTTCTTGGTGAATAGGGTGTACTTCGAAGTTGGTCCCATTTGAATTTGAAAAATGAAATTCTTCCATAAGGGTAGCAAAATGAAGGATATTGATCACTCACCCTCTGAATTCTGGTCCGTTAACCGATTCTATCAGGCATAACTTTGTACTGGGTTCTTCAATTTGGATGATTCCTTCTTTATTAGATAGGTATCCTCATAGTTGATTATATTATTTGAAATTCGAATGGAATTATCCACCTTTACGGGTAGAAAAATGGGGAATAATTGATTTTTCACTTGTGAACATTGGCACACATATGTAATTGAGAATGACAGATCGCTACTGTCATTATTTTTGTTCTCCTACTTCCGTCATAATCATTTCATTCTATGAGAGGATGGAATGATATACAAAGTAATGAAATAAACTGACCAGAAAAACAAAAATAATTTATATTACAACAAATAGTAAAAGTAGAAGTATTATTTAACTGGTAATAGTTGAAGTAAGGTGGGTAAGTAAGTATTTTGGAAGTAATCAAAAAACAAGTAGATAGTAATCAGTAGATTTAAGCCACAAAAAATTGAAAAATAAAAACTTTTTAACAAAACATTAAACCGACGAAATACGGAACTGAAGAGTAAAAAATAAAATAAACCTTCTTAGTCTCAATAACTGAGCTCCTAAACTAATGTAAGTAAGTAATTTTGACTCGGCGCCAAACGAACAATCAATGAAGATCATTAAATTATTTCAAAAAAATTATCAGAATGTCACCGCACAACTCGATGCCATCATTTTACGCCTTATCTAATTCATTTGCTTGTTTGTTTGACGCCGACTCAAAATTAGTTACTAACATTAGTTTAAAAGCTTAGTTATTGAGACTAAGAAGGTTAATTTATTTTTTACTTTTCAGTTCCGTATTTCGTCGCTTTAATTTTTTGTTAAAAAGTTTTGATCTTTTACATTATACTATTATTTAATTTTTCATTAAATTTAATATTTTCATTCAGGAAGACTTATATTGTCGTCAATATAAATATAATTCCCCTTTTAAGAACTAGTTTGTGTACAGTTTTGTGTGTAATCAGAGTATGTGCACTGCCCATATCGTTACGCCGGAAGGATATTCAAAATAAACGAAATCACATACTGTTCAAAAAACGTCAACCCATTCATTACAAAGAAATTCGTCTCATTTTCACTGAACTTATTTTTTATAGGAAAATTCAGACGAGTTAAAATATAATATTCTGGTGAACATAGTAACTTATCGTAGCAGACTAGAAGTATGTACTTCTACACTCGTATGGATTTCTCGATTGATTTTATTTTTTCCAGACTGTAGAAAGTTATAACCCAGAAATCATAACGAGCAATTTGAGTTTCTTAGGAAAACAAATAGACAAGTTGGATGAATGCCTAGTAACGATTAATGAAACATTATCAGAACAGCCTAAATATCTACGTCTACAACTTGAAAAACCGCAAATGGATGATTTATATCCTTTCTGATGATGGGAGATACCAACAAAGTACAAATCGATCCGCTCTCGATGTGTGTTCAGAACAGCGACACTATAATTTAGTTAGAACTAGCCGGTGATTTTAGAAATGGATCCGCTGGGAAATTCTAGTGATTTCTTCTCGTACCTTGTGATTGGAAGCATATCGACGAGCCGCCAACAATATATATTCAGAATGGCATAAGTGGTCCCAATTTCTGTGAAAGTGGGGATCTCGGGTCACAGAAGTCGACTTTTTTCAACAACGATATAATCACTGTGGCAATATGGTGAAATATAATTACATCAAATAAAAACACGAAAAATGGGAGCAATTTTTCAATTACATTTGTTACGTGAGTTATTCTGTTCTTGAATAAATGAGTAGAAGTTTCTAAACCCTGTCTCACGCTATATTCAGATCAAACACTAAATAGGAGATCCTGCACATGTTTTTGAATTTCATATAGGAACAAAATAACCCAAGTCACACACAAGTCGACTTTTCAGCGTATTCGAATAAAAGCTTGCCTTTGGATAGTTCTTTTCGATTTTTCTTTTCATTTTCAATTCTGTGTGCGTGTGGAATCTCTTTTATTGATTTGCATCTTTCTCCAACTTTTAATTGTAGAGTTCAAGGTATCTACAGAAAAAGAAATGTTGTTTTCGTTTCCAATGAAAATATGTTTCATTTTTACCCAAGTCATTTGGTAGTTTCACCTAGAATATTTTCGGGGAGTTTTGAAAGTTGATATTCTTATAGATTTCGACGTGCTTTTTCCGAATGTTCACGTCGCCATCCCGTATATTTGCCGCTCGCGCTGCCATATTGTAAAAATGGCGCCCAATAACAGTTTTTTGACAATATCTCATTTGTGACTCATTTTTTGATGAAAATTGTTGATAAATTGAACTAGAGAACATTTCCTACAATTTATGTTTCACCGTTTTTTTTGTGTGGAATTATAGTTTTAGCGTACGAGGGCCGCAAATTCTATAGTGGAGTGTCGTTAGATTCATACCTCGATCGAAGTCGTCAGTGATAAAATTCAATAATTTTTTTTCATATTGAAATGTTTATATATTTATTTTTCAATTAAATGATTATTGATTTATAAAAATATATGGATATATATATAT
This sequence comes from Gonioctena quinquepunctata, assembly GCA_018342105.1. Taxonomy (NCBI): domain Eukaryota; kingdom Metazoa; phylum Arthropoda; class Insecta; order Coleoptera; family Chrysomelidae; genus Gonioctena; species Gonioctena quinquepunctata. Next base: position 1,173,516 of record JAFIRS010000023.1, on the reverse strand, counting down.
ATATATATATATATTGTTATGTTATGATGAATTTTGAATATATATATTTTATTCATTATTATTATAATTAATATATTTTTGCACCGCGTTGGGTGCCACTTGTTATGTAATGATGAATTTTGTAAATATAAATTGTTTTTATATAATGAATGAAGCTAATAGTTTTCGTTATTCTTTAAGAGCCAAATTTATATGATATAAATAGATATTTCTGCCCCTGTAATAATAATTGCCAGCGCACGTCACTGTTCTCTCGTCACGCTACCAACAATTATTATTTTCCTTGCCACGGCTAGACAACAGCTGGTACGCTCTTTTCTCAAAAGGTGGCCGGTTCAAAGCAATAGATACACTGCCACTGGTGACTCACTTCAGTTTATTGAATGATCTTTGTTATGTTAGTTGATCATTGTGAGAAAATAAACAACCAAATATCAAAAACAATTATCTCCTTTATTCAGGAAGACTTAAAATTACCTGGCCTACGAGAAATAACTTATACTAGAGTGAATCAAACAAATATTCACGGATAAATAATAAATCAGATCATGGATAGATAAACAGAACCTCACTTTTCGTGAATGTAAAATTTTCTGTTATTGTTCAAAGTAAAGTGAAATAGCGTTCTTCGAATGTGCAATTGGTTATTTGTGAAATAGTTCTGGACCGGAAATACACTATGAAATTTTTTATACCTGGTTGGAACTGTTGGTGTTCAAACTATACCGTAAAAACAGGAAGTCTCTCTTCATTCGCTGTCAGGACTGCAATACCAGTATCAGGAACGATATAGATGCGGAAATCAGCATCAGGATTCGTGGTTATATTATATCATCAAGGTAATATTTGTTTTTGTTTCCCAAATGATGGAATTATTCCATTTTTTCATTAGTAAAATTTGTGCGTGCTAACTGCTTGGAAATATTTTCTTATTTTTCTCGAGGCTTTATTTTCTGTCGCTTAGATACATCTTTTTCCTGTTGGTTTCCTATTTGAATTTTTGAATTCGCGCACTAAATTGTCACTTTTCACTGTTTATATTCATCTTACTCAATTTATATATCGAACTATTTTTCCATACTTATTACCATTTACATTTACAAAATTCTAATAATAATTGCTTATGATACCCTCTCGTTGCTATCCTCTCACAATTTCTAACTTTTCACCTGACCATCTATTCTCTGATTGGCTATCTTTCATAAAGACGTTTGCTGTTCTCTCATTGGCTACTTTTAGTCAGCTTCAATTTCATGTACAGTGTGTTTCAAGTTTATAAATGTGTTGATTACTTTTTATACATGAAAATTTTGTAAATCTAGACTTTTAGTTGTCTTTTGAGCAATTATGGGTTATGATAATTTTGACAGTGTATACAATTGATTGTTTTATCGTACTTTGTCATTTTCATCTATCCATATTATACAAAGGTTATAAATAAATAGAACTTCAAAAATGTTATTAAAAAAAAAAAAAACTCTTATACTATTAATTATTTTCTATTATTTTTCTATTTTTTTCGGTTTTTTTCTTCTAAACCTTTAATTGGCATAACATAACATAACAACATTTTTTAATTTATATTCAATAATTTTCTACTGGTTAGAAAATTTTGAATATCCATTTCCTTTTTTTATATTTTTTAACTTTACTTCGACTAATACTTTTTTTCTATTTTCAGAAAACTACTTGCTGGATTTCCCGAAAAAACAAGTTCTACAACAACAACGATTATTTACAACTACTAGTACTACGTTATTGTTGTTCCAGAAAAACTTGACCATGGACTTCTTTTCGGATCAAGAGAGAAAACTTTTCAAGATATTATCATATATGACATTTTATATTTTATGATTATCTTACTTACATTTTATATTTTATACTGATATTATTTTCTATTATCGATTAGATTTTTATCATTATTGGTACTTCTTTCAATTAATTTTTTTATTATTTTTCCTATCTTCCTTCAGTTGTTTTATATTCATATTGAATTGGTTTTTTTTATCTGAATCTCTCATTTTTTTACTTTATTTTGTATATATCTTTCTTTTTCATTATTCATACATAATTAATATATTATATTCATTTATAATTCATTAATATACCTTCATATTATTTATAATATACCTTTATCATCATCATCTATTTCTTATAATATAATTCTTTTTTATTATTATTATTATCATACCTACTTTCATTTCTCACATACATTCATTTTATACACAAAATATTTTCATCTTCATTTCTTTTCATTTTTCTTCAAAATTCACATCATTTATTATCCATTTCTATATTTTTCCTTCTTTATAATCTATATTGTTTTTCACTTCACTTCATCTAACTAACCTGTACCAATATTCATATCAACTTCTCTATTTTTCAGTATTTTTTTATTGTTATTCCTTATTATTATTTTCTTTCATGAAATATTCACTTATGTGTTGTTTTTGCTTTCTTCAATATTTTCTCTCATTGATATTTTTTTTCTTTACATTTGTTTTTCATCTCATTTTATTTTATTCAAATGTTTCTAAATCCTAACTATCTATCAAACTATTTTTTTTTTAACTTTTTTCCTTTTTTTTATTCCTTAACTTGCCTATCAAATTTGTTAACCTACAATTTATTAATTCCTAAATTTTCATTTTAATTATTTGTCTCTCCTTCTATGGAATCTTGCTTGTTTTGTAACTGCAAGCCTATTTTTTATTTCAAAAATTTTCAATAACAATTTCATGTTAACATTTTCAATTATTTTTATTTTCATAAATTCAACTTTTTCCTGTTTTTGAAAGTAATATTCATTTCCATTCTTTCCTATTTTTATATTCAACATTTTACTATCTATTATTATTATTATTTCATTTTTTGTATTTCTTTCTTTCATTTCAAAAGTTCTATTCGCCCTGTAAATGTCATTTATTTGCATTACTCTTATTTTTTTATTTATGTTCTTTATTTCCAATTTAAAATTTTTATTAGTCATTTTTGTGTCATTCATTTTTATTATTACTATTTTATTATTTATGTTCCTTTTTTTTAACTCCAAATTTTTGTTAGCCACGTTCATGTCATTTATTTTCATTATTATTACTTTATGATTTTCGTTCCCTTCTTGCAATTCAAAATTCATTTTTACCATGTTCCTGTCATATATTTTCATTATTTTCACTTTATTATTTATTTTACCTTTTTGCAACAAAACTTTTTTATTATGCATATCCATTTTGTCCATAAGTTCATTATTTTTGAGATCGAAATTCATTTTTAATTTTGTATCTGTTTATCTACTTTTTCTAATAAATTATTGCTATCATCTGTTTTTTGTATAACTATCCCTCGACTTTTATTTTTGGTTTAATATTCCTTCCCTACTTCCTTTCGTTTCACTTTTCACACTTTCCATTCTTTCTGAGTTTTCTTTCATTGTTTTTTTCAATTCATCTCTCATACTCTCATGGTTTTCTTGCATTTTCTCATTCATTTTTTCTGAGTTTTCTTTAAACATTCTTTGCATACTTTCTCTCATTCCATCATTCATTCTTTCTATTTTCTCTTCCATCCTTGCTGAATTTTCTTTCAAATCCTCTTTCATACTTTCTTTTATTTCATTTTTCATACTTGCCATATTTTCATTATTTTCTCTGTTTTTTCTGAATTTTCTTTATTTCATTTCTCATTCTATTTTCCATTCCTGCCATATTTCATTCATTCTTTCTGAAATTTCTAACATTTTATTACTTTCCATTCCTGTACTTTCACTTTTTATTTCTCTCTCTCTCACATTACTACTCTCACCTTCTTCCTGATCACCCCTATCTCTACCTTCTGCACCTTCTTCCAAGCCAACTTTCTTACCATCTCTCAAATCCATTTCTTATTCACCTATATTTAGTCTTATACTTTGAAATGTCAATTGCTAATGTTCACCCACTAATATTAAGAAATATATTTTTCCTTTACTTGCCCTTACTTTGCCTTGAAATGATATTGCCTTTACTAGCCACTACGTTGCGATAAATATTAAGAAATGTTATTTTTCCCTTACTTGCCTTTTTTCCCCAGATAAATATTATGAAATAATATTTCCTTTATTCGCCTTTTCCGCTGTGATAAATATTATGAAATATTATATTTCCCTTACTCGCCCTGAAATGATATATTGCCCTTACTTGCTTTTCTCGCTTTTTTAAAAATATTATGAAATATTATATTTCCCTTACTCGCCCATACGTTGGGAGCCATTTGTTATGTTATGATGAATTTTGAATATATATATTTTATTTATTATTATTATAATTAATATATTTTTGCACCGCGTTGGGTGCCACTTGTTATGTAATGATGAATTTTGTAAATATAAATATTGCAATATTTTTGCCCCACGTTTTAGGGTGCCAATTGTTATGTTTTGATGATATTGGAAAATATAAATTGTTTTTATATAATGAATGAAGCTAATGTTTTCGTTATTCTTTGAGAGCCAAATTTATATGATATAAATAGATATTTCTGCCCCTGTAATAATAATTGCCAGCGAACGTCATGTTCTCTCGTCACGCTACCAACAATTATTATTTTCCTTGCCACGGCTAGACAACAGCTGGTACGCTCTTTTCTCAAAAGGTGGCCGGTTCAAAGCAATAGATACACTGCCACTGGTGACTAACTTCAGTTTATTGAATGATCTTTGTTATGTTAGTTGATCATTGTGAGAAAATAAACAACCAAATATCAAAAACAATTATCTCCTTTATTCAGGAAGACTTAAAATTACCTGGCCTACGAGAAATAACTTATACTAGAGTGAATCAAACAAATATTCACGGATAAATAATAAATCAGATCATGGATAGATAAACAGAACCTCACTTTTCGTGAATGTAAAATTTTCTGTTATTGTTCAAAGTAAAGTGAAATAGCGTTCTTCGAATGTGCAATTGGTTATTTGTGAAATAGTTCTGGACCGGAAATACACTATGAAATTTTTTATACCTGGTTGGAACTGTTGGTGTTCAAACTATACCATAAAAACAGGAAGTCTCCTCTCTTCATTCGCTGTCAGGACTGCAATACCAGTATCAGGAACGATATAGATGCGGAAATCAGCATCAGGATTCGTGGTTATATTATATCATCAAGGTAATATTTGTTTTTGTTTCCCAAATGATGGAATTATTCCATTTTTTTATTAGTAAAATTTGTGCGTGCTAACTGCTTGGAAATATTTTTTTATCTTCCTCGAGCTTTATTTTCTGTCGCTTGATACATCTTTTTCCTGTTGTTTTCCTATTTGAATTTTTGAATTCGCGCACTAAATTTCACTTTCACTGTTTATATTTATCTTACTCAATTTATATATCGAACTATTTTTCCATACTTATTACTATTTACAAATTCTAATAATAATTGCTTATGATACCCTCTCGTTGCTATTCTCTCACAATTTATAACTTTTCACCTGACCATCTATTCTCTGATTGGCTATCTTTCATAAAGACGTTTACTGTTTTCTCATTGGCTACTCTTAGTCAGCTACAATTTCATGTACAGTGTGTTTCAAGTTTATAAATGTGTTGATTACTTTTTATACATGAAAATTTTGTAAATCTAGACTTTTAGTTGTCTTTTGAGCAATTATGGGTTATGATAATTTTGACAGTGTATACAATTGATTGTTTTATCGTACTTTGTCATTTTTATCTATCCATATTATACAAAGGCTTAGAAATAAATAGAACTTCAAAAGTTATTCAAAAAAAAAATCTCTTAGAACTAATAACTATTTAGTAATTATTCTTTTTTTTTTTGGTTTTTTTCTTCTGAACCTTTAACTGGCATAACATAACATAACATAACAATATATATATATATATATATACATATATATATATATACATATATATATATATATATATATACTTTGTTTATGGTAATAATAATGAAAACTGATCTTTACATGCTGCCAAAAAAATACAGTCCGGCTCATATACTAGAACTCAATATAAGCAATCCGGTGTATTTATGAAGAGGGTAAAGATGCATGAAAGATAAACAAACCATTTCCGATAATGATGTGTTATCTTTCGAACCATATGTTTTCAAAGAATTATTTTAGTGCATACATTTTATATTGTGTTGAGTTAAATATGTCTCAAACTCCATATTTTTACTTTTAGTGTTTTAACCTGATGATGACAAATACTATGTCGAAACGTCTTAGGAGAAATTATATGAATTTACTGAACCAGACCTTCATTCCGAGAAATTGAAGATATATATATATATATATATATATATATATATATATATATATATATATATATAAAGGAATTTAGTGGACATAGCCCTCAGAGAGAAGTGGTAACCGTAGAAACGTGTTTCGTTCTCTCGACCCTCATCAGTACGGTGGAGAAGTGCATTGTCGTTTCCTACCAAGTGTTGTTCATCCTTGCACTTCACCGCACTGATGGGGGCCGAGAGCTCGAAACACGTGTCTACGGTTAACACTTTTCTCTGAGGGCTATGTCCACTAAATTCCTTCCATTTTGTTTCAAACAAGTCCCCTCGATATTCTTTTTTATATATATATATATATATATATATATATATATATATATATTATATATATATATATATATATATATATATTGTGTGTTTGTTTTTTAACTGTAAAATTGCATTAAACGATTTCATCCAGGCAAGTGAAATATCCATTAATTTTGGTTTGTATTTCCAACTATATCTTGAATCCACACCTTGATCATGGATATGAGTATCTTTAAGATTGCATTTGAGTAATACCTATATAATAACCTATTAATGTAATAAAAAATGTTATTTTTTTAGATATAACCTAACCTGTGTCCCAATCAAAAAGCTACGTTTTCTATATAATTTAGATCAATTTATTCAGTTCTGAACAATCTGTGAACATTATGTAAGATATTTGAAAAATTATTACGGTAGAAAAGTATGTGGTATTTGATGGTTATAATAAGGACTGTACAAAATCGGTTGAATAAAATCGTCGTTTGCAAAAAAATGCATCAACTGAAATTATATTTGACGAAGATATGCCACTTAAAATAGGACAAGAAAATTACTTGCTAATAGCAAAAATAAGAGAGACTTATAAATATGTTGAAAAAAATCTCAGATAATAACTCCAGCTGCAGATGACAGAGAAATTTATTTAAAAAAACCAGCATTAGGGAAAGTATTGCAAAAAGCTTTTTCTTCTAAAAACAACACTGCATATGTGCGAAGAGTACGTACTTTTTTTACCTTTTTTAACCGGATGTTACACTACCTCAGCTTTTTATAATAGGGGCAGAAATAATTTTGCAAGGATTTTTGACAAAAGCGAAGATCTGCAAAAAGCCGCTCAAAATTTTTCTTCGTGATATTCGTATATCTGGATTACCATGCGTTCTTGCACTAAAGAAGACGTGAGACTTGAATATATTCCGATATAGTTCATTTATTAAAGCTACAAGCTAAGAATAGTTGTGTGCGATTAGCATCATTAGTAACTACACCTGATACAGTCTCCAAGCATTTGAAGAGAGTGTACTTACAGGTACAATTATGGTTGGAGAATAATATTTCGCCGATAGAGTGGGGATGGAAATATGACGGAGGGTCGTTGAGACCAATAACAATGAATCAACCGCCAGCCCCTGAAAACCTACTGAAATACTATATTGTGCAACAGGTGGGGAATGTTCAACTTTTCTCACGAGTGTGGAAGTTTGTGGCACGAGCCTGGAGGGCGAGTGCCAAAAACACACGAGTGAGAAAAAGTACTTTCTCCACATGTTGTACACTATAATTTTCCTACAACTGCACACATTTAAAGAATACAAGTAATGTACCTTAATATTTATTTTTATGGTTAGCAATACTAAAGTAAGATTAAAGTATCCTACCTCTTAACAGTTCAATAGTTTATTTGAAATTATAGTTAATGGTGAAATTTGTACAATTGTAAAAGTTGAGGGTTGATCATTCATATGCGGTGCATTTTCTGTCTCCATTTCCATTATTAGCAACGTTAATTTTATTTGTAATAGACCGATGTATTCCTTCTTCCACGGTATTGCATTGCCATTTTCCATGGCGCTTTAAGGTTAATATGTCCCCTCCTGCATTTACTAAAATTATTGCCGAAGAACGTCTGAAGCAGTGACCTGTATATAGATGGGGATTTTCAAAATTTAAAAAAAATGCAATTGTCTTAGCTTTACTACCAAATTTGTTAATGCTGACTACCTGTCTAGTACATTTTCCTTGCTGGTAATTTAAAAAGAAATGTTTTTCTGGCAAATCAATCGGTCGAAGAGCATATTTTTTATATATATTATAAAATTCTCCTGTTACAGTAAACATTCTTGGCTATTTTGTTTTGGTGTCATCTAATTTCACCAGTAAAGCCAAATTCAAATCCTCCAAATTATCGGTTTTTAATTTCCACAACTCTTCTCTACGACATGCTACTACAACCTACAAATATAAATATCAGGATGTGAAATTTTATTTGAAAAAGAACAGTCCAGCCCGGTTTGTGAACCCCGATCGTCTGTGTGCCAAACGGATACACTAGCCACTTGTTCTTGTTCAAAAGTACATACAGGGCTTCTCAAAAGTCCCCTCCAGCCCTCTTATTTTTGGAACGATTATACAGAAACAAGTGAAATTTGGAATCTGAATATTAAAGGTTGTAAACTTCGCTACTAGTGATGCTTGATGACGAAATCGTCAAAGATGACGTCACAAGGCCATTGTGACCAATAATTTTAAATGGAACCCTACGGCAAGCGACACCTCTTTTAAAAGGTATCGAAAAAAACCTATTCAATGATGGTAATTTTGTTTGTGTTTATGGCAGTTTTGGCAACTCGCTTTCAAAAAACGCAAAGCTGTGATGAATTAAATCAGTTAATACTAAAATTCCAAATTAAAGCTCCGCCTCTGGATAGTTGTCCAATAAGCTGCATTTTTGTTAGTCTCCCTAATTCGACGTTTTTGTAATTGTCCAAGTTTTAGTACATTTAATAATTTGTGTATTGTTGATCGAACGTTGGACTGTTTTCGCAGCTTTTGGTACTTTTAATATTTCAAGAAGCGAAATGGTACGTGCTTCAGGTGATAAAGTAGCAGCGATCCTAATTCTTGGTGAAACTGTACAAAATATTCATGCAACAGAACGCATTTTGAATGAGAGGTTTCCCGATCGCCCCGTTTCGAGGACTTATTTAAGGAAGCTTCTCCGTAGGTTTGAAGCAACGGGTAGTATTGATGATGCGAAACGATCAGGCAGACCACAAATTTCTGATGAGAAAAAAATTGATATACTGGCAGAAGTAATAGTTAATCCTACTTCTTCAACAACTCACGTTGCATCTTCCTGTGAAGTCAGTCGAAGTACAGTATACAGGGTGTTAAAAAAAACAAATTTCATCCATACAAATTAAAAATGGTTCATCAACTCTCAGACGACGACCCAGACCGAAGACTAGAATTTTGTGAAAATATGGAAACTAAAATTAACCAACAGCCAGACTATGTCAAAACAATTTGTTTTAGTGACGAAAGTACTTTCTATGTAAATGGAAATGTAAATACACAGAATGTGAGGTATTGAGTGACGCAAATCCTCACCTGTTTCGTCAAACACATACCCAATTTCCCCAGAAGGTGAATGTTTGGGCAGGTATCCTGGGAAACCACATCGCTGGACCTCTTTTTTAAATATTAATTTAATTGGTGAGGTTTATCTGGAGCTGTTGCAAAACGCAATAGAACCGTTAATCCTTGAAATTTTGGAAGATAATCCAGATGAATTCGGCAATTTAGAAATAACATTCCAACAGGATGGTGTTCCTCCACACTATTACGGTGCAGTGAGACGGTATTTGGATGAGGAGTATCGTGGTAGATGGATTGAACGACGAGGTTCAACGGAATGGCCAACTCGATCACCGGACCTCACACCTTTGGATTTTTTTCTGTGGGGGTCCCTCAAATCGAAGGTTTACGCCACTGAACCTGACAATATTGACGTTTTAAAACAATGTATTGTTGCAGAATGTGAGGCTCTTTCCGCAGACACATTTGCAAAAGTACGAGAAGAGTTTAAAAATGAGATATTTCACTGTCAGGAAGTAAATGGAGGTCACTTCGAGCGATTTCTTTAAGTAGATACTGATTCTCAAATCTGTAATGAATATCATACTGAATGGAATTTAAATTTTAATGTTTACTAATGAGCCATTAAAACTGCCATAAACACAAACGAAATTAGTATCATTGAATAGGTTTTTTCTATACCTTTTGAAAGAGGTTTCGCTTGCCGTAGGGTTCCATTTAAAATTATTGGTCACAATGGCCTTGTGACGTCATCTATCATCACTAGTAGGGAAGTTTACAACCTTTAATATTCAGTTTCCAAATTTCACTTGTTTATGTATAATCGTTCCAAAAATGAGAGGGGGGGACTTTTGAGAAGCACTGTATATCTATCTAGAAGAATTTAAAACAGAAATTTTAATAATTATCTAATTCTTTTTATCAACAAAAAAACTCACTAATTACAAAAAGCTATGTTAATTCGAGGAAAAAAGCGAAAGAAGTTCTTAAAATAGTTCCTTCTAAATAAACTTACCTTTATTAGTAGATATTCCTTGTCTGGGGCTTCGTTTAAAAATCTCTGCAATTGTTCTGCTGTCAATATGTTCGATTTTTTGGGGACGTAATTCCTTTTCAAAAATGAATGTCATTTTTGATACGTGGATATATCAATGTTATTTTTCACACTGATAGTAAGTACTTCGCAACATTGAATATTGTGACCAAAGTGTAGACGCCTTTTGAAGTTTTCGACATCTCTTCAAAGTAAACCAAACGTACACTATCCGAATTAGATTTTATTTTTGTATTTCTTCTCCATTCCATAATTTTTTTATGCCAATTTATACTTTTTTCTTGAAATTTCCGGCAACAATCTAACGTTAATTTTGCAGCTTTTTCCAATATTCGGGGAGTATTATCAAAATCGTCACTACTGTAGTATCCATATTATTTATTATAAATAGGTATATGTCTTATTAAAATAATATTTAATAGAAATGAAAACTACCTTAAGAAATTAAAAAAACTTCTATAATCTGACAGCTGTGATAACTATTTAGAGCTGAACAGCCAATTAAGATTTTGTCGATTTTTGTTTTGATTTTCCATATAAATGTATGTGGTGTGAGCAATGTGCCGTGAGAAAAAATATTTCCCACCGTATGAGTAATACAGGGTTTTGAAATTAAGTGAGCTATGAGAAATACGCTACTTTTCATAGCAGTTGTAGGAAAAGTATTTTTTGTACATGTACGACAGGGAGCTGCTTGTGGATGCAGGAAACATGGATTAAATTGCAGTGCAGCTTGTTCGGAGTGCAGTGGTGATAGTTGTTTAAACGAAGTTGAAGACGGAGATATAGTATAGGAGATAATCCATATATTTTTGTAATGTTAATTATGTTATTCACAAATAAATATGTTGGTATAAAAAATATAACGTTTTTTTGTATAAATTATACCTGGTTACAATGTTTCTGGTCAATATTTTGGTTCCTTTCTTTTTAAATTAGCAATTTTCGACTTCGAATTAACATTTACCAACTCTAAAAATTTAAATAATGATACTTTTTTATACGTATGAATAAAATTAATGCAGTTACTTTTGATTAGCCGTTAATTTATCATTATTCCTTGAATTTTTCAATAAACAAAGATCGTCGAATTCTAATAAGTAAACATTTCAATATTAGGTTTCAGCAATGAAATGCAAGGAACTCCATTAAAAATTATTCACTGGTGTTCTCGTTCGCGGTTTTTCACTTTTTACGACTAACGACACTCCAATACTACTCCAATTTCCATCATCAATTCAAAACTCGTACTGATGATTCGGTGTACATGTGTGATTAAACGTTAGAACATAAATTGTAGGAAATTTTCGCTAGTTCAATTTATTACAACGTATCCATTTTCAATAGTAAAATGAGTTTTTGGGAGCCATTTTTCCAATGTGGCGGCACGAGCGGTGAAGATACGAGGTGGTAAAGTGAAAATTCGGGAAGAGCACCTCGAAATCTATATAATAACAATTTTAAAACTCCCGGAAAACTTCCGGTAACCCAGGTTTTGAGCACCAAATGACTGAAGTATTTTTCTGACACAAGATTTGTTAGCTTGATTGATGGAAATTTTAGAATCATTGATTAAATTCAGAAATCTACCTTTTCGACTGGCCGCGCAATGGGGTTTTTCAATTTGCTTTCTTCTCATAGCATGTACAACCTTATGAATTTACCAAATGAAAAAATAATGGTGTTTCTAAACCACGTGTATAAAAATTTGAAATAAATTATTGTTAATCGCCTCGAAAATTGTGTTGCTAAAAAATAATGATTTTCTGGTTAAGTTAATAGTGTATTTCTAACTATTTCCATAGCCATGATGAAAACATGTTTCCACTACTAAATGAAATGAAGACATTATGATAATATATAAATTCATTCCGAGAAATCAGAAATTAATATAAATTCAATAATAACCCGCACACTTTGTCATCGATGAAACGAATTGTCATCAAAATCAAATGAATAACGTAAGAACATTATTTTAAACTGCCAAAACACTATTAAGCAAGCATGGTTGACTGAAATTATCGTTTCGAAACGAAATGAGTATTGCATATCAAATGACAGATTTAATAGTCCAGGAATAATTTACCAAATGGGAATACAAATCAAAAGATAAAAAAAGGTTAATGTTGCCGACTTGATTACTCTTGTTTCGGACGTCCATCGTTTTCACGACGTTTCTAATACTTGTACCTGCGATCGTCTTCAGGTGAATACTGACAAGTTTAGGTGCTACTTACCAATTTAAATGTCTGTCGGTGCAATGGTACGTGTAATTCCGCCATGTGCAGTGATGCGTGTAATTTTGTGCGGTGTAGTGGTGCGTGGAGTTTTGCGCGTCTGCAGTCCGCCAGAAAAAGAAATTAGTGGTTTCCATACGTTCTTGATGTCAACGTTTGGTTGACTGAAGGCGTTATTGGATTCGATGTAGCCGACCTCTTTGAACTTTCGTTTGAACCAATGCTTATCTCTATGTAGAACAATTGCGTCATCCTATAGAATTCACTGGTGCTCAATGCAGGCGTGGTCAGCAGCCCAGTCCAGGCGTGGCTTGGACTGAGCATCATCGAATTCTATAGGACGACGCAAGTGAAAGGAGCATTGGTTCAAACGAAAATTCAAAGAGGCCGCCTACATCGAAGTCAATAACGTCTTTAGTCAACCAAGCGTTGAGATCAAGAAAGTATGGAAATCTCTAATTACTCTTTCTGGCGGACTGCAGAGGCGCAATACTTTGCGCACCACCACACCGCGCGAAATTACACGCACCATAGCACCGACAGACATATAAATTGGTAAGTACCACCTAAACTTGTCAGTATTCACCTGAAGACGATTGCAGATACAAGCATTCGAAACGTCGTGAAAACTTTTTTAAATTCATCAAGACGATGGACGTCCGAAACAAGAGTAATCAAGTTACCACATAGTCTACAACCTTCAAGCAAAGGTTGGTAACCCGGTACGGACCCGGCATCAGCGACATGTTCAGAGGCTACGAAAGGACAATGATAAAACTTACTAAGGAGAAAGCTCATATCCAGTTTCTACGGAGAGCCAGAGACAACAACATCATCCCAGGTGATTTCCAGGTAAAGTCACCTATTCTCGGAGAACGAGCACAACGCATATGGAGCGGGACGTCACGCACTAATCAGGTCGCAGATCAACTACCACCGTTGGAAGGAAGAGATGCTGCTACAGGATGCCATGGCCAGATTCCTAGATATCAGAGAGTACACCTTAGAGGAGGGGCAATCAAACTATATTTGCCAAGATTGAAAATACATGCGCGAGAATCCGTCAGGCACAAGAGAGGAGGCATCAGAAGAAATGGACAGCAGGAAGAATACGGTCTCTACAAATCAACAGCGGAGGTAAGAAAACCGTTATTAATATATCAGCTAATCCCATTACAGAAGTAGAGGAGTGCCTGCTCGAATAAGTATTAAATTTTGCAGTTGAACCAAAAACAATACCTATCCTGGACATTGTTAGCTCTGGAAAGTGAAAGAGACACTAAAGAAGGAGAGAAATCCCCGGAATGACATCACTGCAGGGGAACAGAGGGCCCTAAAAAAACTACAAAAGGATTCATTCATGAAGATTCTTCCAGCCGATAAAAGAAACGCCACGGTTATCGTGGACACCTCAACATATGATGACAAGCTAGAGGGAAATATTTTATTCATGGGATTATTGTGTTGTTTTTCATTTTTGGGTAGAAATTTATTATCTTATGTATTTTTTTCAAAAGTAGGGTTAGAAGCTTGTTTCTTACTTCGTTACTCCACACAGGGAACTATATACTTTCGAAGAAGGGATACAACACCTACTATAGAAAGTAAGATCAACAACACTCGGGGGAAATTCAAAAATGTAATTCCAGACAACAAACGATTATATCTGACGCCACACTACAGCAAACCACCGCATCTCTATTGGCTTCCAAAAATCCTCAAACTCGATATACCACTGAGACCGATCACGAACTCTCGGGACTCCACTTACAAGTTATCGAAATACTTCCTACCGATACTACAACCCTTACAAGGAAATAGCAGTTCATACGTCAATAATTCCAAGCACTTCGTAGTCACCATCACAGATGTTAAACTTGGACCAGAAGATCGTTTTATCAGCTTCGACTTGGGGAGCCTTTACACTAATGTCCCTATGAAGGAATCCCTTAGCATCATCGAAAGGAAACTCAAAGAGGATAACCAGCTCCACAAGAGGACCTCCCATCCAAGCAATTTTAGAATGACCGCAGTGCTGCCTACAGAACTGATATTTCCAGAAAAAGAACCGATTCTTCACTCAAGTCTATGGATTTCCGATGGGATCTTCTCTTTTTTCAATTATCGCCAATGGAATGGTTCCAAAAATTGGCTATACTGGAGGCAGATTACAAACCAAAGCTGTGGTTAAGGTACGTGTATGACACTTCCATTATTTGGAATCACCGAGATAAACATCTCCTGGATTTCTTCTCAAGAATCAACAGAATCAGGCATTCGATCAAATTCACGATAGAAATGGAAACCAACAGTGTCTTACCCTTCCTCGATGTGAAAGTTTAGAGAATAGGCAATGAAATCTGCACTTCTGTCTACAAAAAGAAGACACATACGGGGCAATATCTCGAATACAGCTCCAACCATCCTTCACCGGAGTTGATACCCCAAGAATCTCCTGGGGGGAGTATTGAAACAACTACAGAGAACAAAGACATCTGGAGAGCAACAACGAAGCACGGTGATCCGCCTTCCGTACATCAGAGGTGTCTCCGAGAAGATCAGAAGGATCGGAAACAAGTTCAACATCAAAAGCCGCTTCCAATCCGGCAACTTTACGGAGTTTCCTCAACAAGACCAAGCCTGACAACAAAAATGAAATCAGTAGGTATTGCATTTATGAAGTTCCATGTGAATGCGGAGATCCCTACATTGGAGAGACAAAGAAGCCGTTATCGGTAAGTATGGATGAGCACAAGAAATGGACTCAACGTGGAGAAACGTCAGAATCGGGAATTGTTGACCACGTCTGGACTGAGCATCATCGAATTCTATGGGACGACGCAATGTTCTACATAAAGGGAAGCATTGGTTCAAACGAAAGTTCAAATAAGCCGCCTACATCGAAGCCAATAACGTCTCTAGTCAACCAAGCGTTGAGATTAAGAATGTATGGGAACCACTAATTGCTCTTTTTGATGCACTGCAGAGTCGTGAAACTTCACGCACCACCACACCGTGCGAAATTGCACCGACAGACAAATAAATTGGTAAGTAGCACCTAAAGTTGTCAGTAATCACCTGAAGACCTGAAAACCTTCTAAATCCTTCAAGACGATAGACGTCCGAAACAAGAGTAATCAAGTTACCAAATCGTCTACACGCTTCAAACAAATCTTGCTGACATCTAACAGTATAGGTATATTAACTTTTTCAGCGTTATACCAACCCTGGATATTGAGGCACGTCTGACATATAATAATTCAAAAATACTCAATACTGAAAAATGCATTTCCGATTATCTGAGTGTTTGTCACGAATATATCCCGAAAAATTTTAGGCTTAGATAACAAAAATTCTGATTGAATCGAATCAAGTTCAATGAAATTTCTGAATGATTGTTTCTGATATTTGAAATAAAAAAAAGTTATATTTCTATATTTTTCGACATGAAATTTTTGTTCAAAGTGAGGATGAAGAAGGCAAGTGACATTAAAAAAAAATTATCTATGAATTGTGGTTGTAAGTATTAATAGTCATTTCTCACCAGTGCCTGAAACACGAATTCCAAAAGAAGTATGTATTTCGTTACTTGCCACATTCATACACTAGTCCCTTCAATTCCCTTAATGTCGACCAGGAAAAAAAGTGAAAAATTCGAATAAAAATGGTTAGTTGCACAAAACCTCAAAAATCCATGTCACGTCCAGTCGGAAAATTACATTACATTCGTTGATTAATTGAATGCATAGGATTGATTGCCCTTTCGCATGTGGTTAAGATTCAAATGACTGGATAGGTTTTTCACACAATGATTTCAACATCTGCAATGAACGTTTCTGTAATTTGGTCTAATACTTTTTTTTGTTTCTATAGATACCCAATATATACAATTATTTGAAACTTTCTCCACTTCCAGTTTTCTGATTTCTTAACAATATCATTATCCAGAAATTATCCTTCCTTTCACAAGACTTCGAATTTTCTCCCATCGTCAATTTTTTTTTACAATTTTCAACTTTTTTTTTAATGAATTGGAAAATTCAATATTTTACTTGTAAGTTGGAATGCTGATCAAGGCACTTCACATTGCACATAGACTTGGTAGATATACAGTAATCCTACCATCTGAAGTACATAGAGATTCATTTATTCAGAACCTGATAATAGCTGAAACTGTGTATAGCTTTGTATTTTTGTATTGAATTGATAATTTTCAAGAAGGGTTTGAAACTTTCGAAAATCATTTCAAAAAAGTACCCCCTATAAGAAAATTTGTTGGATTGACTCTTGATGGTAAGTGGGTAAACTGAACATTTTCATCGAGTATCCAACATAAAAAAGTCATCATTATATCTAAAATTTGAATTCAGTATCCAACATAAAAAATCATCATATATTGTGATCAGATTCCATAAAGTTTTTTTTGGGAAAAAATATATATATATTTATATATATATATATATATATATATATATATATATATATATACTAGCTTATGCCCGCGGCTTTGCCAGTGTGATTTCAGAAATATCATATTTTTTGGATCGAAGCAAAATAAAATTTTGATATATGCTATCATTTCTCGTTGCCCTACGTTACGAGTGAATTAAAAATATTCCATAATAGTGCGGATAGAATAAATTTTATTATTCCATATAGCTGATTTTGGGTGAAGAATAGATTGACTGGGCCAAATCTCGACTTTCAAATTACCTCAGATTTTTCTGGCGATTCTGACGAAAATATGACATAAAATTCCCTTCACTAAATTCAGCGCCAACCTATTCCAGGGTAAAATTACGTCAATTTTGCCAGCCTAATTTTGGTTGGGATAATTTAAACATTATGTATTGTCTCACAACTATCTTTAGGCTCAAATTGAAACATGCAATAAAACAAAATACTGCATGATGAAAAAAATGCACAGTTTCAAATTTAAAAATTCTTCTAATATTTCGAAAGTAATTTTAACAATTAGAATTTTGAAAAAAAAACTTATTACGCCTTTGGAATGATACTCTCTTGTAAATTTTAATTTTTCTATTTCTATATTTATATCTCAATGTACTTTTATGTTCTTGTGGTTATTCAATAAAATTATCTATCTTTCTCTCCCTCTTCCCTCTCTCCTCTCTCTCTCTCTCTACATGTTGCCATAAAAATACAGCAAGGCTCATATAAGTTAATTTTCTCAATAATCTATTGTATTCATGAAGGGGGAAACATTGAAAATAAACCATTCCCGTTGAATATAACTAGAATATTTATGTTTTAACCTGAAGATGACGGATACTTTGTCGAAATGTCTTTTCACAAATTGACTGAATCAGACCTTCATTCCAAAAAATGTAACACTTATATTGTATTGTGAAGAAATGTGGTTTTATTGTTACATATCCCGTTATCGAAGCGAAATAAATTACACACCAGTTTTTAAGTTTAAGCTTCCAAACAAAAAAGTTTCATCAAAATCGGTCCAGAGTTTTGCATGTATATATATATATATATATATATATATATATATATATATATATATATATATATATATATATATATATATATATATATATATATATATATATATATATATATATATATATATATATATATATATATATATATATATATATATATATATATATATATATATTGTTTTTGAAACGACAAACTTGACCTTCAAAGTGGTTGAATTGGCTAGCTTTTTTCAAATAAACCACCAGCATCATTCAAATGCTGAAACCTTCTTTTGTAACTTTGATGGATCTCCAAGGTAAATCATTATATGGGTGGATTTCTCTCAGTTGTTCCATATTTCATTCGTGAAATGAAAAAAATTACAAGGTAATAACTAATAATTACCCCTACTGATCACTCATTGGTGATTTCATTCGATATTTGCAATTATAAAAATGAACATCAATGGATTTCATTTCACAGGACCGATTGATATATGACGTAATATTTATAAATAATTAACGAATACGTTGTTCACCATCCATGAATATCAATTTGTTTTAATTCACAAACAAATAAATTTAATGAAATATTCATGATATTGGCGGAATAATTAGAGAGCGCTCTCAAATTAGGGTGATATTTTGTTTATGTTTTCAACAAAACTATAAAGGATGTTACATCAGGTAATTTTATGGGTGATTGGAATCGGATTATAGCTGCATAGTAGGTTATATCTATAATGAATATCTGATATCTGAAAATAACTGTGGAAAATATGTATTGAACTAAATCGAAAATGACTTCTGAATATTTTGTGGTGAATTATCCCACTTATATTATCCCATACATTTATATTTCTCATATTTCTTTTTTAGTTGAGGCGATTCTACCTACGGAAAATTAACAATTACCCCAATTAAGGAATTAGTGACAACATTTCTAATCGGATTACAAATTCCAGTAACATCATTAAATTCCTTGCCTTACCACTCTACATATACAGGCTGATTCAAAAGTACGATGAAAAATTTCAGGAGGTGATTCCTCACCATATTCTAATATGAATTGTCCGAATAAATATATGTCGAGAAACGCTTCGTTTCCAAGGTACAGGGAGTTGAAGTTTTATTTTTATTTTCGATTTTTTCAAATAACTTTCGAAATACTGACCTTAATTGAACGAAAATTGGCATTGTGGGGTGTTTTGAGGTGTCGAATTCGAACCTGATGTTATTATTGCTCTTACTCGTAGGAGGCGCCACCTACACGTCTTTTTCTTTTTTGAAGATAGAAAACTTTTTTGAGCGTACTTCTAGCAAATTTTTCATTACGAAAATCAATTCCTGTATCATATCTTCCTAAAAAATCTACCCCTGTTACAAGTCGCTATAAGCAACCGTTTTCTAGATATTTGGAATTGAAAATTTTAAGTCGATTATTTGATAATCGATGCGTGTTGAAGCTATTACCATCATTTTGCATTTTTCACAAGAAGGCTTAGGAAATGAATTTGACGTTTAAGTAAGTATTTTTGGTAATAACATATTATGTGACAGTTAAACGTTTTGTTGTTTTGTTGTTTTGTTGTTTTGTTGAAGTTTCTGTAAACCCGAATTTAAAAAAAAAATGATTATTTGAACAATAATACTCATTTAGCCGATATGCACTTCGTTTATGGCCTTGGGGATGGCAATGCGCGCGAAGCAAGACGTATTTACCAGGAGCGATTTCATAATGGAGTACTGCCTTCATCTCCAACATTTACCAGTCTCCACCATCGTTTGGCAGAAACAGGTAGCTTCAAGAGGGCAGCTGAACCCCAGAATTGGAAGAAGCTGTTTTGAAAGCTCTCGAGGACAATCCAGAAACAAGTACAAGAATAATTGCTGAAGCTCTCAATTCTACTCAGTCCACAGTTTGGTGATTTATTCACGATCAACAATTCTATCCATACCATATTCAAAGGGAACAAGCTCTCTTGCCACGAGACTTTCACCAACGCATTACTATGTGTCAGTGGTTTTTGAGAAAATTGGCTGGAAATCCTCATTTTCTAAGATATGTACTCTTCACGGACGAGGCAAACTTCTCCCGAAATGCTATTACAAACTTCATAACAACCATGTTTGGGCTCCGGAAAATCCGCAGCAGTTAGTGAAAGACATTATCAGTATCCATTTTCTGCAAATTTATGGACGGCAATAATTGATGATTACTTGATAATTCCTTTCTTTCTTCCGTTCAATAACCCAACCCGTTCCGACTGAATGGCGCAACTCACAGCTAAGTTTTTGAAAATAAATTGCCGGGACTACTTCAGAATGTACCATTAGAAATTCGTATCCGCATGTGGTTTATGCATGATGGGGCTCCGGCCCATTTGAGCGTTGTAGCCAGGGAATTCCTCAACACTGTCTATCTAAATCGATGGATCGGTAGGGGTGTAGAAGAACCTAACCAGGCATGGGCACCAAGGTCCCCAGATCTTAACCCGCTAGATTTTTATTTTTAGGGACATTTGAAGTCACTTGTTTATGAAACTCCAGTAGCGAACCAGAAAGATCTAAGAAACCGAATAGTAGACGCCTGTGAATCAATAAGAAACACACCGATAATTTTTGAGCGAGTACGAGATACAATGACTAGAAGACTGAATGCCTGTATCTTCGCTGAAGGTGGACACTGAACAATTCATTTGAATACAATCTAGTTTTCCCTTATTTTATTCTACATATTCAAAATTTCTTGAAATAAAATGTTGATATTTCTTGCAAATTTTATTAAAACAAATACAGATTTTGCACCCTTGATACAAAAATAACTATTTCAAACAGTAAAAATAGATAGAATAGGTGGCGTCCCCTACAAAAACCAAAGCTACTTATTAAAGGTCAAATTCATTTCCAAGTATTCTTGTGAAAAATGCAAAATAATGACTTGAAAACCAATTTTGTTTAATAGGTCCGTATTTCGAAAGTTTCATTAAAAAAAAAACGAAAATAAAACTCCAACACCTTGTATCTTGGAAACGGAGCGTTTCCGGACATATATTTATTCGGACAATTCATATCAGAATATCGTGGGGAATCACCTCCTGAAGTTTGTCAAAGTAATTCCTGGCATTATCCCCTGACAATTAACAAAGTACAGTCAATTGGTTGGAACATGAAAACGAGTATCCGAGATCACTCAAATCAATTCGAGTCCAGTACAGTCAGTTCTACTACACATCACTCGGTACGATCAGTTCATCAGGTCAGTTCACCGGTTCAATAGTCTAGCGACAGTTAAAATATATAGTGATAACACGTAGTTCAAATTAGTCACAACTCTCAAACAAACAGTTCATTCGCGACTCCACTCTGAAAAAGTAGAAACGCCTCAGCTTTGATAATCAAACGAAATAAACACATTATGTCTATCGAGTGGAGTGTTCAGCTATGTCACAGAAATAATAGGTACCCACGAAAATATTTATTAGGTGTAACGGTTACAAGCCAGTATACGCCAAATTTTATTTTTATATCTCTCCTTATCTCTATATAATAATTAAATTATTTATAATCCTTGTTTACCCAACATTATATATATAATGTTTCCTGATTTTTGCTTTACAAATATTTCATTCTCACTTCATACCATAACGATATGACATTATACTGACCTTATTATGTCAATACGTGATGAACAATAACTGTTAAAATTAGACACTGTATTCAATTGAGTATAACAACAGCATCAGAAAAAATCACAGAATGAAATATATCAGTATCATCAATACACTGGTAGAACTCATTACAAAGATCTGATAGGGCACTATTTTAACAGTCCCTCTCCTTCACAAAGGGCAAACCTATATTGCCGCTCACAATCCTTAAGGAATGTATAGGCATGCCTCTCTTCAACATGGTCCTCCCAGCCGGACACAGCAATCTTCAGTGAAGAAGCCTACACAACATACCGGCCAGACCAATGATTCAGAACAGCAACCAGCTATCCAGTAGACAAATAAGCACCAACAAGTTAAATCCATACAATTTGCTCCATGAATAACATTAGATCTCCTCACTACTCATCCGAGGAAGGACATAAATAAAGTACACATAAATAAGAAAATAGTCGAACAAGCTCTTGCATCCAACGATATCAATCAGTGGTATCAGACTGTTTAACTCTCCCAAGTCTAGAGACATCGTGTTGAGCTCGAATTTGACAGCGAGTAGCATACTATCCCCACGAGTGGTTTGAGTAGTCTCCAGTAAAGTAATAAAGTCGTACTCAGCAAGTGTCACATTTGGGTAAAACCTATGTATCTTGGTGTTCAAGCCTCTGACATTTTGAAAGTAGATATTCTTAGGTAACGTTGATCTGTTGGGCACACTTAGTTTGTTGAGCCAATTTTTGGAACACCCTTTATATAGAAAAATCGAATTTAAACGGTTTTCTTCACATAAAGGATTCAATATAAAATTGAACCCGAGAAAGATAGATCTCAGGTGAAAAACAACTACTTTCCTGGCAAATACCACGCAGAACGTTGAATGATATTCACCTGAACATCCATGCATACTTCCATATAATATCGATGGACATTGAATGCAAATGTTTCTTTCTGATAAGCTCGATTATGTTTAATTTATGTCGTGTTCACCTAACAATCCGCATACCGGTTTCAGGCTTCTTGGCCCTCATCAGTACGGAGTAGTCAACCAGCCAAAGGTCCAAAGAACTCTGGCTGAAGTGAGACACAACGTAAACAAACCATCATCGATCTTGTAACACCTATAGGTACGCCGGAAAAGATAAACTTTAACTGGCGGTACCTAGTGACAGAAAGAAACACTTCGAAAATCTCCCACCTCGATAGGTTTCCAAATAAAAGATTCCTTCTCAGTTGTTTTTTCACCTGAGATTTACCTTTCTCTGGTTCAATTTTATATTGAATCCTGTATGTGAAGAAAACCGTTTAAATTCGATTTTTCTATTCATTCCACTTCACATGGCACTTATCTCTCACTATATGCTAGACGGGCTTGCCATTCTACGAAGGAATCTTTATTTGGAAACCTATCGAGGTGGGAGATTTTCGAGTGTTTCTTTCTGTCACTAGGTACCGCCAGTTAAAGTTTATCTTTTTCCCGCGTACCTATAGGTGTTACAAGATCGATGATGGTTTGTTTACGTTGTGTCTCACTTCAGCCAGAGTTCTTTGACCTTTACTGGTTGACTACTCCGCTGATGAGGGCCAGAACCTAAACCGTATGGATTGTTAGGTAACACGACATAAATTAAACATAATCGAGCTTATCAGAAAGAAACATTTGCATTCAATGTCCATTGATATTATATGGAAGTATGCATGGATTTTCAGGTGAATATCATTCAACGTTCTGCGTGGTATTTGCCAGGAAAGTAGTTGTTTTTCATCTAAGATCTACCTTTCTCTGGTTCAATTTTATATTGAATCCTTTATGTGAAGAAAACCGTTTAAATTCGATTTTTCTACTCATTCCACTTCACATGGCACTTATCTCTCACCCTTTATATACTTTAATGATGGGTTATTTTCTTTCAGCAATATTTCTATTCAGCTTATCTTCCAGAGCTTTATGGTGAGCAATGTGGCAAGGGGTGCGATCCAGGGATATATTGATTCCAGAGAAATGGTTATTATTTCTTAGGTTTTTTCTTTACGCACCAATTCGTGAACTAATCTTCTGTCCTAAAGTCTTTTTTTAAATGGGCGTGGGGATGACTTTGTAGGGTCATATCTACCCAGTCTCACAGGATTTATATTGGCAAAGTTAGTATCAGGCATTGAATAATTCAAAATAGACAATACCTTATTTTTATCATTGTCTTAGTGGAAGAGCTAGTATTCTCACCATGATTGACTTTGAATAGTTTAAAAAATTTCTCCTTAATTGCCTTTCTGATACTTCTTGAACTATCTCCTCGGAGTTGGCGGTGTCGTTTCCACATTGTTTTTCGCCTAATGTCGACTCAGCAACTTCCTTTTTTAGGGAGATGATGATATATTTCAGTTCATTCAATGTCCCACCCATATCTGTGCAGCCTGAGCTAGGATAAACTTTTTTTTGATTTGATGGTTTTTATTCCTGGGGCGTTTGGATTAACGCACTGGTGAAGGGAATGTTTATTGCACAGGACACATTTAAATACCTTATGTTCTTTCGCCAATTTATTACAACATGAGCGGGCTGAGGGATTTCTCAAATCCGAAAACTGGGTTTAGCTGAAAAACGTGACAACTGTGTACGATATGCTTCGTATGTTTCTTAACAGGTTTGAACGGCTTAGGTTTGAGATGAACAGGTTAGAATTGGCTCAACTCAAACACCCAAAACTCAAAAACCACTCAAAAATCACACAAACACCATCAACTCAAAAACATAACAGCTCGTCATGATGCGAACGGTGGCCGTGCCAAGGGACGTATGCACCTCCCGCCATACAAGGTCCCGGAGTGCTACTGCCGGGGGCAGAAATGGCGAGCTGAAAACACAAGAACAACTCAAAAATCAAATCACAAACAAATATTTTTACTCAAACACCCAAAACTCAAAAACCACTCAAAAATCACACAAACACCATCAACTCAAAAACATAACAGCTCGTCATGATGCGAACGGTGGCCGTGCCAAGGGACGTATGCACCTCCCGCCATACAAGGTCCCGGGGTGGTACTGCCGGGGGCAGAAATGGCGAGCTGAAAAGACAAGAGCAACTCAAAAATCAAATCACACACAAATATTTTTACTCAAACACCCAAAACTCAAAAACCACTCAAAAATCACACAAACACCATCAACTCAAAAACATAACAGCTCGTCATGATGCGAACGGTGGCCGTGCCAAGGGACGTATGCACCTCCCGCCATACAAGGTCCCGGGGTGCTACTGCCGGGAGCAGAAATGGCGAGCTAAAAAAACATCTCAAAAAAATCCGACACAAGAATTTTTGAACACCCCTAAATTTTCAAAACTGACCTGGACATCACACAAACAACCACAACAGAAAAACAGAACGCCCTTCCGTCATAGATCGAAAGTGGAGGTTGGACAAATAAAACAGGCCGTCTACTCCACTGAAAGGCTATAGAAGAACAGCATCAAGATCCGGGACACATAACTCGTTCACTCGAAACAGCCCGTCTTACAAAACAACTACAAAAACAAAAAAAGAACGCCCAAATTCCGCCGGTAAGATTGGAAAAAAAACGGACAAACGTACTTATAAAAGAGAAAATAAAGATCTGCTGGGGGGGCCCATAACCGCCCCTAAAGGGGGCAGACCGTCTTTGGGCCGAGACGTCGTCTGGGAGGCTTGCAAAGGCCTTTCGGGGGTCGGTTCGGTCCTCTCCGTTCTGCGGGTTTCGCGAATAACCTGAAGATTGTTACTGTATATATATATATATATATATATATATATTATGTAAATATTAGTTTAAGGCCTTAAGTCGTGCAATGTAATTCTGAATAGCAAAAATAAATAGTATTGGATTGGATTGGTAACTAACGCGGTCTAATTTCTGCCGGAAAAACACCACCTTTGTTAACGTAATGTCACGAGCTTCCAAAACTATTTTCCACTTTATCACAGTTCATTTAGCTATTAACCGAGGAGGAGAAACATGTGGCATACTACGCGCGGGAAGATTTGGCGAACATTTTTGACGCTGATCTAAAGTAAATTTGTATGAATTCCTTCATATAGTCATTTGATATGTTTACTGCGCTGTGTTAGAGACACGACGCCCTGAATTGTATCCAAGTGAAGCTATTTCAAAATGTACCTGACAAGGATCGATATATCTATTCAATGAGACCGCATATATTATAGTCTCAGACCCATCATCATAGACTCTGGAGCTCACTCTAATGGGAATTTTCCCCTCCAGTGGTTCGGCGGAAAAAGAAAATTAGCGTACTAAATGAATCAATATGATTCGGTGTTCTTGCCAAGAATTGTGTTTTTTTAATGTTTTCAAATATTTTTAGTTATAGGTGAGGGTTCCACTAATTATTTAATATTATGTGAATTCTAGAGGTGCTTTGTCTATTCCCCCATCCCATGGCATTATCAGACCTTCAATAAAAAGTGATCTAATTTTATTCAGGATATTATTTCCTGACTTTTTTATAACCCTTTGAAAGGGAAAAGATTAATTCAACAAAACATAGATATTTTCCCTGTACAAACCAAAACGAAACTTTCCATAATGGATCGACACACTTTTTTTTATACATGGGTCCTGCGATACACTTCAGCATATGAACCTTCCTCATCGTCATACTTAAACTTTTTTCAATGGCATTCTATCTCAAATGTGCATCATTATACATATTCCCTTTCAAAATTGTGCATGTATATGCATAATTTGAGATTGGGAAAGGGGGGGAGGGGGAAGGAAGTCCCAAGTGGAGGTGCCACTGGTCTTTATCTACTGAGTTCGCGTCATGACAATCAAACCCCCTTGCTAAGTTCTAGTGACTACATGGAAAAAAATCCGATTTCATCAACAAGTTATTAGTACATTTTGATAGGTCAGTTAAATGAACCAGTGGTTGTGCTATAACATATGTTGCCTTTTAATGGATTTCTTGCTCAATAAAACTGTCTTGAATTCATGTTTTGGGAATATTTTATTTATTTATTCCGGTTCCCTTTTAAAAAAAAAAATTTTCAATTTTAACAGGCTACTATTTAAATTTAATAAAATTTTTAAAAAAACAAAATTTATTTTTTCTAAAAATTTTTTTAATTCCTAATGTGTTTTTCAATTTTTAGCAACTTTTTCCCAAATATTTTTTTAAATTTTCTAAGGTTTTTTCCAAACTTTTAAAAATCTAATTGGGTTTTTTTCCCTTTTTTTCTATGTTTTTATGCAAAAATGGAGGTTTCTTGTATCAAAATTTTTTAAGTTTTTTTAAAAACATCGACTTCTCTGATTGTTTGTAAAGAATGTCATTCTGTTGGGGTTTTTTAATTCGTTGTTAATTATTTAATGTTTTTGACGATTGAATTGGGGTATGTTTATTTTGAAAAAATTTTTAAAATCAATTCAACATTTTAAATTTTTTTTAAAGTCACGAATTGGGAACCCTAAAAAAGGGGATTAGTGCTATCTAACAAAAAAACAAAGAGTTAATATTATGAAGAAGAAAAACACGAAGTCGTCTCCACAATATAATATTAACAATCGATTAGATCGATACCATCGATTAGGTGAACATGTTTCGAACCTCTATAGGTTCATCATCAGCATATAAAAAAAGTATTATGGAGATAAAAAATTATTTTGTAGGTTAATGTTTATAAAAGATTTTAATTCCAATTTCATAACGTGCATATGGAAAGTTGGATTTCCTTTCAAGGGCTTTCCCATATTTAAATTTGGGAAAGGCTAATACTTTGGATGCAAATGAATTGACGACATAGAGAATAGATGCAATGGCGGTGATCTATTGCATCATTGTTTCCTCATGTCTCAATTCATTGCATCGGCTAAAGTATTTAGCCCTCCCAAATTAAAATTGGACACACCAAAATCAATTTATATGTTCTACGTTATGATTATTGAGTAAAATTATAACTTTAACACAAATATTTTCCTCATAATACTTATATATGATGATAATTATAATCGAACAATCGATGGTATCGATCTAATCGATTGTTAATATTATATTGTGGAGACGACTTCGTGTTTTCTTCTTCATAAAATTATACCACTCCACTTCGAGATACAATGGACTTCTACCACAGGTTAAAGAGTTAATAGCAGTGGGTGGCATTGGTTAAAAAATGTGGTTTAAGAACGTTCCATAAGTAAGAAGCAATGGTTACGCGTTATCAACTGTAACAAGGTTAGAAAAATAATAATGATAATAAAAATTCATTCAGTTCATTTTCATAGAGATTATCAATATAAACATAAACAGTTTTGAATAAATATCAGATTTTGAGTAAAATATCAGATATTTCAAATTATTCAAATTTCCATGTCCTGGTTCACTTTAGCCTAAGCTAGACTGTGTTCCTAGACACAAAGCGGTATTTGATTTTTTTGAAATATACTAAACTAACGTAATAAAAATTAAGTAGTAGTAAAATAATATAAAGTTACTAAAGGTACTTTGAAGTATGTGAGAGAGAATTTATATAAATGTAACAATAACAGTGGTCACAGACTGATAAAATAGTAAACTACACATTTATATATACATATACACTTCACTCACGAATGTAGAATAAAATATGTACATACACAATAGTAATAATAATGATATTTATAGTATTTATAGCTAGATTGAGTGTTTCTAACATAATGAAAAATTAAGACTTTCTGAAATATTACAGACTAATAAAATTACTGGTATGTTAATAAATGAATATTGTAGTTAGAATATATAAGTAAGGAATTTTGACTTATATTAATAGCAATGGTGATTGATTAGCAGATTTTAGATTGGTTTGTATATACATGTGTTTATAATAGTATTTTGACTGTTGATGTAAGTAGCCAATTTGATACTTTGTTTCTGAAATTGTTTTTGTTAATTTCTTTTTTTCAACTTATTGGTAGATAATTGTATAATTTCTGTCCCACGTGTAGGAAACTTCGCTGTCCAATGGACTTCAGAGTCTTAGGGAGCACTATATTGGCATTTTCTCGAAATCTTGTTGGATAAGTGTGAGTTTTATTCATATCTATTAAATTATGTTTGACTAAATTGAGTACTGAGGTTTTGTAGAATAGATTTCTAATATTCAATAATTTAGAATTCTGGAAAAGCAGGATCGATGAAAACTGGCTATTGAGTTTATACATTATTTTGATTATTTTCTTCTGTGCTAGTTCTAGAGGTTTTATATTGTTAGAGTATGCACCACCCCATCTGATAATGCCATAGTTCAGGAGTGATTGGACCAAAATGAAATACATGCATTTCAGATTTTTTTCATCTAGTATGAATGTCATTTGTTTGAATAGGTACATTAATGATCTTATTTTTTTGGTCAAGTTCTGAATTTGAAGATCCCATTTTAGGTTATTATCAATAATTATCCCTAGGTATTTTGTGTTGGTTGTTGTTTGAATATTAAACGTATTATTTCTCAAAGGTAGATTTAGGTCTAATTGTTCAGTATTTGGGAGACCATTTTTATCATTTGACAAAGGTAGATATCCATATTAATTGTGATGAGATTGTCATCGAACCATTTTATTATTCTTCCTAAATCGTTTTTTATTTTGGTTTCTACTTCTACCCAAGAGTTTCCATCCATAAGAAGTACGGTGTCATCAGCGTATGAGATTATTGTTCTTTGACAATTCAAATAAATTATAGATAATATGGGTCCTGATACTGTTCCTTGTGGTATTCCATAAGTTATCTCTCTTTGGCTACTCATTGTGTTATTGATCTTCACTAGTTGTTTCCTTTTTGTAGGTAGCTTTGGAAGAGTGAGAGGACGGGGCCACGAATACCTATGTCGTTTAGTTTGGATAACAGCTTGTTGTGACTTATGGTATCGACGGGTTTTGCCAGGTCGATGAATATTCCTGCGCATGGCCTGCCTTCATCCAAGTTTGAGTAAATTTTATTCACAAGTAGAGCAATTGCGTCATTGGTAGATATTCCGGTGCTGAATCCAAATTGTAATTTAGATAACGCTTTCGTGTTTTCTAAGAACTTTACCAACTGTTCTTTCAGGGCCTTTTCAATGATTTTACTCAGAATGGATAAGATACTAATGGGACGGTAATTTTTTGGGTCAGATCGATTTCCATATTTGAAGATTGGTTTTATTACAGCTATTTTGAACTGAGTTGGACATTTTCCTTCACTAAACATAATATTAATTAAGTGACATAATGGTTTTGCAATAAAGTTGCTTATTTCTATTAAGGCTAAGGTTGTGATGTTGTCAAAGCCTGGTGACGAATTGTTTTTCAAGGAATGAATGATATTTTTTATTTCAGTTTCCGTAACGGGCTGTAGAAAGATCGATTCTAATGTAGTTCGGGTTTTATTTTTAGTATGTACTGTCTGCTTGTTTCCGAACTTTATATCGTTTGCCATTTTCTCCCCTACAGTGGCGTAGTGTTTGTTGAATATTTCGACAATATTAGTAAGATCGTTTTTAAATTTCGTTATTTTAATTCAGGATCTCGGTTATATTATTATCTACTTTTGTTACATTTCTGTTAGTATACTCATTGACTGTTTGGCATATTTTTTTGCTATTTTTCGAATTTTCCATAATTATATATCGTAGTAGTTTGTTTCAGTTCTGAAATTAGTTTAACTGTTTTGTTTCTATAGATTTTATATTCATTGTATGAGTTCTTGTCTTTATTTTTCTTGAATAATTTATCCGTTTCTTTCATTGATTGGTTGATTATTTTTCCATATGAGCTTCAAAAGTACTCAAAACACTTATCAACAACATCTACCTCATCAAACTAATAAACAAAACGATAAAACAACGAACTCACAAACTTGACAATAATATCGACAAGGAAAAATAAAAATTTTGAATCATTAAAATATATTTCTATACTATAAATACCGCAACTATAAGAATATACCAAATAAATGAAATGTGTTTTTGAGTATTCAATGTTTTGCGTAATAATATCGTAGATGTTGGAAAACGCTTGGACACATCTATTTTAGTTTAGAGGACGATATTTTGTTGTTCTACCTGCAGCACGGCCACTTCAACCTTGGAGCAGTGAACAACCCCTAAAATTTGAATAAGGAATAGGGGTCGTGTGGTACATCGTTTGAAAGCCTGTTAAATTCTTAAGTTGAGATGAACTGTTTGTGATTTTTTTTTTAAATAAACCTGAATGATATTTAAGAGCTATAAATTGTTGTACGTTACTGGACAACTCAGTTGCAATTTTTTGCAATATATCATTTGTTTGCTACAATACTGTGCATGTGTTTGCTCAGTCTTTCCTTTGTACCCATGAAAATAATTTACACAATAGAACAAACAGATAGAACGTGTGTGCCTCAGTTGATTACTAGAAGTGATTTCCATTCGTGTATGGTATGGTACTTCAAAACTATTCTAAACTAGGAAGAAAAAATGCCGTTCACAGTTGCAGAGAGGGTTGAGTTGATTGAACTGTATTATGAAAACATGATATGTGCGAAAAGGGCTGCTGAACGGTGCAATCAACAATATGGGAGGACTATGTGCCGTTAGTATGTGTTTGAATTAGTTACAAAATTCCGAGAACACAACAGTGGCAATTTTGAGCCATCTTGCGCTTCACCATATGTTTAGTACGAGACAACTAGCAAATGTTTCTGGTGACTCACGAACCAGCATTCAGCGTATTTTGAAACTCCACAAAGGTCATCCTTACAAAACTAAATTAACACAAGATCCGAATGAAGATTATCGTTTACAATTCTGTGAGGTAGTAGATGAGTAGGTGATTGCAAATCCACAGTTTCTTTTCAACATATGTTTAAGTGATGACTGTTTGTTTTTTTAAAAGTATATTGGGCTGATTCTAATCCCCACATATTTCATGAGGTACATACGCAACATCCCCAAAAATTAAACGTATGAGCTTTGTTCTTAGAAGGCAATCTAACAGCGAAAATGTATCTGGAACTGCTTGAAAACTCCACTGAACCCATGTTAACAAACATCATTGAAAATGGTGCTCCTCCGCACTATGCTCGGCCTGTTCGGCAGTATTTAGATCAACACTTCCCAGGTCACTGGATTGGTAGGCGAGGTTCTATCGAATGGCCCCCACGATCACCAGACCTGTCTCCTATAGATTTATGTCTGTGGGGTCATTTGAAAAGCGGAGCTTAGGCTACTCCAACTACTTCACTCGAAGATTTACGGCAACGAATCACAAATGAATGTCTCCAAATCACTCCAGAAATGCTCCAAAATGTACGAGAATGTTTTCAGCAGAATCTATATTATGGCATGGAAGTTGGAGGTGCGCATTTCGAGTAATTCTCAAGGAGAGACTCTTTAACTCTACACTTGATATGGTTCATCCCAATTGAAAAAACTGTACACCGTTGTTTAGAGAATTCAACGGGCTTCCGAACGATGTGCCACTCGACCCCTATTCCCTATTAAAATTTTAGGGGTTGTTCGCCTGACTGCTCGAAGGTTGAAGTGACTGTGATATAGGTAGGACTACAAAATGTCCCTTTCGAAACTAAAATCGACATGTCTGAGCGTTTTTCCACATCTACGATATTATTACCCAAAATCCCCATGTCAAATTTTCGATGGGCCACCCTGTATAATGAAAAAAAAATAACAAAAAAGCGTCAATTATACCGACAAACTCCATGAGTGAGTTTCAAAACAAAATCATTCTATAAATAATTCAATTTTTCAGTTGCGCAGTATCATAGAGCTTCAATAGTAATTTTTCGGCAACTGTCCTGGATGTACCCACTTCCCGGACGCTTTTTTTTTGAGAAAGTAGCATTTTCCGGCCTAGTCCGGGAAGTACGTACTTCCCGGACTAGGCCGGGAAGAATCACGTCGTTGTTGTCATTGCAAATATGAAAATCTTGGTAGGTATGGTTTTGATAAATGCAGTTGATCATTATCATAGCAACGAATAACGGCTGACAGTTCATATGAAATTAGTTGTCAAAAGTTCGCATGTTTTTTGATCGCAATTCGCAATAAAATGTGGAAAGCAGCAGCCATAGTGACTTTGAAAATGTGCCTTGGGAAATTTCCAATATAGCAGCTGCTGCTACAGCACAATTATTGCCTGAAAAATCAAAATCCAGGTACGAAAACGTTTATGATTTGTTCACGAAATGGATGGATATGAAGCAATGCAAAACTATTACAGAGGATGTAATTTTGGCTTATTTGGCGCAAAAATCTGAAACTGTCAAATCCTCTACTCTGTGGAGCATGTACTCTACGTTGAAAAGTACCATTTTAGTGAAGAAAAATGTAAACATAGTCACTTTCCCAAAGGTTATCGCATTTCTTAAAAGGAAGAAAGGGAAGAAGTCTTCAGCAGTGAGCAGATCAACAAATTCATTGGGGAAGCGGATAATGAAACATATCTAATGCTGAAGGTAATTTTAACAAAATATTACGATTGTAGGATATAAAAGTATCAACTCAATTTTCAGGTAGCAACAATTATTGGGTTAGCCGGTGCGTGTAGACGAGAAGAACTAACAAAAATGTCAATTGATCTAATAAACGACAAGGAAGACATGTTGCTTGTGAATATACCGGATTCCAAAACACATATTGAGAGAACTTTTGTTGTAATTGGGCAAGAAAACCTGCTGTTGTATAGGCAATATTTATCTTTACGGCCATCCCATACTCCACATAACAGATTATTCGTGAATTACAAAAAAGGAAAATGTTCGATTCAGCCTGTTGGTATCTACAGTTTTGGGAGTCTCGGAATAAACATCGCAGAATTTTTACATTTACCCAATCCTAAAAATTACACAGGGCATAGCATTCGTCGAACTTCGGCGACGTTATTTGCTGATAATGGTGGAGACATCACAAATTTGAAGAGACATGGTGGCTGGAAGTCTACCAATGTGGCTGAAGGATATATAGATGATTCACTTACAAACAAAATTAAAATTGCCAAGACCATTCAAAAATCGTCCGATGAAAACAATCAATGTGAAACGGAAACTTTGCCTTCTTGTTCTGGCTTCAACAAAAGGAATTTAAAATACCAACATTTCAAACAAATTGAATCCCTCCAATAATAGCAATTGCTCGAATTTTAATATAAATAAGAATAAGAATGTTTCTGTTAATATGTAGTATTTTCTGTTCTGTTCTGTTTAATTCAAATAAGAATTAAAATGTATAATAAAGAAATAAAGAAATATGTCGTCTCATTGATCTGTTATTCTACACGGTTGCCGAAAAAATATTGTACGCAACACGCCCGAAAATAGTTTTTTTGGACTCACAGACTTCCAGGACTCGCCTACGGCTCTTCCTAGAATTTTGTCTATTCCTCCAAAAAAAAACTATTTTCCGGACTTGTTACGTAAATTACTATTCTGGGCATGTTGCGTACACCATTCTTTGGAAACTGTATGGAATAATAATAAATCAATAAGGCACGTTTCTTTATAATACATATTTGTGGTACGAAATTGGGAACATTATCATTCTTATTTATATTGAATTTCGAAGAATTGCTGATTTTGAACAATTCAATTTGTTTGAAATGCTTGGTATATTTGAATGCATGTTGTTGAAGTCAGAACATGAAGGTTGGGTACCCGATTCATGTTGATTGTCCTCATGTGATAATTTTTCAATGGTCTTGGCAATATAATTTTGTTTGTAAGTGAATTGCTTGGATAGAGGGAGAGCTGGACACGTAAATTAAAAATGATTAGGTACAAGGGAAATTTTCACATATAAACATTCCTCATCTTCCTGGCGAGTGTGTAGCTCTGCAGGCAGAAGTTAGTCCCGGGGAGGGAAGCGGGGGTGGGCAGTCAAACATTCTTCCAGAGCGCCACCAGGCGCTCAGATAACTCTGAACACTTCATTCACTCTAGTAAGCCTAGTAGCGCATGTGGATGGACACTCGCTTTTAAATTACAAGAACCCAGGTTCGATCCCAAGCTGGGCCAAGCAAAAATATTTTTTTCCAATTTTCTTTTATACTGAAATTCACCACAAAACTCCTATAAGTCACAAAAACATATTACCTCAGAACATTCACCCTCACAACCCCTCAATACATAGAACAGCGTTTTCACAGAGCATGATTTGCTCCGCAGCGGCCAAAGGCTGCTGAGAATTTCTCTCAACCTGGTTTTTTGACGTACTTTTCAATTGTTCTGTTCTGATCAAATTTCGGACCTTTCTAATTAATCAATCGCAGAAAGAGATATATACCTTTATTTGACTTGAAATAATTCATTTTTACAAAGGGAATCGTAAAACATCGCGAGATGAACTCCTATTGCCTCTGTACGAGGAGATACGGGAGTTTTCCCCATTTGATCCTTGAAATACAGAATGAAATGCATTGATACCGTACTCAATAGATGATAAATATATTTTGATGAATTTGGTTGAACGCGTTAAGTTTCAATCAAAATAACATCTTTGAGTGCAGCTCTTGAATTTTGTGTAGTTATGGTTTTTAACCGTAGAAATTACGTTAAATTATTGCCAGAAGTCTAGGTCGGTACCTGCTCTGTTTCCTCGAACATTTCCAAGCCAACATGTTTGAGGAAACAGAGCAGGTTGAAATTTCCAGAGGTACCCCACAGGGGGGCATACTCTCCCCCCTTCTGTGGGACATGGTTCTAGCTGAACCAAGGGTATTACTCTCAAGGGTATGCAGATGACTTGGTCATCCTCATCAAAGGAACGAATACTCGAACAACCTCAGAGCTAATTCAAAATGCACTGAGGACAGTAGAGGAATGATGTAACAGAGAGAGCCTAAGGGCAAATCCGAACAAAACAACACTAATTCCCTTCACCCTTCACCTCCCAGACTATTTGGTGAAACATTACAAGTAGTAGAGCAGGTGAAATATCTAGGGCTGATTCTTGACAAGAAACTAACCTGGAACCCGCATCTTCAACATGTAACCAATAAAAGCAAGATAACCTTCATGATGTGCAGGAGAGCTTTTGGAAAAACCTGGGGGCTCAAACAGAAAGCCATGCACTGGCCTTACACAGCGGTAATAGGGCCAAGAGTAACTAATGGCTCACTCTTATGGTGGCCAAAAACAAATCAAAGACAGGCAAAAACTAACCTTGGGAAAATCCAGAGACTTGCCTGTCTCTGTATCACGGGTGCAATGAATAGCACTCCAACAGCTGCAATGGAAATCATCCCAAACCTCGAACCCCTTGACTCACATGTCATTGGAGAGGCCAGGATGAGTGCATACAGACTGAAACAAACAAATAACTGGAGAATCCGAACAACTGGACATACCAGAATCACTCATGTAATCAACATCGAAGAATTCGAAATGATTTCAGACTACATGCAACCCCTATAATCATTTGGAAAACCATTCGAAACCCGAATTGACGGATCTGGATGGGCCCCGAGTATAGAATCACAATCAACTGCGGACATAGTCTGGTATACAGACGGTTCAAAGACAGTTGAAGAAACGGGAGCAGGAATACATGGGGTAAGGCCAAGAAGGGATTACATAATACCACTTGGCAAATGCTCCACGATATCCCAAGCTGAAACACATGCTATTATGGTATGCATTCAGAGGAATCTAGGAAGTGGTTCTAGGAAAAAACACATCTACATTCTATCTGACTGTCAAAGTGCTATCGAAGCACTCAACTCTATACAGATGAAGTCTAAACTGGTCTGGAACTGCCTCCAGAACCTCATCGAGCTGGTAAAACACAACAAGGTCACCTTGATGTGGGTGCCAGGTCACAGAGGCATTGAAGGCGGACCAGCTAGCTAGACAAGCATCTGAAACGCTATTCTCAGGGCCAGAACCTGTACACGGGATTAGCAAAAACCGATGCAGGACCCTGATCGACGGATGGATAAAAAAAAAGGAAGTTATTACCATTATTTTGCATTTTTCACAAGAATGCTTGGGAAATGTAGTTTTGGTTATTACAAATTATGTAACAGTTGAACGTTTTGTTGTTTTGTTGAAGATTTTAAAACACTTATTTTGAGAAAATGGATCATTTAAACAATAATGCTTATTTATCCGATATTCATTTCGTTTATGGCCTTGCGGATGGCAATGCGCGCAAAGAAAGACGTATTTACCAGGAGCGATTTCTTAATCGAGTACTGTCTTCAGCTCCAACATTTACCAGTCTCCACCGTCGTTTGTCAGAAACAGGTAGCTTCAAGAGAGCGGCTGATATTATTGGAAGACCACGAGCAGTCCGAACCCCAGAATTGGAAGAAGCTGTTCTGAACGCTCTCGTGGAGAATCCAAAAACAAGTACAAGAATAATTGCTGAAGTTCTCAATTCTACTCAGTCCACAGTTTGGAGAATTATCCACGATCAACAATTTTATCCATACCATATTCAAAGGGTACAAGCTCTTTTGCCACGAGACTTTCTTTCCCCAACGCATTACTGTCAGTGGTTTTTGACAAAAATTGGCTGAAAATCCTAAATTTTCAAGATATGTACTCTTCACGGACGAGGCAAACTTCTCCCGAAATGCTATCACAAACTTTCATAACAGCCATGTTTGGGCTCTGGAAAATCCGCACGAAGTTGGTGAAAGACATTATCAGTATCAATTTTCTATAAATGTATGGGCGGCAATAATTGATCATTACTTGATAGGTCCTTTTTTTCTTCCGTTCCGACTGAATGGCGTAACTTACAGAGACTGTTTTGAAAATGAATTGCCGGGACTACTTCAGAATGTACCATTAGAAATTCGTATCCGCATGTGGTTTATGCATGATGGGGCTCTGGCCCATTTGAGCGTTGTAGCCAGGGAATTCCTCAACACTTTCTATCCAAATCGAGGGATCGGTAGGGATGTAGAAGAACCTAACCAGGCGTGGGAACCAAGGTCCCCAGATCCAAACCCGGTATATTTTTATTTTTGGGGACATTTGAAGTCACTAGTTTATAAAACTCCAGTAGCGAACGAGGAAGATCTAAGAAACCGAGTGGAAGACGCCTGTGAAACAATAAGAAATACACCAATAATTTTTGAGCGGGTACGAGATTCAATGACTAGAAGACTGAATGCCTGTATCTTCGCTGAAGGTGGATACTTTGAACAATTTATTTGAATACAATTCAGTTTCCTTTATTTTATTTTATTCTACATATTCAAAACTTTTATTTTAAACTATTTTAAACGAGTAAAAATAAATAGAATAGGTGGCACCCCCTACAAAAAACCAAAACTACTTTAACGTCAAATTCATTTCCTAAGCATTGTTGTGAAAAATGCAAAATGATGGTGATAACTTAAACACGACCAAAAAGTGTTGCTACCTGAAAGTAAACACAAACTAAGTCGATATTTTTCTCCTACAATCATGATTGTTTGTTGAAAATATCTTAAGCATTGTCTACTAATAAATTTGTTAATCTGTTCGGTGCTGAAGACTTTTGAACGTGGAACGTGGGTATGCTCACATCATTCTTCACTTAAATGGTATTTATTAGCATATAGTATATTCTCCATACGGTAGAAGTTTCAACAATTTCTGATTTTCGTGCCAAATAAACCAACATTACGCCCTCTGTAATCCTTTTGCATTTTTTGTATCTATCCATTTCGTGGACAAATTGTAATGGTTTTCGTACCTGAACTTTGATTTTTCAGGCAATAATTGTTCTGTAGCAGTAGCCGGTGCAGTGAAAATTTCGGCAGGCACATTTTTAAGCTCCCATCACTGCTGTATTCCATTATTTATTGCAATAATCGCGACCAAAAGCCATGCAAACTTTTTAAAATCTAAATTTTTATGTCAGATTTGTAAGTCTTTATTTCGTTGCTATGGTAATGATCAACTACATTCTTCTAAAGCATATCTACCTAGATCATCCCAACGTCATTTGGTTATTGAGTACAATGACTACAACGTTATAATTCTTCTCGGCCTTGTCCAGGAAATACGCACTTTCCGGACTAAAGTGCTACTTTCTCAAAGAAAAATCGCCCTAAAAATTAGAACTTTGGGGATAGATGCAGAAAAAAAATACATCATTTTCGTCCCAGCGCTTTCAAGCACATCTGGTATCATGTGATCAACTGTTTTCTATTATTATAGAAAACATTCACACATTTCTTCTCAAGTCAAAGCGCCTAGTTTGGAGATATCTGCTGATAATCAGGATAACCTACCAAAATTGGAGAAATTGAGGAAATTTCTGTGGTTATACATACAGTGCCTCCATTTCAAAACTTCCCACCCCTATTATTTCTTTTAGCAGGGAAAATTTCCTGTAGGGAAAAAACACGTAAATTGAGATATGGAGGGGGAAGTTTAAAACCAGTGCCAGTTGTATTTTAGGTTGAATCCCCCTACCCCTAGCTACCCCCACTTAATAATTTTAAATGGCACCTTCACACTTGTAACACATCATTTTGAATATCTTAATAATCCTCACTCAACCCCGTTTAGAAAACTGAAATTGGTTGATCCGTTCTCGTTAAATAGGGCAAAAAGAAAATAAATGATAACAAAATGCAAAATAAATTAATGAATTTATGGAACCGCTACCACTGACTCAATAACGGTGTGTGTATGTTTCTTTTTTACACAGAGTTTCTTGCGTTAGCTGAAAGTGAGATTAGGGCACACAGTTTCTGCTTGGCTACAGTTAAAATCAAATGGTGAAAACACGTATCAGACTTAGTTATTCCTGATTTTAAACTGTTTGTCAAGTGGTGTCAGTTGCACTGACAGTAATACAAATCGTAATGGTGTACACTTTACAACAAAGAACTGAAATTATTTTTATTTATGGTGCTGAAAATAGGTGTGCTCGTATGACAGCCCGGGTTTTTAATGAAATTCATGCAGGCCAAAATGTGAGTCATCGATATGTTCTAGACCTTGTTCAAAAATTTTAAGAGACCGGTTCTGTGTGCAAACTATGTCAATTTCGAAAATCGCTAAGTTAGTAAATATTTCAGTTGGTTCTATACACAAAGTTTTAAAACTAAACAAGTTCTTTCCTTACAAAATGAGTATTCATCAGCAACTCAGTGAGGATGACTATGATAGGAGAATTGAATTTTGTGAACTAATGACTGCGAGAATTCAAAATGACCCGAATTTAATAAAAAATATTTGCTTCAGTGATGAATCAACTTTTTTTCTTAATGGCTTTGTAAATAAGCATAACTGTAGATACTGGGATAATGAAAATCCACACTTGTTTCGAGAGGATCATACGCAATATCCACAAAAAATAAACGTCTGGGCTGGAATTCTGGGAAACGAAATAATTGGCCCTATTTTTATTGAAGAAAATTTAACGGGTCAATTGTATTTGAACTTATTGGAAAATGTAATCGATCCACTCATAACACAGTCCTTGGAAAGCCAAGTTGATGAAAGAGACAACCCGCTCTTGGATGAACAAAATTTACATTTTCAACAGGACTGCGCACCGCCACACTACGCATTGCATGTCCGACAGTGGCTCGATCAACGGTATCCTGACAAATGGATTGGCAGAAGAGGCGCTCTGGAATGGCCGGCGAGATCTCCGGATTTGACGCCATTGGATTTCTTTCTCTGGGGTTATTTGAAGACAATGGTATACAAAACTCCCCCGCAGGACATTCAGGATCTAAGACACAGGATTACTGCCACATGCAGACAAATTACTAACGAAACATTTACAAATGGAATTTGAGAATAGATTGTACTTTTGCTTAGCTACCAATGGTGCACATTTTGAACACCTTATAAAGTAAGGTACATTTATTTCATTGCAATAGCTATTATTCTATTTTTTATTATAATTCATTTTCTTTTTGCCCTTTTTACGAGGACGGATCAACCAATATCAGTTTCCTGAACGGGATTGAGTGTGGATTTTTGAGATCTTTGAAATGATGTGTTACAAGATAGGGGGTGCTATTTAAAATTATTAAGTGGGGGTAGCTAGGGATAAGGGAGTTAACCTAAAATACCACTGGCAATGGTTTTAAACTTCCCCCTCGATATCTAAATTGACGTGTTTTTTGCCTACAGCAAATTATCCCTGCTAAAAGAAGTAATAGGGGTGGGAAGTTTTGAAATGAAGGCACTGTATGTTTATTCCTTTTTTCCTCTATGATCATTCCTTTTTTCCTCAAGCATATAAGTTCGCATAAGCATATACTTCCAGATGTTTTCAGGGTATAGTTAACGTGTGAAAATGTATGATTTCCAATTATGAGCAAATATTGGCGTGATTTTCATTTGTATTTAAAAAAAAACTTATTTATAGAGTATTGATAGAACAATAGAACATTCACATCGTCATTCCGGGGTTTTCCAAAAGTATACGGATACGATGTTTTGGAAAACTCTTGTAACTACGCTAGTGATTGAGATAATTTGCAGAAAATAGGGAAATTTTCATTATTTCTATTCTATTTGCAATAACGTTTTCAAATCAAATTCTCAACATATATCCAAAAAACATTCTGGGACTAATATAATTTGATTTTTTCGTTATGAAATAATCGACATGATAAGTTCGTTGATGTGTCAATATATCAATTGATGCAAAGAGAAGGTAGTATGCACACTTAGATTTGGTTTCAATAAATATAAATTATCATATAAAAACATATTTATGGTATCAGGTAGGGAAGGCTTTGGGCTATGGTGCATAGAAGACTGAATAAATTGCTATTCTCAAACGTTTTTGATCATACGATCTTCATCAGGACATAATATGAGACATGTAGTACAAATAACTCAATTCTCAGAATTTTACAGAAAGGTGAACAACAGAAGAAATGATTTTGTGAATTATTTCATATGTTTCTTTATAATATAATCTATTTTGAAGTGAAACAAACAACAACTCGTGAACAGGAAAATATCTAACCACAAACCAAGACGGGGATATGTCAATTATCGAGGAACAAAACGCAGCAAATTTGAAAATAACCAGAGGAGTAGGAATATAATTCGAAATGAAGAAGAAGTACGGAGAAGGAAAAAATAATTTTATAATGACTTGAAAATAGCATTAAAAATGCTCTGATTCAAGTGGATCTGGGTGTTGACGCAATTCTTATTCCTAATAATTTCTCTCAATACTACCAGACCCTCCAATTGAGTTATTTAAGGCATGTTTATGTTTAATTCTTGTATTCATTTTTCTCGCAGTTTTTCTGATATAAGAGGTATTACAATTATTGCAGATAAGTTTTTAGATACCACTTTTGTCGCTGGTATTAATTTTATCTTTGGTGTTCACAAGTAATAAACCCAAAGTATTAGAAGTTCTGAAGGAAATTTTAATGTTATAGAATATTCTATGGAATAATTTTGAAATATCCAAGGAGATGTGGTATAAAAATGCAAGTGAAATATATTTTATATCTG
The DNA here is from genome assembly GCA_018342105.1 of Gonioctena quinquepunctata. NCBI lineage: Eukaryota > Metazoa > Arthropoda > Insecta > Coleoptera > Chrysomelidae > Gonioctena > Gonioctena quinquepunctata. The sequence continues at coordinate 1,131,003 of JAFIRS010000023.1, read as the reverse complement.
TACGATTATGGATGGAAGGATATGCTATACTTCTTTCTCTTTCAAAAGAGATTTTATCAATCAACTCAGTGATAATATTGGGATTATATCCATTATTTATTGCAATTTGTTTCAGAATGTTGACTTTTGATAGTTAAGGACAGATGAAGAACCTTTCAGAAGTATATATATATTTGGGAATAAAAGGCAGCCATTTTGCATTGAAACGGATGATTGGAATCTGCATGGATAATATCATCGGTTCTTAATATGTCAAACAAAAGTCCATTTTCTGTTTTAGTTATTGTTAGATTTGGGAAATTTAATGAAGTATTGGCCTCTAATTCAATGGTAAATTTTATTTCAGGATGTTAATTGTTCAATTTGTATAAAATCTTTTAATCTCATAACTTGTGAACACCAAACGAAAAAGTAATCCTAATGACAAAATACCTCTTGAATCAGACAAACTGTGAGAATAAAGAAACAGGCCTTCAGTTTTGGCGCTCATTTGGAAGATCATAACCATACCTTCGATTTATCCAATGGTTCCAAAATATTACACAATGTCAACAACAATAACTAACTTAAATTAGATCTGTTGGAGGATCGGGAAATATTAAGAGAAATTACTAGGAATAGAAGTTGCCCTAATACTCAACAGAGCATTTTTAGTCCCATTTTCGAATCATTATAAAATTAATATCATTATTGTTCCTTACCCTTACTTCTTTTCCCTTTTGAATTACATTCCTACTTCTCTGGTTATTTTTAAATTTGTGGCTTTCCATTTCTCAATTGGCATATCCCCATTTTGGTTCATTTTCAAGCGACGAAATCAAAAAGAGGGAGGTTCTCTATTCGACCCGTATATTTTATGTTTTTCCATCATATTTTTTTATGTATGATCACTCATAACTTTTTACTGAGGCGTCCGATTCCGATAATTCTTTTTTCAGTGGATAGGGTGTACTTCGACTTTGGTCCCATTTGAATTTTAAAGATGAAATCCACCCCTATGGGTAGCGGAATGAAGGATATTGATCACTCACCCTCTGAATTCTGATCCGTTAAGCGATTCTATCAGGCATAACTTTTTACTGGGTTCTTCGATTTGGATGTTTTTTTTTTAATAGATAGGGTATACCTTATATTTGGATTTCGAAAGGAATTAGCCACCCTTACGGGTAGAAAAATAGGGCATAATTGATTTTTCACTAGTGAACATTAGCACACACATACGTAGTTGACAATGACAGGTCGCTACTGACATTATTCTTGTTCCGTCCAAATCAGTATATTTTATGAGAGGATGGAATGATATACAAAGTAATGAAATACCAGAACCAGAACAACGAAAATAATTTATATTACAACAAATAGTAAAAGTGGATAATCATATTATTTAACTGGTAATAGTTGAAGTAAGGTGGGTAAGTAAGTATTTTGGAAGTAATCAAAAAACAAGTAGGTAGTGATTGGAAGATTTTAGCCACAAAAAATTTAAAAATTAAAACTTTTTAACAAAAAATTAAACCGACAAAATACGGAATTGAAAAGTAAAAATAAAAACTTTTAACAAAATTAAACCGACGAAAATCAACTGAAAGCAAAATAAAATAAACCGTCTTAGTCTAAATGATAATTGAGCTCTAAACTAATGTAAGTAACTGATTTTGAGTCGGCGCCAAACAAACTAGCAATTGAATTAGGTGAAGCGTAAAATGATGGCAGCGAGATGCACGGCTGCGTTTTGATGACTTCTTTCATAGATAATGATCTTCGATAATTGTTTGTTTGGCGCCGACTCAAAATCAGTTACTCATTATTTAGAGCTCAATTATCATTAGACTGAAAGGTTTATTTTATTTTGCTTTCATATTTCGTCTTAATTCGTTAAAAGTTTGTGGTTAGATATTTTTTTGGTCACAATTTATTGTTTGTCTTACTTCAGATTAGATTATATTATGAAGTGGCATATGATAATGTTTCACAAAATCATTTCTTCTGCAGTTCTAGTTTCCGTAGAATTCTGACGAGTGAGTTATTTGTATTACAGAAAACATTCGTTTCATTTAGTTTCACTTGGTAGTTCGTTCGTTTGTTCGTTAGGGTCACATCTTGGAAGTGAATTTTGACCGACTTCTAGTCGTCCGATTAATTTGAAATTTGGCAAGGGTTAATAATTCCGGTGACAATGTATTATGGAATTTTTGTTAGAGAAAAAAAACAAAAAGGTGGCTTTAAGATGGTGGACGAGATTTGTAATTATGGTCCGATTTGATTCAAAATTGATATGTGGGGGTGTCAAAATTTGTAAATTCAAGATGGTGGCTCCAAGATGGCGGACGAGTGTTGTGATTACGATCCGATTCGATTCAAAAAGGTATGTGTGGGTTTTCGGGGTCGAAAATTATGAATTTTTGGTCAAAATTCATAAATTCATGATGGCGGCTCCAAGATGACGGACGAGTTTTGTGATTATGATCCGATTCGATTGAAAATTGGTATGTGGGGGTTTTCGCGGTCGGAGATTATGAATTTTTTGTCAAAATTCGTAAATTCAAGATGGCATGCGAGTTTTGTGATTATGATCCGATTCGATCGAAAATTGGTTTGTGGTGGTTTTCTGAGTCGGAGATTATGAAATTTTTGTCAAAATTCATAAACTCAAGATGGCGATTCGTTTCAAAATTGGTAAGCGGCAGTTTTTGCGGTCGGATATTTTGAATTTTTTGTAAAAATTTATAAATTTAAGATGGCGGCCTCAAGATGGAGGATGAGTTTTCTGATTATGGTCATATTTCATTCAAAATTGGTATGCGGGGGTTTTCAGGTTCGGAGATCATTAATTTTTTGTCAAAATCCATAAATTCCGGATGGTGGAAGAGTTTTGTGATTATGGTGAGATTCTATCCAAAATTGGTGTGTTGGGGTATTTGGGGTCGGAAATCATGATTTCTTTCAGCTAAAAACTAACAGGGAAGAGACCTTGTAATAACGATGCTCTATTAGAAATGAACAGATTTAGGCGGACTTACTAAAAAGCAAAAAATAAAATAACTAATAAAAACTATTTTTAAAGACAATCTGTTATTCAAGCCGCGTACTAAAACGTATAAAATAAATTTAAGGCATCGCTAATTATTTTTTGTTGAAATATTTGGTTTCAAAAAGCTATTCATAAAATTATTACTCCGACAAGTTACTACTTACCAACCAATCATTGTCCAATTGAATTAATTGGTATCTACTTTTATGAACACAAGCTTTTTGAAACCAAATAATTCAAAAACAATCATTAAATCATTGTCAGCGATGACTTAAACTTATTTTATACGTTTTAGTACACGGCTTAAATGAAAGCTTGTCTTTAAAAATATTTTTGATTATTTATTTTTGATTTACATTTAAATGAATTTCTTTCACTTTTCAGAATTCTTCTAATGATGATCGTATGATCGAAAACGTTTCATAACAGCTATTTTCATTACTCCCAACAAAAAACTAAGCTATTCAGTTCGTTTGGAGAAAATTTGATTGCACCTAACAATAAGGCATTTATTTGAATCGAAAGCTCTGATCACCTATCATGTTAAGGCAGTATTATATGAAAATTATTTCCTGTAGGTACTGATTGTTTTCATTTGTCAAAACTCTTCTAGCCAGTTCTTCATTTTATTTGTGATTTATCTGTGTCAAATAGTCTTATTAACATTTTTCATTTCCGTGTTATTATACGATACGCTCCTGGAACTTGAACACATGGTCTTTCAACCCATTACGAAAACAATTCATACCTCCAAAAGGAAAGGTGATAAATATAAAAATATCTCCAATAAGTAATTGCCCCATGAAGTATTGTTATGTTCTGGAAGTATTTTATTGCGGTTATCGTCCTCAGCGGTGTTGTTACTGTTACAGGCGTGTTGATATACCTGAAATATGGCCCTAATATCCACGAAGCGTCTGGTAGTCTCTATAACTTACTCTTGGGACTAATACGCCGCACCTCTCCGTGACATTAAAACCAAAAATATGCGTTACACCACATGCATCTGTATTAATGGTAGATGTAAAAACGTCCGGAGGATATATTATATTCATAAAATTTCAAGCAGATTCGAATTGGGGATAAGCAATTTGGGATCCTGATATATTACAAAATCCCCTCGATCACCATTCACATCATTCGTAAACAATGTTCAGTGTCACTCAATAAAATAAATCCAGTGATTAATATTTTTTGAATTGATATAATAGAATAGAATATAACTTTATCTAACTACATTATATACAAACATACATTGGTAGCAAGTCGGAATGGGCTAGTAACTCCCCAAAACATTCACAAGTGTGTATGAAAACAAAGTTTGAAATTTAGCTAATGTAAAGTGTAAAGATAAAACGAATGTAAAGCTATATTAATTTTTTGACGAACAATATACAAAACTCAAGAAATCATAATCCAGTGATAAAAATTCATTTATCTGATGGCATGTCATAAACGTTATGTCACTCAATTTAGATGACATAAGGATGCACATTATGGTACTTAGTCCCATAATGAATTCATTATGGTACTAAGTGCCATAATGAAATTCTATATGAAAAACATGTGATGGTGAGATCAAAAAAGTTTAATCAAAATGCATAACTATCTACAAAACTATCTATTATAAATGGTAAAGGAGCAATTACTACAATTTGCAATATTAATTCCAATGGATTCTAGAGTTTTTACATCAGTAGTTGATGCTTCTTGGTAAACTTGTAATCCTGTTTGGTTGTTGGCACCAAAAATTGCTTCTTATATTTTTTTCTTTTGCTCTTTCGAATTTTCGATGTGACCTTCAGCAACGCATTGCTTTTCCATCCGCCATGGCGTTTCACGGTACACAGATCAGCTCCAGAATCGGCCAAAAATGAAGCAGACGATCGCCGAAAACAATGTTTAGTACCTTCTTCAGGGTGAGGTGAATTCAAAAAAGTGGCAATAACTTTTGGCATTTTACCAAAGGTGTGAATTCCAACGGGTGGTTTCGTGCTTTTCTTATTTTTATAAGTGACAAATAAACGTCGATGGTTTGTGTTGCAAGGTCGTATTTTCACATATTGTGTGACAAGTTCTACCATATTCAATCCTGGGATATGCCCCCTATGTTACAAAAAATTATCGCATTACATTTGTTTTTGTATTCGGTAAAGTAATTCTGAAAACGGATCCTTCATCTATCACATTTTCAACAAGCATATATGTCAGTTCCTCTCTTCTGCATGCTCCACTTAGTCCAATTATCATAGCAACTTCTTTAAATAAATATGTATCATCTGATGCTTCCGTTAAAAACTTTGTGACATCTTGTTTAGTTAAATTTTTTTGGATTTTTCAGCTCTGTAACCTCCTGATTCACGTTTTAGTAATGCAACCAGCTGTAGGTACTTACTAATATCGACGTTTTTTCTTGTTAATAAAATACTTCTTATCATCGAATAATACGACCAGAAGAAGATGTTTTCTTTTGTTAGATAAGCATCTAAAGTAAGCCAACAATACTTTTTCATGAGTGATATTCTTAGTAAAACACCATTTTTCGTTCCGATTAAACGCTATTTCATATAAACGTGATTTTTCCGGCAAAAGGGAGTCCACGATATTTCGCGTCATTTCTTCCAAATCAGAAGGTAAACTACCAGTTTCAGAATCACTCATTATTATTTAAATTATATCCAATTCTACGTGACAATTGTGTTTGACAGCAGATAAATAAATATTGCCGTTACAACTTGACGTTGTCAAGGAAATGGCAAAGCACAGCTTACTAACCTACTTATATTTGAAACTACACATATACTTACTCCTTCAAAAATAGTTGTCATTGTGACATGTCAAAAATGCAGTTTTTAATTTTTCGAAAATGTATTAATATAAATGCTTTCAGATAAAATTTTGTATGTAATACGAATCATAAACAATCATTATGGCACACGTCGTGTTATCGGACTCGGCTACGTCTCGCCCAATAACATTCACCATAATGATCATCTTTATGATCCTTATTACATAAATAACTATTATGTCAGCGTTTGTTGACAGCGTTTGGATGTGATTTGACTGACTCGTGTTATACTTATGGATATATGATTGGAAGGTGAAGCTGGCAACATTTTTGTGTATCTCGATGAGCGTGTGATAAATGTACAGTGAAGGAAGGGACAATGTCCCTGATCAATGAAGATTGGTTTGCAATGTTCACGATATTCAGCATGTGCAATAATACGCATTGCTTTTTTCTGTAGTAAAAAAATATTTAAGGCGTATTCTGAGTTGCCCCAGAAGATAATTCCATAGCTTAATATGGAAAAATATACTGTTGTTAGTGTAAACAGATTGGTTATATTTTTCAGTTGTCGTAGTAGGAATATGGTGCTAGATTATTCTGCTGCTCAAGTGATTTATGTCTTTTCCAGCCTATTTTGTCATCTATTGTTATTCATAAAAACTTTGCAATATTTTCTGATTCACTGCTAGTGCTAGGAGTAGTTTTTGTTGAAAAGTATAATTTCTGTGTTTTATTTGTGTTTATTTTCGAGTTGTTTGCTGAGATACCCTTTTTTGCCCTGATTTCTAGTTCTTCTGTCGAGAGTGTCAAGATTGTTACTGAATATTCTGAGGTTATGAATGATGTATCATCAGCAAACAAGATGCATTTACTGTCATTCAAGTACTTACTGATATCGTTTACATAGATGACGAATAATAGTGGCCCAAGCACTGAGCCTTGGGGACCCCCATACTTGTCCATTTTGTATCAGATTTGACATGATTCAAACTGACATACTGTAGACGGTTTCCCAAATCCCATAGAAACCTAACTTTTCTAGGAGGATATAATGGGAGACATAAAGTTAGTGCAGTTATTTTCCATTGTTCCAGACCCTCGATCATGCCGCCGATGGTATCTTGTAGAGCATGTATTGTAGGGTGACCTGCTCTGAACCCGAACTGTGTGTCACTCAAGAAATTATTGCCTTCCATTGATATGTGATGTCTTTCTGTCCCCAATATGAAAATAGATACTACAATAAATTTATGTACAGATGAAATGGAAAGATTTCTGTCATAATCAGATCTCCCCGTTTATTTTGAAGAACTTTCTGAGACTCACAAATCTTCAATATTATGGCCAGTATATTCAACGTTGACAGTTCGGGAAGGAGGTTTGGGCCGAATTTCAGTTATATATTTTTTGCAATCGAATTCATGGGTGAAAAATATGGCATCGTATAGAGTAGGCATCATATAATCCTAGCAAATAATTTAGAAAGGATCACATTATATTTAAAAAAAAAATCAAAAAATATCAGTACAGTACCTTGAGTTGAGCCATTCGTCCCGCATATGTTGTGGTAAATGTGGTGTGGTATGGGACGTAGTTTGGGATGTTTGGGTATCTGGTAATCCAAGTAAAAACTGCTTCTGGTAATGCGTGTTTATATTGGAAATAAAATTAACGATTAAAAAATTTTAACGCACATTTTTTATGTTTGTTAAATTCACTTCAACTTATTTATTCTGCACCGCCCGGTGGTAATTTCAACATTACATTTACAAATTCGATGTCATTCAATTTATCCTCATTTTGCGGGAAAATAACTGGGTGAATTACTTATGTTTCTCATGAAGTTAACCAATTATTTTTTATTGCTATATATTTCCTCGACCAGTCCAATATAATAACTATTGGACGACACTTTCCGATTGCTTTCAGCCGAAAATCTGACGAGAACGCAGTCTCCAGTTATGAGTGCATCGACAGAGTGGTCAAAATCCTTGTTCAGCTCTTCAGGGACATAATTAGATTCACCAGAGCTCACAATAAAATCTTCTTTACTATCTTCAATTTCTGATTCATGTAAAATCTTCTTCCTTCTTTCAGCCTGAGTCTTAGATGAGTGCTCTTGCTGATTCGCGGTTTTGTTTTCCTCATCACTTAGAACTTTCTTTTTCACATTTTTTTGGGTCTCCGAAAATCTTTTATTTTCTATTTTTCCAGTTCTTCCTCTTCAGGAGTCTAAGTCGAAATTTTGTCTTGTCTTGCGTTATTTGTTCGTCAGTTTTCTTGATTCTGGAAAAGGTCAGCATCAGTGGATGGATTCCTGCTTTCTGGAATCCTGATAGGATGTCCTGTTTTCACATCGCTTTGTCGAAATCAACTCTTATCAACTCCGGTAGATGATGAATTGTTAATGTTTCACCAAGATCAGAAGTCATCCTGGCAAAAGCTGCAGTATTGTAATATGCTTTGAACGGTCAGTATGCAGAAACGTCCAAAGGATGCATTCGATGACTGCAATGAGGCGGGAAGGTTAGTAAGTGCACTCCATCAGATTCTGCCAAAGAAACGACATCAATGTTCACGTGACTTTCGTGAGTGTCCAATATTTTATGAGATGTTTCATTACTGTTACAGAATTATCTTTGGTCATCCACCCACTGGGATAGGCCAAGCCCAGAGTATTCTCAGGGTCATTCAGAATCATATGATTTTAGAATTTCTACAAAGGGTAGGCGGCAAAGTGTTTTCTGTGGCATTGATGGAGTAGCAATCAGTTATAAGTTTTTCTCTTCCTGCAATTGCTACCTGCCCAACTTGTTTCTGATCTGTAGTGTCAATAATTATTGGATTATGCATCCTGTTTCGTAAAGGTGAATATCATTTCAGCTGGAAATTCATGTTTATCCAATATGAATTACAGATTTCTAAAAAACTCACCAACTATTATTTGTTGGAGCTTGTCGACCTTCCCAAACTAGTGGCTTCCGGTTGTCTCAAAGATAACGGTTTATTTCCATCCATGAATCCTAGCAACCAATCTCTTCCGGCTGATTTGCATTCATCCCATTCTCCTAACTACTTGGCAAACTCGTACGCGATATCATTTTCTTGGTTAATACCAAGCCATAATGCATTTGGCTGCAAACTTTAAGAAGAAGTTACTCCCGTTCCTTTTTGGCGTCATATTCGTATCTGTCCTACTGCTCCTCAGGTAGACCTTCAGCTTTTTGGTCAAGTCGTTGTAGTGACAAAAAGCTGTAGCTCAGATCGTCAGCCACTCGCATAATTTTCAGTTTACAGCACCTTCAATTTGATCTTGAATTTTCCTCAATCTCTCAGTCTTTTTTGTGTAAATCCTAGAATACCAGAGGAAAATGCAAATAGGTACAAACCTCCCGTATCGAGCGGGAGGTTTGGCTCATGATTCGAATATGCAATTTTCTGACCCTTTCTTTCCACTTATTCAAAATCATGAAAATGTGCCTGGATTTCCCGCGCAATGTAAAGTTTGGTTATGTTCCACAGCGAAAATGTTTGCTATAATAACCACAAATTGCGTTGTGAAAATACTTGACATTTCAAAAGACAAATAAGTAAACTGATACAAAACTAATTTCTAAAATAATCACTTACGTGAATGAACTCCCGATTGTTCACCACGCAGCCGCACTTCCAACAGAAATTAGTGTTGAATGGTCACACTTGCCTGAAACGTTTTAGGAAGGTAATATTGTGATGGACCCAAACCTCCTACGACCCAAACCCCCCGACCCTCCCCTAATATAAATATCAAACTAACATCGATATTACGCTCAACCTGAATCTACGCACATTTTTAAGGAGGAAATCGGGGAATTATGTTTCGAAAAACTCCTAAATTCTTACCCTGAATAGTTCAACAAATGTTTTATTTTTTCAACTTGCAGGATGTAGTTGCTGATGGACGTTTTGGTGCTTGTAGGAAAGAACTCTGCTGGTTAACAGTGGACGACTTGAATTATTTCAAATCTGTTATTTTCAGTGAATTGAAAAACACAATAAATAGGTTTCTAGGTCATTTACAATGAATGGAAACTTTCATGCTATTTGCAAAAAATATTCGCGTCCGCGTTTTTAGAAAACGATTATCAATAATACTTAAAATTGAGAATGAACAAAAACTGTCGTGGGAAAAAAATAGAGGGTATGGCCAAAGATATAACGATTTTTTTTGAATTCTCAAATCCCGATTAGTAAACAAGTCAGATCTGTAAATCGTACTTCCCGATTGATATCGTAATTTTCTAGACCACCTACCACCTAGAAGAGACAAAGGTACACCCCGGTAGAAATATATTATAGAGGTCCATATTGGTGTACCTCCAGGAATCTGCTCTCTACTAAAGGTAGATCTTTCAAAGTACTCAATGCCCAATTTCTCAAGATGGAAGAAGATATTGTCAATATTCCTGCAATTGAAAATATGCGAAGTTGCAATAATCAGAATCTTCAAAATCCGGCTCGTCAAATGCGGAAAGGCAACGGAGGGAGCAATTCCCTCCACCCAGAGAGCTGTTGAATACATCTCGAAAGAAACCGATGAGAGGAGGATGTGATGAGAAATCAGGCTATATAATAGAAATCAGCAATAAACAAACTCAAAAACACAATAAATGGGGCAATTAAAGAAAATGTGATCGAGTGTCTCCATCTGAGCTTGGTTACAAGAATTTGGCAGAAATGGAATTACATAGTCTTAGCTGTGCAATGGTTCTTGTGTACTTGATGGGCATGGTCGAAGAAATATATTTCTGAGGAGAATTATGTAAAATCGAGAAAGAGTTATACATGGTCAGGAATGATGACCATTGCAAAAGTAATAGATCAGCCTCATACAGGTTTTCTCTGAATTTAAATAGGATGTATTTCTTCTTGGGTTTGATATATTCCAGGGAAGGGTTGGCGCACATATCATCGGCGTGTATCACCGTTAAAAATGATTTGACCTGCAGTATCCAGTTATATGTAGGGTCAGAGTAAGTAAGCTGAAGTTAACGTTTGAGAATAATTTTTGGTAAACGGGAGTCATTCATTTCGAAGATTTTTATTACCAGTTCAGTGTCCATTTGAAAATATTGTACGAAAGTTTGACACGACCACATTCAATTCTGACTGCATAGTCCGGTGTATGGAATGGGAGTGAAAGAACTCTTTTTAAAAATTGTGTGTGTACTTGTTCGACGATGTGGACATAGCGTAGACCCCAGACAGGAATGCAGTTGGACATAACACTAAGGACAAGAGAGTCAAAGAGACGCAGCCTGATTCGCATTTATTCAACCTTGGTCTAAGCAAGGAGTGGGAGTAATGCAGCAGTAGCTTGCTTAGCTTTGGCATTGGAACCATCAGCCATATCACGAAAAAGGGAAGACGATTTGAATAAGACGCCAAGATATGTATATGAGTTGGAAGTTTCTATTGGATGTCCATCAAACGAAAAGCGGAAGTCTGTTCTATAGGGACCTCTGGAGGAAACAACAATTTTGGTTTCTGCAGAATCAACTGATAGACGATTGGATTGAGTGTAATTCTCCAGAAGCTTGAGTTTTTTAGTTACGTCAATTTCGGATTGGCTCAGAATAACGATGTCATCGGCTTACAAGAGCATATGGAGTTCATTTGAGTTATCTATGTTAATACCACGAGCACTATTGTTCTTAAAATATTCTTCAATATCCGATAGAAAAAGGGCAAATAGTAGCGGGCTTAGAACTTCCCCTCGTAAGACTCCTTCAGAAATGGTGAATGTACGAGAGTTGGTGATTTCCCTTTCAAAATCAACAAAAATGGCGAATATTTTACGATTTTTGAAACGAAGGGAGAGGTGAATTACCGAGGACAGTGTATAAACATTGTCACTACAACCTCTTTTTTTGTCTAAAGCCAGATTGACATTCCGGTAATATGCTAAATATTCCAGTCCAACTCACTAGACGGGAGTATATTATGTGCATGAAAACTTTGGCAATGCAGTTAACTAGAGCTATGCCTCGATAATTAGACGGATCGCTGGTGGGGCCTTTTTTGTGGATCATCTTCAAAATTACTTCAGACCAACTTTTGGGTGGAGACCCAGTGTCTAGAATTGTTTCGAAAGATGAGGATGAGAACAAGATCCAGTTATTAGGAAGGCTTTCCAGGAACTCGAAGGGAACTTCATCATTTCCGGGGGATTTATTGTTTCTGCAGTGATTGAGTGCATCGTATATATCATATGTCGTGATTGAAAGATCAAAGTGCGGGTTTCTATTGTCAAAAAAAAGTGTGTTGTCTAACATACTTGGCTTATAAATATCTGTGTAGAAAGATTCCCATTCGATAATGTCTAAGGATGCAGGAATCCCAAGGGGTTTCGAGCTTTATTAATGGCCTTGCAAAAAGTAACTGAGTTACTAGAATTCATGAGAGAGAGAGAGAGAGAATCATATTACGTTCGTTATCATTCTTCTTGTGATTGAATGATTTCCTATAAGTATTTTTCAAGTCTAGATATTCAGATTTGAGTACTGGAAGTTAGAGATTTGCACATTTTAAATTCATGACTTACCCGATGTTTGAGTGCAATATACTCATGATCAAACTACGGTTTGCTTTTGAAAGTGTAGCGACCGGGAGGGCTGGAGATTTTTGAGAGATCTAGAGTGTCACATGCTTGATGTATAGTTGTTATTGAGATATTTTGACAATCTTCTATAGTAGGGTTGCCCATTCGATAAATAAATAATAAATCCGAGTTCATCATGTGTAATTTGTAAGGTAATATATCATTTTAAGAAAGTCTGAGGATTTTTGATTTAGGATAGCGGAGAGTTTTCATTTGAGGGGATCCTCACGTTGAGGTTAAGAAGGCAGGAGACTGATAAATGATCTGACATGGAAAACATATTGTCAACAGAGAAATCTTCAATTTTTTACAAAAAATAATTGTTTACCCAAACCAAATCGACAATGATTCTGCCCATTGCTCCTATAAATGTATACTGATTGGACGGTCAGAGTTACTTCTTCCATTCAGTAGTGTAAAACCATTGCAGTTCATAAAATAAAACAGGGAACGGCCTCTTGGGGTTAACGTACGATCAAGGCTCAATCTTTGACTGTATAAATTTGTATTTTCGAATATTTCATGGGGAGAAAAATCAATATCAGAAACTGGAGTTGAAGTCGCCCCCCATTATAAGAAAATTCCTCAATGATATCTGTTGAAGAGTCTTGAAACAGCTCTAATATGTACTTAATATCTAAGCTATGTTTAAAGTAAAAATTACAGATGATAAATTTATAATTCGATAAGACAAAAGATCCACCAAGGAGACTTATCAATAGGGGTCAGTAAAAAGTTAGGGTTACAGATAATGGAGAGACCACCACTTGCTCGGCCAACTAATATCACCGAGTTAACATTATGTTCGAAGAGACAAAACACTATACAATCTGAATAAAATGAATGGAATCGCAAATGGTCGAGTGTTTTCACAAATCCCCGTTTGTGTATGCGAATATCGTAAACTAATTTTCCGAGAAAAAAAAAACAGTTCTTCAGTCAAAAAAATTCGCCTTTTTGTTCAATATTGTAGAAATCTAGCCTTATTATTGCTTGAGGTATCTTGTTCTAATAATGTATACTTATTCAGACAATTATTTGGAACACTGAAAGCCTGTATTTTGGCGTTCTCCGCAAATTTCCTGTTCTGGTGCTTCCCAAGAACAGAATATTAAACATAAGCACTTGGATGTAGCATTATCTAAAACCGAATGAAAAGAGATGACATTTGTAATTGCTTCAGTTGTTCCTGAATCCAAATTGTCTAGGACAAATTGGAATCTAGATTTGAAATTAATCTGTTTTTAACTAGATACTCAGGAATTAGAGAACTTGGGCGAAAGTTTTCAACTTTTTGTGGTTCACCTTTTTTTAGTATAGGCAAAATCACTGCTATTTTCAACACATCAGCAAAAATACCTAGAGAGAAACATTCATTATATACAGGGTGGGGCACCCCATACGACACGGTCCCTGTAAACCAAACCATTAATTCCTACGGGAATTTCTCCATTCCATTATATGTATATTGATAAGGGCTGCGAAAGGAAATTATTTTGGAGTCTACAGGGTGGCTCAAAATAGTGTGACATATCAAAGTTGTGTTTTTTGAAAGGAACACCCTGTATTTCGTTACACTTTTGAATATATCAGAAAAAATAATATGATTTCATAAAAGGTACTATGTACCTAACTATAACGGAATCCCGCCGATTGTTCTCAAGAAATGTGCCCCCGAACTAACACCTGTTCTTTGCAAGTTGTTCAACCACTCTTACAATTTGGGGGTATTTCCGTCCAATTGGAAAATTGCAAGAGTACAGCCAGTCCCTAAAAAAGGCAAAAAGGCCCTACCTAGCAACTACAGACCTATCGCACTGCTATCTATTATTTCAAAGGTCATGGAAAAGCCATCAACATCGAGCTCATGAAATATCTGGAAGACTCAGGAATTGTCAACGATAGGCAATATGGCTTCCGCCATCAGAGATCAACTGGTGACCTGCTCGCACGTCTCACAATTTTGGCAGCTATCATTGAAAAGCATGGAGAAACTTTAGCTGTGGCATTAGATATCTCCAAGGGTTCGATCGAGTTTGGCACCAGGGACTCCTCGCCAAGCTTCCGTCTTATGGCTTTTCCCCTCAGCTGTGTTCTCTGCTTGCTAGTTTTCTCAAACAGGTCTTCCATGTAGTGGTCGATGGAGTTTCATCTGACACTCTACTCATAAATGCTGGTGTTCCGCAAGGATCCATTCTCGCACCAACACTATTTCTACTTCACATCAACGACCTGTTGAAAGCAACTTCATGTCCAGTACACAGCTTTGCCGATGATAGTACCCTCCATACCGCTTCTTCTCAGGGCCCCTATATCAGCCCGTGAAACCAGAAATGAACGAGGTAGAAATGTTAATAATATAAATATGGACTTGGCAACAATTCTCGAATGGGATCTAATAGCTTGGTAGAATTCAATGCAAACAAAACACAAGCATGTCTTTTCTCTAGAAAGCCGATCTCACTGTGCCTAACATAACTTTGTCAGGAGTAACCATACCACTGAAGCCATCCATATCGATGCTTGGTATTACTATCAGCAATAACCTTCCTGGGAAAATCACGGAGGTCCATTGCCAAAAGTTCATCCCAAAAACTTGTTTTTCTGTTTCGTGCCATGAGCTATTTCACCCCTAGTCATCTGCTTATGATCTATAAGGCACAGATCCGACCTGTCCT
Source organism: Gonioctena quinquepunctata (assembly GCA_018342105.1). Lineage (NCBI taxonomy): Eukaryota > Metazoa > Arthropoda > Insecta > Coleoptera > Chrysomelidae > Gonioctena > Gonioctena quinquepunctata. The sequence continues at coordinate 1,115,863 of JAFIRS010000023.1, read as the reverse complement.
GGAATACTGTTCCCATATTTGTAGTGCGGCACCTAAACATATCCTGAGGCTATTGGATTCTGTCCAAAAAGGCAATTCGTCTCGTCGGTGATGCTCACTTACAAACTCGCTCACTTGTCTGGAACACCGTAGAAAAGTTGGCGATTTGTCTCTATTTTATAGATATTTTCATGGGCGATGCTCTCTCTGAAATATCTACAATCGTTCCTGCTTTGGCAGTCTCTCGAGATTAACCCGTCAAGTTCAGTCATCACACCCCTCGTGGTCACTTTGGAAACCTGCAGACATCACTTTCCAAAGACTGCTTCATCCAACGAACAGCGAGGTTTTTTGGAACTCATTGCTAGGGAGGTGTTTCCCGAGGCATACAACCTTCAGAAATTTAAGAAGAACACCAACTCCTACCTTTTCTAGGTTCCTCACGATGTTCTCTGAACATTACAGGATATCCCTTTCGTGGGAACCAGAACATAAAAAAAAAAACCGTTCTCGAGTTATTGATTTTTCATGAAAATGCTAGGTACAATTGAAACTGACCAAGCATAGAAGAGGTTTTGGGCTATTGATATCGATAAAACCCGTTTCTCAATATTATACAGAATGTTCGAAAATCATTGTCACTTTTTTATAATTTCGGACAAAGATAACTTTGTTATTTCGAATAGAACACCCTGTATTTTTTTGGTCTGAACAATATAAAATTCAATTATCTTTCATTTCATAATGGGGTTCCCTATACCTAACCTCAATAGTTTTTCAGACATTGGCTTTTTCAAATAGTAGTTCATTTCAATGCATTCTTTGAATCAAGATAGCTTTGAAACGACATTTATTTGATTTGCTCACAGAATTCTCATCGTCAGTTGTTATACTTCACTTCATCAAAAATATTCACTGTTCACTAAAATGAAGTTATCATTTACATTCATATTCTGACAGTAGTTCATTAAACAGACTATACAATTTTTTTTATTATTCAACTGGAACAACAACAAAATATGAAACACAAATGTATTTAATTCAAAGTAGGTGCTCGAAATGACGACCATACTGTTGAATACGAAGAGCCACTCTTTTTATGAAATACTTCTTAAAATTTCATAACATTTGAGGCGTCACTCTTCGAAAAGCAGCCCTTATTCTCTCCTTTCCAGTGTGGTTGGAGGAGTGTCGTAAGCCTCATTCTTCAAGAATCCCCATAGGAAAAAATCGAGGCAAGTCAAATCTGGGGATCTCACTGGCCAATTTTGTGGTCCTCCCCTACCAAACCATTTATTCGGAAAGCACATATTCAAAAACTGTCTGACACTGAATTTGAATTTTGCCGGAGCTCCATCCAATTGAAACCTCATCCGTTGTCTGATATTTAGCGGTACATTCTCTAGAAGCTCAAACAGATCATCTCGTAAAAATTCAAAAATTTTTGACCATTCATGTTTTCATAAAAAAAGTATGGTCCTATAACTTGTGTACCTATAATTCCTCCCCACACGTTGACATACCATCTATTCTGGTGTTCCAGAGTGCGGAAAAAATGAGGATTCACATCACTATAATGATGGAAGTTGTGTCTGTTCACTAAGCAATTGTTATGAAAAGTAGATTCGTCAGAAAATAGAATGGAATCCAAAAAATGTTCATCCCCACTAGACTTGTCCAGAACCCATAGACAAAACTCGATTCGTCGATAAAAGTCTATTTCATATAATTCCTGGTGCATCTAAATACGGTACGAGTGAAATTTTTATTTTTTTATTACCCCAGAAATGCTCCGTCTGCTTATCCCTGTTTCTTTCCCGATCTTACGTTGACTCGTATGAGGGTTTTCTATGATTGATCCCATAATAACAAATTCATTTTCCTCATGTCCAATGATAGGTTTTGGTCTATTTGCCTTTTCATAAGCTACACTTCTAGTCCTACGAAATTGATCTAGCAATCGTTTGAAAACCAACTTGTTTGGATGATTCCGGTCTGGATATTTTTGGGCATACACCTTCGACACCAAAAGGCAATTCTCTAAACACTCACCAATCGCTAAAATCATAGCTATCCGCTCTTGAATGGGATCAGTTTTCATTTTCGAAGCTAATAATTCAGTGAGTTCAGTTTTGAATAACGTAAAACACAATAACTGTCAATATCTTTCAACAAGTTGAATAAATGTCGTTCCAAAGCTATATTGATTCAAAGAATGCATTGAAATAAGGACTACTATTTGAAAAAGCCAATATCTGAAAAACAATTTAGGTTAGGTATAGAGAACCCCTATATGAAATGAAAGATAATTGAATTTAATATTGTTCATACCAAAAAAATACAGGGTGTTCTATTTGAAATAACAAAATTATCTTTATCCGAAATTATAGAAAGTGACAATGATTTTTGAACATTCTGTATAATATTGAGAAACGGATTTTATCCAAATCAATAGCCCAAAACCTCCTTTATGCCTGGTCAGAATTCGAAGGGATGATTTCTATACATTTTGATGTTATTTAGTTTCCAATCGTACCTAGCATTTTCATAAAAAAATCAATAACTCGAGAACGGTTATAGTTAGGTACATAGTACCTCTCATGAAATCATATTATTTTTTTCTGACCTATTCAAAAGTGTAGGAAAATACAGGGTGTTCCTTTAAAAAACACAACTTTGATATGTCACACTTTTTTGAGCCACCCTGTAGACTCCAAAATAATTTCCTTCTGCAGCCTAAATCAATATACATATAATGAATAAGAGAAATTCTCGAAAAAATCAATGGTTTGGTTAACAGGGACCGTGTCGTATGGGGTGCCCCACCCTGTACAGGTAACCGGTAACCGGTAACCGGTAACTGGTGAACGGTAGTTGTATAATAATGACAATGGTTGAGCATGACCTTTTTCACTGACCTAATGATATCTATAACTTCTTCAGGAGTGACAGGAGCAAATTGAAATGATTTCACCGTTGTACTGATATTCTTTGAGGAGTCAGTTGGTTTATGATGGTTTAGGGTGGAGAAAAAATCAATATTCTCGCTATGTTGTCAAAATATCTATTGAACTCGTTCTCTGATATGAGTGTATCAGTTTTTTATGGATTTCTGTTACACATTAGCACTCTGCACTTGTTATGCGATTCATCATTGAACCAGCAAACAGGCGACTAATATCCGATATTGTTTCCACATTTTTTCAAAGAAAATTCCACACCAGTAATTTTCAACCAATCAAATTGTTTTTTTACAGATCACCATGGCAACGTATGTATTTTAGTGGAAATACCCAACAGCGAATTAAATCGGAAATTGTTTGAAGTTTTAATGACAGAATAATATTTTTTGATAATACTGGTTTTTCTTTCTTCAATTAATTTTGATACATTTCAATTACATAATTAAAATGTTTTCTTTATTCTTTGGAACCTCCTTTCTTCTTAAAAGGGAAATAGCTCGACTTTGAATTGAATGAATTAAATATCTATGTCAATAAAATATATATAATATATTGACACTATTTTATTCACTATTTTTCATTCAATACTTTCAATTTTAAGTAGTTTAGAAAAAAAAATATTCTTGAACAATTCGAAAAGTGGAACCCACAGTCCTTAAAGTAGAAACCATAATCGTCTATTAATGCGGGTAAATGAGACATAGTACGGTGATTCATCATTAAATCAACAATGTTATGATATTTTACATACAGCATGATTTTCAAATCAATACATTTTTAAAACAAAGAAGTTTGCGTTCGTTTTGACTGCACAATATTCTTTTTACTACAAAACAAGAGTTTTTGCTGACGTTTTGTACTGTCAAAATACGATGATCATAGCTCCCTATGGTGTTCGCTGACGCTGGTTATGAATGCTATGCAATAAAGCGCGTATAGAAAATTAATAAAAACGAAAAAAAGCAATTTTCTACCACTTCTAAATACTCGAAGCTTATGTAAATTGAAAATTAATCAAAATGTTATTTTCATGCAACAAGTTGAAACCAACAATTTATAGGCTAAATCGCTGCAAAGCTGTGACGCATATTAAATTGTTATGAAAAACCGTTATAATTATAATTTTCTAACCCTTGTAGTAGCTCTCAAAAACTATAAAATGAAATAATATAATATTTTACGTCCTTAAAATAGTAGATTTTGTGCTACTGAAATGTGTAGAAATGAACAATTTATAGGCTAAGAATCCATTGACGAAACTAAACCTGTATAAAAAAATAATAACATCATTATTTTCTACCACTTGTAGTAGCCCAAAGTTGATAAAAAATTAAGAATTTAATATAATTACATTGTAAATAATACAAAGCACACTAAATCTATATATGTACCTATATGAAAAATTGATAAATAATGGTTTTCTACTACTTGTATTGATCCAAAATTGATATAAAATATCAGAATATAATATGCTACGTTCTAAAGTGGTATTTTCATGCTACTACAATACGTAGAAATTAAGAATTTATAAGCTAAGAATCCATTGGTGCCCACACTGCATCTATTATAATATGTACCTACCTACGAAAAATTTATAAAATTATTAAGGTTTTAATACAATAGGTAGAAATTAAGAATTCATAGGCTAGGAATCTATTGGTGCCGAAACTGCGACGCAAACTGAATTTGTTCATATCAAATAAATGGAGAATTCCCAACTATTCTTTATACGTTGTAGTAAAAAAAAATAATAAAAAGAATCGGATTTTAGTTTCTAATTCAGGTAGCTATAAAATGACAAAATATTCAAATAATAATAATAATTGATATCATTTTGACTATTGTAATTATTGTTTATATGAAAAACGCAATTATTATAAACTATGGCAGGAGGTTGATTGAAAGCGGTGGCTCGTTCTTGCTTCAGAGCTTCGTACTTTACAGAAGTTGAAACAGACCTCATTGCATCAATTATTTCCTGATGGTGACTCGAATCTATCTGCAGATATGATTTTATTGAGTGACTACTTCCATGTCCTGTGATTTAAATTAATTGCTGTTCACCAATTCCTGTTTTGGCAAAAGTTGAAACAGCAGTGGCTCTTGCAGAGTGATTTGTTATTTTGACCTTTTTGACGTCAATTCCAATTGATGATGCCGCCGATTTGAACCAGGAAGAGACCGTATTTTGTCCAGCCGAACTGTTCTTGTACCAACCATTGGAGTTGGGGTGCTGCCAGTTTAGATTGGGAGTTGAAAATAAACGGTTGGTTTTGATGAGGCGATCTTGCTTGCTTCTTAACTGTTTGAAAAGTCCAACTGGGCCTATTTCTTCATTGAGTATATTTGGTACTAACCCCTTACTGTCATCCATTTTTTTTAACCGCCTTGGGTAGTTTTAGAGAAAACTGGATTATATTAATTGGGACCTATTGGTTTTCCTTGATCATCAATTTCCTCCACAAAATATTCTATACATGCTACAGCTCCTTCATTCCCTCTCCAGGCCAATTCATGAGCAGCGATGTAGAATTTTTTTTTTTGCAATCCCTCCGGGGTGTTTTCATCACAAAGCTCAATATTTTTTTCAACTCGTCTGTTGATAATTCGGATGAACTTGTTTTTCTCTTGGCTGGGTCCTTTTGTGACTTTCGACGGTTAGCATTTTTTGCATCTCTTGCGATTACAAATTCTGTATCGGAAAATGGATTGAATTTGCGATTGTACCTTTTAAAGAAATATCCTTGCAACTGCTTGGCTGTGAAGTTCCATAAAACTTTCACTACACTCTACTTGTAGTCTTCGGAGTTCTTTTTCCGGATATTGAACCCATAGTCTTCAAGAATAAGCGCCAGTTCCTCCACAGGTATATCCGCTCTATCAAAATCATACGATTTTTCTACGCAAAAGTTTGTAAACTGCCTCCATATGTTTGACCTGGATTTCTTAGTATTCGCGGGTGTTAACTGCTGAATCTATTGACGAATACTTTCTTGACCGAAGCGAAACATTTTTTTCCACGTCGTGCGGCTTGACAGATTCGGAACTTAAGTACATTTTAGGTCAAGGTTTCACCTAGTTGCCATGGTAACTAACCAATTAAGTCAATCAATACATTCTATGTTTTGCTAGTGTCTTGTCGGAAAAAAGAAATCGGCACTGTTGATAGTCAAATAATTAGTTCTAAAATTATTTCATTTTCAAACACAATCTGGTGTGAAATTTTACTACTGAATACCATACCCTAGTCGAAGACGAGTGATAATTTTCTAAGAATATTTATGAGCGAGAAAAAATATCCGGAAATAATTCAACCTCTAGTGGTATTACAAGTGAAAATACCGTCACGGAGATTTGTTTCAAATATAATTACCAAGAACATGTCTCAGATCCTCCGAAATGTTTGTATATTATACTTTTGTGTCTACGTGACCCAATAATTACTATTCATCAACGGAAATTTTAAAACATCTCCATCTAGAAGTGCCCCAGTTCCAATGTTTCTGGTTTTGACTAATTGATTATAAAAAAATCGAGGATGTCTCTGAAGATTATTGGAATTGTGAAACAGTGCAAAATAACTCTGAAGTATGCTATTACTGAAACATACTTTCACCTATTTCAAATGATTTCAATGGAGAAAATAAAACACAGTCGATCAACCTTTTATTCCATCCTGAATTTAACACCCACTGTCATACCAGGATGATTCAAGCTTCATTGAATCGCTGTTATGCCAAGCCGATCGCTTAGAAAGATCAAAGAAACGTCAATGATATAATTCCCAATAAAGTAACAAACAATCACTGCTGTCAATCAAGATAACAATTGAAATATATCAATTCAGCCATTACATAATTCAATCGTACAGAAAGCCAGAGTGAATGTTGAATTTATTTCACCTTGATTAATATATTCGTTGAACAAAATTAATGGTTGCTAGTTTTCGTTACTACAGGAAAAGTGGGTAGAAAAATGTTCGAAGAATTACTCAAATAAATTTCCTTATTGCTAGGTTCGATTACAGAAATTACTGAAATAATTCACGTCATGCAAAACTATGTTGATATTGAAAATGTGTAATTTCAAATTCAATTCATTTTACAATTGTATATTATTATAGAAATGACTGTGTATGACAATGTTGGCAAAGATTAGTTATATGACATTCTTACTAGAAATATTCGATTCATTTTTCGATTTGAGAAAATATTTTGTTTCAACTAGAAATACCATGGAAGTTATAATTGATCCATTTTTATGTGATGAGTTTGATTGAATGAAAATTACGCGCAATCACTTTTTCTCAATCAACTTCTGAAAATCACTGAAGAAAAGGTATACATACAACCGTATAGAAATGTATCCAGTATATAGTAAGTTTTCTGCCCGATATTACAAAAAAAAAGTATTTAAGCAATATATAAACTCAATATAACTTTCGGTGACATACTTGGTATTTATGTCGTGAAACATTCCAGAATGCCGAAAGTCCATCGAATGTTTTTTTTTCTTGACAACACGTCACTACAATTCATCATGAATCCTCACTGCGATTGAAATATAGAAACGAACTACCACAAGAGCCACAAAAAAATACCATTTCAACCCCCATTTTGACCATATTTCATAAAAATAATATTGATATCAGTATAACTGGGAAACATATTGAACGAATATACCAGCTATTACTCATTTCTATTATTCCAACCCTCACTACTCATTCCAAGACCATCCCCAGAGTCCCAGCTTCAAAATAAGGAAAGGAAAGTCCATAGACACAACTCTCCACCACCTCGTACATGCGATACAGAGAGTACTGACTAGTGGACAATCTTCATTGATGTAGGAAGAGCATTTGACAACACGTCATTTGAGTCTATCTGCCATACTGCGGCGCGGCATGGGAACAATCCAACTCTGATCAGGTGAATCAAGGCTATCACACCGAGTGGTAATAGCAGAACCGTAGCTGCCAATGTCTAAATAGGGTGGAGGGAGGAGATCTGTGATCCCTATTATGGTGCTGAATGAATTAGGACTGTATACACAAGCTTATGAAGATGCTTAGTCATGATGGCCCAAGATCAACCGGTAAACCTGAGAAATCATTATGAAAGCTGAGTATACTAAGAAGGTACAAATAGATAAATGTCAGTTCCCCCAAGCAAATATGCCTCAGGATTCTAGGCTGGAGTATATGCTATACACACATGCGTCCGGGAAAACTTCGAAGAAAGAAGTCCAGAACCCAATGTGATGGAATAAGATTGCATTGAAATTGAAGGAGAGAAAATCCAAAAAATGCAGAGGAATAGATTACCTGCATGAATCAAAATAGCCATCACCAAACCGTCATAAAACTATGATAAATCCAAATGGCATTCAAATTTTCAAGAGGGTTACGACATACATCTAATAAAAAAAGTATGTCTTTTTTTTTAAGTTTTTCCACCTTATATTCACCAAATACTTTTAATTGATTCACCTCAAATCGAAAATCCTCATCCCCAAACACCCAGAGTCTTCCATAAAATTGTTGGAGTGGTTTTCTATTTCCATTTGGTCTTCATGATAACTGTTTTTATTTCGATGTTGTCAACGAGACGAGTGTCGGGGTCTTCTATCACTATTACTAAAGACGAGTGTAGCCAGAAGGCTCTTACTCTTTGGATTCAAATAAGTGGGCAACAGCCATTCACAAATTTAGAATTTTGACTGAACAAGGACTAGAGACCAGTCTCTAGCCCTTGCCATGATGGTGTTCCTCAAAAATGGCCGAGAAAGGAATTTTGATATCTAAATTTTGAAAAATATGTCTATTATATATCTATAGAGGATGCAGCTTTCACTACCCAGTATGGATTGGTAAGTAGCCCATCACTCCAGAGAGCACCTGGGACGTTTAAAGCGTGAGGGGTCGTCTATGTTGTAATCAGTGGCTTCCCTAACGAGGGGGTTCTCGTGGGTTATTGCGCAATCAAATACTTTCCGATTGCGATCTCTAATGATACTTCTGATGGAAGGCAGATTTAGGTCTTCGAGGATCCAATCGTTCCGCACGTACCACGGAGCGTTCGTTATCATCCGCAGAACCTTCATTTGGGCCCGTTCAAGGACACGAATGCTGGTTCTGCAGGTTGGCCTCAGGCGGCTGAGGCATACAAAATAACAGGCCTGAATACCATTTTATAAATCATGACTTTGCTCTTCAGAGAAAGTTTGCTTTTCCTGTTTATCAGGGGATACAATGAGCAGATTTTCTTAGAAATTTTGTTCTTGACAATTTTGACGTGTGGTCTCCAGGTGAGCCAGCGATCCACCGTATCTCCCAGGTACTTGACCTGCTCTGACCATTTTATCTCCCTTCCAGAGATAGACACTCCCCTTTCTGGGTTGTTTTTTTTTTCGACCCATTGAAATCGCCTGCGTTTTGTCAGGATTCAGCTTTATTTTCCACTCCAGGTACCACTGCTGGAGGTCGTTCAATGCATTCTGCAAATAAACGACACCCATCGAATGATTGGCTGAAGAGGAAAGCAAAGCCGTATCGTCAGCGAATAAGGAGATCTTCACATGTTCACTTCTGGATATATCAGACGTGTAAAGAGCGTATAATAAGGGAGACAGCACTGCCCCCTGAGGAACGCCTGCCTCAATTTATCTCAAACCCGAGAGATAATTTTCGACCTTAATCTGAAATGTCCCTCCAATGAGAAACGACTTGATCCACTTCACCAGGCTCCATGGCAGGTGAAAGTCAATCAATTTGAAGAGTAGGCCCTCATGCCAAACTCTGTCAAACGCTTTACTGATATCGAATAGAATGGCGTGAGCACTGTTGTTAGTATTCAGCGATTTGATGGTGTCTTCCACCAGCCTCAGACCCTGAAGCTCGGTGGAGTGAGCGCGACGAAAGCCGAACTGCCATTTGGTGACATTTTACTCCATCTCTCAAGCCTTTCAGAACTGATTTTCACCACTAGCAGAACGCAGAAGACTGATCGGCGATAGTTTTGCGTGAAGGTCGGGTTTTGTCAACGAGACGAGGTTGTATTTATTTTTTGGGTTAGATTTGCAATCAATAACTACTCCTGCTTGTATTAAAATCTTTTCATAAAATATGAAAATGTCATGAAATGATGTCAAAAAACACGAAAGTCAGCCTTTTTCGAGTCCCAAGACACGCTCTAGACACGTCCCTAGATATGAAGAGGTGGACAGATTAACCAAGATAGAATCAGAAAAGACCCCAGTCGGACCGGAACCAATCTTGGGGATATTCAGCAGCATGGCCATCTCAAACATGGAATGACTGTTACAGAAGCAGTTTTTCAACCAAATCTCCATATAAAATGGCCATCGCAGTAACTGTCAAAAGAGATCTTGTCACTCAACAGACGGGATATCAGGTACATGGAGCTCATCTGGATCGCAGACGATCCCCTATGCGGTAGGTGCCTGCAAAATTTCGAGACATCGTCGCACATCCTCACTGAGTACCCCGCTTTGGTACACCAGAGGAAGATCAACCTTGGAAGAATAATTCTGAATCCCAAAGATATTGAAGATTCAGCTGATTCTCAGAATATGTGGATGCGAAATGTGCCCAAGAGGCTTACGGGCACGAGTATCTTCGGAACCAGCTCACCTTCTGTGAAGAAAAATAAAGTAAAAATACACAGGAAAACAATGAAATTTTGGTAAATACAATAACCACGATTTGCATAAGTTATGAATTACAAATTTTGACGTCAAATTGGAGATTTTTATTTCCTAGGAATTCGTTGTTTCTGATAATCTCAAAATTCGTGCACAAATTATGAGTCTCTTTTTCTGAAAATCTTTCTATATCAGAAGTGAAAACAAAAGACATGTACGTATACTCGTTTCTTCATATGATTGTGCTCCATTTGAATCATTTATCATTTAACATGAAAATCATCTTATTTCTCAAGAGTTGACCAAATTACCTATGTTGGTGTATGTTGATGGAATATTCATAAAAACAAAAATACTTCTCTGGCTAGTGCTTCGAAGGACAATGGATAATCGTTCAAGATCCTACAAGGTTACATTGAAATTTTTTACTGCGAAATGAATAAATATCAACCACATCGGTCAGGCTGACCATTGGACCACCCATTTCGGGATATATGCCCCTCATCTGATCATGACAAATAACTCATAACCGGTTTACAGATGGTCAGCCTGACTGGTTAATATTTATTCATTTCGCAACAAACATTTGCAAAGTAACTTTGTAGAACTCTACACGATTATCCATCAGAAGTAATCTAAGGTCCGTCGAGGCACTAGTTAGGGAAGTAGTTGTTTTTTTATAAATATTCGACAAACATACACTTATTGTATGAGTATTGGTAGTCGGCTCTCTTGAGGAGTAAGACGGTTCTTCATTTTTAATGAAATAATAGTTGGAAACAGATATGTTACAGACTTCCGTCTCTGATTATACTTTGTAACGATTCAAATGCCATTTGGATTAATTTCAGATAAGTGAACGATTCATAGGGGCTTTTGGTGGTGGATTATTAAAATAAACCCTAGGGCTAGTAGAGTCATGGACAGGTTTCAAACCAATCCCGATGACTGGAAAATTATATACTGTGTGGCATTTGAATATATCTGTTTTCAATAGAGCTTCGTAGTGACCATCTTCACGATATATCATTCTAGTCTTCAAATTGTCGATCTACATGTGCTCTCTGTTTTTCAGCACTCATCAGATCCAAGCCATAAAACCACAATGAAACCGGTATCGAAGATTTATAGTGTTATATTCTTCAGGGAAACGCTAAAAAAAATTAACTTCAATGGCAGTTGCTCCTATGAACATAATGATATTTGTGAGATCAATCGAATGATAATATTTCCAACCACAGCCACAAAACAGATCCCACTCATGAACATAATATAAAGAATACATGAGATCATTTCAGTGAACAAATTTGATTTTAAACTGTCGCCAGAAAACAAATTTGGAAAAATTTACCTGCGTTTTTTTATACTTGCAGGAATTTTTGGTTAATTCGTTCAATGAACTGATGAAAATTAACACAGATCGAAAAATATACATCCATTCTAGAAACTTTCCAATAAAAACTCAGGAATTATATCATGGGATTGTCTCATAATAGTTTTCCCGTGTCCAAATGGTCTGTTTTCCAATGTCAGTTGACCTGTTGATGAATCAATAGATTTGAGATTCATCACTACTACATAACCACCGAACGAATACTATATTCATTATTGCCACTGGTCAAATCACCTATTGTTGAACCAGAGATGAAAAACGTTCCACGAAATGAAATATATAGTTTCTGTTTGCTTGTTTTTGATTAAAAGAGTATAGTCTAGAGCTCACCATAGTCGAATGGTATTTCTTAACACCCCCGTACAACCTACCTAAAAAATGAGTATTGATGAATCCGATTCAGGAATGCAGACTTGAAGATTGAAAAACAGTTGCATACTTTTCTGTATGAAATTCTTTTTCTAGGATACAATGGGTTAATTTGGGATTTGTAGATATGCAATCCATATTATTTGATTACGGTTTTTTTTTTAATTGATGATCATGAATAATCATTTCGGGAATGAATTGAGCAAGAAAAAAAACAATTTTATGTACATATAGTCATTTGTTTTCAGTTCAGCATTATTTTTGTATTGAAGTATAGTTCGCAGGAGATTTCATTTCATTGTGTTGATCTACTTCATGTATTTTATTATTAGTTTTTGACGATTCCTTCATTGTATATTCGACTGATAATAATCAACGTATTCATCAAATACGTCTATATATTATTTGTAAGACGGATGTACTGCTCATTACGCTCCACCAGTCCGACGATAGCTGCACCACTATTTTCCGGCAAGATGGAGAGATCGCGGTCAATTCAGCCCCTTTCCTTGGTCTGCGCGCTCTCCTGACACAACCCCTATGAATTTTTGTGTATGGAGTACAATGAGTATATATCGAAAGGAACACCATAATACGTTGTACAGTGCCGTTCATCTTTCCGTGTTTGGCGGGTTTTTGTTTTTTTTAATTATATCTCAAAACACACTTATTTGAAAAAATATCGAAAGATGTTATCCGGGAAAGTTGCTCGTAACGACAGTTATGGCTATGTTCATGTTTTTAAACAATCTCAATTAAAAAATAAAAATATTTTTTTTGCCATAAAAAAATTTCAACTTGGAAATATACATTTTTGTCAAAGTAACTCATTAGTAAAGTCAACAGTTATATTTCAAATAATATTTTGTATAGATTCGCAAGCTATTTCTATTTTATTCGGAGAAAATCTGAAATCTGTGAATATGCCATGTGTTCAGCTGCTTCATAAGAGGTCACTGAAATATCTCCAGGACATTATAATCCCAATACTGTTTATTATTAATAGAAGTATTTGTATCTACACAATTTTAATTTGAATTTTTTATTTGAACAAAAAATAAATTGATTTTTTGGCAAATTGTAGGAATCATACTTACCTCCAATATTATCATTGTTGATGCGTGCATCGAAAGATTTCCTAATGATCGAAGAGGCCATGAAACAATCGACTAATGATGCTATTATGTTATTAGGAGTTGTCAAACGATTAGTAGTGTTATTATTTATCCAGGTATTTTCTTCGTCTTTCTTGTATAGTTTTTTTCACTTATAATTGCACGAGAGGTTTGTATAATATCGGGTAAATATGGGTTGTTTAATGGAAAACTGTTGCTTAGCAATTAGACGGGAAAAACTGTCAACTATTAAAAACGCGACACCGAAGGTGGAGCGTTTTTAGGTTGACAGTTTTTCGAGTCAAATTGCTAAAGGAAACAGTTTAGAATTTGTACAACACAAATTTACCCGATATCAATACAAACATCGAGTGAAATTCGGCAGGACAATTTAATGAATAAGAAATTTAGAAACATATCAATGCAAACTTTATTTATTTTGGAAACCAACACCGAGATAATTGATAAACAAATGAATAAGTGAAAAAACCACTAGTACATTTGTCGCTGTAAAAGTAGCAGCTAACTTTTGCCGCTGTCAAACTGACAATTGCACTGTGGCATATGCGTTCAAAGTAACTACAACCACATTAGCATTGTTCAAATTTATATAAATATAAATGTGTACTCTATATGGTGTGACAAGTGGAACTGACAGGTTAGGAATAAATCCCGCAATTATTTTCGAGCCATATTGTCTTTAGATATCAATCAAAATTGACAACAATGTAATATCAAATAATAGTCCTTCTTAACATTGCCGCCACCTGGTAACATCAGTTGGTACTAATCTAATATTTGGCTCCACTGTAACTATTTCTAGGTGACACCCGTCAGGTGTAGTTGGCTTACATATAATTGCGGGATTCATTCCTAACCTATCAGTTTCACTTGTCACACCATATAGAGTACACATTTATATTTATATAATTTTAAACAATGCCAATGTGGTTATAGTAACTTTGAACTTCGTTTTATTCCTTGATCTACGTCTTTTTCTTTCATTTGTATCACTATGTTAGGTGAATATGTTCAACATCATTGAAACCAACCTCAACAAAGTTGTGAGTAGCATAATGTTTCGCACTTGAATATGTATTACTATTGGTTTTTTTCATCTATTGTAGTCCCTCTGATGATGGAAATAAACATTTTCGAAAGCTTGGATAACCCTTAAAGAGTTAACATTTTCATATTATATTATATATATATATATATATATATATATATATATATATATATATATATGAAAGGGATGAATATCGAGGGGACTGTTGAAAACAAAATGGAAGAAATTTAATGAACATAGCCCTCAAGGAGAAGTGTTAACCGTAGACACGAGTTTCGGGCTTTCGGCCACCATCAGTACGGTGAAGAAGTGCAAGGATGAACAACACTTGGTGGTAAACGACAAATCTACGGAGTCAACAGATAGAAGCCAGTCACAGCAATCATGCCATTTATTTGGATACGAAACGCAACTCTATTTTTAAAATTATTGCCATACAATTCTTGATGTAAGTTCAGATAATAAGGGTGAAACTTACTTTGTGAAATATCGTTCCCGCTGCTATTTCCCTAGGTCTTGAGTGATGATTTTTCTGTAAAATCAATAAAATTCGCAACACATTGTCCTTACTGATCCGACCACCAACATTTTCCTTTTTTTATAAGACACACTACCAATGATTTCAAACCAATCTCTGAACTTTTGGAATGAAGGCACCCCTGGTGTTCTTGCTTCTGAATATTTTTCATGGTAAATTCTGCTTGCTAATAAAAGATTTCTGTCAGATTCGCCAATACAGTGGACCATATATATTAATTCTTCGCGAATGAAATTTATTTTCGACAATTAAACGTGTAAAACTATTGAAAGTACATGAATGTGTCAAATTTCACGGAAGTGGCCTACTCGGTTTCTTTCGAAAAAACCATAACAAATTTTCATTTTGCAACAAATCTCGCAAACTTCACAAAGTGGACCCCACAAACCCTTTTTCGCCAAAAATCTCTTGAAAATTCGATGTAATGATACAATATAAACAAATAAAAAGTAGAGTTATTCCAATTTATACTTTGTCATTTTCAAAAACCGTAGTGGGCGATGGAAAATCGACTCCGAGTTCGCCTGCACTTGTACATGCGCTAAATCCTTGGGCATCGACTAGAAACAAGTTGGTCGAGTTTTCTTTGAGTGGTTCTGAAGATTTTTTTATTGTTGGATTCCCGTTAAATCCAACAATAAAATTATGACCAGGGAGTGAAACAATTTTTTTATTGCTGACGTTTCGGAATTACTTTATTCCTTTTTCAAAGCTGAAATGACAATATTCACGTATAGACTGAAACAAAGAACATATCTATGACCCACCTTCAAAACTGAGTTTTTCCCGCTCATGGATTCAACTAAGAGTAGTCGATACAAACTCTGGTCGATAAAAACACATTGGCACAAATTACACATTAAAAAACAGCAAAAAATTTTAAATTGTATACAGACACGTTAAAATGAAACAACTCACAACCGTGTATGGTCAATATGCAACTGATTATCCCATGAAATATTCCAGCGCTACGAAAAAAACAAAACAAATATTTTATGTAGCATTATTCAGAAATATGTTTTTCTTTTGAAACTTTCTAAGTTATGAGTCATTTTTTTTTTCAAAATTTTTACTGAATCGAAATTAAAATTGCACGACGATTCAAAATGATGTGCAGCAAGTGATGTTTTTTTTTATTTATATTTTTTTCATAGCAGTTATATTCGTGTTGATATATTCTGCTCTTAGGTATTGTTTAGTTTGCCCTATATAACATTTTCGACATTCACCGGGAATTCTATATATTACACATGAATCTGATATTGCTGGTATCTCATCTTTCAACTGCGTGAATAATTCTCCTGTAGTTTTCAAATTGTAAAAAGCAAACTTGTGAGAATCAGTTGGTTATATGAGGGTCCATCTAGATATGGAAATTCAAAATAGTAACACATTTCTTTCGGAAATATATCCTGCCTATCTGTTCTTTGACGTGTATTAATGATACTATTAATTAATTTCGTGGGGTAGTTGTTGTTCTTCAACAAGTTCGTCGCCTTAACTAAATTTTCCGAATGGAAACAATTATCGCTAAGAGAAAGTATCCTTGAAATTAGGTTAGATGCTGAATTAACCTTTTGGCTGAAAGAGTGTTCTGATAAGTAAATCAAAATTCAGAACACTCTCTCAGCCAAAAGGTTGATACAGCTAATTTCAAGGGTACTTACTCTTAGCGATAGTTGTTTAAATTCGGAAAATGTAGTTGAGGCGGAGAACTTATTGAAAAACAACAACTACCCCACGAAATTAATTATCAGTGTCATTAATTAACGCCAAGGAACAGATAGGCAGGATATGTTTCCAAAAGAAATGTGTTACTATTTTAAATTTCTATAAAATTAAAAAATGTTTATCAACTGATTCTCACAATTTTGATTTTTACAATTTGAAAACTACAGGAAAATTATCCACGCAGTTAAAAGACGAGATACCAGTTGAATCAGATTCATGTGTAATATATAGTATTTTCTGTGAATGTGGGAAATGTTATATAGGGCAAATTAAACAATACCTAGAAACCAGAATATATCAGCACAAATGAAAAGAATAGAAATAAAAAAGAAAAAACCTCACTTGCTGCACATCATTTTAAATCGTAGTGCAATTTTGATTTCGATTCATTAAAAATTTTGGAAAAAGAGATGATATATTCAAAGATTGTTGGGAGAAATGATTCAAATCAATATTCATGATAATTGCGTAAACCAAAAAAGTAATACACACAACCTTACGAAAATATACACCCATATTCTAGAAAGGATGAAACGAAAAACAGATTTCTGAATAATGATACACAAAAGATTTGTTTGGTTTTTGTTTTTTCGTTTCTTTATCTATGTAGCGCTGGGATATTCCAGGTGGGATGATCAGTTGTATATTGACCATACACGGTTGTGTGTTGTTTCATTTCAACGTGTCTGTATTTGTTTATATACAATTTTAATGTGTAAATTGTGCCAATGTGCTTTTATCGACCAGAGTTTGTATCGACTACTCAACAGTTTTTTAGTTGAATCCAAGAGCAGGAAAAACTTAGTTTTGAAGGCGGGTTACAGATATGTTCTTTGTTTCAATCTGTACGTGATTATTGTCATTTCAGCTTTGAAAAAGGAATAAATTAATTCCGAAACGTCAGCGAGAAAAAAATAGTTTTACTCCCTGGTCCTAATTCCCGTCAAATCCAACTATATTCAATTCTTGGGACAATGAATCATCTATCAAATATTTTTTTGTGGGTCTATGCCCGACGCAGATAAGTCTAAAGAATATCGTTGCGCTATATCGACAATTTGGTAGCGAATCCAAAATTTATTAAAAATGGGCAGTTGCTGTATAAAAACAGAACTCATTTATGTTTCTTATTTTGGGACATCCTGTATATAATGCGAAATATTTTCAAAATGTGCCTCATTGTCGGACATATTGTTGAAAAAACCAAGTCGATAGCTTGGATAGAAAAAAGTTATGGAGCTTGCACGCAGCCCTGGGACAACCTTCATACTGAAAACATGATGCATCTCTGTAACCTGCAATCGGTCAACGTGAACTTGATTCTCATTCCGAATGAAATATGCGTCAGCCAATAGAAACTGTATTGGCATCAATATGAACATAATTTAGGCGTAGCTATAGTATTATGTCTGCCGCTGATCGTAAATTAATATTTATTACTTCGTTTGTAAAAACAAGTCGACTGAAGTCCACACTGTAGCACCCATTAACACCCACAATTTTTTTTTGTACATTTTTGTAATATTCCCTATGATAGTTCTTTAATTTTGTTTTGATAGTTGAATATTGTCAATCCTTCATTTGACAGATATAAGTGTGATTTTTTTTATGAATGATATACCATACGCTGGGAATCAAAGACAAGCAAAAACAGTTAATAATGATGTTATAAACATTTATTAGAACACATGAAAAGTCTTATTTTTTATAGCCGGGGAAGTAGTTGTTTTTGTTAGACATTCACAAAAAATAACTTCA
The DNA here is from genome assembly GCA_018342105.1 of Gonioctena quinquepunctata. NCBI lineage: Eukaryota > Metazoa > Arthropoda > Insecta > Coleoptera > Chrysomelidae > Gonioctena > Gonioctena quinquepunctata. The sequence goes on along the minus strand of JAFIRS010000023.1, from coordinate 1,097,286 downwards.
TTTTAATCGTGGATTTTTCAATTCACAGAAAAATCTTTCTATCAATATTCAATTGAGAATGTTTCCCTTTTCAACATGAAAAGCCATTTCTCATGGTATGAACGGAGGCAGAAATCTGGGTGAAGCTTAACATTGCATTTCAGACACACAAATTTAGAACATTTTCCACATTTTGCGCATCGCCGTTGAGTTTCGTTTTTGCCAATCAAGTGATTTTTGCCATCTCATCGAATTTCGTCAAGAATCTTTGACAAAACTTTTGGTTTGATTTGGGACCTGTGGAAGGTCGCGTTGGTGGGGAAGATAGTAGGAATAGAACAATTCTTCTTATGAAATCCAACAATGACATTGGCCCATTCGTTGAGAATATTCGATATGAATATCAGATGTTCACTACTGCACCATTCAAACATAATCGAAAAAAGGGTCAGTACCATTTTTTAAACCTCATTTTAGTCCTGTAGAGGCCGCGCATTTGATCAACTCGGTCTACTCCCCAAATTCCCTTATTGTACAAATTGAATATTGATGGCTCCACCGCAATTTTAGATATATTCTTTTTAGATCAAGGCGTGCACGAACTTTTGTTCTCGGAATATTTTTATCATCCAAGTTGGTTGCCAAATTCACTTGACTGTTGTCATGCCAACGTGTGAGTGTTATATACGCTTTCTTGTCGTACAAAGTGAAACGGAATCCACGTTTTTCCTTTTTCAAGTCTTTCAGGAGAGCGTTTTCCACTCTGTGGGATGGTATTGTTCCAACACCGTACCCTTGATGTTTACATAGTGTTTCAAGTAAAGGAAGAGAATTGAAGTAGTTGTCAATTAACACGATGCTTTCCCTGGGTATAAAGTTAAGACACATTTTCTCAGTGCCAGTTTTTCACCAGCACCTAAATATGGGTCTAATTTTATAAGATTGGCTTCTGAAGTGATCAGACATCAAAAATTGAATCCAAAACGAATGGGTTAACCGCGTATGAACTGCTTCATGCTGTGTCTCCCGTGATACGGCCCCATTGCTTCATCCAATGAAAAATGTGTTCCTAATCGCTGAATATATTCAGTAAAAATTCGATTTCATGAATAACATCGTTATCATAAAAGTGCAAAAACTTATGAATGCTTTCAAATTTGTTCCTATATTGCTGACGAGTGAACTGAAAGTGTCTCCGTTTATTTCCCAATACATTCGTCTAGATGCAAATGGAACGTAACCATATAAAATAACGATTGCATAATATTGACACAGTTCCTCCACAGTTACGGTAAAATTATGAAAACCTTTTTTGATGTGTATCTCTTGGATTCTTGGCGGATGAAATCCATGGAAGAAATACTTGAAGTATGTGTGGCGGGCAATTCAAAATATAGATAAGCGAAAACGGTACGCAACAGTATAGCGTACGCTCAAATATTTTCTAAGTCCCATCAAATGTTAGAGTATCAACTCGGACCTACTGTACCTGGCGCATTTTTCTGCAAACGTTAAGTTTCATAATTCAGATTCCCCAGCTAATCAGGCCTATGACGTGAATTCACAGGCTTTACTTTTTTCTACACCTTTTCCGCTGCTCAAATTTTAGTCTTTTTTGTAAGGCCTCCAAGGTTTCGTTATCGCTGTCGCTTTCATCGGACTGTATGGGATTATTCCTGACGTCAGATTGAAGAATAGTTCTCTCACCATCTTTGGAAATTGTAAGAACTTCCATACTTTGCTTTAAGATACCCTGGCCAATTTCACAAATCCTAGGTAGACCTCCTTCATCGCTTGGGGCTTCGTCCTGATAACTATCTTGTTGGACTTCTGCAGGGAACAGTACTATATCTAAGTATTCTGAATCTTGAACAGTCTGATACTCATCATCATCCGAGTCAAGTTCTTTCAAATAATTGAGAAGCTGTTCAGCATCCAAGGGATCGGATGAGTCGAAGAACTGTTTTGATCTGAAAGTAAAAATATATATTGATTTTGAGAGAGTCTATTTCTATTCAAGAATAATCTAGAAAAAAAAAATCATAAAATAATCCCTTATTCCCATCGTATGACATATCATTCGGAGAAGATAAACTCTATATACTCATATCAAACGAGGTATAGACCGAAAATTACCTGTTATAGTAAAATATCTACTGTGCCGAGGGGTAACAAACAACAAAAGCTCATTTTATGTTATCTGAACTCACCTTCTACTCATTTTCTATAGAAACAAATATATCACTTCATAGTCTAAGATCCCGATATAAAATGACCTTCACCGAGATGTTTATTTGATGAAACGTATTTTATATTTAATTTAATATGTCAATAAATATATTGCATATGGGTTGCCTAACAAATTTCAGTCCAGGATGTGATTGATTAATAATAAAAAAAATTTTTTTTCAAACATTTCACCGGTTTGATTATTAGACAAATCTTATATCAATCGAAAGTATGAAGCCCATAGAATATGCAAACGTTAGGTTGCCTATTCTTTTCCGGTCACAACTCTCGGGTAGCCAGGTATAAACAGGTGAATCGATACTAACATTTTGCACCGCTCTGATTATTGAATTAAAATTTAATGAAAAAAAGATTATTCCATTATGAACACGGTGGTATAGGGTTGCCTGCGAAAAATCAGTCCCGAATTCCGGTTGTCGAATTTTGAAAAGTGAAATATTGCTGCGAGTGAATATGTGCGACTGAGAGGTCCCAACCAACCATCCCATGCGATAGAATAGGACATAGCTCAATGCAACGGATCCATTATGCGTGATACTTCAGCCTGAGAACTGCGGTTGGTTCTTAGATAAATATTTAAAAGCAGTAGGATTCATTGGGGATCATACACCTTCAAAGATAGAAGACATTGTCAAAAGAACTGAAACGGAGAGTGATGACGAAGAAGGTTCAGAATTTGGAGATTATAGTTATATGTCCGATGACTCGGAACCTGAATAATTTAAAAAAATTAAAAAAAAAATATTTATAATTTTTTACAATATAAAGAAGTTTTTTTTTTCAATTGTTGTTTTTTATTTTGTCTTCTAGTAATAAAGATAAAATTTGCAAGATTAGTATTCTATATGTATTACTATAACCTTCATTTTTACTGACGATGTATATATACTTTAGTGTCACACAAAATATATACACACATAAATAATTAATTGATTAAAAAAACAATTAACTATTTCTCTATTTTAATAATAAACTACTCCAAAATGATGCACAGCATATACGAGTCTATCGCTATCCTTTTCATTTTCAAGAACAAATAGCATGCACACTCTCTTTCTTTAAATGGACGGACTTCAAACAGCTGCTATGCTGTGTCCTCTTCTATCGCATGGGATGGTTGGTTGGGACCTCTCAGTCACACATATTCACTCGCAGCAATATTTGACTTTTTCAAAATTCGACAACCGGAATTCGGGACTGATTTTTCGCAGGCAACCCTATACCACCGTGTTCATAATGAAATAATCTTCATTTTCATTCAATTTTAATTCAATAATCAGACCGGTGCAAAATGCTAGTATCGATTTATCTGTTTATACCTGGCTACCAGAGAGTTGTGACCGGAAAAGAATAGGCAACCTAACGTTTGCATATTCTATGGGCTTCATACTTCCGATTGATATAGAATTTGTCTAATAATCAAACAGGTGAAATGTTTAAAAAAATATTTTTTTTAATTTTAATCAATCATATCCTGGACTGAAATTTGCTAGGCAACCCATATGCAATATATTTATTGACATATTAAATTAAATATAAAATACGTTTCATCAAATAAACATCTCGGTGAAGTTCGTTTTATATCGGGATCCTATACTAGCAGGTAAAATTCGCTGTGGACACAGATTATTTTCACAAAGTCACATTCAACACTTTCTAGATATAACAACTATCTTCATAATGAATACATCCATTGATTTGCAACAGAGTCGTATCAACTTTGTTCACACAAAACCTCATCTCAGACGAACTGAAATTGCGTATGATGAAACATACGGTGGGAACTAATAGGATAAATTACATAGGCCAACGAAAAAAAAAAAAAATTGTAATAACTTTTTGAATTAATTTACCTAAATCTTATGTATTTTTGGATGCTGAAACCGTATTTCGTGTCAGTTTTTTCTATCACCACCGATTCTCTTCCAATAAGACAGCAATTATAAATTTAAAAAAATAGGGAAAATTTTAAATGAAATTTTTTTAAATCATAGTTTTTTTATAAGATGCTAATTTTTTGGTATTTCCTCTCCCCTTTTTCGGTAAAATTTATTACATAGCTTTTTCTCCGATGATGCATTTTGTTGTCTTTTTACAAAGTCAGTAATGTTCCTTCGATGTTTTTTAAACACAAAGTCACCACCACCTAGTGAATGAAAAGTACATATGCTAAGCACTGGAATTATATTATATTAACTAGAAGAGAACAAACTGCTGTTTAGTTCACCAGAACTACCGACCTTATAACCTAAACTAACACCAAAATATATTGCCAACTTAATATATTGCCAACTTAATGATATTTTAATAATTCAAAATATTTTTTTGTATCTATTTTTTAAAATAATTTATATTTATTTAATATGTTAAAATGTAAGAAATCGTTGGGTGATACGACTTTTTTATTATTATTTTCCGAATCAGCACACCAAATAACGCAGGAATTAGCTAAAATTATTAAAAGAGTTTTTTTTATCGTTGGTCTGTGTTATTAAACTGCGAGGCTCCAAAATTGATATCCAGGTGGACAGTGGCTATCCAAAATATGGTTAAATGAAATGCATTAATTCTCAAACGAAGGTAACTCTAGAATCTAAATTGTTTGCCCGATTATTGATGTGGATGGATATTATATTTAAACGTCGAAATAAAAAAAGAGGAGGTTCTCTAGTCGACGCGTATATGTTTATCATTATCATTTGACATAAGACTTTGGAATGGTGGCCTGCTGAAAATAATTCATACAAAGAAAGTTGACATAAGTGTCTTTTCTCGGATTATCATCGTACACAATCATATATGTATTAAATACCAATATTGATAATAAAGACAGCAAATGTTCAGCCAAAACAAATGAGGCATGACCATCGCTCTGAGGCTCTGTAATCGGCAACGTTGAATTGATGCTCATGCGCGAAAATGGAGGTGTGACATGTGTTGGTTGATGATCGGTTGCCATAACTACGGGCTGCCAATATAAAAAAAAAAGTCGTGGTTTTGTGAACCCAAATTTGTGAAAATCATAGTGTTTTTTGTTTACTTCATTCATAAATTTTCATCAAGTATCTGCCGCGTATATTCGAAGGTTTGACAGAATATACAGAATATCAGCTGCCTAGTTTATATAAATACTTTCAGTTAACACTCGTCGGAAAAATATTCTGTATTGTAAACATATATGTATTAAGTACCAATATTGATAATAAAGACAGCAAATGTGAAGCCAAAACAAATGAAGGATGACCATCGCTCGGCAATGTTGAATTAATGCGCATGCGCGTAAAAGAAGGCGTGACATGTATTGGTTGATGTTCGGTAGTTTTGTGAACCCAAATTTGTGAAAATCATAGTGTTTTTTGTTTACTTCAATCATAAATTTCCATCAAGTATCTGCCGCGTATATTCAAAGGTTTGACAGAATATACAGAATATCAGCTGCCTGTTTATACAAATACTTTCAGTCAACACTAGTCGAAAAAATATTCTGTATTGTAAGCATATATGTATTAAGTACCAATATTGATGATAAAGATAGCAAATGTGAAGCCAAAACAAATGAAGGATGACTATCGCTCGACAATGTTGAATTAATACGCATGCGCGAAAAAGGAGGCGTGACATGTATTGGTTGATGTTCGGTTGCCATAACTACGCGCTGCCAATATGACGAAGAAGGACCTATATAACCCTACTTCATTTTCATTGCATTGCTCTTATGGCCAGTTATCAATATCAGTAGTTGATAAATATATGTACACAACCCTTCAGGCATATTTGAGAAGAAGCCGCCAAATGAAAAATATTTCACTAACAAGCCCAATTTCCCTGGAGTACGTTACTATTGTGATTAAATTGATTGATGTTTATCGCGGCGTATTTTCCGTTCGGTAGTGCTACAAGAGGGAAAAGGAAAGATGGCGGTAATAAATTAGTAGCGGTCGGTCATGACAAGGATTAATAGATTGTATTGTCAGCGAGGAAGACTTTGATGTATTCTCCTGCTATTCTCTAATGTTGTTCAATGGAAACTGTTCTCACATTCATTATAATCAAGATTGTGAGAAAGCACAAAATATATTAGTCATTTTATATAGTTTATTAGTCGGATATGTCAAAAGAATTGTTCGGAGAAATCAAGAGAGTTTTTTTATCCGATAGCAGCCTGAATATATCTTTTGTGTTATTCCAGGAACAATATAAGGGATCCAGTTATTCAAATTTTAAGCTAATCCCTATATTACCAGATAATCAAATTAAAATCATTTCATTTTGTGATATCTTTGACGACTCCACCATCGAAAGATGGAAAATGGAAAAACCGTTGGCGCCGTCAGTAGCAAATGGAGATTTCAGAATTAATTTATGGATTCTGGTTCTTGCATAAACCTTAAACTTCTCGATCGAAAGTTGATGAGGGAATCAAATCTCACTAAATACTTCCTAATATTCCCTTGTAATCGACTCAAATCAAAGGAAATAAGTATATCCAGCACACAAGTAAATAGACAGTACTAACTTGGTTTCCAATCTTATTAGTACCTGAAAAATACCAACTAATATTTATTGAAAAATGTTGAAATACAATGATGTTATGTTTGTAGGCGAAAGAAAAAATCAAATAGTATCTGACTGACACGAGCAATGGAACCTCAGGGTGAAAAAATATGAATTCACATGAATGGTATTTTACTGAGAGTTTGTATCTGTGTATAGATCTCATAAGAGTGAAACTTTTCGAAAAAAAGTTGTGCAGTTCATGAAGATCTATCAAAATACTTTCAGTTTGCCGATATTGGTGTGAAAATAAAAATATGAGGTTTTTTGCAATCACTACTGAACCGTTTTTTTATATATTTATATATATAGAAAGAGAGAGAGAGAAAGGGTAGTCGTTGCTGACTAGTTAGGGATGGAACCAGTAAATAGTGAGGTTTCGCAGTAAATAAAAAAGATCTCTCTAAAGGTTGTCCAAGCTTTCGAAAATTTCTTTAATTATTTCCATCATCAGAAAAACTACAAAGTTGTAAAGATTACAATAATTTTTTTATAAAAATTTAGGTTAAATATGACTTACATCTTTGGTGAGAATGATTAAAATGGTGTTAAGTATAACGGTTGACACATTATGAAGGATAAACAAGGATAATCAATTATACACAACAGTTTAAAATAACTAGACCAGCATTATAATTACAATTATTACAAATTCTATTTGTGAGACTAGCTTGTCCCCATGTGTACAGGAATGTCAAGAACAGGTTAGGTAACTACTGACAGGCAATTGACATGACATGTGACTGACAGCAGTGGTGCCAATTGTGCACTGTTGCCAACATAATTTTGTTTGAAAAATGTATTGTGAGATTGTTGAATTACTTTATATCCAACGTCAGTTCCTAGGAATAAATTCAACTGAGATGTTTTTTTATTAATGCAGCTAATATCCTCAAAAATATAAGCCATATCTAGAAATGATATCTTTGATGAAAAAGAGGTCTTAGCTAGTGAATCACTTTCAACAAAAAGATCATTTCTAGCAATAGTTTTGAAGATATTAAAAAAAAACAGATATCAATCATCTCAGTGGAATTTATTCCTATCTATTTACGTTGGATAAAAAGTTATCCAACAACAATCTCATAATGAATTTTTCCAATCTTTAATCGAACAAAATCATGTTGGCAACAGTGCACAATTAGCACCACTGCTGTTAGTCACATGCCATGTCAACTGTCTGACAGATGTCATGTGAACTGCCTGTCAGAAGTTACCTGACCTGTAATCGACATTCCTGCCCACATGGGGACATGATAGTCTCACGAATAGAGTTTGTAATAATTGTGATTTTAATGCTTAACTAGTTATTTTAAATTGCTGTGTATCATCGTTCATTCTTCACAATGTGTCAACCATTATAATCATTCCCATCAAAGATGTGAGTCATATTCAACCTTTATTTTTATAAAAAACACTATTTGTAATCTTTAAACTGATGAAAATAATTGAAAAATTTTCGAAATCTTGGACAATCTTTGGAGGGTTCTTATTCATTTGCTGCGACGAAACCCCACTTTATACTATACATATATATATATATATATATATATATATATATATTATATATATATATATATATATATATATATATATATATATATATATATATATATTATATATATATATATATATATATATTGTAATGTTATGTTGATGACTGTTGTTAATTTCAACCCGCGTTGGGCGACATATTGTTATGGAATAATGATTTGTAAAAACAATTGTGATATGATAATAGCTTTTATTATGAAATATTGATAATAATTATTTTCGCCTTGTATAATATATTGTTATGAAATAATAATTGCTAGCTAACGTCACTGTTTTCTCGTCACGTTGCTGCCAATTGTTATTACCCTTTCTTACCACGACTGAACTCAGTTGGTACGCCTTTCGTCTCAGATAGCCGGTACTGGCAATAGAGCCACTGCCCTGTCTTGATGTTAATTTCGATTCAGTGTTTATAGGTGAAATATTAGCATGACATTGTGGAAATCAAACCAGAAAGTATCGAAAAACAATTATTTCCTTTATTCAGGAAAACTTATATTTACCTGGCCTACGATAGATAACTTATACTATAGTCAATTGTCAAATTTTCATGAAAAATAAGGAAACAGTGATGGATACAGTTTACATAACCTCACTTTTTCTTTGAGGTTGGAAGAATTCTTTTATAGTTCAATGCCAAAATAAATAGAATTCTTCAGATACGATACGAGTTACGTTGTAAGGTTATTCAGTTTGTGCACTAAAAAAGTTTATACCTGGAGCTGGAACTGTCGTGTTACAATACATGCCAAGAAATTGAAATCCTTTTTCAATCTACTGCTCTCAGGAACTCTCCATTACAAAAAGAATCATACAAATCCCAGAAATCAGCTTGGAAACAGTTTTATGTGGAGTACATAAAAGTTAATCTTGTTTTCTCCTATTTATTTTTGTCAAAATTCCCTTGAGGTTGAATTGGTTAGTTTATTATAGACAAACTACCTTGTATTCGTGGAAATCTTGAAAAATTTTCTCCTAAAATTTGTACGTGGCGTCGTTTTCTAAAATTTTTTCAATCTCTTTCAGCTTTGTTATTTCTTTCCCTGCATACCATTTCTGTTTTGTCCATTTCATTTCAATTTTCAAACTCGCGCACTTTCTTGTCACATTATCACTCATTTGGGGTTATTTGAAAAAACTTATGAACTTTTATATCCTACATTTCTTATAAACTAAATACAATCTTTTATGATAATTGTCTTTGACATTTCTCAGTTCTTACTTCTCCACAATTTCAAATCTTTTATCTCACCCTACTGTTCTCTGATTGGCTATTGTCATCAAGAAGTTTGTTGTTCTCCCATTGGCTATTTTTAGTTAGATACACTTTCATATACTGTATGTTTCAAGCTTATAATTTTGTTGATCACATTTAATTCAGAATGATTTTGTAAATCTAGACTTTTTTGTTGTATTTTTAAACAATTCTAGGTTGTAATTATATTGACAATGTATGGAAATGATTGCATTATAGTATTTGCATATTTTTACCTATCAATATTATACAGAGGCTCCATAAAGGAAATAGAATCTCAAACAAAATATAAAAACAATATCTCATGAACTACTAACTATTAAGTATTTATTATTTTTGTGGTTTTTTATGAAATTGTTTCCTTTTTTCCATTTAAAATATATTACTGGTCCTTCATAACATTACAATATAAATATATATATATGTATAGTACATAGTATATATATATATATATATATATATATATATATATATATCAAAACAGGGGTAGTTTCTTGGGGATTGATTCTGTATAACTAGTAGAACAAGTATGGATTCTGTGTTTTTTAATATGGTAAAGACGACGTTTCTCCTGGTGGCTTTTACAAGTCTTAAAACACAGCTTCCAACAGGTCAAAATTGATGCCAGACAGGCTATAATCTTTAATTCTTTTCATCTTACACATTTTTTTATATGTATGTTTGGTGAAAGAGGATTCAATGCGGTTTGTTTTCACTTTCCAAGTCAACCATGCAACGTTTTGATTGAAGGAAAGGATCATAACAAAATTTCTGAAACCGATACTATTCGCTATTTAGGTGTCGAGACTGACAGATTCATGAAGTGTGGGATATAAATATCGACAAATTAATAAATTGGGATCAATAATATATAAATTCAAATAATTTAAACAAATATTGAATATGTCACAGATGAAAATAGTACACAGTACAGTATGCTGGTTGGTGGGTGATATACAGATCTCCTTCTGAAGCCGTTGGAAATTGTTTCAAAATTATGTTTAAAAATCAAGTATGACAAACGTAGGAAGTGATCGGCTATATGGAATATTTTATGTCAATCTATGATAATTATATGCATACAAAGTGCTTTTGATTCAATATAAAACACGAGCTCCCCATCCCTATGGTACACGCCACAAAAGTAATAAATATATTTTTCCGGTGCGTACGTAGAAAAATAATAGGACAGATATTTTTCAAATTAATTTGGTCCTAGTCTACATTGTGATTTACCTATTAACCTCAAAATAGTGGACGTCTATCACCACTTCAAAATTGTTATTTGTATGCCAAAGCCGCGAAATACCTTTTTAGCGACCGACAGAAAAGTTATCGCCGAGGCCGCTTCTGGCCGAGGCAGGATAATCTTGTGGTCGCTGAAAAGTTTCGCGGTCATGGCACACACTATTTTTCGTGCAATCGTCAAAATTATCAAACTAGATAATTGCAAATAGAAAAATAATTGCTTCAAAGTCGACAGTAGTTCAATTTGATTAACAAAGTCACAGCGTTGCTATGGAAATTATATTATTGAATATATACAAACCATTTTGGCAGTTCTTGACAAAACGCAAATATGTCCGATACTGATGGTGATATTTTAGTATCTTGCACTCCTCCAGAGCGTCTTCCGTTTTAATACCTGAAAATCCTAAACGGCAGTACGAAAAATGTTATAGCGAGTTTAAAGATTGGTGTGACGAACAGAATGTTAAGTAATCCTTGTCATTGTCGTATTTTAGAAATGTCAGATTTGGAAGTGACGTTTGGTTTGGCGACCGTTGCTATGGGTAACGGCCGCGAAATTAAATTTCGCGGACTGTGTTGAGAACGCGAAATACCAACATTGCGTGCGATTGCATGAAGAATAAGTTTATCACTAGGTGAAATACACTCCATCCTATGTCATTCGGGATCTGATTGACATACATTGAATAGGCCCGTTATTTACACTTTCACAAGCTCTGTCTACCAATTTATGGAATATTATATATATGTATGTATTGGAAAATTATTTTATTTGATTCTATTTTTTATTTGTTTTCCATAAAAAAAAATTATTCGTCATGTTAGTATAATAGTAGAATAGTGATTCCTTTGTTATAATCAATTAGTTATTCGAAAAATTATTTATTTCAGAATTATTGTTACATTTTTATTGGAAGAATAATTATAATAATAATAATTATTATTGTTAAATGCATACAATGATTGGCTTTCTAAAACCTCCTATCAATATTCATACGAATGCAATTTAACGTGCATTTATTAGGTGTAGCATGTTGGGCAATAAAAAACTATCATTATTAAAAAAATCATGAAGTGAAAGCTTTTCTATTCACCTGCTGAATTTCTAGATTGATTCTTTCATTTCCAGGTTATACTCTGAAAAACAATCAAAACATTACATTAAAAAATATGACCTTCATGAAATATCTGTTGGAACTTACTTCCCATCCGTTCAAAAATGCCTCATTGCATTCAACACACTCGAAAGAATCGATGCGAAACTCCAGTGAACACCGGTATCTATATTTCTACAGCTTCCAAACCACTCCATAAACTTATTCCTTTCCCAGTAGCAAGATCCCCCAATAAGAAACACACTATGTACAACTTGTAAACACTTTAGCTATAAGGCGGATTGTATTTTCGGTATCTGCATTTAAATTGCTTTTCCACGACTAAACATCGTGACAAATACATTGCGGATTGCATCTTTGAGTTGGGTTAAAGGTTTGGGGCGTGTTGCTGTTGCTGGAGAATTGAACATTTCGGTGAAAATCCAAAAAAAAAACTATTATAATTCAGCACATGTTATTCGAGTGATATTTTTCTCAACCAATGGATTGGGCGTAACATAACATGAATAATAAACCAAATTATTAAAAAAAAACAAAAAACCCGACTGCATTAAGAATAATCAACTGATTATTGAAAAGAAAAAAAAACAAGTTTGATAATCTATAGAATGCCATGTTTTTGTTCAACTCATGCATATAATAAAATATACTCTAATATGAATATAACGTGCAGTACAAACAAAAATTACGGAACGTATTGTGGTTATTGGTTTCTCACATTTGTAAATAGATTTAGACTTAAATACTACCACCAAACATATTTTGATTATTGGTTTGTCCTCGCCTGTTAGCCTAGTCGAGAAGTGAGTTCCCTGCGAAAAATCGTCTACTAAAAATATGAGCGATGGCTCATTAGATTCTGTATGAAATTCTGGGAAAGTCGTATTTTTCGATTTTTTCTGTCAGCGAAAATTTGCATTTTTTTAACGAAAAAAAATTTTTCCCAAATCGCAGGCGAGTACATAAAAAATTACAACACGAATTTTTTGTAAAAATTAAAATATGGTTCAAGGACCACCCCTAAACGTATTGTGGTTATTGGTTAATCACATTTGTTGTAAAAATTAAAATAGATTCAGACTTTAATACTACCACCAAACATATTTTGATCATGCCGACGAAAATTTGCTTTTTTTTACCAATAAAATGTGGCCTCAGTTTTTTGGCAAGAGCTCAAAACTAGCGATGATAGGGAAATTAATAAAACAGATTCTTGAACAGGATGAAATTGTTTATAATTTTAATTCAACGTTGCGTTACAGCAGGAGTATAGCACCTTTCGAGAGAGCAATGCACATAAAATTATTTTTTTTAATAATAAATATGAATTTAAAAATGCAGAAAAATTATAGTATCAACTGAATATTTGAAAGAAAGAAATTTCTTCAAAGAAACATTTTTCATTGAATTTTGATAATGTGAGGGTATTGTTAATATAGTAATTTTTTTGGACCGCCATTTTATTAAAAAACAAATAATTTTTTACAGAATGACTCCATATTTTGCTTCCTGGAGCACATTTTGCATGTGTTCTCAATATCATGCTATAAAATTGCTTATAGTTGATTATTTTGGTAATTATAAATTTCTAAAGTTAAAAAAATATGACAAATCGAGTGAATATTAACAAAAAATTGTTTATTCATATTTCATATGATTATCAGTTTTATGTCTGACAAAGGCATTCACAACGTTTTAAAAAAAAAATTGTATTTTTTTTAAATTTAAAAAATAGAAAAGTTAATATTTTTCAAAATTGTTTTTTTACTTTAGTTTATAATTTTTTTTTTATAATTTAAATGATATAGAGATTTGTCTTGTTCAAAATTCATAATTAGTTATTCTCTACCTGATAAAATTTAATTTTTTCTATAAATAATGTAATTGTTTATTTAGTTAACAATTAGTTATCAGAAAACTCTGATTGGCATTATATTTTTTTGAATGGTACGAAAAATATCGAAAGTAACCATATATGACAAACTATTCAATAATTTTTCTGATTTTCTAGAACATTCTATAAAAATTACAAAAAAATATTTGAAAGTTTTTCGTATATTTTAATTTTTGTTATTTTCTGTACTATTCAAAAAATATAATGCCCATCAAAGTTTGTTTATAACTAATTGTTAGCTGAATAAAAAATCACATTATTGATGAAAGAAATAATTCTTATTAGGTAGCGAATCACCAATTATGAATTGTAACGAAATAATTTTAAATAAATTATTTAAATAATAAAAAAGTAAAAATTAAATATTATAAACAATAAAATTTTATTAAAATTTTTTCAAATCATAATAACTTAGAACCTAGCAAAAAAAAATTTAACTGATGAATATTTTAAAAAAAATTTTTTTTAAAAATATTATAAACAATTAAATTTTAAAAAATATTTTTTTTAATACATTTATTTTGTTGACTTTTGAAATTCAAAGTTAATAAAATAATCAACTTTCAAATAATTTTATAGAGTGATATTATTAAATATAATGTAACATGTGCTCCAGGAAGCCAAAAATTATGGAGTAATTCTGTATACAATTATTCGCTCTTTAATAAATTCAGCGGATCCTAAAAAACAACTCAATTGAGAATAGCCTCACATTACAGAAAGCTTACATTGTTCTACAAAATTCGATGGTGATCAGTACAGGAATGGTCAGAAATTTCCAATTTTGATTTTTCCCCACGTCGAGTTCATCTTTTCTCTTCAGTCAATCTTACGGATAACGGCCTTTTTGTCTCTCCGATGTAGAAATCTCCTCATTCACATTGAACTTCATAAATAGAGTTGATGCTGATTCCGAATCACTCATCAGATTTGGTCTTGGTGAGGAAACTTCGTAAGGAACTCCTTGACGTTGAACTTGTTTCCAATCCTTCTGATCTCCTCTGATGTATGAAAAGTTTGTTGTTGTTCTTCGTTTCTCTTCGTTCTTTCGAATATGTTTGTTACTTCTCCCAGGAGTTTCTCGGGGTTTCCGTTTTGGTGCAGGTCCTCTTTGAAGTGCTTCATTTCGACTTCCAGTGACTGCTCGCTATTGCACATGCACATCGCTCTTTCCACCAGTGTTCTTCGCCGAACTCGGAAGAGTGGAGGTGTAATTGAGATACTGTTATGTATGTGTCTCCTTTCTATAGACAGGAGTGCGGATGTCATTACCTCTTTTCTCAATACTCACATCGAGGTGGATACTGTTGGATCCTATTTCCATCGTGAACTTAGTCGTATCCCTGTTGTTGTTTATTCTTGAGAAGAAATCCTGGAGGTGTTTGATTCTGTGATTTCATATTATGAAGGTGTCATCCACAAACCTCGACCACAGTTTTGGTTCATTGTCTGCCTCCCCAGTTTTTGTTTGTATTCTGCCTCCCACATCCAGTTTCTACGAAGAGCCAGATAGAACAACATCATCCCAAGCGGTTTTCAAGTGGAGTCACAAATTTCTGGAGAATAAGCACAACGTATCTAATAGCGGACCAGTCACGCAGTCATCAGGTCGTAGATCAGCCATCACCCTTTCAAGGAGATTCCAAGAAATCAGGAAGTTCACCTCAGAGGAGGACACTTAACTTGACAACACATGCGCGAGAAGTGGTCAAGCAGAAGAGATAAGAGATCAGATGTAATGTAACCGGGAAGCAGGAAGAACACGATCTCCACGAATCAACAGCACATTGTTTCATTTTTGCACAGCTTCCTTACACTAACGTTTAGATGGTATTCAAAAATGTATATCATAATGCAACAGTTTTTTTTCAACTTACCAGCGATTTTGGAGGAATAATTGAAATTATGTATTTATACGTGCATGTGTCCAACCTGAAAAAATCTAAAATTTGTTTATTTGGAAAGCTAATACAAAAAATGTTGTAATCACATATACGCATATGGCTCCAGTGTATATCATCTTCATATTCCTAAACATTCCGATTGTCTACTAAAGCCTCGTTTACTCGTTTCATAAACTACTATTATTTTATTTAAAAATCTATCAAGAGACCCATGCTTATTAGTCCTAATGTGTTCCCAACTCACTCGTTTATTTGAAATGATTTGTACTATCTTCATTATATCATTATTAGAATTATTACCTGCCTTGCTCCATTGTCTGCTACAATATGAGGCAGCCGCGCGGCAAGACATACTTGGTTTATGGTTGACTTCAAAGAAGTCTCAGTGCGCGGCATTTTCCAAGTTAGTACGTGTTTTTCTTGATTGAGCTGAAAATCGTAATGTGATGGCTAGCCTCTCTTTTACGGTAATCGCTGCCCTCATAAATGTGTCATTGTTTCCAAACATTGTACTTATTAATTCGACCAAGTACTCAGAATCAGCCAACGACATGAGAGTGGAGTTTTTAACTGTATCTCCAACAGATTCAAACATCATATTTTGCAATAGTCCCTTGCCATAATGTAAATAATTTGTGAATAATTATTCAACCCACCAAAGAGGTCTTCGTTACTGTTTTATCTTTTCGCTATTTTTCAAAATTATGTGTATCACAGTAAGAGACAATCGCAGCAGTTGATAATAGCGACATATCGTTGCTTCAGAGTGAGTACATTGAATAATGGCTCGCGTTGCCTCGTTTTCTGCCTCGCTACTAGACCAATCAAAAGAGATTTTTTCTCGACAAAAATACTATCAGGAAACCTACCGTGCCATCATACAGGAAGACGGCCCGTAGTTATATCCTGTTATGTTTCCTACTCCCAACTGGCATTGCTTAATTTGTTATAAACATTTAAAAGCATTTATTTTTTCGTTTTTGACTAATAAAGCAAATTCGATACTCTCAATGGTCGAATTGTAGACAATCAAAATGCAAAGAAAATGAGCCTCAGCACATCGGATTATTAGTAACGGTAAAAAACCAGAAAAAACTGCGTTTTTTTTAATTCATGAAACCACCATTTATCAAATTTTAAAGCAGGCTCTCCACGACATAGTAGTGATTGATATGTACTTTATGTGTGAAAAACTCGGGCACTGTTGGATTATTAGTTTTGGCATAATTGCAATTTGAATTTTGTAATGCACTTCATTGCAGCAGACCGGATGCGTCATAGATGGTCCGATTTCAATATTTCTGAAAGATCTTGAGAGTTGAAGTATAGTACTACAAAATAACTATTCTCATTTCGCGTTAAAATGCTGCGAAATAGGTGAGAAATACTTGCAAACATGACCCAAAACCGGAGAGTTCATGAAAGCGGCTCAGGAGTGTGGGTAGAGCAGCAGATTCAAAACGAGCGCAGCGCGCTTGTATTACTATGCATTCGCTTGCCCGCGTCTGTCGCTCTATCCCCACTACTCAGCCGCTTCCACGCACTCGTCCATTTTCGGTCATGTTTGCAAGTATTTTTCACCTTTTTTTCAGCATTTTAGCGCAAAATGAGAATATAAGTTTTGTAGTACTATACTTTTTCTCTCGGAATCTTTTTGAACAATTGAAATCGGACCATCCATGACGCATCCAGATCTGCTGCAATAAAGTGCATTGAAAAATTCATATTGCAATTATGTCAAAACGAATGATCCGACAGGCCTGAGTTCTTCACACATAAAGTAAATATCAATCACTACTATGTCGTAGAAAGTTTGCACCACGACTTAGAAAGTGGCGGAGTTTAAAAAAAAAACATGTTTTTCCGGTTTTTCTCTCTTTCTAATGATTTGACCAGGTTGTGCTAGGGTCATTTTCTTTGCATTTTGATTCTCTACAATTTGTTCAGAGAGTATCGAGATTGCTCCATTGATTTTCAAGGTACAAGTCAAAAACGATGAAAAAATTAAAAAAATGCTTTTAAATGTTTATAACAAACCAAGCAATGACAGTTGGGAGACAGAAACATAACAGGATATAACTAGGGACCTTCTTTCGTATGTTGGCATAGTCGGTTTCCTTTTACTATTTTTGTCACAGAATCAATAGAGGCTACGAGTCAGCTCACACCGCGGCAGCCTCGCAAAGTGCGTACCCAACTTTATGAAACGCCAGTTCTTGCTTTAATTCATAAATCATTTTTATTCTGTTGAATTATTTTCAGTCCCGAACTATATTAAATTGTATGGTGTGACTATTCAATATGATTTTTCTAACAAGATTTTCAATTCTTTATCGTGGACAACATCTCTTCAATTTATTTTTATTCTACATTTCTTACCTATATTTTCGAATGAAAAAAAATTAAGCATCAATATGCTATTGATGAACTTTTGTTACGATTTAAAAAAACATTTCGTTACTCTTTAATGATTTCCATATGAAATCCCATCATAATTTGACATTTCGTTACTCTTTAATAGTTTCCACATGAAATACCATCATAATTCATAAAATTTCAAAAACAATAGATGTTGGCTCTTCCCGTCGGTGACATTTCCATTTTCTGCTAAGTTGGTAAGACTGCGATAGAAAAGAAAGGGGAGATAACGTTGACTCTCTTTGGCCTAGGCACTAGAGTTGCTCTCTTGGGCTGGAACCTCGATAGCGAACGGATGATTTTCAATCTCTCATTTTTGGGAACTTTCGAAGCTTTCGCATTTTGAAGACCAAAGGCCGTATATCTTTAACTTAATAAGTTGATTCCATTTTAACAAGTACTTTTGGCATATTTTGCACGTTAATCAATTAATAATCATTTTAAAATAAAATTGTCGTGAGAACACACAAAATGGCCGCATCTGCATCTCATATTTCAAGATTGAAATACTTTCACTCATTTCAATAATAAAAGATTGTGGCCGGAATGCGGAACACTGCTTTTGTTAGTAGGTCCAACAACTAATGTCATTATTTTCATTTGACGACATTTTCATCCAACCTCAACTGGTATTTCACGAGCGTCGGTGAATTCACTGAAAAAGAGCAAAAACCCGTTTCTGTTCGTGTTCCAACCTTCTCTGGTTCACGAAGCCCTTCTTGGAAAATTATAGGCCTTGAAGGATACCAGTGAATGGTGATATCTCCTACCTGAAGACTACCTAAAACAATGGTTTCCAGGAAGAACTATCTAGCAGCTTGGAGAGATGGGATTCTCAAGTGAGTATATGCTTTCATTCCTTTTTACTTGTGATTTTTTTATTTCATGGCTAGATCCTTCCATGACCATTTTGTATCTTTTTGAGGCAAAGTATTGGGAATTCAGAATAACGGATACTCCCTCTGGTATCGATTTTTGAAACTATACATGAGTACATTGTTTACTTTTCGAAACTTTAATGTTTATATGATGATGAAAAAGTATTGATTCAAGTTCAAATCATTATTGTTGTATACCTCAATGTGACTCTTGGCAAAACTTTACTCATTATTTTCCGTGAGAAAATGAACGTAACGTTCTGGTGCAGACTAAGTTAGGATTGAGCGAGTCTATAGACAGACGATGAGCTCTTGAACAAGAATACAGCCCCTTCCCAAAATCTTCCTGTATCTTCTGTGGCCAAAAAAAAAAAGTTAAAAAGAACCTTCAAAGAGAGTTGGGAGGAAAGAAAAGAACGTTAAGAAGAGAACAAAGAGATTATTCAACATACCAACAATTATTCATACAGTATGGAAAAATAGTGACTATATATGTATATATAGGTGATAAAAACACATTGTTTACTTTTCGAAAAATTATTGTTTATTGTACTTTTGAAACTTGTCGAATCTCTTGTGATTGTTGACATTCATTGAAATTCTGGTTTACCTGGTGAATATTTTGTTGACGATTGTACGTCCTCGAGTGAAAAAATTTGTGATTCAAGTTCAAATCATTATTGCTGTGTACCTCAATGTGTTTGTGACTCTTGGGCAAATAAACGTTCCCGTTGTACTGAAATAAGTTTTTATCATTTTCCGTGAGAAAAAGAATGTGTTAACATTTCTTCAAAATGATTCATAACAATAATTCCCGATGACTTCACTATGCTGTCCAGAAACTTTGAAAAATATTTTTTTTGCAAGCAAATCAGAACATACTTTGTTTCCTTCAGAGTGAGTTTTTGCAAATGATATTGTCTTGAGATTGAAATACACCACTTCGTTAGAGTCTTGAAATGAATAACACCACACAGAAAAACTGAAAAATAATACCAAATGGAAATATTTTTGAAAAAACCCCAAACCACAAGTGTATAACCTCTGAGAGAACAGACAAACAATGTACGTATGTCTGGTTTTAATTTTCGCCACTCTGGCGCTGGCATCTAATTTTGAATTCCCAATAGCCAAAGTACAACGTTTTATCTCCAAACATTGCAAAACTTCCTTTCTTAGCTCGAATAAAACCTTCCGCTCAATTCGCGGTATTGAACGTGTCACTCTGGGGTAATATATCTCGTAACACTCTCTCTCTCCTCACTTTGAGTACTCAAATAGCCAAGTTATTTGTTGTTGGTACAAGAGATCAACACTTTAGCGTTGCTTAGACCATTCTGAGCATTTAGCTTGGAACTATTCAACATTCTCTCAGCTCGCTTTGAGTAATATTCCTTTGAGCACATAATTTTCTGAACTTTATTTATTTTGATGTAATAAATGAATTGCACATTCTTTATTTGATTGAACGTTTAGCATCAAAGTAAGACTAATCTTATCAGGTTTTTTTTTATTGTTCTCAATCGAGTATATTCATTTTCTCTCTTGTTTGACTCAGCAAACGTAGATTCCTTTGTAATTTCACATATAATGTATTCATTGGATTTGTTTGTAATCTTACATACAGGGCTTCTCAAAAGTCCTCTTCCCCCCTCTTATTTTTGGAACGATTATACATAAGCAAGTGAAATTTGGAAACTGAATATTAAAGGTTGTAAACTTCCCTACTAGTGATGATAGATGACGGAATCGTCAAAGATGACGTCAAAAAGACATTGTGACCAATAATTTTAAATGGAACCCTACGGCAAGCGACATCTCTTTTAAAAGGTATTTAAAAACCCATTCAATGATACTAATTTTGTTTGTGTTTATGGCAGTTTTGGCAACTCGCTTTTAAAAAACGCAAAGCTGTGATGAATTAAATCAGTTGATACTAGAATTCCAAATTCAAGCTCCGCCTCTGGATAGTTGTCAAATAAGCTGACGTTTTTGTTAGTCTCCCTAATTCGACGTTTTTGTAATTGTCCAAGTTTTTGTACATTCAATATTTTGTGTATTGTTGATCGAACGTTTAACTGTTTTAGCAGCTTCTGGTCCTCTTGATATTTTTGTACATTTTAATAATTTTTTGAACTGTATGAGCCAAACGTTTAAGTGCTTCAAGAAGTGAAACGGTACGTGCTTTGGGTGATGGAGTAGCAGCGATCCTAATTATTGGTGAAACTGGACAAAATATTCATGCAGCAGAACGCATTTTTAATGAGAGGTTTCCCGATCGCCCCGTTTCGAGGACTTATTTAAGGGAGCTTCTTTGTAAGTTTGAAACAACGTGTAGTATTAATGATGCGAAACGATCTGGCAGACCACAAATTTCTGATGAGAAAAAAATTGATATACTGGCAGAAGTTATAGTTAATCCTACTTCTTCATCAACTCACGTTGCATCTACCTGTGAAGTCAGTCGAAGTACAGTACACAGGGTGTTGAAAAAAAAACAAATTTCATCCATACAATTTAAAAAAGGTTTATCAACTCTTAGACGACGACCCAGACCGAAGACTAGAATTTTGTGAAAAAATGGAATCTAAAATTAACCAACAGCCAGACTATGTCAAAACAATTTGTTTTAGTGACGAAAGTACTTTCTATCTAAATGGAAATGTAAATACACATAATGTGAGGTATTGGAGTGACGCAAATCCTCACCTGTCTCGTGAAACTCATACCCAATTTCCCCAGAAGGTGAATGTTTGGGCAGGTATCCTGGGAAACCACATCGTTGGGCCTATTTTTTTAAATAGTGATTTAACTGGTGAAGTTTATCTGGAGCTGTTGCAAAACGCAATAGAACCGTTAATCCTTGGAATTTTGGAAGATAATCCAGATGAATTCAGCAATTTGGAAATAACATTCCAACAGGATGGTGCTCCTCTACACTATTACGGTGCAGTAAGACGGTATTTGGATGAGGAGTATCGTGGTAGATGGATTGGACGACGAGGTTCAACGGAATGGCCAGCTCGGTCACGGGAACTCACACCTTTGGATTTTTTTCTGTGGGGGTACCTTAAATCGAAGGTTTACGCCACTGAACCTGACAATATTGACGTTTTAAAACAACGTATTGTTGCAGAATGTGAGGCTGTTTCCGCAGACACATTTGCGAAAGTACGAGAAGAGTTTAAAAATAGGATATTTCACTGTCAGGAAGTAAATGGAAGTCACTTCGAGCAATTTCTCTGAGTAGATACTGATTCTCAAATCTGTAATTAATATCATACTGAATGGAATTTAAATTTTAATGTTTACTAATGATCCATTGAAACTGCCATAAACACAAACAAAATTAGTATCTTTGAATAGGTTTTTTTGATACCTTTTCAAAAGAGGTGTCGCTTTCCGTAGGGTTCCATTTAAAATTATTGGTCACAATGGCCTTGTGACGTCATCTTTGACGATTTCTATCATCACTAGTAGGGAAGTTTACAACCTTTGATATTCAGTTTTCCAAATTTTACTTGTTTATGTATAATCGTTCCAAAAATAAGAGGGGGGAAGAAGCACTGTATAGTGTAATTGGGTTGATCTGTAATCTCACATCTAGTATAATCATGGTTTGCAGTTGTAATATACCAACATTTGTATTTTGAAACTTGATTTCCTCAGAACAATTTGTTCACTCTGTGAAAGAACTCTCGGTTCTTCGAACCAAAATGTAACAAAATATTTCTTGGTGTTTGTTGTCCACAGCTTCGTCTGATCACAAGGATAATTTCTGATCAAGGAACTCAGTAAAATTCAGAATGGCTGCCTAGAACCCGCAAAGTGTACAACCCCAGCACTCGTCTCGCACAGTCACGCTAGCACTCATCTCGAGACCCCACGTCTTTGCAGAGCTCTGGAGTAAGCTTCTCACTCACAACGAACCTGATTCTAAAGTAAGTTCTCAAATACCAACGAACCTGATCAGAAGCAATTGTCACAACCAGCATACAAGTATGTGCTCGAGAGTCAAAGAGCAAAGACAACTGTTAATTCAAACAACTGCATAATTCAACTACCATTGAAACATCATTGTTTTTCTGGTAGCACTTAATTTTAAATATATGTATCATACAGTGCTATTGTTTTACTGCTGGAAGCGCACATCAAATTCTTCATCAAAAATATATTTTGTTTTTGGTCATTTTTCTCAAAAATAAACTGGTGCTCAATTTATCTTCATATCTCTTGAATTTTAGACTTGTTGAAGAATCTACCTGAATTTCACTGACAGATAACGATAACCACGACCTCTCGTATTAATGTGAGCAGCTCATAGGCACCGCTACATAAAATAAGCATAGTAGTTTTTGAATGATCGATTTTTTTTCGCTTTCTTCAAAAAGGAAAGAAAATTGAATTTCATAACGCTACACTTTTCATTATTAATCTTTGTTTCAGCTGAGTTACTGGGCAACGATGCATAAAATCACCATGTATCCCTTTCACAGTAAAAAAAATCGCAATAGCCAGTCCTTCGCCGTCTCTGCTCAATTTTCCTGGAATATGTCGATTGCATCTTTGAGTTGGGGTTAAAGGTTCGGGGCGTGTTGAGTGTAGGTGGCATAGTGACTGTACGCCCACTGATACCTGTTTACATAATAACTACATCTATATGCGTTTACTTATTATGCATTGTATTTGGATTCGGTTGTTTTCGAATTGATGATATAAATCTTTGGGGGTCGGGCTGGTGGATATATCATCTCCGTGATGCTTATCTTGTGGGTTTTTCATCATCCGGTGTTTTGACTGACGTGAGGAGCTTGATGTTTGTCTGGCTGTCGCGTTCAATTAGAATAATGCAGTAGCGTTGTTGAGTGGGATTATCCGCATATAACAATGGAAGATACATACACAAATCGATATAAGTCGACAGAAGCTTGAACAACAGCGCTTTCAGGATTTTTAATCAAATTCCTTCCCGCATGAAAGACACTGTAGACTTTTGTTATATCACGGGGTTAGGATATAAGTATGAGAATCAAGGAGCGTTATTATTTTTTTATCATAGAAGATATTTAACAACAAATCAAATATTTATAAGGAATATTATAATTTTGGGGTTGTAAATTGAAACAATTGGTGCAGCTGTTTTTGATATTATGTTACCCAATGAGATTTTTGTTTTCGGTCACGTGACATCAGACTCACAATGATTAATGGGACAACCTGTATATTTTGGAATTTATATATTCCTCCCGATAAAACGATTCCAACAAACTATCACACTTGTGGTCTGAAACGATTAATACAAGAACTACAGGTACTTCAATATCCTTGGGCCCACGATTACGACAAACGTCTGAAACGAGCAATTGCCAAATTATTCAAGTTTAGGGCCACCCTGTATATTTGGGCAGTCCTATATTTTTTGTGATGAGTGAAACAACGCAAAATTATAATAATCATTATATTTTATTACCAAATCGTCGTGGGCCCAAGGAGATTGAAGTACCTGTAGTTCTTAAATTAATCGTTTTAGACCACAAGTGTGATAGTTTTTGGAATCATTTTATCGGGAGGAACATAGAAATGCCAAAATATACGGGTTGTCTCATTAATAATTGTGAATATGTCACGTGACCGAAAACAAACAAAAAGCTCATTGGGTAACATAATATCAAAAACAGCTGAACCAATTGCTTTAATTCACAACCCCAAAATTACAATTCTCTACTACACTTGAGTTCCGAGATATTCCCTGTCTCAATCGTCGTGGGGTGTATATATATTATATATATATATACATATATATATATATATATATATATATATATATATATATTTTCTTTAGTTTCTTGACCACATATATATTTTCTTAAAATTCTCGGAATAAAGGTCTGATTCAGTCAATTCATATGATTTTTCTTAACGACGTTTCGACATGGTATTTGTCATCATCAGGTTAAAACACTAAAATTAAAAATATGGAGTTTGAGACATATTTATCTTAACACAATATTGAAATGTATGCACTAAAATAATTCTTGAAAAACATATGGTTCGAAATATAACATGTTATTTAACTCAATATAAAAATATTTGTAACATTTATGAGTATTCACTTACAAATTATTTTATTTGAGTTTTGCGTTCGAATCGTACGAACGTTATTGTGGGAGTGTGACCTGCGTCGAAGTTATCGGGAATGGTTTGTTTATTTTTCATGCATTTTTACCCTCTTCATAAGTAGGTACATGAGATTATTTATATTGAGTTCTAATATATGAGCCGGACTGTATTCTTTTGGCAGCATGTAAAGATCAGTTTTCATTATGATTACTTTAAACAAAGTTAAAAGAGGTTGTTATAAATCTGGCTTAAGTTTTTGATGTCATTTCTATTGTTAATGCTATTGGGGTCTTTTTTAATATGTATCATTTCAAGGAATGTTCTTACTCTTGGATTCCTTTCTTTGGTCAAAATTTCAACGTTGTTAAACTTATTTTTTTTTTTTTTAAGGGGTTTTTGGTATTTGTGAGCTTGTCTGTTTCTGCAAATATTGTTTTGTTTGACCTATACTTTGACAGTCTTTACATGGTATTCTATATAATGTATGAGTTGTTTGTTTTTTGGTATTTCTGGTTTTAATTTTGAATAAATGATTTTGTTCGTATTTTTCAGTCGATGTGCAATAGTTATGTTGTTGTTGTTTTCTTTACTTCATTATCATTTTTATTGTAGATCGCATGTATTCGTTTTTTTTATTGTTTTTTCTGCAAAGTGGCTAGGGTAATTATTTTCTTTCAATATATTCTTGATTATTTCTATATTATTTTTCCTGAATTTTGGGTGAGAAAGCTTTATAGCTCTGTCAGTTAAATTTTGAATAAAATTTTTTTTGTAACTAAGGGGTGCATTTGACAAATAGTTAGTGTAACGATTTGATGCATTTGGTTTAATAAACCAGTTCGTGAACATTTTTCCAGTATTGTCGTGTATTATTGTTGTGTCGAGAAAGTTTATTTGTTTTTCTTTTTCTTTTTCTATTGTAAATTTCAATCTAGGATGATATTTATTAAATTTTTCTAGAATTTCATCAACTTTGTCAGTAGGGATACAGGTTAAACAATCGTCCACATATCGTTTGAAGAATATTGGTTTGAAAGTGAGTGATTTGATGATCTTTTCTTCAACATACTCCATAACCAGATTTGCTTCTGTTGCAGCAATTGGAGATCCCATTGCAACTCCGAATATTTGTGAGTAGTATTTATTTTCATATTGAAAGTATGTTGAGGTTAAACCTCCAACAATATATGGGTTGCCAATTACACAAAACTGGAATTCCCCTTCGCCCTATTGTAAGCAATATTCAATCTGCCACTTACAATTTATCAAAATTCCTCTCAGAAATTATTTCAAATGTTATTGGAAAAAATGATTACTATGTGAAAAACTCCTGGGAATTTGTGGAATTTATCCGCAATATAACAGTTCCACAAAATCATATAATAATCTCTCTGGATATAGTTTCTTTATATACAAATATAGATACAAAATTAGCGATAGACATCATGAGAGAAAAATGGCATGAAATACAAAATCACACAACACTAACCTCAGAAGAGTTTTTGAAAGGAATTGAACTATGTTTAACCTCAACATACTTTCAATATGAAAATAAATACTACTCACAAATATTCGGAATTGCAATGGGATCTCCAATTGCTGCAACAGTAGCAAATCTGGTTATGGAGTATGTTGAAGAAAAGATCATCAAATCACTCACTTTCAAACCAATATTCTTCAAACGATATGTAGACGATTGATTAACCTGTATCCCTACTCACAAAGTTGATGAAATTCTAGAAAAATTTAATAAATATCATCCTAGATTGAAATTTACAATGGAAAAAGAAATAGAAAAACAAATAAACTTTCTCGACACAACAATAATACACGACAATACTGGAAAAAATTTCACGAACTGGTTTATTAAACCAAATGTATCAAATCGTTACACTAACTATTTGTCAAATGCATCCCTTAGTTACAAAAAAAAATGTTATTCAAAATTTAACTGACAGTGCTAAAAAGCTTTCTCACCCAAAATTCAGGAAAAATAATATAGAAATAATCAAGAATATATTGAAAGAAAATAATTACCCCAGCCACTTTCCAGAAAAAACAATAAAAAAACGAATACATGCGATCTACAATAAAAATGATAATGAAGTAAAGAAAACAACAACATACATACCTTTACCATACATAGACAAACTATCGAATAAAATTAATAAAACAATGGAAAAACACAACACAACTATTGCACATCGACTGAAAAATACGAACAAAATCATTTATTCAAAATTAAAACCAGAAATACCAAAAAACAAACAAACTCATACAGTATATAGAATACCATGTAAAGACTGTCAAAGTACCTATATAGGTCAAACAAAACAATATTTGCAGAAACGAGTACAAGCTCACAAATACTCAAAAACCGACATGACAGCCTTATCATAACACGAAAAATAAAATCAACATAAGTTTGACACTAACAACGTTGAAATTTTGACCAAAGATACGAATCCAAGAGTAAGAACATTCCTTGAAATGATACATATTAAAAAAGACCCCAATAGCATTAACAATAGAAATGATATCGAAAACTTAAGCTAGATTTATAACAACCTCTTTTAACTTTGTTTAAAGTAATCATAATGAAAACTGATCTCTACATGCTGTCAAAAAAATACAGTCCGGCTCATATATTAGAACTCAATATAAACAATTCCATGTACCTACTTATGAAGAGGGTAAAAATGCATGAAAAATAAACAAACCATTCCCGATAACTTCGACGCAGGTCACACTCCCACAATAACGTTCGTACGATGCGAACGCAAAACTCAAATAAAACAGTTTGTAAGTGAATACTCATAAATGTTACAAATATTTTTATATTGAGTTAAATAACATGTTATATTTCGAACCATATGTTTTTCAAGAATTATTTTAGTGCATACATTTCAATATTGTGTTAAGTTAAATATGTCTCAAACTCCATATTTTTAATTTTACTGTTTTAACCTGATGATGAAAAATACCCTGTCAAAACTCGTTGAGAAAAATTATATGAATTGACTGAATCAGACCTTTATTCCGAGAATTTGGATATATATATTTATATACATATAATACATCGATTTGATTCTAGGGACTTTGAATAAACAAATTCTTACTTGCTCCCACCAACTCTGCCCTGGTCGTGAACGTACTATTTTCAGGTTCAAACTTCAACCACGTGGCAACTGAAATATATATGTTTCACTTAATCTTCAAATAGTGAGTTGAGGTATTACTAACCGTGGTTGAATGGAAATTTAAAAATCGAAGATTATTGTTGAATAAGAGAATCAAATTTGGATTATTGAAAATGATTTCAATCCAAAAGTCAGAATGACAAATATCATTCTTTTGATACTACCAAGTGGCTCAATCAAACAAAATTCTAACCCCTTTTGAATGACGGAGGTTCTATTTCACATTCATTCCGTGCCAACTTGGTATTGTTCAGTACCGCATTCATCACATCTACTAGAAGTCAGTACTGGTAAATGTGCTGATAACTTTTGACGAATTTGTACGGTACGGTGGGTTTTCTTAACTGTAGAAACCTATACAACTTGCTTGCAAACTCTTTATTACACTACTTTTCTTCTGAAATCTGTCATAGAGAATAAAACTGTTGACAATGTAGGTATGCATCTGAAAAATTCAATAATATATATATATATATTATATATATATATATATATGTTATATCGTTCATATAAGCGTCTGTGATATCTTCTGCTTTGGCATTCTGATCTTTGAAACTGCCAATGACGGCATTGAGACTTTTTTTTAGACAAGAGATTCTTTTTTTTCACTTGGTTGAAATAGAATGATGTGTCACAGCCGCTAAGAGCATGTAAAAATAGAATGTTTTGACAGCTTCTTTCAATTTCGAACTATTCGCAGAACACACTATTTCAGCAGTTTTGAGTCTCCCTGGTCTGCGAAGGTAGATGTTGGTTTTGAATGATCCCACTGCTGTCAGCAGAACCAAAAGATAGATGTCTTCGCCAAAGATAAAAACAGCGTCGAATGATGAGCAGAAGAAAATCGCTGGGTTGACAATCCGGACAACAGCATCTCCTTCAGCCTGCTTAACAGTGAAATCAGCGCGTTCGAATTTTGTTGTCAACATCGAAATCAGCCGAATTGTTTTTAACGACCGTGCGTTTTTACCCACTTTCCCGAACGCATTTCAGTTCTGAAAGTGTCACTTTCCCGTACTAGTGCGGGTAAAGTCACTTTCCCGCACTAGTGCGGATATATCAAATTTAACGTTACTATATACATTTCATCGATTTTACCGTATTTATTACTGTTCTTACTAATTTTGGTTCCAATATTCAATCTAACCTAGACTTTGTTTCTTGTCTTGTTATTTATTGGAAGATTTGTAATGGCAATCAAGACGTCAAAGTTTTAAGTCGAAGCGTCGTCAAACTGACAGATGGTAAGATGCCGGCAGAGATTGCTACCTATTTACGCCTACCTAACCCAGAACGTTACACAGGTCACAGTTTCAGACATTCCTCCGAAATAATTCTAGTTGATTCAGGAGGAGAGATAACCAACATAAAACGTCTTGGAGGATGGGAGTCAACCGCTGTTGCTGAAGGTTACCACATCATATAAAATTATTTCATGTACTAACAACTTGCAACCGATGCTGTCTCCGTCGTCGTCATCTTCTTTCACTTTGCAATCTACGAGTGTTACTTTGAACAGCCAGTTACCACCAGCTCATTCTGCTGGAACGGCTATTCTAATTCAATAATGCAACAAAGTGTATTTTTAACATTGGTATTCATTATAATTAGTATATTTTCATTGAAAGTTCTGTATGTTGAAATAAAGTATATATTTTCAATATGCTCTTGAAATATGTATGCGGTCGTAGAAAAAATAATGGTCCCAACTCACTCGTAAAGTGTCTTTCCCGCCCTTGTCTGCTTGCCCGATCTCCTCTCCGCGTCGTTCGGGTCAACGGCAGTCGCGTGCGGGAAAGTATTACTTTCCGTACTTGTTAGGAAATAGTATATTACATTACTAGTGCGGAAAGTGACATTTTTCACACGAGTGGGAAATATTGTGGCACGAGGCGTAAGCCAAGTGCGGCAATCACACGAGTGTGAAAAATCACTTTCGCGCGAGTAATGTACGTTATTTTTCCTACGACCACCTATTTTATTAAACAATATGTAAATATTAGATCGGGTATATTGAGTTGCCTGACTAATCTTACGTTCTATATGTGACAGTCCATGCTTGAATATTGTTTCTATAAAAAGTACACATGAATTTAGAATTACTTTTATAGTGAAATAAAGAAATAACGATAATTAACGTTTATTTGAAAAAATTACAATAAGTAATTACTTATTAGATACAACTGGGGAACAAATTGAATTATTTGGAACCATAAAAATTAAAAGTAAATTGGTTATTTTTACAATTTGTAAATTGTAACGGTGTTTGTGAAAGATTATTTTCAATATTTTTGTTTTAATAAAATGAAAATACAAGAAATATCATAATTCTATTAATGTAAATCGACTCACGAGATATACATATCTCTGATAACGTTAATACAAATCTGAATTAGCTCAGATGGAAGAGTATACGGTAGATGACCGCAAGGTTGTGGGTTCGATTCTCGGCGTCAACATTTTTTTTTTCTTTTCTTTATTATCCATAAATAATTAGTTTTTATGTGAATAATATCAATAAGGAAGAGCAATTAATAATTACATCTGTAAATCTTGCAGGATTCACGAGTTTGACGGCTTATTGACAGCCGTGCGGAAAGTACTTTCCGCACGCGTGAGAATAAAGCTAACTTTCCATGGGAGTAGAGAGTGCGATATGTGTTACTTTCCTATGTGGTCGTAGGAAATAGTATATTTCATTAGGAGTCGAGAAAATAGGTTTTTTATGTGCGTGCGCACAAAAAAAGCATTTATGGGCGTGTAATGAACGATATTTTTCATTGTTAAGAAACATTTATTTTTAAAGATTAACGAACAAAAACATTCATAACTGTTTTTTGTTGGCACCAGTTGCAGAACAGACGATACTGGTTTTCATATCTCTCACGTGACTTTTTTGGCAGTAATTATGCACTTACTTTTGCCGCTTCACGTGATATTTCTTCCTGTGGTGAAATCATTTTTAAATATTTCCACTAAAAATATCCAAATATTGTCACAAAACAAGCGTTATTCACCCCGTTGCTAAGGAAATATAAACAATTTGCGATTTCTAGAAAACGGTCAATAACATATTATTTAATTTTGACATGTAAGTAGGCAGCTAATGACACTAGCGCACCGTAAAATTCTCCGTGCGTGCGCACGGAATAAGCCCACTTTCGGTGCGCTAAATAAGCATGTAAATATAGTGTTTTCAGATAGATATAATGAAAATAACTATTTTTCATTGGGCAAAAATCGTTCTTGGGAAACTTGAAACGACATTGTCTCATGGAAAAAAACTGATGTCTGGTTTTTCGTTCGGTGAAGATTTCCTGCGCTCTTCGTATGTTTCTTGTTACCATCGATGGATATCCATCGGAAACAATGATTGCCTTTGAATTTCGCTATACAGTGCTAGTCAAAAGTCCCCTCCCCCCCTCGTATCTTTTGAACGGGTATACTTATAATAATGAAATTTGGAGGGTGGAAATAAACGGATGTAGGC
This sequence comes from Gonioctena quinquepunctata, assembly GCA_018342105.1. Taxonomy (NCBI): domain Eukaryota; kingdom Metazoa; phylum Arthropoda; class Insecta; order Coleoptera; family Chrysomelidae; genus Gonioctena; species Gonioctena quinquepunctata. The sequence continues at coordinate 1,065,424 of JAFIRS010000023.1, read as the reverse complement.
TTCTCAACTGGTCATAACAGGTGACGCAATAGTCATAAATGACGTCACAAGGCCACTGTGACCAATAATTTTAAATGGGACCTTATGGCAAGTGACACCTCGTTTGAAAGGTATTGAAAATACCTATTCAGTCATACCAATTTTGTTTGGGTTTCGGCTGATTTTGATTGATAAATTGAAGAAATACGAAAATTATAGTTTCGCATTTAATTAATAAAGATTTAAGAACCAGTTCTTATAATAAGTGTTCAAAATGTGCTCCATCTACTTCCTGGCAGTAATGCATCCTATTGCTAAACTCTTGTCGTACTCGTCCCAGTGTGTCAGCGGAAATTGCCCTACATTCTTCAACAATTCGTTGTTTCAGAATGGCAATACTGTCAGGTGCTGTAGCGTAAACCTTAGATTTCAAGTACCCCCATAGAAAAAAATCTAATGGTGTAAGGTCCGGTAACCGAGCTGGCCATTCGATCGAACCTCGTCGTCCAATCCATCTACCACGATATTCTTCATCTAGGTAACGTCTTACTGCACCGTAATAGTGTGCAGGAGCACCATCTTGTTGAAACGTTATTTCCAAGTTGTCGAATTCATCTGGATTATCTTCTAGAATTTCAAAATTAACGCCTCAATATCATTTTGTAACATCTCCAGATACAATTCACCGGTTAAGTTAGCATTGAGAAAAAGAGGCCCAACTATGTGGTTTCCCAAAATACCTGCCCAAACATTTACTTTTCTGGAAATTGAGTATGTTTTTCACGAAAGATGTGAGGATTTGTGTCACTCCAATACCTCACATTTTGAGTGTTAACATTTCCATTGAGAAAGAAAGTACTTTCGTCACTAAAACAAATTGTCTGTATGTAGCCTTGTTGTTGGTTCATTTTATTGGACATAGTTTCACAGAATTCTAGTCTTCGGTCGGTGTCATCATCTGAAAGTTGGTGCACCATTTTTTAATTTGTATGGATGAAATTTGTTTTTAGCCAACACCCTATGTACTGTCCTTTGACTGACTTCACAGATAGACGCAACTTGGGCTGTGGAAGAAGTAGGGTTTACTACCATTTCTCCAATTATGTCAATTTTTTTGTCATCACTAATTGTTGGTCGACCAGATCGTTTGGCATCTTGAACACTACCTGATGCTTCAAACTTCCGAAGAAGCTCCCTCGAATAAACCCTCGATATAGGGCGATCGGGGTACCTCTCATTAAACAGTCGTTCCGCTGCATGGAAATTGTTTCTACATTCACCAATTATTAAGATAGCTGCTACTTTGTCGGCTACAGTACGTACCATTTTGCCTATGTAAACACTTAAACGTATCGTTAAACAATAGCTTAGGTAAATTTTCAAGGTATAAACACTTTTGACAAGTAGAGAATTCAAAAACGTCAACCTTTTTGACAATTAACCAGAGGCGTACTTTAAAATCTTTATTAATTAAATGCGAAACTATAATTTTCGTATTTCTTCAATTAATCAATCAAAATCAGCCGAAACCCAAACAAAATTGGTATGACTAAATAGGTATTTTCAATACCTTTCAAACGAGCTGTCACTTGCCATAGGGTCCCATTTAAAATTATTGGTCACAGTGGCCTTGTGACGTCATTTATGACTATTGCGTCACCTGTTATGATCAGTTGAGAAGCCTACATCCGTTTATTTCCACCCTCCAAATTTCATTATTATAAGTATACCCGTTCAAAAGATTCGAGGGGGGGAGGGGACTTTTGACTAGCACTGTATAATGTTATTGTGATAATATTATTATTATTATTTATAAATTAATGATAAAATAAATTATATTTTCATTTTCACAGCTATATATACACACATTCACAATTATATATATATATATATATATATATATATATATATATATATATATATATATATATATAGAAGAAGGGTAGTCTCGTGACTGGACCAGTTGAAAATAACTATGAATTTGAAATAAACTTAGTAGAAAGGATATTCCTTGGGTTGCAGTCAAATTTAATGGCCAGTGAAAATGGAAAAACTCTTTCTTATTTTGTCAAGCTTTCGAAAATGTTTATTTTCATTATCAAGACAGCTGTGAAAAAAGAAAAACACAATTGTAAAATGAAATTTAAACAAATTTATAGAACTTACTGAGGTGAGGTTAAGTGAAGACGGCGATCTAATCACCATTTTCTGATTGAGGGAATTTTCGAAATCATATCACTATGAAACACTACTAGTAATATATATAAAAATTAAACAGTTGTAAAAGCACATATTGTTTAGGAAACTTAATTTAAACAATTAAAAATTTGACAGGACAATTACCACATGGTTAAAGCATGACTGAAAATGGAAATGGTGGATGACAGGAAATGCATGACAGAAAGTGTCAAGTGTCATATGTCAAAGTCAAAATGTCATGGGAGAAACATGTGTTTGGTACTATTCCTTTTGTTTTGTGGACATAGTGATATGATTTTGAAAATTTCCTCAATCAGAAAATGGTGATTCGATCGCTGTCTTCACTTAACCTAAGTAAGTTGTATAAATTTGTTTAAAATTGCATTTTACAATTGTGTTTTCCTTTTTTCACAGCTTGATAATGGAAATAAACATTTTCGAAAGCTTGACGAAATGAGAAAGAGTTTTTCTTTTTTCACTGGCCATTAAATTTGACTGCAACCTCAAGGAATATCCTTTCTACTAGTTTATTTCAAATTCATAGTTATATATATATATATATATATATATATATATATATATATATATATATATATATATATATAATTTTATATATATAGAGTGGCCACTTTTTTAATGGGATTGTATTGGTAACTTTTAAACCATAAGAGTTAGAAGGTCGTTCAAATGAGAAAAAGTTGATTCATAGAAGCATTGTCAAGCAGTTCAAACAAATCGAGATTATCAGGGCCGGTTATTGAGATATCATGAGAAAAGTAAATTCTGTCATCTTGATTTTTCTTTTTTTCCCACTTTATATCGAATATTATCAAAAAAAGTCACGAAAGTTTTTTATTCGACAGTAAATTATGCTTAATTTGACTATATCAGATTTCGTATCCAACGTTTCGTACGCTCTGGGCCACCTTCAACCTAATTTTTTTCAATACGGATCTGCATATTTTATGACACTTTTCGAATTAACTTTTAACGCTTAATTCAACGATATATCATACAATGTCATTCAAAGTTGATTTTCAGGTGATTTTGACCCTTATCCAAATTTCTTTGGGTCGGATCTGTATTACATTTAGGTACCTTTAGTTTAATTAACAACATGCAATACATTTCGATAGGAAAATCAACTTACTCATCTTCAACTGAATGGAACGTAACAGAATCAAAGCAAGAAACAATAATATTTATTTACAAATTTCAAGCGGTGAAAAGCCTAATTCATAATAATTAAACGAAACTATCATTTAATGAAAGAAAAATCAAATGATTATTCGAAAGTAAATGATGAACATTAATGAAGTAAGTGTTCGAAATGTCCACCATTTTGTAAAATGCACTTTGCGGTTCTGGAACCCATACTTCTTATACATTTGCTTATTTCGTCTCCTTGAATACCTTCCAATACATTCTCAATCTTCTCGCGAAGAATCTCTATTGCCGGGTTCGTAGTATCATAAATTTCATTTCTGAGATATCCCCAAAATAAAAATCCAGCGGATTCAAATCCGGAGATCTGGCAGGCCATGCTACTGGACCTCTTGTTCCAATCCATGAATCGGGAAAAGTTCGATTTAGATAGTCTGTGACTATTCTTGAGTTGTGTGGACCACATCCGTCTTGTTGGAACTATGTACTATTACGCCGATACCGTATAGGAAGATCATCCAACATTTCTTCTATAATTTCTACATATTTTGCTCTGGCTAGGTTGCCGTCAATAAAATAGGGTCCCAGTAATTTATTATTCAACAAACCGCACCATATGTTCAAAGAAAAACGATATTGATGTCTAACTTCATGAATTAAGTGAGGATTTTCTGTGGCATACAAATGTTTGTTCGTTCGATTGAACATGCCAGAGTTTGTGAATGTCGTTTCGTCTCCCCAAATGATATTGTGCGCAAAATTGTTGTTATTCCGCACCTTCCGTTGAAACCAATTACAGAATTGCAACCTTCTCTCAGGATCATTGCGATATAGGTTTTGCACGGCTTGTATTTATAGTCATGGTATCCGTGTCTCTTGAGTATTTTATTAACAGCACTTTTTGATAAATTGCATTCACTGGCCATAGTTCTCGATCCTATTCCTGGATTCATTCGAATTTGGGCCAGAACATTGATGTCATTGATAGGCTCGTTTCGTCGTACATAAGGACCTCTAGGTTTGATGAATGAATTATGTGCAAGTAACGTTGTAGATAAACGTCGAAACATTTTAATATTTGGTGTTGTTCTTTCAGGATATAATTCACCATACCTTTGTTGTGCTTTGAACGATTTTCTATCTAGTTTTATGTACACTTCGTACATATCTCTCTTCTCTTCATTTGTGTATCTTACCATATCGAATAAGTTGAATTGAAATTACTCAGAAAAGTATTTAATGACAAGTTTTTGTGACACAATAATAAACGAAGTGATAAATAATATGACATTTCTTGTTATGTTCTTTTTATCCACGGCCTACTACTTGAAAATAATACATTCAATAAACCTAGAGTTGTGTGTATGTGAGAAAAACAAGTTATCAACGATATCAATGTTCTCACCCAAATTCAATTGAATCAGAAAAAAATCGAGAACTGTGGCCAGTGAATGCAATTTATCAAAAACTGCTGTTAATAAAATAGTCAAGAGACGCGAATACAATGATTTTAAATTTGAATACCAAGCCTTGCAAAAATTATATCGTAATGATCTCAAAATAAAGTTCGATTCTGTAATTTGTTTCAACGGAACAAATGACAAATCCAACAATAATGATTCCTCGCGAGAAGATTGAGAATGTATTGGAAGGTATTCAAGGAGACGAAATAAGCAAATGTATAAGAAGTATGGGTTCCAGAACCGCAAAGTGCATTTTACAAAATGGTGGACATTTCGAACACTTACTTCATTAATGTTCATCATTTACTTTCGAATAATCATTTGATTTTTCTTTCATTATATGATAGTTTCGTTTAATTATTATGAATTAGGTTTTTCACCTCTTGAAATTTGTAAATAATTATTACTTGTTTCTTGCGTTGATTCTGTTACCTTCCATTCAGTTGAAGATGAGTAAGTTGATTTTTTTATCGAAATGTATTGCATGTTGTTAATTAAACTGATGGTACCTAAATGTAATACAGATCCGACCCAAAGAAATTTGGATAAGGGTCAAAATCACCTGGAAATCAACTTTGAATGACATTGTATGATATATCGTTGAATTCAGCGTTAAAAGTTATTTCGAAAAGTGTCATAAAATATGCAGGTCCGTATTGAAAAAAAATGAGGTTGAGGGTGGCCCAGAGCGTACGAAACGTTGAATACGAAATCTAATTATGTCAAATTGAGGATAATTTACTGTCGAATGAAAAACTCTCGTGACATTTTTTGATAATATTCGAAATAAAGTAGGAAAAAAAGAAAAATCAAAATGACAGAATTTACTTTTTATGATATCTCAATAACCGGCCCTGATAATCTCGATTTGTTTGAACTGCTTGACAATGCTTCTATGAATGCAACTTTTTCTCCATTTGACCGACCTTCTAACTCCTATGGTTTAAAAGTTACCAATACAATCCCATTAAAAAAGTGGCCACTCTGTATATATATATATATATATATATATATATATATATATATATATATATATATGATAATATAAATATTATCATTTTGAGTTGGCGATTTTTCGGGAGAATGTTCACGTTTCCACCGCTGTAACTCGTTACACATCTGTTACGTGCAATTTTGACCTCAGAATGTTTTCCTCTGTAATAAATAAGCTTCACTAGTTTTATTGTACAATACTTTTTATTTCACTTAGCATATCACTCATTAATAGCATAATAGTATGTTTAGGGAACGATATTGTGATACGCCACTGTATTCCGCCAACTGTGAAATGGATTTGGTTTCTTCGCATTCCGGGATTCCATTATTGATGAACTCGTATCTGTAAATATCATTGACGTTATTTGAGATTCATTAGGTAAGGCCCCTCTACTAGGAAGGCCAAGACTCTGCTCACACTGAGCGGAAAGGAAATCAGAATAGTGGTGGGGCTCCTCACGGGGCACTGCCATCTAATCGAGCATCTCAACACAAATAGGTATCACGGATGATACTGAATGCAGGAGGTGCTTGGGGAATGAGGAGTCGGTCACCCACATCCTCACGGAATGCCCAGTGGCAGCAATACGGGAAAGCGCACTTCGGGAGCATCGCTCTGAACCCGGAGAGTTCATGGTCTCCTATCACTGTTACTTGAAAACGAGTGTAACCCTAAGGCTCTTACTCTTTCGACTGAAATAAGTGGGCTACAACCATTCACGAATTTAGAATTTTGACTGAACAAGGACTAGAAACCGGTCTCCAGCCCTTGCCATGATGATAGTTCTCAAAAATGGCCGAGAAAGGAATTTTGGATCAGAATTTGGAAAAAAGTTGATTTCTATAGAGGATGCAGCTTTCACTACCCAGTATGGATTGGTAAGTAGCCCATCACTCCAGGGAGTGCCTGAGACGTTTGAAGCGCGAAGGGTCGTCTATGTTATAATCAGTGGCTTCCCTCACGAGGGGGTTCTCATGGGTTATTGCGCAATCGAAAACTTTCCGATTGCGGTCTCTGATAATACTCCTGATGGAAGGCAGGTACAAGTCTTCGAGGATCCGATCGTTCCGCAGCTACCACGGAGCGTTCGTTATCATCCGCAGGACTTTTATTTGCGCCCGTTCCAGGACGCGAATGCTAGTCTTGCAGGTCTGACCCCAGGCGGCTGAGGCGTACAAAATGACAGGCCTGAACATCATTTTATAAATCAGAACTTTGTTCTTCAGAGAGAGTTTGCTCTTCCTGTTAATCAGGGGGTACAAAGTACAGATTTTCTTGGCAATCTTGTTCTTAACGATCTTGACGTGTGCTCTCCAGGTGAGCCGGCGATCCACCGTTACTCCCAGGTACTTGACCTGCTTCGACCATTCTATCTCCCTTCCAGAGACAGACACACCCCTTTCCGGGTTGTTTCTCTTTCGTCCCATCGGGTTTTGTCCCGCCTTTGGAATCATAACCACAATGGCATGCTTGCACCTTCGAGGGAATCTTTTAAGGCGTAGAGAGTTGTAAATTATATTTAGAAGTGACTGTACCTGGTTATCCGGGAAATACTTGATCATGCGATTAGTAATTCCGCCGTAACCAGGTGCTTTTTTAGGATTCAATCCTTTGATATGTGCCTTAGGTTCATCCATCGAAGCCGGACGAATGACATCATGATTGGGTTCTCTTAGAGTACGACGAACCCGATCTTCCAGTGAAAGATCTCGGTCCAGATCATCGTCTGGGTGCTCGTTCAATCTGAATTGCCTTTCCATCGTATCTGCGAAGGCTTGAGCTTTGAACTCGGGGTCGTAGCACATTTCGGCCTCGCCATGAATAGGAGGAAAATCAGACTTTTTTTATTTTAAATTTCTATGAAGTTTCCAAAGCTGATCATTTTTGTCTAAATTCTGAAGTAATGTGCCAAATTTCTCATTCCTGAATTCAGATATATTTTCTCTAACCTCCCTATTCATTTCATTAGCTCGAATTCTGTCCGCAGGAAACAGACTCCTTCGATATGCTCTCTTGGCACGGTTTCTTTCCTGAATGAGATTTTTTATTCTCTGCGGGAATTCATCATGAAATTTAGGAGCCGGTTCCCTCCGGGAGGAATCCTTCAAAGCATTGTGGATGGTGAGTTCGTTACGCGCTACGACCTCATCCAACTCAAGTGGAGAATCGATTATCTCAGGAGCGCAGTAGGCTGCCTCCAGGAGTGAACGGAATCCCTCCCAATCCACTTTTGTACACAGACGATCTGTTTAGGGCGGTGGATCACCCCCTAGTGATAAAACCACCGGGTTGTGATCAGATCCAAGTTCGGAGAGAACGTGGATGTCCCAGTTCCAGGTGATGTTCCTGGCCAGGGCAATGTCAAGTACATCGTGCCTGAGGTGCCCAAAATGCGTCGGCTCATCTGGAGCCAATACCTGGTATTCATACCTGTCACAGTGTTGCTACAGTCGCCTGCCATTCGTATTGGTAACACGACTCCATTGTGTGTGCTTAGCGTTCAGATCACCCATGACCAAAACAGACTGATCTGTTTCCATCAAGAGTGTATCGAGCGCCTCAGGAAGTATTCGATTGTTCGGAGGGTTATGAGCACTGATTCAACGCATATGACCACTCCTTGTATTGAAAACAATGCCTACTGTTTCTATACCATGGGTATCATCATTGGAAATACCAAGCTGAACATGCGAATGACAACGTTTTACCAAAATGGCATCGCCGCCACCCGGACGCCCAAGTCGATCATTTCTAAGCATTTTGTAGTTAGGAAATCTAACAGTTTGTCCATTGAGACGAGTCTCCTGCAGAAAAGCAACATCAATGTTGTTCTCTACAAGAAACTCTTGAAACTCAAGTCTATTCTGGAGAAGGCCGTTACAATTCCAACTCACTGCTTTGATGAAATTCGGAAGCTGCCTTCCACCCATTAGTTGGGTTTGAAACCATTTGAGAATATTGCAGCAGCTTCAGCGAACTGTGCAAACAGCGCCCTCATTGAATCCAAAGTGGAAAGAATGTCTTGAGGGGTATTTATTTGAGCTGGCTGGGTAGAGGGGTTGTCACGGGCAGCCGCCGCATATGACATCCCCGCCTGTGTCCTTCCTGAGTTTGCGGGGAAATATCTCGGATTATGATGCTCGTTGCCAGTGGGGTTCACCCTACGCCTTATACGAGGACATCTAGGACGTCCTCGATAGTTTGCAGTGTGCTCCCCACTGCAATTCGCACACCTAGCTTTTTCTGTTCTAGGCTTTGGACAATCCTTTGTGATATGGTCTTCCCCGCATTTGACACAGGCGGGGGTGGCATAGCAGTTCAGCTGGCAGTGGCCGAACTTCTGACATCTGTGACACTGACCCACAGATGCTCTAGGCCGCTGAGGCTCAGATGTCACTTGGACGTTAAGCAGATCAGTTACATTAAAAATATCTTTGTGTTCTTTGCCCACAAGAACTAAAACTAATGGTAACTCAGTTTTATCTGCATTTAATTTGTGCAATCGAGCCACTGATTCCGGGGCAAACCCCCTCTCAGTCAGTTCATCTTTCATATCTTCACATTTCAGAAATTGAGGAACACCTCTGAATATAACTCGTAATTGTTTCTCTTCAGGAAGACTATACGTGTGATATGGTATTTTTTGGTCCCTAAAAATACTTGATATTTTTCGGTAATCATCTGGTGAGTTTGGGAAGATTTTTATACCGTCAAATACATTCTTTGCCAGTTTATCGAGTCTAATGTTGTTTGATTTCAAAACTGAATTTACTGCAACCCACTTACTTTTGTCCCTGACAGTGATAGGAGGGACTGTTTGTTTTCTCAACGTGCGTGGAGTCAGCTCCATCTGTGTTTGACTGGTCTCATTAAATAAGTCCATGTTGATGTCACCTGTCTCCGAAATTTGGGAATTGTTTTCATTTTAGACGGTTCCGTGCTTTCGCTGATCCTCTGTATAATTTGGAATTTGGGCTTCCTCTTTAGCATAAGGTAAATTTTCAACGCGCACTTGGGCTGAGTCCGCCCCTGGATTTGATAAATTTGACGTGCGATTCGCTTTCCGTCAAGTTTGACAGGATTTCAAATCTGTTGCTCACTTTGACATTGGATGGAGTTTTTGCATCTGCATTAGGCACAACTACTGATCTAACGCTTCTACGTAATCCTGGGGGGTTCGATAAAGGTTTAGGAATACCTTCAGGTGCTGGCAGTGGTGGAAATTATTTCTCTTGTGCTTTTTAGAGCAGGGGTACTGTCACCTGTACCGACATCGCTGGTTTTTTATGATGATATCAATGCACTGATCACTGGAATTCTTGCCAGGTCTTCTCCAAGGGAGGCTAGTAACGTTTCCAGTACTTCCAGGAGATCGGCTCTCGACAGAGAACCGATCCCTGAAAGCACCGATTCCTTGGTAGCCAGATTACAACTCACAGCAGGTTTTTTGGATTCAACTGAGTAGAAACTTTTTGGGTCCTCTTGAGTTACCTCCAATGTGGGGAGTAGAGCGAGGGTTCCTCTAACTGTTTCGGGTACAAGACCTTCGTAGCTCGAAGAAATTTGCTTTTTATCGCTTATTTTATTCAGGGCGAATTTCGTAGATCAGTCCGGGTGCTTCGCAGGACCGGACCTTAACCCGGAGCGTGTGAGAAGGGTATCGGTTAGAAGGCTCGCTCGCGTATTAGGATACTTTTCAAAGCCGAACCGATTCTCAGCAGCGGTGGTTGCATAACGGGCTCGATAGAGAGGCCAACATGCGAATGATTCTGTCCGCCCACATACTCTCATTCTATCTATCTTCTAGATAGGTAGAATGTAGGCAAACATTACCAAGGATGGACCTATATATCATGTGAAGTATTAGGTTAGTGGCCATATTTGGTATGTGTATATATGGTAGATTTTTCACTCGTTATTATGATATAGTGTCGAAAGGCGTTATCCATGGATTATTTTCGATCTCTGGTACCGTGTACTCTGATAAGATCCTGGGTTTCGTCTGAAAGCGGAAGGAAAATATTAGCATATTTGGTATGCAAATATTTTTCTACATCCAGAAGTCAAGCACCTTGGTAATCTTCTGGAAACTACTATATTTGAATATAATAGACATAGGCTATCACCTACCTTGATATCTGGTTTCATTTCGCCCAAGTCATCTCGTAATGTTAGAAATATTATTTGTTTACCATTTGTTGACGTTCAATTCTTCTTCTTCTTCTTCTACTTCATTTTTTTGTGCTCGGTTATATAACCATCTACACAGATCCGAGGGCCTCGTGCGGTAATACCTCACTTGCCCCCCTTCGTATGGCAACCTGGAAGTCTCACTTGAAGTGATACCACGAGTGCCCGAGTGCCCCCTCTTTTGACAAGTCCGTTATCATCCAGCCTGGTTACTGGCGTAGAGAAGAAAGGGACTATTTCATAACAAAACTTTTTTCGACTTTCACAATTTTTAGATTATTTTTGTATTGCACGTTATAAAACGGCAGACATTCACAATATACATTTACTTGAACTCCAACCAGTTAACGCCTAATGTTAACCTTACCATGGTCAGAGGTCGAATCCTTGACGTTCAATGTTCAATTATATTTGACATATGGAGTACGGGATCGCTTCGTTCGTAGCATCGAATCGTCGAATCTCGATGATCAGTGATGATCAGTGATACAATGTTGCCAAGTATCCAAGTGTAATTTATCTGGACGTGATGAATGGTTGGAGAAAGATTGTCTCCTATTTTATCGTAAGTGTCCGTTATCATGAGTTCATCAAGTTGAAGTGCATATGTTGCGTATTTCACGAGAAATACTCGAAAGGAGGTTCCCAATCCTGATGGAATCTCTGGAGAAGCGACATCTTTAAGCGAGTGTGAAAACTATGTTTGAGGTGGTTGAAGTTGATTGGTCAACTACAACAGTTGTTCGTTGTCAAAGGGGAAACTTATTTTTCTGTCACTTGTTGCGATAGAGTCAAAAGTGGAGATTGTGTGAATGTGGGCTTTGGTTCTGAAAATTTTATGATCTTCGAATCATCCTTCGTTGGGAATACTTTTCGAACCGAATTCGGCAGATTCTGGATAGACTGGTTGGGCCGGCGGGTATATTTTTTTATATCTGTCTGTATTTGCACTCTTCGGAGGATTTGAAGCCCCACACCACGCCGATCTGTTGTCGGGCTCCTGAGACATATTACAATAAACGTAATAGGTATGTGTTGGTCTCGCCTATGCCTAACAAGGCTTCGAACATCCTTCCATTGTGCACCATGAGTGGAACATGATTTTCCTCATTACTAGATGCGTTAAGGCTGAGTGTGAACTGTTCAACGGGAACCTTTCAACTACAACACGCAGTTTGGTGGTAGGGCAAAACCCCTATCGGCCAAGTAATATTAATTTTAAATTAACCTAACGAAATTCTGTGTGATTGTACAATTTTTCTTTGTTTCCGAAAGTTTCAATGTCTGAATTTCAGAATTTCCATTTGGGGCAGTGTTGCCAGTGAAACATTTCAACTAGTAAAGTGGGTAGATTTTATGAAATAAATGATGTGTATATGATTTCACTTTGGAAGTCGAAATTAATTATAAAATGATAGATTGGGGTAACAATTATTATTGTAACCGATGATACGATCATTGGTTGATTTTATTTGATGGGCAGGTCATTTTCATCTAGTGATACGATCACTAGAGTGAATTATAGTGATTCGAATGTTAGGTTGAACATTTCATTCCTTTCATAGTTGATTCAGTTAAATCAATGATAATTTGGGGTTGATATATTATGATAATTTTCGTTTTCTAGAATATATATGTTGTGATTTTTATGGGATATAAGGGCTTTTTCCTTTTTCGCAGATTCAAAAGCTTGTCGCTTTTGTATTCGAACTGAAAACTTTGAAGCTCTTGAATCTGTTTCCCATGAATTAACCGACGCCACACATGTTTTTTATTAAGTATTTTATTTATGAATTAAAACAGACACTTCGTAAATGTATAAGTTTGTTAGCGTGAATAGCAAATAGCAAAATGAATCACACATGAGTCTCCATAAGTTATGAATTTTTTGCTAGAGAAAAAACAAAATGGCGGTTCCAATATGGCGGACGAGTTTTGATATTATGGTTCGATTCTATTCAAAATTGGTATGGGGGTGTTTTTGGGGACAAAGATCACGATATTTTTGTCCAAATTCATAAAATTATGATGGCGACTTTTGTGGTTATAGCCCGATTCCAATAAAAATTGGTTTGTGGGGGTTTTTGAGATCGGAGAAACTGACTTTTTCAAAATCCACGAATTCAACATTGCGGTTCCAATATGGCGATGAGTTTTGTGATTATAGCTTGATTAGATTCAAAATTGGAGGTTGGGGTTTTTCGGGTCGGACATCATGATGGTTTCGTCAAAATTCATCAATTCAAGATGCTGCTCCAAGATGGCGACATGTTTTGTTATTATGGCCCGATTCCATTCAGTAACGTAGGTCAAACATTTGAAGAAATAATTTTTCCTTTTTTAGAGCATTTGTATAAAAGCGTGTCTTAATTTTTTTTATTGTACAATAGATTCAACAGGTGTCCCTCAAAACTCAATACCAAATTGTAGGAGACTGTGGAAGTATGCGTAATGAACAGTTTTCGCCACTTTTGTTCTGACTGTCGTTATAGCGAAAATAGATCTACTCAATTTAGTATTCAGTTGTTGACCAATTCAATTGTGAGACCTAGAAATTCTGAAGTGTCGGAGGTGTTTATTTCACCATCTTCTACATTGATAATCAAGTTTTTAGGATTGAATAAAAGACTCTGAGTTAAAGTTACATTGAGGAATAATTCGTTTGCGGTGAACAATTAACAATACCATTTATAGTTCCTGTGTAGGACTAACAACGATTGCACATCGGAGGATATAAGATAGTTGTGCATCAGCTGATAGAAAATGATACCCTGGAAAGTTACATACAATGCCATTGACGTTGTGGAAAAATAACATAGGCCCAAGTATGTGGGATTCCTCTTTTTATTTTTATAAGCGAGTATGAGTTCGTGGTGTAGTAATTCATATCAGATTCAGATCCAACTCACATCCGTCTCCGGTCAAGGTACGTTTCAAACCACTTCTTGTAGGAACCTCGAATACCTTAGTATTCAAGTTTATGCCTTGGACAGGTTACAGAAAATACCCCATGCATGTTTGTTGATTTCAATCGATCGATTCATATGTTCTAGGGGAGATAAAATTGCATCAACTGTGTTCAGATTTGGTCGAATGCCAAATTGAGTATCTGACAAGATATGTAGTTTACTGAGGTAAGTCATAAGCTGTTGACTCGAAACAAAAATAGTTCACGCAATTTAAATTCATATTTCTCAAGAATTCGGCACAATGTTTGAAATGATTGGTATTTAATTTTAAATGAAATACTGATTATTTCTTTGGACAGATTCAATGAGGAACACGCACGTTTTATATGGATATAACATAATTTTGATTGATTTTTTAACCCCTCAAACTAAAAATACGATTACTCACTCTACTCATGACACCAACTGTACTTTGCAACCACCCCTAAATAGTAACGATCAACTAATAAATGTTCAATTTCGAATGTCTTAACAACTCCATTCGAGCCTAATGATTTATGATCCATAATAATTGCATGTGCTGTCGCAATTCAAATCCTGACGCGGCATCGGCCGGTTGTAGCTTGACAGTGCGTGAGCAAAATAATATATACGACCCATGAATCATGAACATATAATCATAAATTGATCCAGAAGGCTACGGGAGGGGAAGTCAGATAAATGTGTAACACAAAGGAGCTTCAAGCTTCGACCATATGCAGGACCGGTTGAGCTTTCATTGAAAATTATTGTGGTGATTGGACGTGTAATTTTTTTCTATATTATTTATTAATTTTTTATAGATTTAAGGGTGCTTGGTTCGGCAAAAATATTTCAAAAAATCTGTCACGTCCCGTTAACAAGAATTTAATCAACTAAAAAAGAAAATATTAAATATTAATAATTTTGAATTTATTTCTATGTTTCTTGACCAGTTTCCCTTGAAGCAGACCAGTAATAATCTAACATACTTCCGTCCCAAAAACTCTTGTGTCTTTCTTCAAAAATTTTGAGGTCTTGGTGAGAACGCTCGGCATGCTTTTAGAAAAAATGTTTAGTTGTGAATCAAGGAAATGTATCTTGAGCGACAAGTTTCCACCCATTGCATGGCAGTATTTCAACGAATAATTTCTCTATAAGTCTCGGCTAACCTATAGGCACAACAAAACTGATATTTTTTATAACCGCCCTGTAACCCAGTAACAATCCAACTACTTTAAAATCACCACATATTTTCCAGTTGTGCTGTTCATATCTCATCTGTTTTGTTAAAGAAGGCATTATTTGATGGGTAGGTCTATTCACTATTTACAGCATGGCCAATTGGTTTTATGCAAAGTGATTATATAAGTTACTTTTATGTTTGGTGTCAATTTGCTGTGTGCAAGACTGGTAATGCCCTCCAGTAACTCGATAGCTGAATGTTTCCTGTTTTATTAACAATTTCTAAATAATCTACCACGATGTAACATTTGTGCTCACTGCTAGTTCCAGATGAATCGAAGTTTTTTCTGTCAAAGAAAAAAGTAAGTACATTATAAAAAATGTGTGTATTGATACGATAGTTCACCGCATTTGGAGAGTATCCATGTAAAGTTATGATATTTTGAATATCATAAAGTAATGCTACTTCTGTGTACTTTTAAGGTAAGGCAAGTAATGGGCTTGCTCGTTGTTAGTTTATCAAGGTCGCAGGTTCATAAGCTCTTGAGAACATACAAAATGAGGGAGCCAAGTAGTTTAACAAATAAGAAAAATTACCCATATACCCTTGCTAGCTTTAACCTGACGGGAAACCACTAAGTAACATCAGATTCAACGCAAAACTATTCAATGAAGTTCTCAAATAATATAATAATCGAAAGGAATGAGGTTGTACCTGAAAATGGGATCCCAATTTTACCCTTGCAAGGATGTTAGAACGTTGAACGGTCCCCAAATAATACATTCATGTTCAACACTCTCAACACGTATGATTGTCCACAAAATATTGGGTAATGCTTATACAGTACAAGTAACGATGTTTACTCTTAGTACTTGAACTGCATTACATTTAACATTCGTTCAGATGTAAGGCCAATTGCTTTTGTAACCGAAACAAGTTCGTGAAAATTGAAACACAAATTGATAATCCTCTGCGAAGTACTATGTCCTGATATAATGCCGTGTTTGATAGACAACTTGGAAAGACATCAAAAGTATATCTGTCCTCTGTTCATAAGGCTGATTGATCAGTTTACAACACCGTCCAGGCGTTCCCGAACTCGCAGTTTAAGTCGCTATTTGCTTTCCATCACCGGCTAACACCCTCCCACGGAGCTTGATTAATACTTTTACTATCCACTTCTAGACGATCGAATAGAAAACTGAAAACAGCTTGAATATTTATCGAATGAAAACCTCACGTCCTGGAATCAGAGATTGAAATATCTCTTTGCTGCAGTTTTTGTGATGCAGTTGGAAATGTACAAAATTTACTCGTACTATTTTTGCAATGGACTACACAGCAATAGCGAGGGCTCATTGTTATTATATGTATGATTGTTGTTATACTACCCAACCGTTGCCACTAGGATGATAATGTTTATTCATCTGAAGTATGGTAAAATATTTTTAAGGTATTTGTGAATGAACGGGGAGACCTCAGAAACTGAAAGTTTTCAGCTTGTGCTTGTGATTAATGATTACCAGGTTACCTACTTCTGTCACCATGGGCGCTGTCATAGTTTAATCTATCCTCTCCAGCCTAATGCACACAGCGAATAAGCTCCACTGTTGTAGACAAAAGGCAAGATTCTCTGCTTCAGACCTAGATAGTTGCAAGCCCCGTCCGAGATCATTCAATTCATTTTGGTTGATTAAATGGGACGTCTTATTATATTTAATCACGAAATCGTCATCAGAATCGACATCATCATATAGATCAAGACAACTATTTTGACTACTCATACTCGACATACCTGGACATACAGGATGTGGCAGAGTTTCGGAATGTGAAATCGATTTTGTGAATTATGTAGCGACAGTGTATTTAATTTTGTGTTCATTTTTTCAATCAAAACCTGCAGTATTTATAATAAAAAAAGTAACAGTCGTTTTCATGATTTCAAGGCTCTCTCCACTAAACTTTATTTTCCGATGCCCAACGTATTAGAGTCATCCTACAATTTTCCCAAAAACAGGTTATATACTCTTGATCTAAGAGATCCATTATAAATGCTAATCCCATGATCGAATAATGGCCTATCGTTTGGAGTGTGATAATTCATAGGAAAGGGTCTAGGGACTCTTGGAACGGATTTGAAAATACGTAAATAATCTCGTATATAACACTTTTATGTGCAAATTGAATTTTGTCACGTAATTTGGTAATTATGACTAATTTGATTGATTTATTGTTATATTATTGTTCTTCACGTTATGGTAATTTGTCCTTTGTTTTTGCTCTTTTAGATTTCTCCTGAAGAAATGTAAATAAAAATTAAGGAAATATTGAGAATTATGAAAAACGAATGAGTTCTCATTATTCACAGACCGCATTCCTGAAACCTCACCTGTTTCTCAACATATAGTACGGTCGAAATACCTCCTTTTATTGTACAGTGAGCACTATATGTAACGGATAAATAATTTTTACGTTATTAGCCATTTTCAAAAAAACCCGAAACACGTCGATTCATGTTTTTGAAAAAAACACACTGCGACATAAAAAAAAAATCCCTTCTCCTTCACCTCTTTCAACGTACAGCCACCAACTAATTTTTTTTAATTGAATAGGGGGTCCAATGATACTTCATTTTGAAGGGTATACAATTGTCTATACAGCCATATCTATTTTTCCGAATTTCATTCATGCGTCATGAAAAAAAATTGTTTATATTGTGTTATTTAAATCATTTATTATAAAGTGTACAATCAAATGTGCTAGTTTAAAACAAATGGAAATATTTCAGACCAAATAATAATAATAGAATGATCTTAATAATGATAATATATGTTTATTCATCATGATAATACATAATATATACTTATACAAGTGCGCTTGTGAATAAACAGATGGGTCACAGAAGTAGTAGTATTGTGTATGTGATTTCCATAGTGAAATTATTACATTAAAATGGGTAAAATTATTGAAAAAAGTGTCAAAAATGGTAAAATGGTAGAAAATTGTGGTTTGCCAATATAATATAATGGGGTTTTCTCATTGAGATTTTACATATATTAGAGGGTAAGTCACAATCGGGTAATTTCTAGTCACAATTGGGGTTATTTTCTAGAACAAATAAAGAAGAGGTATGAAATATACATGATGGATACACACATTGATATACAAAAATACACCAATATGCACACATGCATATACACACATATATACATCATAAATTGTCTATCTTTGGCAATAAATTTTTCCGTTCTTTTTTAATTTTTCGGTAGTTTTTCATATCTTTCAAGTCGTTTGGTAATAAAGCATAGATTCTGGGTGCTAAATAATTGGTATTTCGTTGGCCGATAGTTTTTTCGCAACATTTAATAAATTTTTCAAGTATTGTAGGGGTGTTTATGTAGAGTGAGTTCCATTTCTCCTAGTTTTACGAAACTGTCTTACATTTTTTCTTTGAGATCCGCTGTATAAAGAGTTTATCAAAAAATAGGCCTTTTTACCGTATATTATTTTTAAGATCCATATTTGTAAAACTTGTACTTCATTTAGAAAACAGTCATCAACTCCGCCGCAACCTAATATAGTATATAGTATAGACTCTATTAGGGAGAAATATATTGTTTTTGAATGTTTTATGTTTAGGAAATCTAAGAGGTGTTTAAATTTCGATAAGAATCCCCTGAGTTTTCTGACAATTTCTTTTGTCTGTAAGTCCCACCTCATATGGCGATCAACCATTATACCGAGATATTTTGTTTTTTCCGATTCGGGAATTTGGGAGTTTAATCCGATATTTAACGTCCCTTAGTTGGGCAGACCATTTGTATATGACGTAAAGGGTAAATAGTTTGTTTTGTTGTCATTTAGTGTCAATTTATTCATTTGTAACCAGTTTGATATATTTGGAAAATCTATTTCCATTTTTTCTTTCAATTTCTGCCAAGTTGGAGCTGTATATAATATGGTTGTATCGTCGGCAAAACTGATTATTTCGCCGTTAGTATTGAGAGGAAGCATACTGTTTTTATATATATATATTGTAACGTAAATAAACTTAACTTGGTTTTAATAATTTATTTCACACCTAAATCTACAACTTAATTTATATTACGCCACTGTATAGCTCGATCGTATGGGCTCGTTCAGACTGTCCGTGCCATCTTGAGGGCTACCTATTTATCTCCGTCACAGAATTCCCGATCTTTCGAATTCCGGCAGTTATCGACCAGCATGTTCCAATCGTTTCCAATATCGACCGTTGCTCTCCGCGGCAGAGCGACTGGACTGTTCTCGAACATCTCCGGGGATGACCTCATCGCTGTCGACGGCAACGCGCGAGGCGACAGGTCCGGCCTAGGTTCGTTACATTGCCCCCTTCTTAAAGACATTTCGTCCCGAAATTTCATCCTTGGAGTGTGACGATATCTGCATGACTCCCCATATCTGCACCGTGAAGTTCGATGGAAGTAACACTCCACGGTCTTCA
This sequence comes from Gonioctena quinquepunctata, assembly GCA_018342105.1. NCBI lineage: Eukaryota > Metazoa > Arthropoda > Insecta > Coleoptera > Chrysomelidae > Gonioctena > Gonioctena quinquepunctata. The sequence continues at coordinate 1,045,836 of JAFIRS010000023.1, read as the reverse complement.
TGATCGGTCGTGGAAGAGGGTTACAGCAAACCAAAATCTTGACGCCGCTGGATCTGAATATCGCCTCCAGCATACTTCTTATGACTCTCCAGTCCAACCCATCAATACCACAGGACAATTTTGGAATTGCTAGATCCACCAGATTCTGGTCCACCATAGTATCTCTTAGTTTGGTGAGACTCTTCCAGACATCTTCATAGGACGGTTTATCTTGGGAATGCCTCTTGGTAACTAGGTAGTAGATGTTTCTCTGGCCTTTCTTCAACTGTAGCACCCCACCAACTTCTGGATTCTGCTCCCGCAGTGTTTGGAGTTGACCAAATTTCTTGGAGAACACTACGGCGATGCCCCTGGACATTCGAAGATCTTCTGCCACACAGTGCGCTAGTGCGTAGTCAGCAGGCACCTCGAAAGGTCTCGTGACTCTCTCTAGTAACCCCATGTAGAACTTTCTGCCCGTTTGAATACAAGGACATAAACTTCTCGAACGTCATATCATCCTCCGGTGGCTTGGGGGTGCGAACTTGGTCATGGTTTCCAGCGTAAGGGGCCAACCTGTTGAAATGGACGACCCTTGGTTCCCCTCGGGGTGGCTTATGGATGTATCCTTTTCACGATTTTATACGGGCCTTTCCACGAGTTCCGCAACTTTGGTGATAGTCCACGACGACGTTTGGGGTTGTACAGCCAAACCAGGTCATCAACCTTAAACCCTCCAGCGTCGGCCTTGATGTCATAGGTCTTCTTCATTTTGTCGCTGGCACTCTGGATGTTCAACCGGACTCGTTCGTGGATGTCGTCCATTCTCTGCCGAAGTTTGCTGACGTAGTCCTCTCCCGCAGTGTCTTGTCCTGGCGGTATCCCAAACTTCAGGTCACAAGGCAGTCGCAGTTCCCGGCCCATTATAATACTAGCAGGAGTTTGACCGGTTGATTCGTGTACTGCGGATCGATAGGCCATCAGGAACAAATGAAGATACTGGTCCCAGTCTCTCTGATGGTCAGAGACAACCTTGGACAAGTGGCGGTTGATCGTCCTGTTCATCCGTTCCACCATTCCATCGGACTGCGGATGTAGGGCCGTGGTTCTTGTCTTGCGGATGTTCAGCAAGAGACATATTCCTTGGAACAGGTTGGATTCGAAATTTCTGCCTTGATCCGAGTGCAGCTCCATTGGAATACCGAATCGACATATCCACTCTTTCACCAAGACGTCGGCGACGGTGATGGCTTCCTGGTTGGGCAGGGCATAGGCTTCCGCCCACTTACTGAAGTAGTCCATTGCCACAAGGATGTATTTATTCCCGTGGTCGGATACGGGAAACGGGCCGGCGATGTCAATGGCGATTCTCTCGAACGGGCTGCCTACGTTGTACTGACGCATCGGGGCCTTGGGTCGTATTCGAGGTCCATTGCTAGCAGCGCATACAGCGCACTTTCTGCACCAGTCCTGGACGTCAGCTTGACAATTGGTCCAGTAAAACCGTTGCCTCACTTTCTGCAGGGTCTTTGTCACTCCCAGATGTCCTCCAGCGACTCCATCATGGATTTCCCCGCAGCACTTCCTCTCTTCTGTTCCTGGGAACAATTATTTGGCGTCTGTCTTCCCCACCAATATCGGCCTCCAACACACGTTTCAGGATCCCATTGTCCAGAATAAGAGAGTTCCATTGTGCCCAATAGGACTTAACAGCCTGCGAGTAACCTGCGACTTCCTGCCATGATGGTCTTCGATTGCCCTTCTTCCAGCTGACAACTAAGCCAAGGTCAGGGTCTTTCTCTTGGTCTTTCTGGATCTTGCTGTCATTCCAGTTGTCATCCATTGCCGCGGTTCTACAAAGTGTTGCTTCTTTCTCTTCTGCTCGTCGGCAATGTGAGCAATCATCTGGACATGGTCTTCGCGACAGGGCATCTGCATTCTTATGGCTAGTTCCGGCTCGATGTTCGATCTCGAAATCGAATTCTTGGAGTCTCTCGATCCAACGTGCTACTTGACCCTCAGGATTTTTAAACTGTAAGAGCCATTTGAGAGCTGCATTGTCAGTTCTCAACAGGAATCTTCTTCCATACACGTACTTGTAGAAGTGCTCCACTCCCTTTACAACAGCTAACAGCTCTCGCCTGGTAACACAGTAATTGCGCTCTGGTTTGCTAAGCGTCTTGCTGAAATAACCAATGACCTTCTCCTGTCCCTCCTGGATCTGAGATAGGACAGCTCCAAGTCCCACGTTGCTGGCGTCCGTGTCCAAAATGAATTTCCCTTTGGGTAGGGGATAGCTCAGTACAGGTGCGTTGATCAAAGCTCCTTTCAGCTTCCTGAATGAGTCTTGACATTCTTCGGACCACTGGAACTTTGTTTGGCCCTCCGTGAGCCTGGTCAGTGGTTTAGCAATGTTGGCCAATCCCAGCACATATCGGCGATAGTATGTGCATAAACCAAGGAAACTTCGAAGTTGGTGAATGTCTTTTGGGATGGGCCAATCCTTAACAGCTTTGATCTTCTGGTCATCCACTGCTACTCCTTCCCCAGAGACAACGTGGCCGAGGTATCGTACTTCTTTGGAACAGATGGCATTTCTTAGGCTCAGCTTCAATCCGAGTTCCTCAGTCGCAGGAATACTTCCTCCAAGTTTTTCACGTGGTCCTCGAACGATCTGCCGACCACAATTATGTCGTCGAGATACACTAGACACGTGTTCCATGAGAGTCCCTTCAGCACTGTCTCCATCAATCTTTCGAATGTGGCGGGAGCATTACAGAGCCCGAATGGCATAACGGTGAACTGCCATAATCCTGAGCCGATGGTAAAGCAGTCTTTTCTCTATCTTCCTGAGCCAGTTCTACTTGCTAATATCCACTCTTCAGTTCAAGGGTCGAGAAAATCGTGGAACCAGCCAACGTGTCTAGTGTGTCATCTATGTCTCGGGAGAGGGTAACTGTCCTTCTTCGTGACATTATTAAGTTGGCGATAGTCTACACAAAGCGTGTCGATCCATCCTTTTTCTTCACCAGTACGACTGGAGAGGACCAGGGACTGTCAGATGGTTCGATAACTCCTTCTTTTCCCATATCGCTGACTATTTTGTCAGCCTCTTCCTTCTTTGGGAAGAGGAAGTCTTCTTGCTGATTGCCGGATCGGTCGGGCACCCCCAGTATCAATCTTGTGCTGGACCACATTAGTTCGACCTCCTTTTCCTTGTCCGGTATCGAAGATGTCTTGGTACTTTTTGACTAAATCTCTTAGTTTGGGCTGTTGAGCTGGTTTTATATCTTTGGAAGAGATGGCAACTAATTTTTCTAGTTCTGTGGGCAAGTTGTTGGGTTGGCTAATCGTACCTCGTACGCCCCGGATCACAGATGAAACTGACGAGCAGTGCCCTAAAATTGTTCCTTTCTTTAAGGTCACTGGAAAGTAATTGACATTCATGACCCTTACCGGTACAAATTTTTTCAGCACGTAACAGGGTTTTCCCTAGGGCAATCCCTCGTCCAATTTTTTCATCATGAAGTTTGGGCTCGAACATCACCACGTCTCCACTGCTCGCACTCCCGTCCAGGCGAGCCTCCAGGATGGTTTCAGCCCTCTCAGGTACGCTTACATCTTCAGCCAACAGCACACGGATCAACTCTTCACTTCTCCCATGAAGTACCAGCTCTTCTCCATTGACACGTAGGACGCCGTCTTTGAAATCCAATTCAAACCCTCTGGATTTCATGATGTCCATTCCGATGATTGCATCGTCTTCGATGTCCGCTACAAGTGCCTGATGTTTCACTTTAGTGCTGCCCAAAATTATTTCAATCGGTAGCTCGCCATATACAGTAGCTGGCTCCCCTGTTGCTGTGCGTAGCTTCCAAGTTGTCGGTTCAATTCGTTCCGGTGTTCTGGCAGAGGAAGGCCCGAGAATTGTCCTAGTCGCACCTGTATCTAGCAGCATGGTGCAAGGCTCGTTATTGATGAGACCATCTACGAAAACACCTCTGTTCTGTCGTTGCAGGATAGCGACATATGCGTTGTTAACCGGGGCTTGCTGGACACAGGCCGACGATTGCCCCTTCTCGTCGACCTTCTTTAGTTTTCCTGCATCGGAGTCGTGTTTTCGAATGTTGGACATTTGCTACGCACATGTCCAATTTTGCCACAATTCCAGCATCTTATCTGTCTTTTCTCAGGCAAAACTTCCTTCATCACTTTTCTTATGGCAGCTTCCAAGTCAGCATGCTCCTGTGAGTCTTCTTCAATACTTCGAACTTTACTTTGGTTTTTGCAGGATTGTTTTGCTGCCTCAAATTCCAAAGCGCGTGCCAGTGCGTCTACGAGTTTAATTTACTTTGGTTTTTGCAGGATTGTTTTGCTGCCTCCCTGATTTCCGCTAATCGCTCCATTACATTTTCCGGTGTGGCTGGATATGCAAGACGAACCAAGCGTGCAATGTCAGCTTCGAATTCTTGTAAGGATTCGCCCGATTTCTGGCAGCGATTTTTCAGTTGGGAGTGGTATACGTGTTCCAAATGGGCCTGGCCATATCGTAATTCTAGATGTTTAATCAGCTGATCATAGTCCTCCTGTTCTTGGGCGGTAAGAGTTTGTAGAATATTCGTCGCTTCTCCACGTAATGCAAGTGTTAGTGCTATAGCTCTTTCCCCTGCATTCCATCCATTTGCTTTGGCCGCTGCTTCAAACTGTCGGCGGTAATTTTCCCATGGAGTTTTTCCGTCGAATTGAGGCGGCTTCATGGAAAGCTTCCCTATTTCAGAAATAACCTTGACATCTTGTATACCCTCTTGAACTTTATCCAAGTTCAAACTCAAGTCCAGCATTGCATTTTTGTTAACCATCTCTGTGGAGGGCGCACTATCAATTCGTTTTTCCAGCTACTGATCGTTTTCTTCATCTTGTCCATCTCTGCCTCGACGGTTCCTATTTTTTTTCTAGACGATTCGCCACACCACAGAGTTCTTTTTTTAGGCCTTCTGTGTTTTCTAGGAGCTTCTCTTCCAGATTTATAGAATTTTCTTGAAGCTTCTCTTCCAGGCTTCTTGAATTTTCTTGAAGCTTCTCTTCCAGATTTCTAGAATTTTGTTGCAGTTCTTCTTTCAAGGATTTAGTAGTTTCTTCGAGTTTATTCATTACCAAACTTAAATCACCTCCGGGAACTTCGAATAAAAATGTTTCGGGGACCTCACCTTCTTGTATAAGTCCTTCTGCAAGTCTTTCCTGGAGTACTTGCTTTTTACCCGTTGTTTCCAGTTCCCTTCCCTCCAATTCCTGTTTCAATTCCGCTACCTTCAAGTCCGCAAGGCGCACTTTTCTTGAACACATTTTGTCTTTGACGAGGTATCAGTCTGTTTCACACGAAAAAGTTTATCAGTTTGTTAAAAATTCACTTCGCGAATTCTTTTCCACGGGCCACCAGTCTATTGTCTGTTTCACGCGAAGAGTGTATCAGTTTATATTCCCACGCACAATTGTCCACTTCGCGAAAACCGGGCCACTGTCTATTTTCTGTTTCACGCGAACAGTGTATCAGTTTATATTCCCACGCAAAATTGTCCACTTCGCGAAAACCGGGCCACTGTCTATTTTGGGCGTACAAAAAGGTCTATCAATTTATTTTTCTGACTATCCACTCCACGATCACTTGTTTATTTTCAAAATCTCACTTCCGATACCAATTGTAACGTAAATAAACTTAACTTGGTTTTAATAATTTATTTCACACCTAAATCTACAACTTAATTTATATTACGCCACTGTATAGCTCGATCGTATGGGCTCGTTCAGACTGTCCGTGCCATCTTGAGGGCTACCTATTTATCTCCGTCACAGAATTCCCGATCTTTCGAATTCCGGCAGTTGGCGACCAGCATGTTCCAATCGTTTCCAATATCGACCGTTGCTCTCCGCGGCAGAGCGACTGGACTGTTCTCGAACATCTCCGGGGATGACCTCATCGCTGTCGACGGCAACGCGCGAGGCGACAGGTCCGGCCTAGGTTCGTTACAATATATATATATATATATATATATATATATATATATATATATATATATATAAGAGTGGGGCACGTACAGTTCTTAGGGGTACTCCAAAAGTAACTGTTCTTGATGTACTATAAGTTCCTTCGAACTCCACTCTCTGTTCCCTATTAGATATATAGCTTTTCCGAATTTCGTAAGTGTTTCCCCTAATTCCGTATTTTTGGAGTTTTTCAAGATTATTTTTATGGCACACGGTGTCAAAGGCTTCAGAGAGGTCTAGAAATATGCTGATTATAGGAATTTCTTTATCCATGGACTTATAAATGAGAGGTCCTTCTGTATATAGCGTTCTCTGTAGATCTACCCTCTCTTAAGCCATATTGACGATCTGATAAAATATTGAATTTTTTGAGGAAATTACTAAGTGTAATTTTCATTGATTTCTCAATTATATTAGATATATTCGATATGCGGATTATAGGTCTGTAATTATCTATATTTGACTTATTTCCGCTTTTATGAAGTGGTTTTATGATACCACTTTTCAATATTTTTGGGAATCCCCCTTTATCAAAAAATCTGTTCACGAGAAAAGTTATCGGCTTAGCTATTTCCTGGGCTATTTCTATTGATGTTTTTGATCCGATATTATCAAACCCATGTTTTTTTGTTTTAAATTTTTTATGACTGAGATCACTTTCATTTGTTGGATATGGATAGATGGTGTTTTCCAAAATTTCTATGTTATCTTAATTTCCAACATTTGGATTTTTTCCGCATAAGTTTTTCGAAGGTTGCTGAAATATTCATTGAACTCATTAGCGATGTCTACGTTTTTGTTATATTGGTACCATCCGATTTATCAATAACCTCGATTTTTGTTTCTGGTTTTGTTTTCCCACATGAGCTGTTTACTGTCTCCCACATGGCTTCAGAAGAGCATTAATTTTTTTCGATTTGGCTTGAGCAGTATTTCCTCATTGCTTGTTTTGTCATTTTATCGAGTTCTTTTTTGTAGTATTTGTATCGTTCTTTGATTTCTTCATTACCTGGATATTTCAGAGAATTTCTGTATGGTTTATTTTTTTCAGTAATTGACTTTTGCAATCCGGGTGTCATCCATTTCCGTTTATATTTTATTTTTTATTTTAACTTTTTTGTATGTTTCTCTGTATAGTATTTTATCTTATTTGGGATTTTAGTTGATATTCCTTGATGAAAAATGTCATACAATTTTTCTGTTTCCAATTCAATGTTCAAACTAAAAGCCATTTGTTTCTTGACAATAGTAAAGGCGTTGCTGAAAGTTATCGACAACATTTTGAATGGTTTCGGGAGTGGTATGTTATATTTCCTCTCTTATTCTGATTTTGAAAGTTTCAATATTGTTAGGTCTATTGATATATACTTTTGATTTCAGGTATCCCCACAAAAAGTAGTCAAGCGGTGTCATGTCGAGAGAAAGGACAGCCCAGTCTATTGCACCTCGTCTACCAATACATCTGTTGTGAAAAACGTCATTCAAATATGCACGAACTTCAACTGCAAAATGTGGTGGAGCACCATCTTGCTGATACCACATATTCCTATCTATTTGATTCGGATTGTCATTATTGGAAAAAGTCTTTTCAGCGTTGAAACTAAAAATTATTCAAAACTTCAAGTAACGTTCACCTTTTAATGTTTCATTGAAAAAATATGGCCCAATTATTCAATTATCTGGTCCCTGCCCAAACATCAACTTTTCTGGCATATTGAGTGTTAGCCTCCGTCATCCTAAGGGAATAAAAAAAAAAAGTTGACTCGTCGGAAAACATTTTTTTTTTTAAACGATGGATCCCTCAGGCATTATTTCGCAAAACTCAATTTTGCGATCTGGATCGTCTTCTTTGAGTTCATATACCAATTGTACTTCATAAGGGTGACACTTTTCACTTTTAAACGTGTCCTCGCCTATGGTCTGATGAAAATGTTGGAAATACAGAAATTGTTCCTTTCTCTGAAGTAACCCTTTCGTAAAAATCCTCTGTGAGTTTAGATTGTCCCAACATCTAGCCACTTTTAGGGAAAATTTTAAACATCGCTTCATCACCGTTGAATATACGGCTAGGTTTTTCCGATATTTCTTCCAATTTTTCTTATTTTAAATAATCGTGGATCTCTCAAACCACTAACAATACATCCTGTGTTACAGCGGTTTGAAACCTTTCTAATATCTTTCTTTTATACTGGGATGTCGCTTAGAAATCCTTGAACTATGATCGCCCTGGTGTAAATTTTCAACATATTGAGGTTTTTTTATTAGTTGTAGGATATTTCTTGACTGATACAATTAAATTTGACTAGAAAACCTTTTTTGGCCATAGCAAATATGCATTGACAAAAACTGTTTACTTCTGCTTCACCTAATTCTGGAGCAGGCCCCATTTTCTTCTTGAGTGGTGCCTGGCCTGAAAGTTCTCCTATCAATGTGCTTTAGTCAAGCCACTCTGTTGCACAGCTCTTAAAGCTTTCTGCATATTTTCATCTTCATAAGAAAATAATTTATTTCGAACTTTTGTCGTTCTTGATTTTCGCCATGATTTGTCCAGAAATAAATGAAAGAATTAATTGATTTTGTAAAAATAATCATCAGTGTCCACTAATGTATTTCACAAGTTCAGTATTTTATAATAAGTGTTTCAGTAGTGGTCACCCCCCTGTAAAATTATCCTATCAAACTAAACCTCTGTGAATCTTAAAAATGTATATATTATTTACTCACCATACAATATAGTAACAATCCTAATCTCAGAAATCAGCTAATAAATATTGAAAAATGTACTTCAAACTATAGACTTTCAAATGTCACTGATAGAGGCGGACCTACTCGACATGTGAACTACGTTTTAATGACTGTTTAGTCAGTTTCACAGAACTTATGGGGGTTTTCGCACATGAAGTGTATACAACTGATACGAAATCAGAAATGCCTCATTGTAATATAACATCTATGTTTAAAAACGCTCAATAACGAACTTTGACTCAATTCGTAATCGGCGGCAAGTAGTCGGATAGATTTATATTGATTCTCCTCGATGTCCACCAAAATGGCCAATTTCTTTCCATCGGCAATCACTAAACTCCTGCCTGGTTTTGGAATATCTTTGACAGTCCCAAATTCACGAAATTTTGTTTCTATTCCATTAACGGTAGATCATGGGAACATTGGTAGAGAGAGCGATGCACATATGCAACGACGAGGAGTCACTAGATGCCGAATTAAACCACATCAGAGAGGACTTTCACCGGGATGAATACCCCAAGAAACTCCTAGGAGAATATTGAAACAACTCCAGAGAACGAAGACATCTGAAGAGCAACAACAAAGCTTAGTGATCTGCCTTCCGTACATCAGAGGTGACCTCCGAGAAGATCAGAAGGATCGGAAACAAGTTCAACATCAAAATCTGCTTCCAATCCGGCAGTACTTTACGCAGTTTCCTAACCAAGACAAAAATGAAATCAGTAAGTATTGCATTTATGAAGTTTCATGTGAATGCAGAGATCCTACATTGGAGAGACAAAGAGGGCGTTATCGGTAAAATTGGATGAGCACTAGACATGAACTCAATGTGGAGAAACGTCAAAATCGGAAATTGCTGACCACGCCTGGACTGAGCACCATCGAATTCTATGGGACGACGCAAGTGTTCTACATAGAGAGGAGCATTGGTTCAAACGAAAGTTCAAAGAGGCCGCCTACAGTTGAAATCAAGAACGTATGGAAACCACTAATTGCTTTTTCTGGCGGGCTGCAGAAGCACGAAACTTCACGCACCACCACATCACCACACGACGCGAAATTACACGCACCACTAAACATGGCGGAATTACACGCATCATTGCACCGGCAGACATTTAAGTTGGTAAGTAGCACCTAAACTTGTCAGTACTCACCTGAAGACGATTGCAGATATAAGCATTCGAAACGTCGTGAAAATCTTTTAAATCCATTAAGGTAGCTATCGTGCTACAAACAGTGTCAAAAATTAGGCTCGATTATAGCGCGACGCGATACATGTTCAAACGCTGAATTAGTGGGATCTTTTTTGAGGGAACTGAACACTGAGAAACGCAACTACCATGCGTGACACAGAAAATAAGCCATGGCTGGACTGTTGGCAACGTCGCAATCCAACGATCGCTCGCATTTAGTCGTTCAAGATACAGTGCTCTAAAAACATTGGCGAGGTATCGTTATCGAATATAAGAAGAAAAAATAATTTGGAACGTAGTCATACATATGCTCAAAGATACGATTCTGATTAGGAAAAAAGAAGACTGTCGATGACCTCAAGAGGAAAAAATTGCGCATAGTTGATTTGACAAAAAAGGGAAATGTTAAGAAAATCAAAGGAAAAGTCAGAAGGTGTAACATATCAACCAAACGTTGGAATTAACGAATTGAGAGCATCATCACTATTATTAAAAAACATTGAATCAATATCAATAAATTATTTCATAGTTTATTTTGATTTAGAAACATCTGGATTGTGCATGACTGATAACATTTTACAAATCGCCGCCAAATGTGAAAATGGAGAATTTTATATATATGTTAGCCTTATGAAGCATCAATCCTGTGGCGACAGAAAATACGGGATGTACTACAATTTCTGGTCAATTATATTTGAATGATGTACAAGTCAATTCAATAAATTCAGTAGATTGTTTAGTAGCATTTAAAGAATTTTTAATTTACCTACAACTCCAAATTCACTCGTTGTGCTTAATGCGAGATTCGATGAGATTACTAAAAGCAATCATCAATGATAATTCAATAGAAGATTTTACCAAGATAGCAGGATTTGTGGATAACTTAGTTATTTTTATAAAAACGTTCTCAGATTGAAAAGGGCTAGGAATGTTCGAGCTATCAAAATTAGCCAAAGATTTAATACCAAACGAAACATCAGATAATTTCCACGAAGCGATGATGCTGTTCACATTATGAAAAAATATTTCGCTTCATTGGTAAAGAGTCAGAATTATCAACATACATGAAATCATATAAAGAATGTATTTCAGAGCGACCTCAGGACGAAATAATATTTTGTAATTTACTTAATTTAAGTGCCTTAAAAAATGTTATATCACGGGAACTATTGAAGAAAATTGCGCAACAAAATATAACATTCGATTTTCTGAAACACGATGAAGGAGAATCTGTGATTAATCACCTAGCTGAAAAATTGGAGAATAGAAAACATAGAGTTACTAAAACTAGGAAAGCATCTACTGAAATCATTCATGATTTGAAAATAAATGTTTAGTCAATCACGTGATTATTTAATATAATAGTTAGAAAAATAAATAATATAACATTCATTGTTGTTCATATTTTTGTAGATTTATACGTTATATTTTATTGGCTTCTTGGAAATCTGAATCATTTTTGTTTATGTTTAAAATGCATCAGTATATATTCACGCAATTATTCACAATTATTATTCCTAAATATATGCTTTCAATTCAAACCCCCAAGACCCTCGCGCTTTCGCTTATTTGAATCACGAGCGCTCGCTTGAGGCGTTGCCACGATTCTCAGCCTTCCCTCTCTTGCACTTCGCATACGCAATAATTTAGAAACTTCTTATGGCAATAACTAAATAGCTGTATGGCTACGCGTGTTTAATTTTTTCTATAAAATTTGTTACTTACGTTTTAATAATATACTAGTTTTTCAAAAAGATATGAATGGAAGGTATTTAGTTATGCCTTAAAATGTGGTGTCCGCGGTAGCTCACTATAGGAATTACGTATTAATCGTTGCTAATTTGAAGCCTTATATCTCGCTTTCGGTGTAGTAAATGATTCCAAAAATTCAATATGATACAGGTAATAATGTTAACTAAAAGTGGTATGAATATAAACGAAATCTGATTGGAAGTGGATTTCACAACAACTACCTTAAGACGACGGACGTCCGAAACGAGAGTAATCTGGTTAGCTAATGATCCTGGAACTTAATCTCCCCTTCATCGGTACAGCAGTAAAATACATAACAATAACTTTCGATGGGACGATGGAATTATGTAGATCTCGATGAAGTGCTACTTGTAGTTCCAATAATACATTGGTTAATCTGATTTTGAAACTCGATAAACATTGTTACTGAATCTGAATCTTCGAATATGCGCAGGAGCTCACCTTTTTCACCGAACATACACAATCGAGACATCCTCCCCGCTCGAATCATCCCGACGGAGCCGACCCTGATACTATGCGAGCGTTCCGTTTTCATCCGGTGATGGATTATGGACAGGTAAAATGTCAACGCCATGATATATTACACGAAGGTAATTGGCCTTTTATTCGACAACTCGGTAATTTATATTCCTTGTGCAAGGTTAACAAAATTATTCACTTCTTTCGTGTATGGCATTTCAGAAATCATTAACGTTGGTTTTTTTCAGGAAACAATGGAAACCACCTGAGATTTATGAGCTGATTGAAAGAAACGAACATGGATTTCTATAAAAGCGGTGCAATTGTACTGAAAAAAATAAAATGAAGTGGGAAAAAAGTATTTTCTTATCACACGTCCTTTTATTGAAAATTCAATATTTTTTTATTGTGTGACCTAATACTGCTAAGACTAATGAGATATGCTAACGTGGGTGGTCTGAAAAAATAGAGTTTTAGAAAGAAGTAAATTCACCAGAATATAACACAAATTCGAATTGCTCGAAAGAGATTCACAGTAGCGTGAAGATAATGAGTAGAAAAAATAGAAAATTATAAATTAATTAATTTTTGGGATTTTTGAAAACCCAAATAGTTCCTTGAAATAGAGGTTTGAGGGATATTTCACTGATTCTGGGGAACTATGTATGGAAAATGAAGTAAATTAATTTGTTTTCCGTGTTCATAGAATGAGTTAATCAATCAATTACCGAGCAGTAAAAATACATTACTGCATATATGTCTCGAGGATACTGTGAGTGTGCAGTATCAGAAAACGCATTGGTGTTAGAAATAAGATAAGTAATAAAAAACCTTTTTAATGAAAATCTTTTATTTAAGCCGTGTACTGACACGTATAAAATGAGTTTAAGTCACCGCTGACAATGATTTAATTATTTATTGTTGAGTTATTTGGGTTCAAAAACCTTGTCGCGCGAAGTGTTCATAAAACAATTAATTTCATTGGACAATGATTGGTTGGTAAGTAACAACTTGTCGAAGTATTAATTCTATTACAATTAGCGCGACAAGCTTTTTGAAACCAAATAATTCAACAAAAAATAATTAAATCATTGTCAGCGATGACTTAAACTTATTTTATACGTTTCAGTACATGGCTCAGATAGAAGCTTGTCTTTAAGAAGGTTTTTTATAAGTTATTTTATTTTTTTGCTTTTTACTTATTTTGCCTTCATCTGTCAATTTTCAATAGGGCATCGTAATTGCCAGTTCTCTTTCCTGTAAGTTTTGAGCTAAAAGAAATCATGATATTCGACCACAAAATCTCCCACACACCAATTTCGAATAGAATCCGCCAACTTGAATTTATAGATTCTGACAAAAATTCATAATATCCGAACCTGAAAACTCCCACATACCAATTTTGAATAAAATATGACCATAATCAGAAAACTCGTTCTCCATCTTGAGGCCGCATCTTGAGTTTATAATTGTGAAAAAAAATTCAAAATCTCCGACCCGAAAACCCGCATTCTAATTTTGAATCGAATCGGACCATAATCACAAAACTCGTCCTTCACTTCGGGGTCGCCATCTTGAATTTATAAATTTCGACAGAAAATTCATAATCTCCGACCCCGGAAACCTCCGCATACCAATTTTGAATCGAATTGGACTATAATCACAAAACTCGTCCTCCATCTTGGGGCCGCCATTCCAAATTTATGAATTTTGACAAAAATTTCATAATCTCCGACGGCGAAAACCTACACATACCAATTTTGAATCGAATCGTACGATAATTACCAATCTCCATTGTCACCAGAACTATGATCGCCCGCTGAATTTCAAATCAATCGGGCGACTAAAGTCGGTCAAACTTCACTTGCAAAATTTTACCCTAACGAACACAAGTGAAACTGAAATAAAAACTTGTAAAAAATAGTGTCACTAGACCCATTGTGGACATTCTCTGCTTGGGTGAAAAGTCTTCCTGACCACAAATATTATATTTTCACAGTTTTTTGTGGTAATGATCCATACATCCCACAACCTGATTTTGTAGAAAAAAAGCTGTGAAGATTTTTTCGAAGAATCTATCAATAAAATTCGTTATAACTGGGACATTTTCATTTTCAAATAGTATTTTGGTGTATATTGGCTTGGAAAAATTACACCTTTTGAATATTATCGTGGGTACTTCTGTGGCAGAGCCGAACACTTCAGTTGATGATGAAGGAATATGTTCATTGCATATTGATTATCATAGCTGAGGCGTATCTACTTGTGCAACGGAGTCGCGTAAGAACTCTTTGTTTGAGAGTTTTGAAATAAATTTGTATTATCTTGAGCTATAGTGGTGAAGATTTGAACTGAACGACGAGTTGTAACTCAGTTGAACGACAAGTTATGACCGTGTATTGAACGATGTCGAGAGTACCTAAGTGAATTCACTTGAACGATGCTCAGGGACTGTACTGAACGATGTTCGAAACTCACTTCTATGTCTGTAGTTTACGACAATATGTCTGTTTATTGCCTAGGAATAATGCCAGGAATTTTCGCTTGGGTTAATTTGGTTTACCTAATGAAAAACCAATTATTTCATTTGATCTAATGAAATTGAAGTTATCAAAATGTCTCAAAATGGCAAAATGGCAGAGAGATTTTATGATAAGTAAATTTAGGAAAATACCTGTTTTGTATCGCCTCAACTAAAAAAACTGGAATATTTACATGCGACACATAATACATGGAATTTATAAGTATGCAATAAAATATTTTAAATTCAAATGTATTGTCTCCACCATATGCCATAATTGTGTAGCCGTAGGGATCTTAATGGGATTGTCAGCTCCTAGATAACCAGATTAAAAAAAAAAATTGAATTGAAAGGGGCGTCTTGTGACACATCTTTTTGAAGCTCCTGACGGATACTTCACAACCCTAGAATATAAAGTCAATATCTTCACCTACTACAAAATGGCGGAACATTTAATAATTACCTGAATACATCGACGTTTAACTTCATAATTTGAGGTAAGAAGCTGAGTTCAGTTCAGAAGATGCTCGAAATGGTTGCCTTGAACTGCTTGACATAAGAACAGCCTATCCGATATTTCACGCCGAACATTTTGGAACACAGTAACGTCGATATTTCTACAAATATTTATTATTCTCTGTCGAATATCCAATATTGAAGCAGGCACAGTTTCGTAGACCTTTTGCTTCGAATAGCCCCATACAAAAAAGCATACAGGTGTCAAATCTGGCGAGCGGTCTGGCCATTCCGTAGGACCTCGACGGCCAATCCATCGACCGGGGCAAGTATTATCCAAATAGTTTCTTACTTGTCCGTGGTAATGTGGTGGTGCTCCATCTTGTTGGAATACAATATCCATATCGAATTCATTAGGATTCGCTTCGAAGATTTCGGTGATCAGAGGGTCAACAGTATTTTCCAGCATATTCAAATACAGTTCTCCTGTTGAATTTTGTTCAATGAATAGAGGTCCTAAAATATGGTTTCCCAATATTCCTGCCCAGACGTTAATTTTTTCTGGATATTGAGTATGAGTTTCCCGGAAAATGTGAGGGTTGGTGTCACTCCAATGATGGCAATTTTGTCTGTGAACCTTAACGTTGAGATAAAATGTAGATTCGTCATTGAAACAAATATTGTGGAGATAGGTAGGATGCCTTGCAATAGTTGCCGTCATAATTTCGCAGAATTCTGCTCTTTGATCAGGGTCATCTTCAGTTAACTGGTGAACCATTTTGAATTTGTATGGATGATACTTATTCCTCTTCAAATGTCTCCACACAGTAGAAGGACACACCTCACAAACATTCGCGACGGAGGAAGTAGACTGTTGAGGATATACTATCATCTCACCAATTATTTGAACTTGCTGTTCTTCTGGAATGGACGGATGACCTGGGGGCTTATTGTTCTGTACACTACCGTTAGTTGTAAATTTGGTTACAAGTTCCCTTAAATATTTTCTACAGATAGGACGATTCGAGAAACGATCATTAAAAATTATTTCGGTTTCGTGAAAGTTACGCGTCGCACCGTAAATGAAAATCGCTTCGATTTTTTCTTCCAATGGACGAGCATTGACCATTTTAGAGATAGTTCACGTGGTACCTATTTACTAGTTAAATCGAAAACTAAATGAGAATATTTTAACTGAACAATGATGTTCGTTGTCGTACTGACATTTCTTGCCATTTTTGGTTTAAACAAAAAATAACCTATCAAACCTCATCGGGTTGTTGGGATTGCCATATGGCAGTGAAAAACAAATATTTCTAGATGTATCGATATTAATGTATACAGGTAATTATTAAATGTTCCGCTATTTTGGAGTAGGTGAAGATAGTGACTTTATATTCTAGGGTTGTGAAGTTTTCGTCAGGAGCTTCAAAAGAATGTGTTACAAGACCCCCCTTTCAATTAAATTTTTTTTCCCAGATGGCGCCCAGTCTTGAAAGATTCATCTGTCAATTTTACTCCAAAATATAATATTCATGCATCAATTTCATTATCCCAAGTTTCAATTTTTTGAGTTGACTCGGGGAACATTAAAGGAAAGCACTGTATATATAATACATATATATTTGTATATATATATATATATATATATATACATAAATATATATATATATATATATATATATATATATATATAAGCGGGATGAATCCCTATAGAGTATTTGAGAATGATCACTTGTGGGAAATTAATCGAGTATTAAAAAAAACGGTATACATTTGAATCGAATTCTAATGTTCTGCGAGAAGATATGGAATAGTTCTACCAGTTTTACTTTCGTTTTCGTTTCATATTCCCATGACAATCGAGGCAAATTCCATGTCATGCGATTCACATAATCGATACATCAGAATGAGATTCCTATAATACAATAGGTTTTCTATTCTTTGCGCTAGCGCCTCCAATTTTATGAATATGGAAATGGTTTCAAGAAACTTTCTTCTCTTTTCAAATTTGTTTTGAGTTTCAATACGATGTTCCTCAACTCTATTTTTTCGAATACGGACCTGTATTTCTTTGAATGAATTTGAGTAGTCCTTATCTCACCGTTACCAAGTTCAGACATGTAATTTTTCCTCTACATTTCTGCTCACAAATTCCATCATTAAGGTCCGAAAAATGAAAATTCCCAAATGTATTTTCCTCTGATTTTGCTCTCACCTTTCCCGGAAAAATACGATACTCCACTTTGGAAAACTCATTGAACTTGAAGCTATTCAATATTAAGATGAAAAACTATAAAAATAACAAATAACAACAACTGATATCTTACATACCAATTTTTTTTCAGTCATCGCTGCCGACGTCTAATAAGGTGTTCAAATTGACGCCCACCATTCCTCAAACACATTTTCGATCTGAAAATGGTATGTTTGTTGCAGTTTTGAAGCATTTGGGAAGTTATAGCCATGCATGCCCGTCTTATTGAAACTTTGTAGAGCTCGTCCAGTATTGAAACAACCGTTTGGTAGGTAGAGAGGGGGAAAACACGATTGGACACGATTTGCAGTGCTACGGCGCGAATCTTCACCAGTGTTTTGTCATGCAGCATTTGGAAGGTTAGGTTTCTTTGATTAATAAATAGGTAGGGCAATTATTAATTAAAATTTTCTCATACCAATATATCTATATCCCTCTGGCAGATTTGTCGAAACATATTTTTTCCGTTCAGAAGTTATAGGATTGTAAGTTCTCTACTTCTCTTGTATCGCCTATACCAAATAATTTGGTACGCACATGGAATTTATATTACTAGCCATAGTTCGGGCATCTTCGAGAAGAATTGGTTGTTAGGTAGGGGAAGGCCAAAGTGGTCGTTTCAGTACTGGATGAGCTCTACCCTTCCACCTTATCAATAGTGAACGCGGTGGTCACCTTATAGGCCCGTTTTTTCCTATCCATCTTCCTGGCATGGTCCTATCGAGGAATGTTTTACAAATTCTTGTTGGACGCGTATTGGAAATATTAATATTTCCTTAGGATATTCAGAGGCATTTTCTCGAAATACTCGCCGGGAATCTCCGACAGGAACTAAGGATAAAAGTTCCCCGTCAATGACGTATCAAAAAAGAAGGTACCTATGATTTTAGTATCCAAAACAACAACCCAGACATTGATACCGAACCTCTCTTGAAACTTTCGTCGCACCATACAATTTTGGTCCTATTCGTTTAATCAGTGCCTGTAACAATAGAATACTCCCTGAAGCACTCGATGTGCTTCTAATGGAAACAGATCAACCCGTTATTGTTGCAGGTGATCTGAACGCTAAGAACGTGCAGTGGAGCCGTGTTACCAACACGAATGGTAGGCGACTGTGGCAACACAGTGACAGGTATGAATACCAGGTGTTGGCTCCAGATGAGCCGACGTTTTTTGGTGCCGGTAACGGTAGACCTGATGTGCTTGACATTGCCCTGGCCAGGAATATCCCCTGGAACTGGGACATGCACGTTCTCGCCGAGTTGAGCTCTGATCACAACCCGGTTTTTTTTTATACGCTAGGAGGTGATCCACCGCCCCAGACAGATCGTCTGTGTACGAGAGTAAACTGGGAGATGTTCAGTTCACTCCTGGAGACTGCATATTGCGCTCCTGAGAGAATGAATTCTCCACTTGAGTTGGATGGGGCCGTAGCGCGTTACGAACTCACCATTAAAAATGCCTTGATGGATTCCTCCCGCAGAGAACAAGCTCCCAAATATGATGATGAATTCCCGCAAAGGCTTAAAAATCTAATACGTGAAAGAAATAGGGCGAAAAGAGCCTTTCAAAGGAGATTGTTTCCTGCGGACAGAATTCAAGCTAATCAGTTGAATAGGGAGGTTAGAGAAAGTATAACGGAATGAATGAAAGATTCGGCAATATACTTCAAAATCTAGAAAACAACAATCAATTATGGAGGCTTAGTAAAAATTTGAAGACTAAAAAAGCCGATCTTTCCCCTATTCACGGTGAGGGCGGAATGTGCTATGACTCTGAGTCTAAAGCTCGAGCATTTGCAGATTCGATGGAAAGGCAATTTAGGCTGAACGAGCATCCAGACGATGATCTGGATCGAGACCTTTTGTTAGAAGATAGGGTTCGTCGCACCTTGAGAGAGCCAAATCGGGATGACATTCGTCCGGCTTCGCTGGATGAACTTAAGGCGCACATTAGAGGATTGAATCCTAGAAAAGCGCCTGGTCATGACTGTATTACTAATCGAATGATCAAGTATTTTCCGGATAACCAGTTGCAGT
The DNA here is from genome assembly GCA_018342105.1 of Gonioctena quinquepunctata. Taxonomy (NCBI): domain Eukaryota; kingdom Metazoa; phylum Arthropoda; class Insecta; order Coleoptera; family Chrysomelidae; genus Gonioctena; species Gonioctena quinquepunctata. The sequence goes on along the minus strand of JAFIRS010000023.1, from coordinate 1,026,369 downwards.
CATTGTTGAACATAATAAACAATTCGATGCGCCTTAAAAGATTTTCCCGAAGGTGGAAGCATGCCATCGTGGTTATGATTCCGAAGGAAGGACAAAATCCGACCTTCCCACAAAATTATAGTCCAATCAGTCTGCTTTGCAGTTCAGCTAAGTTGGCTGAGAAAATCGTCCTGGAAAGGCTCGACGATGAAGTGGATGACAGAAATGTCCTACCGAATGAGCAGTTCGGCTTTCGCCGAGCTCACTCCACCGAGCTTCAGGTTCTGAGGCTGGTGGAAGATACGATAAATTCATTAGATACCAACAACAGCGCCCATTTTATACTTGTTGACATCAGTAAAGCGCTCGATAGAGTAATGCATGAAGGCTTGCTTTCAAAATTGATAGACTTCCACTTGCCTGGTGAAGTGGTGGTGAAGCCTGGTGAAGTGGCTTAAATCATTTCTCATAGGTAGGACATTCCAAGTCAAGGTCGACAATTGTCTCTCGGATTCGAGGGCAATTGAGGCCGGCGTTCCTCAGGGGGCAATATTGTCTCCTATGCTCTACGCTCTTTACACGTCAGACATACCCAGGAGTGAACACGTGAAGATTTCCCTTTACGCTGATGATACGGCCTATTTGCAGAATGCATTAGACGATCTCCAGCAGTGGTATCTGGAGTGGAAAATAAGGGTGAATCCTGACAAAACGCAGGCTATTTCGATGGGTCGCAAGAGAAACAACCCAGAGAGAGGAGTGACTGTCTCTGGAAGGGAGATAAATTGGTTGGAGCAGGTCAAGTACCTCGGAGTTACATTGGATCGCCGACTCACCTGGAGGCCACACGTTAAATTGATAAAAAATAAAATACATCAAAAAATCGCATCACTCTATCCGTTAGTAAACAGGAAAAGTAAACTTTCCCTGAAAAATAAAGTTATGACCTACAAAATGGTTTTCAGACCTGTCATTTTGTATGCCTCAGCCGCCTGGGGCCAGACCTGCAGAACGAGCATTCGCGTCCTGGAACGGGCGCAAATGAAAGTTTTGCGTATGATAACGAACGCTCCGTGGTACGTGCGGAACGAACGGATACTTGAGGACTTAAATCTGCCTTCCATCAGAAGTATCATTAGAGAACGCAATCAGAGAGTATTTGATTGTGCAATAGCCCACGACAATCCTCTTGTGAGGGAAGCCACTGATTACAATATTGACGACCCCTCGCGTTTTAAACGTCCCAGGCGCTCTCTGGAGTGATGGGCTATTTATCAATTCATATAGGGTAGTGAAAGCTGCATCCTCTCTAAAAATTAATATTTTTCAAAACTTTCAGATCAAAAATTAGTTCTCGGCTATTTTTGAGAATCACCACCATGGCAATGACTGAAGATTCTTCTCTAGTCCTTGTCCAATCAAAATTCAAATTTCGTGAATGACTGTAGCCCACTTGTTTTTATGTTGAAAGGGGTTACACTCGAATATAATAGTGATGGTAGACCATACAATTTAAATACAAATTTCTTCATTTCGTCTAAATTGTCTCAGTAGCCATGTACAAGCTACTGCCTTTTATTGTACGCAAATGCAGCTTGAAATTATGTTTCTTCCTTTTTTTGTTGATGAATGCGATATATCACTTTTTAACGCCATCTCTCTAAAATATTTCCTCATTCTGAAGTTTCTTGTATTCCATGAATCCTGATTCAAATTATCATTCTACTTTGTATGTTCAAAACTTGAAACTTTGAAAAACTTACCTAAAACGTCGATTTCATTATCACCACTATATCCAGTAATAGGGCAACTTTTATTTTTTGATTTCACAAGTGAACCATGCTCTCGTAAATTTCTTTCAATACGTTGAAAAATTCTGGGATTGGGCTGACGACGTTCGGGATACATTTCTTGATACATAGCCAGATATCTGGTGCTATTTCACAAAAACTTCGAATACACAAACAACATATCCACATTTTCATCATTAGAAAACTCCATAGTTTTTTGTTCAACGTGTGAATAACTCACCCTTTCAGAATTGTATTCATCAATTTATAATTTCACATCCACTTTCTTTCATTCCATGACTCACTACATACTTCATGAAGTTTGAATCACTCCGTTTTCATTTGAAATAGATTCGTTGGGAATACGTATAGGACTCCAAGACAAATGAAAGAATTACATACTGCCTAAGAATTCGCCAATAAAAAAAAATTCTCGGTATAAAAAAAATGTATTAAGTCAATGTACGGTTCGTGTTATTTCCGATTTCGAAACATTTCATTGTTCACTACGGCAAATTTTGTCCAATTGAACAAACTTTGTATCATTTGTCGTTTTCGAGATGCCAATAGTGGTACGACATAAAAAATACCTGTATATTTCAATAGATAAAATTAAGATCCTTATAATTAAACGATTTTGGTGCCAATTTTAGGCTATGCACACATCGCGTAATGTGTAATATGTTACCCCGGCCATAGGTAACTCTTGGTTTAATACTTTTTATAACCCCTGTATACAAATCGATCGATGCCGTGGAGCACGTAAGGTATGTTCGACAATCAACAGCCCTCCAGGACGAAAAACCTTTGTTGTCCAACCCAAAAATCCCAATTTATCAAATGTCACACTCGGACCTTTGTTGTTTGTACAGCCATTGTTATCCGGTATTGCGGAACTAGTTTATGGCATGGGCTTCAAAACATGCGATTAAATGCTGACTCTAAAATTAACGCGTTCTCTTTGTTGTCGGCCGGTCTTCGATCTTTTTAACGACAAGAAATATAGCACCATCAATCTTTCCGCTGCTAATTGTGCGCTTAGGTCGTTTGTTCGAATCTTTTCTACAGGTTCGACTGACTTTCGCCGGAATCAGACCTACAAATCACTTCAACAGCTTTTCGTTCTTTCAGACTTCGCTGACGGTCATGAATGTTATCGGTCAAGGTTCGTGTTGTTCGCCTTTGTTGCATTCATCATGTAGATTTATTCGGGTCTGGCCAGACACCGTCCGGAGAAGCACACACAACGTATCTAGGAAATGAAAAAGAACTACCGATCTGCTACGAACTAATTCAGGAAGAGAAGATTATAAAATATTTCTTTCTTGTTATAAATTCGGTTTTAGGGTTTTAAGATAGGATTTTTGTAAAACGGGTAAATAAACCGAAAAATTACAACGTAACTAATTCAATTGTATGTTTTCATTAATGATATTACTTTATAAAAAATATTTTGCACTATTCCATAATTTTGGTAATCTTCGAAGAAGAGTCTAGAAAAGCCAACTGTTCATTATACTTGGTGGTCAGTAGTTCTATAAAGAATTTTCCATCCATAATAATAATAATTTTCCATAAGTAAAACTCAATTTCAAAGCAAAATGCGAATGAAGTTTTCATGTTAGAGGGCATCACTGATGGAATGAATTGAATGGAAGATAGTTTATACCGTGGATATAAAGTAATCAGCAAGATAAAAAGAAGACAACTTCGACAACTTTCTGATATAATAGACAATCGGATAAACTTATTTCAAATACAATACACGGTAGCAAATGAAGATATACGATGTTCTCCATTCCAATACTTCCACTAGAACATCATTGCGTTGACTGAAAAAACAGACACATGTTTGTGGAACAAAACATGTGTTTATTGGAACTCAATGGTTTAGTCAATGCATCGGCTACCATTTTACCAACATAATTGACTATAATTGACTGTAGTGGTGTCGCACATCAATGTGCTTTGTTCTACCATGATACCCTTCTGATTTGCGAATTAGTAGCACTTTGATTGTCACAAAAATGACAGTGGCTTCTTTTTCGTTCGGCAGAACTCTTGAATAAATTGACGTAACCACATAGCTTCTTAGGTCGCAGAGAAAGTGACATGTATTCCGCCTCCGTTGTCGAGAAGCAATTGTTTGTTGTCTCTTGGATGACCATGAAATGGCACATCCTTGCAACAAAAAACGTAGCCGGAACATGAACGTCTTTCATCGGGATCACTGGCCCAGTCAGCATCACAAAATCCAAATATTTTATTTGAGCCATTTTTATTGAACTCCATTTTCACATCTATCCTACCCTTGAAGTAGCGCATCAGTCTCTTAACTGCAATTCAGTTAGCTCTGCCAGGATAACTGTTGTATTTGCTGAGAGTATTAACAGCTATGCTGTAAATACTCTTAGCAAATACAACATATATCGGGTCGCGTACCTTGAGCGATATACAAGATACTTCCTATTGCTTGCTGATAAGGTACTTTCTGCATATACTCGCGTCTTCTTCATTTTGTGAAGACATTGCCTTGGTCAACTGGTTGAGATCCATCGGTGTACTGACTGGTTTACAATCTGTCATATTGTATTTGACCAGTAGCTCATTGATGTGCCTCTTCTGACTCGAAGAAATTTGATCTGTTGAACGATCTTTTGATATTTCCAAACCAACACAACTATTTGTTCATCTTGAATACTTCATGTAACTCATTCTTCAAATAGCTTTCCATTGCCCCGGAGTTTGAGAATGTGAGTAAATGGTCGACAATACATCAACAAAAATCAGAAATATTATGATTAACACATGGATTTAGTCTGGTTTGATTAATTCCAATATTTTTGAAGTGACATCAAGTTTCTTATTCCATTCTCTGCTTGCTTGTTCCAAACCATAGATGGATTTCTTCAGTTTGCAGACTTTCGTTCGATTCTGGTCAGATATGAATTCTTTGGAGTGAACCATATAAACCTCCCCACTGAGATCATCCTGTAGAAACGCCTTAACAGCTTCCATTTGCTCAGTGTCCGAATGAAATTTTGCAACAAGAGCAATCAAAAAACGTTTGGATGTATACCTAACTACTAGAGAAAAAATCACTTCGTAATCGATTCCTTTTCTTTGAGCGCAGCCTTTGATAACAAGACGTGCTTTATACCGTAGAATAATTCCTCCAGAGTCTCTTTCCGTTTTGGATACCAGTATACAATTGATTGCTTTGCGCTCTGATGGTAAATTGGTTGATTCTCTTGTGAGGAACAGTATTCTTCTAACATCGCTTGTTTCCAAAGTTCGGCGTCATGTCCCTCCATCGCCTCTTCAACTGTCAACGGATCGGCTAAATCTATCACATCGAAGCTTTTCGCGGAATAAAGCTGATACATTGTCATCGATTTGGTTTTGGGTGCCTATAAGATCTCCATAGGATTTGAACATCTGATGTAGGCTGTGGTGGAAAAGCTGAACTCTCGTAAGAGCATACATTTGCATTATTTGCCCCCGCATCAACTACATTCGTTTCATTTTCCACGGATATTTCTTCAGAAACGTGGGCAGGTTCTTCAAAAAACGGGATGAATTGGGTTGAGTCGAAGTGCTGCTTTCCTGTGAAATACTGTTTTCGATAAAAACCACATCTCTGCTTCTCAGAAGTTTTTTTGTTTTGGGGCAGATAAGTCAATATGCCTTCCACTCTTGGCGGTATCCAACAAAAATCATTTCGTTTGATTTCGAGTCCCATTTTCTTCGTTTTTGCTTGGGAACATGCACCATTGCTTTGCCTCCAAATATTCGAAGATGACTCAAGTCTGGAGTAATATCAGTCCACAGTTCTTCTGGAGTTTTCTCTGATGTTCCTTTGGTTGGTGAATGATTTTTTATATATACAGCGGTTGGAACGGCCTCGGCCCAGAACTCATTTCCTACTTCTGCATACTGAATCATAATCTAGCTTTTTAATAATGGTTCGGTTGGTGAGTTCAGCCAAATCATTTTGTTCTGGAGTTGTGGTCTGATGTTGAATCCCTGATTTCTGCAAAAATTACTCAAAATCTTGATTACAGTACTCTGAACTATTACCAGTGTGTAAATTTTTTATTCTCATACCTTTTTGGTTTTCAACCATATTTTTGGAATCATAAAAAATTATCTTTACTTTACTTTTACATTTCAAAAAATATACAAAAGTTTTTCGAGAAAAATATTCTATTAACGTGAAGAAATATCAAGCAACTTCCATCGGACCTGAGAGATCACTGTGGACAATTTCCAGGAAATTTTCCGCTCTTTTACCAACATAATTGAACGACATTCTGCATTGTTCACCCTTCTGACAGGCTATACAAGTTTCTATTTGTCGCTCTTCGAAGTTGAGCCTACGATGCCATAATAATGCAACCGATTTATGAGAAACCATAGAGTTATAGTTCTCTTGGGGGAAAATATTCAGTTTGTATTCTACCAAATTTGCATCAGCTACTACATCATTCCGATTATCGAAAATTTGACAAATGTTTTCGAAAATTCGATTTTGTATCCATTCCTAACGATTCGACTCACAGATAATAAATTAGTCGAAAGTCCGGGAACTAACAGAACATTTTCGATTTGGATATTTTAGACCGATCCATTTAATTGTTAGCTACAACTATTTCTTTCACTTTCGGATAATCTTTGTGTTTGAGCCAATCATCAGGCATAGTCATATGCATAGACGCGCCAGAATCGATATACCAGTTCATTATATCAGCTTTTCCAGTAGAAAACACCGCTGATAAACCTGACTGTGTCTTGGTAACGTTCGATGTTCAGAGTTTGTCACTGTGCTTGACGTTTTTATTGCAATCTTGTACCTTGTGGCCGTATTGGTTACAACGAAAACAACGTGGTCCTTTTTTATATAAAACCTTCTCATTTTTTGCCTGAGTGTGGAATGCAGAATCATTATTTGAATGTTTCACATCTTGAAGCAGCTTTGTCTTGATAGAATCCCTTGTGATCTTGACATCAGAGCTTTCAATGCCCATGATCATGGGTTTATATTCATCGGGAGAACCGGCTAGCTGAAAACTACCAACCCACTCATCACTGACTTTGAAACCTACTCTTGAGTGTTTGTGAGCGGTGATAATGATTGTGTTAACAATTTTCTCCACTGGGTTGCAATTTTCGAGACGTGCGGTTATCAGTGTTTTCAGGAGACCAAACCTCCTTGTCAAACCAGACTCTTCGAAAGCTTCTTTCTACGTGTTCCATACCTCTTTAGCTGTCTTTGCGCTTTGAACGTGTATGTACGTGATTGGATCGATAAGTAGAATTATTTTGGACTTGGCTTTTGTAATTCTCTTGTCATCCCTTTCAATATCAGTTACACAATCCCAGAGCTCTCCATGTTCCAATAATGTTTGAACAGCAAATTGCCAGGTTTTATGATTCTCACGACATCTGAGCTTCTTTATCGATGGAAAACTGCCCAATCCACTTGAATAAGCCATTTGTAAAAAACTTTTTACTTTGGAAATTACCTTTCAACTGACTTGACAACTTGTCAAAAAAAATTTGGAACCTTTGAAGTTTTGATTATTGGCCAACGGTCCCAAAACTCTGGGCCCATAACCTGATGCAATTGATTGAATGGAAGGAGTTCATACGGCGGATATACAGAAATCAGCAAGATAAAAAGAAGACAATTTTGACAACTTTCTGATATAATAGACAATTGAATAAACTCATTTCAAATACAATACATGGTAGCAGATAACAATATACAGGATTTTTTCCATTCCAATAATTACTCACTATCATATTTATCCCTGTATGTGTCGTCAATATTAATCATAAAGGAATGTACGTTAATTCTCTGTATGTATATTTCCTCAACATCTGAAACATATCGTACACATTGGAGTATTTTTGCTGTTTCCTCTCTAATTGTATCAATAACACTTTCTTTACCTTCCTGTTAAGGTTCCTCCAGAATAATTCTATGGGATTGTAGGGAAGCAAACGAATAACCTTGGGTCTATGTTTTTTTACTATTTCGTCACCTACATTTTGAATTTGAACCTTTCAAAAGTGTGTCAAGGTAGGTAGGTAGATACCAATAACTTGTGCTGTCTGAGAAATCTACAATAACTATTTATTATCTTTCAATTTTGGGTTTTCCCAGGTTTGTCGTGGATGACGACGAGCGTAATTTATTACAATAACGGAATTTGGACGAACATTTGGGATTCATGTTTCCTCAACCCATTTCTCGAACAAATCTGCGTTCATATCCTGAAGATACATTCTCAACCAATAAAAGTAAGGCAGTCTTCACTTCCAGCGTGTACCATAGTGTCTTCTGATGAGTTCTAAAAATTTTATCAATATCGCTTCAAAATTAATTTTTCTATTTCACTCAACAAAGACAAGGAACTATTCCATTACTTATCATCCGTACGAATTCTATGTCGTCAATTCCCGGAAGTCAATGACATGACTTATGGAATATTCAGCAAAAAATGTCATTACGAAGAAATAGTGAAACTAATAATTTGGGCGGTTAGTGTTGAGTGTGCCTGATCTAATCTAGGGAAATGGTTATCAACATGCAGGAATCTGATTTAGATAATGTAAGTTCATGTTAAAATTATTTGCACTGTCAGTTTTCCCATGTTTTCTGTTGATAAATTAGTATTCCACATTGTTTCAGAGGGCATTGTTTCATTTTTCATTTGAGAATTTCCTACCCAGTAGTAAAAAACCTCAACTTACGAAAATAATCACACACTTACCTTTTTTTGGTGGTGCATTTAGTGCACATCGCTCCAACTTTTTCACAAATAAACAAGATTTTTTTTACGTTTCTCATTTAATTTGTATTATTATTCGTTCCTTTACCCAATAATCCGTGCCAATTCCAAAACAGACTGACAATTATTGAATTTTCTGAAACAGAATCCCACGGATTGACTGATATGAAAAGTTGGTATAAGTTGTATTTTTTTCTGCGCCATATTTGAGGAATTCATAAATTTTTCTTCCTATATTTCATGTTTTAATAGTTATTTGAATTTCGTCACTTAGAGCCCACTATAATCACTGCTTGATTTATATTACATTCTTCCAACCAGTAGAGTGATTTCTTAATAGCTGTAGCTTCTGCGGTGGACATGGAACAGGGCAGTTTTATTTTTATGGATTGGTTATGAATACGTGGAAATATGAATTGCACATCCAGAACTACCATCTTCTTCTTCAGAACCAACTGTATAGACAATTGTTTTGTTTGTATAATTGCTGATTATGGGTTGACGTTGAATAAAGAAGCATCACATACGGACCGAAGTACGAAAAATCGAACATCAATGTGATGATGATTACCGAATAGAATCTAACAACAAAATCATAGCAAGGGAATGTCATGGAAAAAAAAACTCACATCACGACATAAATGATCTGCAGTGAAAATTACATATTAACGACTTCTGAAATAGATCGTATGGGGTTCCCCTTTTTAGATGTGGAACTGAGTAATAATCGAAATGTTTCCAACATTTTCCATCCTGTATTGAAGACTCAGTGAATGGGATGCCAGTCTTGCATGAATTGCTCAAATGATTTCTGGGGAGTGCTCCTTTTTGGAAAACAATTTTCCTCTATATCAATTCTTGATTATGCTAAGTGCAAAATTTTACTTTCAAACTTTTTCTTTTGAGTTAGAATCCTTTCGAAATATCTACCAAATGTAATTCAATGTCCAACGTGGATTTAGCCGGGAAAGTAGTGGTTTTCTGTTGGATATTTACAAAAAATAACTTAATTTTTATCGTGGATTTTTCAATTCGAAGACAAATATTTCTAGAATGTTTGTTTGTCTACTTTATAGTTGAATATTTTTTCATTGAGTTATGTTGTGACCCGGAAAACACAACAAGTAGTCTCCAATAGACTGATCGAGTGGACTGCTAAGTGTCCTAACTGATATGAACTCTGACACCCACGATACACAAATTCTTCATCCAAATTCATCAAGCGATATTGGTCAAGTTATATCGATCAAAGGTTAATTTCTTTCATAAAAATCATATCTGAACATGGCATTGGAAAAATGAAACGGTCATTTTGTAAATACATTTCAGGAATTTTTCATCGAATACTATTTTTGCAACAATTTGCTGTCTTGTTGCTACAATAGAAAATATTGATCATAACAAAAAACTGAAAATCTTCCAGAAAGTATAGAAACATTACTTCCTCGCAATTAGAGCTGATAAAAACAAGGATGTCGCACATTCATACAAAAACCCATTGGCCTCTGAAAAACTGTGAATTACCAACGAAATTCAACCCCATAATGAAATGTTATCAGATCCTGAGATATTTGAAACACGTTCAATTCCTAAATAATACCTGTTCCTCAACGTTGTGATACTTATTGATTTGATAGCTAAAATACACTCTTGAAACTCATGAAGATTCGATAAATACGACAAAACCCAATAATTATGGAAAGCTATCCATATATTTCCACTCAACCACTACTAATCTAATTCCCGATAATTCTGACAATGGGCGAGGACACGAAATTTTCAAAATACTTTTAATTAATTTTGCAGCTTGTGAAAACTCTGTTGGTAATTTTTTTTTTGGTTTTTAATTCTCTAAAACTTAAAAAAATATATTTAAAGTCGCCAAAATTCAAATGCCTTCTTTCCCAGCGCAAAAATGTTGTGACGTAATCACCCGATCAACCAATCCCACAGTTGACAGCTTCAATCCATTTTGCAACGTTGCCATATTTTCAAATTTTATATCACCTACATAACAAGAATAAATGATTGGCATTCTCTTTATCAAAAATCATTTTGATGGACCACAATGATTCATAATATCAAAAATAACAAGGTAATGTGCACGGTAATATCGACAATATATTGTTCTATGAGAGATCGAATGATTTTACACCACTCAAATCCATCATCGTCGCTTGACATTGGAAATGGTGTTCTAGTTCTGACATTTACAGTTTGAAAAACTTGGCAACATTGCCGTTCAATGTCACAATCAAGCCGATTACGCCTATTGGCTACTCGGTCGTTTACGTCACAAAGAGCGCCAATATTAGTAGCTCCAAAATTTGCTGATTTTCACAAACGAATGGAAACTACTGTAATTGCAATTTGACAAAGAAAAAATCTGGGTACATTTATGGATGAGCTATGTATTTTAAAGCATATTTGAAGCGATAATAATTTCTCGTGTCCTCGCCTATTATCGTCCATATCTTCAACTCATGTTTGTTCAATGAGAAAGTAACAGTTTCGACAGCATTGTGAGATACTCGATGCTATTTATTGGATTATTGAAAACATAGTCAATGGATTTGACGAAAGAATTAATACATCTATGATACTCGTGTATCTTTGTTTCACTGCATTTTTCATAATCTTCTGATAAAAAAAATTCATGAGCCTGTTACCTCGGAGGGTTTGCCAGGTTTGTGATACACTCACCCTTTTGCTGAACGATTAGTACTTTACATAAAATTTGCTCAGAAGAACTGCGTTCTCTTTATATGTATCTTCTTCCGTGACAAGTAATAACGCAGTCTTTTAGAAATATCTTCAGAAGTCATAGAACATTTGATACAGTGTTTCCACAAAAACTACGAAAACTAATTTATTTATATGTATTATTATAAAAATTGAATATACTTCATTCTATTTTCCGCCGAATCACGATTTACAAATAAGGGTATGTTCAATAAGCAAAATACTCGATACTGGGCCCAACAAAATCAACATGCAATGAGAGAGGGCAATTTTCAAAAACGGTTTGGCGTCAATGTCTGGGCTGGTATAGTTGGAAACAGAATAATTGGGCGAATATTGTTTCAAGGTCAGTTAACAGGGGTTAGGTACTTTCTTCAAAATGAAATCGAGGATCATCTAAATAATCTACCTTCGGCAGTTTTACGGCGAATTCACTTCCAACAAGATGGAGCACCCCGTCATAACACCAGAGTTCTTAATTACTTAATAGAGTATTTAATAATCAAGTTATTGCAACCAATGGTCAGTACAGTGGCCTGCCCGCTCACCGGATCTCACTGTGCTCGATTTCTTTATTTGGGGATACGTTGAAAAAAAGTTATACTATGCAACAGCCCTAGCTACTCTTGCAAGAAAGAATTCTACGTGTTGAGATAAACAATTGAACGAGCTGAAATGTGTCTTGAACAAGGAGGAATGCACTTTGGCAAATTACTACAGTGAAAGTAAATGAATTATCATCTATGGCACACTTGACAAAAGTAAATAAATTATTATCCAGTATTTTCCTTAGTAATATTTAATTAATGTTCTTATTTTTAATCAAATCGAATAAATTAGTATCGTTAGATTCGTCAAAAAAATCTTTTTACACGTTTTATATTAGCTTCTCTTGTATGTTTGTAACCGTATGTTTGTTTGTAACCGACTCCTTTGGGTGCGATTTTGACCCACTTCCAGACGTACGAATGATTTGAAATTTGGCAGTTGTACATAATTCCGGTGACAATGCATTGAGAAATTTTTGTTTGAAAAAAAAACAGAATGGCGGAAGGCGTACGAGTTTTGTGATTATAGTCCGATTCGCTTCAAAATTGGTATCTGAGGGTTTTGTGATCAGAGACTATGATTCTTTTGTCAAAACTGAAAAATTCAAGATAGCGGATCCAAAATGGTAGACGAGTTTTGTGATTATGGTTCGATTCTATTCAAAATTGGTATGTGGGGGTTTTTGGGGTCCAATATTATGATTCTTTTGTGAAAATTGAAGAATTCTAGATGGCGGCTCCAAAATGACGGACGAGTTTTGTGATTATGATCCAATTTTATTCAAAATTGGTATGTGGGGGTTTTTGGGGTCCGAGACTATGATTATTCTGTCAAAATTGAAGGATTCAAGATGGCGGCTCCAAAATGGCGGACGAGTTTTGTGATTATGGTCCGATTCTATTCAAAATTGGAGAATAATATTTACAAAAATAAAATAATAATAATAATAGTTTGAAAAACTGAAAAACACGCTTTAATAGAAAACAAAACTAAAAGTTGAAAATGAATAATAGTTTGAAAACTAAAGAACACGCTTTAATATAAAACTAAACTTAAAAGTGAAAATAATTTTAAATGAGTTTGAAATAAGAATACAGTGATTAACAACAAATTCATTTCATCGTAAAAAAGCGTGGGGTGCTTTTTAAGATATTTTCATAATGATTCTACTATTACCAATATCTGTCCATGGAATATTAACAACAATTGACATCAAGCACCCCACGCTTCTTTACGATGAAATGAATTTGTTGTTAATCACTGTATTCTTATTTCAAACTCATTTAAAATTATTTTCTTTTTTTTAGTTCAGTTTTCTATTAAAGCGTGTTTTTAGTTTTTAAACTATCATTTATTTTCGGAAAGTGCTTGTCAAAATATGGTCGTCATTTGAAAAATAATAGTAAGACACGAAAATGTAGTTTTGCCGACTTGTCTTATTCCTATCTATCATACTAGTCACTAAAACTTTGCAATTGTAATTTTCTGAGGTCCTCAGATTGACGTCTAAAATGTCACATTTTGATCCAGAATTGTCTCAAATCCAAATATGTTCCATTTAAAAATTCAAAACCGGAGCCATTTCCCGTAAAACCAAAAGTGACCGGCCAGTGAAAAATATGCGAAAACTCTCCTTTTCACATACCATTTATAGTCCATCCAATATCAATTCAGAAGCTGTTTCTATAGGGAGCAAATGAAAACTCACTTCGCTAACACGAGCGTATATGCGAAGAAACGGAACGAAAAATAATCTGTACTACCCGTAAACATTTTCCGTCGGCATACGGTAGATCAAAAGAGCCGATAGTCAACGTAGACTCAAGTGACTCAAGGCTGTCAGTTGTACAACCGATTCGTCTGGACCAATCAAGTCGGATATAATGCTGGCAGGTGTGTGTCTACGATGGGAGGTCATAAATCACGCGTAATATTTGTGTTTTGATAGCTATGAAAGATTAAAAACCAGTAGCGTCTATGGTCTTGGTGTGTGCCGATCGAAATACGTTTTAGAATATAATAATAACCTACATCAAACAATGAAAGAAATTATTTTTCTTTCTCAATGTATTTGTATAAATAAAAGCTTGTCTTTAATTTTTTTTTCATTTTTCATTATTTATGAAGTATTTTTAAAATCTTAAAATATCTAAATAAAATTAGTTATCTCCGCCACTGCTGCTCACACGACTTCGCCGCGAGACTTTTTCATGCTTCTGCAATTGATATTGGGAAAACTATACCTATATCAAATCTCATTTTGATACACCTAATATTCTAGTTATGACTTGACTTGACACCCGGTGTATATAAGTCCGCAATGGGTAGTTTTTGTATAAAATGTACCTAATATACAAACAAAAATATCCATGACAACCTAAAGGCAAAGATAACAAGGTCTTATTCAGCTCAACAGTTCGTTACATTCACAGGGGGCAGATATACATGATTACTAAAAATAAAAATTTCAAGAAATTTATTTTATTCGATGTATTTGCGTAGATCACGATTGTACAAAAAATATTAAGGGGATAATAACTGCTAGGTATGATTTACTGATCTCAGATGCTAGTCTCTAGACATTGATCATCAATCAGTGAACCGCCCTTTCCGTTCTCGATACTCAATATATCATACGGCGCGGCGTGGCCTTAAAATACTTATTTATCATAGAGAGTGTAGGTCTGCTAGAAAGTGATTTCAAAACCACTCCACAACAACCACATTCATAAGAAACCTAATATAGTGAGAGATAAGTGCCATGTGAAGTGGAATGAATAGAAAAAATCGAATTTAAACGGTTTTCTTCACATAAAGGATTCAATATAAAATTGAACCAGAGAAAGGTAGATCTCAGGTGAAAAACAACTACTTTCCTGGCAAATACCACGCAGAACGTTGAATGATATTCACCTGAAGATCCATGCAAACTTCCATATAATATTAATGGACATTGAATGCAAATGTTTCTTTCTGATAAGCTCGATTATGTTTAATTTATGTCGTGTTCACCTAACAATGCGCATACCGGTTTCAGGCTTCTTGGCCCTCATCAGTACGGAGTAGTCAACCAGCCAAAGGTTCAAAGAACTCTGGCTGAAGTGAAACACAACGTGAACAAACCATCATCGATCTTGTAACACCTATAGGTACGCTGGAAAAGATAAACTTTAACTGGCGGTACCTAGTGAGAGAATATCTCACTATATGCTAGACGGGCTTGCCACTCCTACTGAGAAGGAATCTTTCATTTAGAAACCTATCGAGGTGGGAGATTTTCGGAGTGTTTCAAATCAAATCAAAATCAAATCCTTTATTTTCCTTAAAATGACAAAAAATTTCGTTTTGTTAGGAATAGTGTATTATCTAACTTACAACTAGTACTAAAAACAAGCAAACAGATTTACGGGTCTAAACAATATTACACAAACACAGTAGAAAGGATCACATAGGACTAGATAAAAACTCATCGAGTGTATAAAAACAATTGATCAACAAAAACGACTTCAGACGTTTTTTAAAAATCGTTGCAGTTTCAGCTCTCTTGATCATTACTGGAAGGTGATTGAAAATTTTAGGTCCAATGCATTTAGGAGCATTTTGAGTAATCTTGTATTTGGCACTTTTGACATGTATCATTCGTTTCTGACGAGTGTTCTTATCATGAATATCACTGTTCAGAATGAAGTCGGTTTTATTGGTGAATACATAAACTGAAAGTTCATATATGAATAGACTTGTCAGAGTTAGAATATTCTGATTTATAAAAAGGGTTCTACAGGAGCTTCGTTTAGGGGTGTTAAATATACAACGTAAAATAGCCTTTTGTTCAATGAAGACGTTTCTACTCATTGTTGAGTTGCCCCACAAGCAAACACCATAACGCAGCCTAGACTCAACGTGAGCATAATATACACTGATGAGTTGCTTTTATTCAAAACGACTCTCAGATTCCTAAAGAGATATAGGAGTGAGCACAATTTAGAAACCAGCTGTTCACAGTGTGGAATCCAGTTCAGATATTCATCCATTTGCATACCCAAGAATTTAACTGCATTATAAGAGCTTTGTAAGGTAGTATTATTAACCTTCAATTGGAGTGCTTCGGTTTTATTCTGATAGTTATGAAAACGAATAACTTGAGTTTTTTTAGCATTAAAAAATAGATCCTGTCTGTTGAAGTATTCAGAGGTTAAGTTCAGGATATCTGTACATTTGTGTGTTAAAATATCAGTTTGCTTATCCGAGATCAATATACTAATATCGTCCGCATATGCAGTAAATAATGAGTATGATATTTCCCTATCAATATTGTTTATGTATAAGAGAAACAGAACCGGCCCCAATATAGATCCCTGAGGCACACCAGTCCGGACCAGTTTCGTTTCTGATATGGGAAACGAAACCACACCACCTTGATCAAATCTCAATGAGACGCATTGGTTTCTGTTACTGAGAAACGAGGATATCCAGGTATGTGAATTTCCTCTTAGACCATAACATTCCAACATATCCAGCAGTTTCAGGTGATTCACGCAGTCAAAAGCCCTGCTCAAATCGCACAAAATAGCAGCTGGGCACTCGCCCACTTCAATGAACTCTATCAGAATTTCATAGAAAGTCAGTAGAGCAGTTTGAGTCGATTTTCCAGAGCGAAAGCCATGCTGCATGGGTATCAAGATATTGTGTGATTCAAGAAAATCATTCAAGCGCTCTAGGAATGCATACTCGAAGACTTTCGAGAAGCTCTGGGGGACAGTGATTGGTCTAAAATTTTCAATGGTTGATAATTTTCTGTTCTTACGCAGGGAGTTACCTTCCCACCTTTAGGGATGTAGGAAACTTCCATTTGAAAATGAAAGGTTCACTAAAAAGTTATCGGTTTTATAATAATGTGCAGAACTCTTTCAGTAGAAACACTGGTATCTCGTCAGTTCCTGATGATTGTTTGCTCCTTAGTTTACGATTGATTAAATTGAATAATTCTGATTCGCTAAATGGCTCTAAAAACATTGTGTATGGATTTATATCTATTCCATTTTCATTATTCATGTTCGGGCGATAATAATTATTACTCGGAATATCACCTATTAAGGCCTGAGGTGCTTCGATGAAAAAATTATTTAATTCATTCACGATCTCTGAAGGGTCTTCGATAACGTCATCATTTTTTCGAATAACGATGTTCTCACGTGAGCTTTTACTTCTGTTCGTGAGTTCAGATACTACTTTCCACAAAATTTTCGGATCGTTATCTGACATACTAATTTTGTTTTGGTAAAATTTCTTTTTTGTTTCGTTTACTAATTTCAGGTGTATTTTTTGTTGTTATTATATGTTTCAGTTAAAGCAGGGTTACTTTTCTTTAGGTAAAATAAATGTTTCAATGAACGACTAGATTCTTTAACAAGATCGTCAATCCACCCCCGTTTATTCTTGTTAAAATATATTTTCCGTTTGGGGAAAGCAGTTTCAAAATAATGAAGGAATATATCATAAAAACGATTGAAGGCATCTTCGCAAACACCATATTCATAAATATTGCTCCATTCCTCTTTTTCCAACATAAACTCGAAGTTTTTTAAATTATTTTCATTGAAGCACCTCTTCATTTCAGTTTTATTATTTGATGTCAGAGAAGAGCTTTCGTTAATGTCTAAGAGTATCGCACGATGATCGGAAATTTCACAATCAATAACGTAACATGATTCCTCATTGTTACAGTTTGAAAAGATCTGGTCAATCAATGTGCAGCTGGTATTAGTGATCCTTGTGGGCCAACCCACCAATGAGCGAAAATCGTAACATGACATCAAATTACATAATGATACAAAATTAACATTTGAGTATGAATCAAAGTTGAAATCACCGCAAATAAAGTAAATCGTGCCGGGTTTATAAAGAAGGTCCAGTACTTCACGAAAATTATTAAAAAATAAATCAATATTACCACAAGGAGATCTATAACAATTCATTATAACAAATTTTTGCTCATTTAGTGTGTAGGAGATAGCACAGACTTCAAAATGTTGTTCAATGCAGAACTCATCAAGATCAATAACAGTTGCCTTGATATCATTCCGCGTCCATATCGCTACTCCACCACATCTTTTTGTTGGTCTGCAGTAAAAACCACACAAACTAAAACCTGGAAAAACTATATTGTCCAGCAGTGTTTCCTTAATGCCAATCTCTGTTATACATAAGAACTGTAAATTAGCGAAAAGCTCATTTCTGTCAGCAGACTGTTCATTTTATCAAAGTTAATTGTATTTACGTTCAACAATAGCAGATTTGGATTTATTAACGATCTATAGTCGATTTCAGACGATAATGTAAAAAATTGTTAATATAGGCACCGCTAGGCCAGAGCTCCGGGTTCATGGCCACCTTGAAGTTTTTTTCATAGATACCAACCTTGAATGACGAATAGATGGTTGGATTTTTGGATTTAATTGACTCACATGTGACCTCAGGAAAGTTGGCTTTCAGCTGCCGTAACCATGTCTTCTGGTGTGGTCGCTGGATCCACTCTGCACACATGTAAGTATACAAACTTAGGAACACCCTTGATCTTCTCAGAGTTTTCTCCGACGAGAAGGTTTCGATGTTGTCTGAATTTCCTTTTGGTAAGGACGGTTTTCCATTCTTCATGATTGTCCACATTAGTTTTGGGGCGGATGGCCATATCATTGTTCAAGTTTATCAAATGGTTGAGAGTGGATTGTGTCTCCGCCTCAAGAATAGCAGCACTCACTTTTTTCCGATCTATATTCGTTTTTTCAATTGTTGTTCTCGAAACGGGTTCACAAACGGATGTAGTCTTGTTTATGACCTTCACTATAGGCTCATCTTCCTTTCTGTCGAGTATTTGTACAACACCTGAAATCTGAGATTTTGTAGAGGAGCTTGCAACCGCGCAAATATTATTTATGTTGCGAGCATGGGTACCTTTTTCATCTAATAACTCAATTAGACGTTGTTGATTAATCACGGACCTCTCTAGCTCACGTATAATCATTTTAGATGTTTCTTTCTGTCACTAGGTACCGCCAGTTAAAGTTTATCTTTTCCGGCGTACCTATAGGTGTTACAAGATCGATGATGGTTTGTTTACGTTGTGTCTCACTTCAGCCAGAGTTCTTTGAACATTTGGCTGGTTGACTACTCCGTACTGATGAGGGCCAAGAAGCCTGAAACCGGTATGCGGATTGTTAGGTGAACACGACATATATTAAACATAATCGAGCTTATCAGAAAGAAACATTTGCATTCAATGTCCATTGATATTATATGGAAGTATGCATGGATCTTCAGGTGAATATCATTCAACGTTCTTTGTGGTATTTGCCAGGAAAGTAGTTGTTTTTCACCTGAGATCTACCTTTATGTGAAGAAAACCGTTTAAATTCGATTTTTCTATTCAAACCTAATATAGTTATGTGTGGTTACCTACAAAAAAAAAACTTATACGAATCTTAGAAATAGAAACAATGCTTTTTGCTTGAAAAAAAAAATGGTTGCAGAACAATAATTCAAAATCAGCGGCCGTAGATTTTGAGTTATAATATTTTATTCTATCGCGGATGGTGAACTATCATTTTACCGATCCAAAACATGTTGTCAAAGTGACAGTTTATTTGTTCACCCACTCAGATGTCAATTTTGCTTACTCAAGGGTCATTTATTTCGAAACTAATAACTACATAATTTCAACAAATATTAAAAATGTCTTATTCCTCAAGACACCTGACTACAAAAACTACTACTTTCCTGGCTAATGCCTCGACGGACGTTGAATGACATCCTATGGATAAACGTGCAAACTCGTACAAGGTACTCTGCAAATATTTGTTGCGACATGAATCAATATTAACCACTTCACTTAGGCTGCCACATGTATACCGGTTTCGGGGTACAGAGTAGACCAAACAGGCTAAACAAGTGTCATTCAACGACCTTCGAGGCATTAACCAGGAAAGTAGTTGTTTTTTGATGAATATGCGACCAACATACACCTTTTGTTTAGGTTTTTGTAGTCAGCTGTCTTAAGGAATAAAACGTTTTTCATTTTTGAGGAAATTATGGCTGGCTACCGAAAATGTTACAGATTTCTGTCTCCTATTGCAGATATTTATATCTTGGGATTCATTCAAAGTTGGTAATGTTTTTTTTTTCAATTCAAATTCAAAGTTTATTCAAAGTATTGCATGTACAAAAATATTATATTTTTTTTACGAATATGGGGTTAGATTTGCTCTCTGGCATAATTGCCTGTGTTTGTGTTGTATCCAAGGCTTCTCTGAAAACTATTAGTACTGTACATAAACTATGCTAAACATTTAGGCGGGCAGAAATTTACAAGAAATAAGTAGAAAAGGTAACTGTCACTAGTGTGAAACGTTACTTCACACACGTGTGTATTTTATATGTGCACATTAATTTTAACCAAAATTCTGATAATATTCGACGATTGGTAGAGGGTAGGGATAGCAGCAAAATAATGGGATGACTTTTTTTTTCTTTGTAATAACTATTGTTGTATTTTATAGAAAGTTTCCTTGTTTCTCAGGATATAGTTTTTTATTTCAGTTTTAAACTTACTTAGTTTGTCAATTTTTTTTAAATTTACTGGTATTGAATTGTAGAATTTTGGACCGCAAAATAGAAACGTTCTCTGTGTTATAGCTTTTTCAAAAGTATGTATTGCTAATTCTTCATTTCTAGTTTGTCTAGTTGGTTGGACAGATCTGCTTCGAAGTGAGTTTTTAGTTGTGTATACTCGAATTATACATTGATGAGCATATAAAAGGCTGATTGGAAGGATTTTTGTTTCTTCATATAGTAATTTAGTGGAATACTGTTTCTTTTTCCTGAATATGTTTTTTATGATGGAATTTTGTATGATATGTGGAGGACGTAATTGTTTACGAAAGCTCCTCCCCATATTATGATACCGTATCTCAGAATGGATTCTACTGGGGTAGTATAAAGCATTAGTAGGTTTTTGCGTGATAGGATATCTCTTAATGTGTAAAATCTGTGCAGTAATGCTCTCAGTCGTTTATTGACATTCGAGATGTGCTCCGTCCAGCAAATGTGCTGATCCAGAGTCACTCCTAGGTATTTTATAGATGATACTTGATCTATTTCTGGGCAGGTACATTTATTAGTATCAGTGCAACTTGATTTGTGAGTAGTTGAGTTGAGATGGCGGGAACTCCATTCTGCTAATTCGATCCCAGCAAATACTTTGAAATGGATTGACATTAATTTTTTCAATCAGGTAACGCAGACATTGATCATTGTCTGCTTGACCTACGAAGTACTGATGAGGGGCAAATACCCCGAAACCGGTCCACAAGTGGTCAGCCTGAGTGAACTGGTTAATATTGATCCATTTAGCAACAACATTTTCATAGTACTTGTAGGATTTTGCACGTTCATCCATCGGATGTCATTCAACGTCCGTCGACACATTAGCCAGGAAAGTATTTGTTTTTTATGGATATGCGACCAACATATACCTGTTGTATAGGTTTTTGTAGTCAGCTGTTTCGAAGAATAAGACATTTTTCATTTTTATCAAAACTAATAATATACCTAATATCAATAATAACTATAATAATTATGTAATTCATGTTTGGCGCTTCGAATTATACAAATATTGAAAATACAATTTTGATTACTGGAAATTTTTATAGCGGAAACACCATTCTCACATGATTCTGGAAAGGTCGAACTAGATGAGGTGGTCAGATTGGTATGAGATGGATTATTTGCTTCCGTGCTGACCAGTATCTGTTTATATACAGCAATCTCCTCAGAAGCAGATTCTTCTATGTAGGTCTCGGCCACAGACGACGATTTCCGTCCGCTCAAGTGTTTCAGAGTTACCGGATTGACACCAGCATTTGCCAGCAACTTGACTGAAGAACGACGAAAACAGTAGACCGTATAGTTTTCCGTGTTTTCCAAATCCAGAAACTTGGCAATGGTCTTGAGAACTTAATAGAACTTGATATTCCCACAGGCTGGACACGTAAGGCCATATATCCTTTCATCTCTGAAACGCCATATATTATTTCTCAAACTTTAGGCAGTTTTCTAAATTCGAATCGCATTTTGAGCAGCAAGTCGCGTTACTATAAACAAAATCCATAATAGCCGTAGCAGTACAGCGAGCAAGGCAATTTGACTCCAAATAATAATTCAAACTCTTCCTTTTTATCAATTTTTCAAAATATTTCCACTAAGATAAATAGATTATCACACAGACGGTAATAGTAGTATGTATCAAGTACGCAAAGTGAGGCTTCGGGACGAATCGGAAGATGATGTCCGCTGAAGCCATTTGCGTACGTGTTGCCTTACAACCTTTTTTTTGTATTAGCTTTTCAAATAAACAGAACAAAGAAGCACACATATTTCCTCGCCGTGCATACATTTTCAATTACCACCCATACGGTAGTGTAATGAAGTTGTGCAAAAATTTTGCAAGGATTGTTTTTCAATGACATATTTGTCAAATTTTCATTAAATGAAAGTATTCCAAAAGAATATTCGTAGCAAACTGTGCTTCACTACGAAATATCAATTAATTTATACTTCATTGCGTCTCCTGAAACGTTTCCAAGATGTTAATTATGAGTTTCCTGAATAAACAGAATAGTCCGATGAAGTGTTTACCGACTTTAATGGCCTAGGTCCGGTAATGTGGCATTTTGTGGAGCGTGTACAAAAAAAGGCTTTATTTGCTCGAGGAATTTTCCACTCACAGGTTAGGCATCTTTTTACTGTCTCATATAACAATCAACTATTCTCCTGGAATTACATTACTTTACAAGTTTGATTGGCCAAAATTTATCAAATCTGCGTTTATCCCTCCAGGTTGTTTCCCCATAATGACCCAAGACTCTGCTCAAACGACTTACGAACGTATCTGGAGTGAAAGAAGAAGTGAATATGGTAAAATTTACGATTAATTTAAGTATGATTGGTATGATTGGAATACGTCTTACAGACGTCTGACATAACTAGTCCTGAAAATGTACAACTCACATAAAACTTCTCTCGACCGTAGCATGCCTCGAGATGTACATATAGAAGACATAGATTTGTCCATGAGAACAACTTGTGTCGTTTGGGTATGTCCATACACTCATGAGTTATAATCTGGAAATTGACTCCATATTTGTTTCCAACATTGAATTGAAAATATTTGTTGAAACAACTATTGGAAAATTATAAAAATAAATTTATGAAGGTACCATCAAGCGAGGTAATTGGGACGATTTGGGGTATATAATATTTTGCCTCAGAAATGAGGTAAAACTTATTCATTAGGGAAAAGTAACCAAGTTATTACCCTAGCAAAACATGCCTCAAGATATCATCAATGTAGGCGTGATCATTTTTTTTGTGTGTGTGTGTGTGTACCGATTGACCCCGCATGAGGGGCCAATCAAGACACCTCGTTTATCGACGTGAAATGTTCAAGTAGTAATGTTGGTTATGTTAGTTATTTGGTAGCAATAATTACTTCTGACTGAACTTCAGAATTTTTTATATGACATTAACAATTGTCAACATTTCCACACCATCATGTGATACAATGTGTTCATAAAAAATGTATAGGAAACTGGAAATATAACGTTGCTAGATTCTATGCAACACCCCCTCTCAACGTGGATTGTTTCCGAATGCTTAGTTAGAGTAGGACCGCTAATGGATTTCGTGAAAATATCTGCAATCATTATGGTTGTATATATAGAATATTATATTTCTTCGATTCATATATCTTTTATATTCAAGAAAAGATATATATATATATATATATATATATATATATGTTTGGTGCGACAGTGGTAAACAGGATTATGAATCAACTTTCGTGCACCCTGATTATCGCAGTAGAGTATTGTTGTTGGTTCATCAAAGTCTATAGGAAATTCCAGATCACGTAAAAATATTTGGAGGTGAACAGTTTCCTTGGTTGCTTCAAATGAAGCAACATATTCAGCTTCCGTACTCGATAGAGAAACACATTTTTGCTTTCTTGCTTCCCAACTAATTGGACAATCAAATAAAATAAAAATAAAGCCGCTGTCTCCCCCCAATCAGCGTCAACATATCCATGCAATGATATTTCCAGACTTTCGGAATGTCAGATTAATATCTCGGGTTCCCTTCAGATATCGCAACAGTCTTTTCACCAATGTGCTATTCCTGGATCATTATTGCTAAGTGCGCTGACAGAAAAAGATATGTCAGGTCTTGTGCTAGTTGCTAGGTACAATAGAGACCCAAAAGCTTGGCGATATGGTATTTGCATCCTTTCCATCCTTTCTTCATAGGTTTTGGGGTTCATAACTTTTGTCAGTTTAGTTTAGTAGAAACTGCTTTACATTCCAGCATATTGAATTTTTCCAAAATGTCTGTATTATATTTCTTATGTGAAATAATGATTGAATTCAAAGTTTAACTTATATTGAATTCAATCCCAAGACAATAATGTAGATATCCTATATCCTTTATCTGAAATTCTTCCACCCAAATCTTCTTTTAATTTTATATAACTGTTGATGTCATTTGCTGCAACAATCAAATAGTCAACATATACTGCAATTATCAGAATAGTGCCATGTTGTTTCAAATGTAACGCATTTATCGCTTCCGAAGGTTTCAGTCCTATACAGTTAAGATTTTATTTTTGTCCATTTCCCCCGACTGTTTAAACCATAAAGGGATTTTTAAAAAACCAATTGGTTGTATAAATAATTCTTTATTCATGAAAATATCTTTTTCAAGCTCTCCATTGGTATATGCCATAACAATATCCATTTGATACAGGGTAAGTTTCAACTCGACTGACAAAGAAAGAAGGATTCTCATAGAGAAGCTCTGTCGTATCACTCGTTTCATGAAAATCCACCCCGACTGTTGTGCGTACCCTTTTGCAACTAGACGTGCTTTTCTGCGCTCCATAGTTCCATCTACTGTATATTTTGTTCTTAAAACCCATTTGCATCCTATAATGCCCGATTCTCAGTTTTTTCAACTAAAGTCTATGCCCTACTTTTTACCAGGGTCTGAAATTCCTCATTCATCGCATTTTTCCATTCTCTGGAATTTTCCCATTCAGAGCTTCTTCGATTTGGTTTTTTTCCTCTTCCATATATGTTTCTGGCCTATTAATTTCTATTTCTTCTGATACTTCTATATCGTAGATGTTTTGTTATCTTTCTTCTTTCTCCTTGATCATGTATATCTTCTGTCTCTTCCTCCGAATATATCATTTGTGAAAATATAAACAGGTTGTTCTATAATCAGTGTGGTCATCTGGCTGAATAAACTTAGTCAATTCGAGAATGTCCTTTCATATTTCCTTTGCTTTTAGGATGTCGAGAAATATGGAATTATTCATTTCTCCTTTTTCTTCTTCTTCTTCTTCATCGTTTATCATTCCGGTTTCAATGAATTCAACATCTCTACTAACAATGACTTTCTTGTCTTCCGGGTCCCACCAACGATAGGCTTTTGATTCTGTTGAATATCCTATGAATGTGTATTTTCTTTGATATTGGTTCAAATTTCGTTTTCGGAGGTTCAATCAATGTAAATGTTTCAGAGCCAAAAATTTTGAAGTGGACTACAACTGGCTTTCTCTTATTCCAAATTTCATAAGGTGTGATGCTGTTTCCAAACTTCGAGTAGGGCATCGATTTCTGATATACGCTGCAGTTGATACAGCTTTTGCCCAGAAATTTTCCGATCATTTCGATTGTTCTAGCATGCATCGAGCCATTTCAACTAGGGTACGGTTCATTCGCTCAGCGACACCGTTTAGCTGAGGCGTGTAACTGATGAATATTATCTTTTTATTCCATTTACTTCCAAATTTTTCGAAGTTTTTCCACAATACTCCAAACATATCTGTTCTCAGTTTTTAGTTTTCTCCCATCTCTGTTTCTGATAATTTTTGAATTTAAAAAATGCTTCTTTCACCTCATCTTTTGACTTCAGGAAATATACCTGTACCATTCTGGATTTATCATCTTTTGAAGTAGCAAAATACCATGCACCTCCCGAAGACAGATTTTTCATAGGGCCACAGATGTCAGAGTGTATCAGATCTAAACACCTTCCGTTTTTGAGTACGATTAGAAATGGACACGTTACTTGCTACTTTTGATGCAAATTTCACATTCATTACCTGCTACCAAGTTTTTCGAATTGATAGTTTAATTGCTTTTCGTTGAGGTGGCCGAAACGATAATGCCATTTTTGAATTTCACTGAGTTCGATGATTCCGCTACAGAAACGTATTTTTCAACTTCACCTCTTTCTTCAGCTTTCAAGACAATTCCACCATTTTCGTTGTTAATTTCAGCATGATTTTTCAAAAACTTTATGATATTTCCTCTAGATGTTGCTTTCGAAATTGAAATTGAGTTTGTTTTCAGTTCAGTGTTTTCCAAATTTATTGTTTTTATTCCTGATGGTCCATTATCTACTGTCATCTTGACAGTTCCTCTTCCAAGAATATTTGTTGTTTTATTGATAGCCAGACAAACCTTTTGATTATTCAACGTATGTAAATTTGTAAATTTCGATTTGTCGTTGCACATATGTGATATTGCACCGCTATCTAAGCACCATTCATTTCTTGTATTGTACTCCATTCAATCTTCTTCTGTTACATTTGTACCTTCCGAAATCATGAACAATTCTTCATTTACTTCAGAAATTCCTTCTGCCTTAGATTCTTCGTGTCTTTCATTTTTAACTTTCAATCTACAATCAGAACTTTTATGTCCATATTTACGGCAGTAGTTACACTTGAAAGGGAAAAACTTTTTATTTCCTTCATTGCTGTTGTAATTCTTGCTCTTCTGGTCATGATTCCGATTTTGTTTACACCACTTACTATTGAATTTCGTGTATAGAACTTTTTGTGTTGCCTCTTGTTTGTCAGATACTTTTCTTGAATTGAATTCGTCAATTAGTTTATTCTTTAACACCTCGGGCTCAGGTAATTTGTCTCTTGTTTCAATCGCACATCGATAATTTTCATATATATTGGTAATGGAATATAATATCAATATGGATAGGAGAACATCTTCAACATTGATTCCTATTTTCTCAGTTGGTCGACCACATTGAAAAAAATATTTAGATGATCTGTCATAGCATCACCTTCTTTAATTTTTGTGAAAAGCAATTGTTTCAATAACGTTGCTTTTCTGGCCAGTTTCTGAGATTTGTATGTTTATTCCAATTTTTCCCAGACTTCATTTGATGTGGAGCAGTTTTTGATAATACAAAGTTCTGACAATTGCATTGCCAAAATAATGTCAGCTTTCGCTTTCTGATCTATTTTCTTCCCAATTTGTTTCACTTCTTGATCCACTGGTTCTTTCAATTCACCATTCACATACGACCAATGATCATTTTTGGGATTGCTTCCATCTGTATACGCCAGGTATCGAAATTTTCTTTAGACAATTTTTCGATGTGTGCGAATGTTGATGCCATTGTAAGTGATTAGTATATCATTACAATATATTATTCCGCAACTAGAAATGACCTGGGCCCATAACCTGTTGGTTATGTTAGTTATTTGGTAGCAAGAATTACTTCTGACTGAACTTCAGAATATATATTTTTATATATGACATTAACAATTGTCAACATTTCCACACAATCATGTAATACAATGTGTTCATGAAAAATATATAAGAAACTAGAAATATAACGTTGCTAAATTTTATCCAAGTAAATGGGACGAAAAAATTGCAAAAAATATATAACAATATAATAATTTCGAAAAAAAATAACGACAACGGAAATAAAACAACATTCAGCTATTTGTAGTAGAGGCATCATATAATTGAAGCGTTGATCCCGGTATATTTAATATCTCCTCTGCTCACCCGGAGATGTATCTGGCCCCTTACAAACTGCCTCAATCCAGTTTCAAATTATTTTTTTGTCATAGTTTCGGTAAACCATGCTCCAAGGCGTATTTTTATATTTTCGGATAATTGTTCCAATTCACTCCCGAAAGTACATAAAAAAATCAAAAATAATATTAAAAAAAATCGATTTAAACTATACCTATTTTCTATAAACTACTCACAGGCATACTACAAAAATCCACCAATTGTTAAATCTCACCAGAATTACCTGTTTTGCAGAACCAGGAAGAACTGGATTTATTTGCACTGCTTTTATGCTTTCATATCATTCAATTTTTTTGTATGTCCACTCATCATTACTTATATTACCAATCCCAAAAACATCGCCACCTGTAAAACACTGCGTATTTATAAATGATAGCCACTTTGTCGAATCCAGATTGACCCCTTTGTCCTGATTTGCCCTGTTTGACGGTAAAACTTCTTGTTTTACTATTTCAAGTTGATTTTTCTTTCGCAAATTCAATCCGTTGGCGATGGTCCAACTTGTTTGATACGAGTAAAAATAAAATTATAGAAACAATGTGGAATAGAATTACGACTAGGAGTAACTACATACAAATTCTCTTCCTCTACTGTGAGATAAAATCATATTTTTATCTCTCATAGTGACAAAAAGGTGAAAAGGACAACAATTATCAACTCCATCACTTGATTTTTTTCTCTTTGATGGTATTTATAATCTGAATATGACGTAAAAAAAACCTTCAGTGAATCGTGGCTGACTTAAACAAATTTTACCCAAAATTTTGGCTGGGTATCGAGCTCATCTGGAAAATCTCCCCCATTCATCGTCCATAAACGGTCTCTCAACTAATTTTCTGGCGCCTGATTCGAATGCTCCAATTATCAGTTATTATGTCGATATCCCAAAAATTACCTTCCCAACCGAACCGTGCAATACGTCATAATTAGCTTGCCGGAATCCCACTCATCAATTAAATTCAACCAGGTATCCGGAACATATATTTTCTGGATCATATCAAAAGAGATTTCTGTCTGCCTGTGCACATAACTCTCGGTGGTCGCGTCAGTATGTCGGGACCCAGAGACCGCCAATAATTACTGGGGCTGCCACTCAAACCACACGCTAGCATTATATCGATTAGTCTATTAAACACTTTGCTTCATTTATCAAAGTCAGCTCTGCCCTACAATTACTGTCCGTCGCTCTTTCTACATTACTCACCCCATAAAATCTGATTCCTGAAAATCATGACTTCAGCGGTTTATGCCACCGTTAGTCTAAACAATCGAGTTGTTAGAGGAAGGTTAGGTATTAAATGACGTCAAAAGACTTCCCAGTCATGCGTAGAGATTTGAGTGTCAAGAACAATATCGAGAAGACATTCATAAAATATCTTCAAATTCATACGGTATCTCTGTTACACAGCTCTGCGATGAAAAGTTTAGCTGAAACATATGAATGTTGGTCTACTGATTCCTAATATAAGCTCTGTTTACAGGTATCACGTCACATTTTTTTAATTCATATATAAATAATTGTATATTTTTAAATAAAATGATTTGATATTTCAATTTCCACTTTTGATGTTGTATCAATTCTGAACTCCAAAATATTTATAATTCTTCCATAAATCATGAACTGCAACTGAATCCCATCGAAACACAGGTTTTTATGTTTGGTTCAAAGTTGTCATGCCAAAAGTATTTACCTCAAGTCTATATTTTCCTGAATGGAATAACTCTTAAGTATGGTACCGGAGGCAAAGAATCTTGGTCTCACATTAGTTAATAATTTTAGGTACAAAAACAAGTTTCATTATACAGGGGTTTCATAATTGAATGCTGATCCATAATCCTGGAGATTTAAAAAAATCTTCATATGAACATAGGTTCGCAACCGCTTTATTTCTGAGATACAGGATGTTGAAATTTAACAAAAAAACAATTCTTCCCCAATATCTCTGAAACAACTTTGGCTTTTTTTTCAATTTTCTAACATGCAAAGTACGCACAAGAATACATTTTTTCCATTATGAAGGATTTCTTAATTTTCATCAGTGGCGCCCCTTTCAACATGCCCTGTCATATTTTTGATCAAAATAATGATACGCCACTGTCTTTTTCCCAAATAAATATTATTTTTGTAATTGTCCTCTATCTTCTCATAAAAATGGTCATGTGTCTTTTTTTCGTCCGGCGGACTGTTTTCGATTTAGAAAATAAAATACATTCATCTATTCGATTTTTTTTCTCAATCTTAATTTCACAATTGTGGTAACCAAAGGATCTGGCCAAGATTTTTATAATTTTATATAACTATTATTCAATTTTTGTAATGAGTACGCATAAAAATACTTTTTTATTTTTAAAAACATTACTATTATGAACAAAAAATACCCAAATCAAATTAAATGTCCGCCTCCGGCAAGTATGCACGCTTCAGCTCTCCTTGTCATTGACTCGCGTACTCTTTGGAAAATTCCAGGAGTATTCCTTATTGCTTCGCAGGAAACTATTACGCGGTTTCGCAATTCTTCCGTAGTTAGAATTGGTTGATAAACCATAGTCTTGAGATGTTCCCAAAAAAATAATCAAGACTGTTTAAGTCTGGGGATCTAGCTGGCCATGACTCTGTTCCCCACCACCTATCCAGCGATTATGAAAGTTTTGGTTTAAAAATTCACGTGCCAGAGCACTGAAATGAGCAGGTGCACCATCGTGCATAAACCACATGCGATTTCGCATCAAAATAGGAACATCTTCCAGCAGAATTGGCAAATTATCTTCAAGAAATTGGCGATAATTATGTCCATTTGATCTACGTGTTAAAAAAAAAAGTTCCAGTTAGTAATCTCCAATAATTCCAGCCCAGACATTTAATGAGAACTGCTCCTGGTGATGAGATTCCACGATTGCATGCGGATTTTCCTCGGCCCAAAAATGATTATTATGAAAATTTCTCATCCTGTTTTAAGTAAAACTAGCTTCGTCCATAAATAAAATTTCCCTGTCAAATGAAGGATTCTCGGTAATTTTTTGGAGAAACCATTGGAAGAAATTCACTCGTAATGTAATGTCTCGAGGAAGTAGGGCCTGAACCCGTTGAATGTGATAGGGATATAATAAATAATCATGAAGAATCCTCCATACTAGAATATGGGCCATATTCAAATTATTGGCAACTTTCCTCCTATTTATTTGGGGATTTTCGTCAACTGAATTTATCTAGGAGTTCTTGCAATCCGATGTGCTCCTTTCAAGTGATGATTTGGCTCAAAACTTCCTGTTTCACATAACCTCCTGTGGGTGCTTGGAATCGTTCGAGCATCAGGAACCATTCTATTTGAGAAGCGGCTTCATATGCGTTCCCGTCAGCAAGCCCATACAAGTAATGCATGTCTGCTAATTCGGTATTTGTAAACTTTACCATGTTTTTTTTAATAAATAATAAGTTTTTATAACGTAAATAATATCACGTTTCTATCTAAAGAAGAGTCAAAATTGTTTATGTTGAAAACAACGAAATGTTCTTAGCATACTAGATGTTTCTAAGATAATCCTACTACTCTTCAACGGCTGATTTCGCATAAGGCAAGCAAATTAATGAATTTTATTTTCTAACTCAAAAACCGTTCGCCGGACGAAAAAATGGCAAGATACCATTTTTATGAGAAGATACAGGACAATTACAAATATGATATCAATTTGGAAAAAAAATACTGACGTATTATTATTTTGATCCAAAATATGGCAGGGCATGTTAACAGGTACGCCACTGATGAAAATTAAGAAATCCTTTGTCATGGAAAAAATGTATTTTTATGCGTACTTTGCATGTACCAAAAAAAAAGGCAAAGCAGTTGCAGAGATATTGGGGAAGCACTTATTTTTTTGTTAAATTTCAACATCTTGTATCCCAGAAATAAAACGGTTGCGGACCTAAGTTCATATGAAGAATTTTTCTTGAAATCATCCAAGGATTATCGTCATTTAGGATCAGCATTCAATTATGAAACACCCTGTATATCCAGAGAGCTTATACGAACCTGAGAGTAATTTACCCTCAGCGAGAATACCTAAATACTCATTCGAAAGCCAAATCATGACATCCTTTTGCAATTTACCTTCTGCTCGCCCATATACTCTCCTTGTCTGGATAATGTAGATTTGTACAGGATACAAAAAGTCCAAAATTTTTGTATGCGCTATATGGCATAGTAATTTTCAGCACATTCCTCATGAGCTTACTTTGCTGCAATGGCTGACAATGAAGAATCGCTTCTTATTAACCGACGAAACCAAAAAGGAGGAGGTTCTCTAGTCGACGCGTATATTTAATTTTTTTATCATATTTTTTTATGTATGATCACGCATAACTTTTCAATGAGACGTCCGATTCCGATAATTCTTTTTTCAGTGGATAGGGTGTACTTCGAAATTGGTCCCATTTGAATTTAAAAGATAAAATCTACCCCTAAGGGTAGCAAAATGAAGGATATTGATCACTCACCCTCTGAATTCTGGTCCGTTAACCGATTCTATCAGGCATAACTTTGTACTGGGTTCTTCGATTTGGATGTTTTTTTTTTATAGATAGGGTATACCTCATATTTGGATTTCAAATGAAATTATTCACCCTTACAGATGGAAAAAGAGAGGATAATTGATTTTTCACTTATGAACATTAGCACACACATATGTAGTTGACAATGACAGATCGCTAGTGTCATTATTCCACATCCGTCATAATCATTAAATTCTATGAGAGGATAGAATTATATACAAAGTAATGAAATAAACTGACCAGAACAACAAAAATAATCTATATTACAACAAACAGTAAAAATAGATAGTCATATTATTTAACTGGTAATAGTTGAAGTGAGGTGGGTAAGTAAGTATTTTGGAAGTAATCAAAAAACAAGTAGGTAGTAATAAGTAGATTTCAGCCACAAAAAATTTAAAAATAAAAACTTTTTAACAAAAAATTAAACCGACGAAATACGGAACTGAAAAGTAAAAAATAAAATAAACCTCTTTAGTCTCAATAACTAAGCTCCTTTTTCTAATGTAAGCAACAAATTTTGAGTCGGTGCCAAACGAACAATCAACGAAGATCATTAAATTACTTCAAAAAAATTATCAGAATGTCACCGCGCAACTCGATGCCATCATTTTACGCCTTACCTAATTCATTTGCTTGTTTGTTTGGCACCGACTCAAGATTAGTTACTTACATTAGTTTAGGAGCTTAGTTATTGAGACTAAGAAGGTTTATTTTATTTTTTACTTTTCAGTTCCGTATTTGGTCGGTTTGATTTTTTGTTAAAAAGTTTTTTGAATCTCTAAATTCATTCCTCAATATAATTATCAACAAATCACCCCAGTATCTTTACGAAAAAGTTCGTTTTCGTAAAAATGAACACGAAGTGAATATCAGACACTTAAATCTAATAACTGCCCCCTGCTACCCTACGTTACTGTTTGATCGTTCAGTTTCTCTATATATACCCATTATGATAGCCTTTCCACTCATTTGAATAAATTGAAACTACTGCTTTTCAAGCTAAATTCTCGTAACTGGCTATATGAATAACAGTTATCCTGCAACTAACGTCTCGCATGAAATATAAAATGTAAAAAGGGTCTAACAATTCTGTATTTTTTTAACTACCATTATTGTCCCCAATCTTTGTCTATTTTCCAGTTCTTTTATTTCTTCTCCCCTCTTTTTTTTTCTCTATTCTCTCACCTCACAAGCAATGAAATTTTAGTATATTATATATTTGACCAAATATTATATGATTCATGTATAGTAAAGGAGTTGAATGGAAGAGCAGGATTCTGCGTGTTGCACAGGCATGTCTTCTGAATTCCGCTCCGTGACTTTACCATTGTACCCCCTCAATTCTCACGTTGGTGAATAAAATACATTAATATTATTATTATTACTCTTAAATTACACATCGTATAGTCATCATTCTTTCTCATTTTCTCTCTTTCTCTATCTTCCCCTTTCTAAGTTAACAGTTATACCAGTTATACTATAGAGCTTCTCAGGTAGTGCGCATGAGCCTGTCAAGAGTACTCGAGTGAGGTTGAGGTTATGTTTCTTCATAGATCTATGCCAATGGCATCTCGTTATCAGTGCCGGATATATACATACAATTATTACATATAAAGAAACACATTTTATTCATTTCACAAACTTGAATCTAAGAACAAATATATTTTTTTTGTAAATAAATAATTTTTTGGTTTTTTTTATGCAAACTCATCAATGGCGTCATCAAAATTCGGCTCTGAAAACAAGTCACTGTTGATATTCAAAATCGATAGGCTATTCAAAGTATCCTCTACTAGAATTCCTAGGGTAATTTTTATCCGACTGCGCGACGCAAAGGAGGGTAATGTATTTATCATGTCTGTATGTTTGTTCCTTTGTGGCGCTCTAGAGACCAAACGCGTAGGCCGATTTTGATTAGTTTTACGTCAATGAAACTGTCTCAATCTTGCGAGTGTCACTGAAGACATTGATCAAAATTCAATAGGGCGACAACCAGACCCCTTATTGTGAATAAGGACATGACATTAATAATGAAATTTAATATGGTACAACCAGACGCCATATTGTGACAAAATTCAATATGGCGACAACCAGACGCCATATTGAGAAAAATCCCAACTGAAAAGTGTAAAATAAGAGAAGTTAATTTAAAAATTTCGACTTCGTAAAAAGTTAACTTCAAAAAAGTTGGAACAAGATAACTAGAAAATATTGTCGGAAAATTATGTTTTAAGAGGTTAACTATTGAACTTAATACGGTAAACAATATCACGCGGTCGGAGGCAATAATATATCTTCATTTAAAATAGAAGACGATGCTGTTGAGAGTAAATTTAATGAAAGCCTTCTCTTATATATTGTATCCAGTGTGTGCTGATAATAGTTGATTGTTTAGTTATAAAAACAATATGTGTAAATAAGTCAATTTTACTGACATGTATTTCAAAATATAAAATAAAAGTTATTCTCTGAATATATATTGAATAATTCATCAGGTTATGGGCCCAGAAAACTCTGCGGCATAAAACTCAGATAAATAAAAACCCCACGGAGATAAGGCAATAAGGTAAAAACCAAAGAACTAAAGCCAAGCTACCAAGTTTCTCAAGAGCAATGTCTGAATTAGAAGAAATCAATATTCAGAAATTGATCGATGCAGAAGGATTTTCAGTGTGGAAATTTCAGTTAGAAGTGTTCTTCAAAGCTCGAGGTGTATATGAAATTGTAAACGGTACCAAAACCCTGCCGTCAATCAAAGAAGAAGAGAAGGCAGAGTAGATACAAAAAGATGCACGAGCTCAAAAATCCATAATAACAACCATCGATAGGAAGGTTCTAATGCACATTATCCATTGCAAAACTAGCAAAGAAATGTTTGATAAACTTGGAAGTATTTATGAACGAGATACGGAGCAGCAAAAATGTAATCTTCTCCAAGAATTCTTTTCCTGTAGTTACCAAAAGGGCTCAGATATCTCGAACCATGTTAGTCATATGCAAAACCTTGCATATAAATTGACATCGTTAGGCACAAAAATTGACGATGCAATGATAATGTCGAAAATATTGGCCAGTTTACCAGAACAATACAAATACTTCAGTACTGCCTGGGAGTCGACTGCTGTTTCAGATAAAACTTTGTCGAATTTGATATCACGATTATTAGCTGAAGAAGCTAAAATAAAATGCCAAGCTGAACCAGAACCCGTTGCATTCAAAACTGTTCAGAAGTTCAACAATAGATCCAACTTCATTCCCAAAAATAGAGAAGGTTCATCGAGAAAGTGTTATATTTGTAATGAAAAATCTAATTTTGCCAAGTTTTGTCCAAATAGAAAACAACAATTCTGATGCATGCTCTGCAAGAAAAACAACCACGAGGAAAGATATTGTTACTTCAGAAACAAGAACCATAAACAAGTTAAAACCAATGAACCTGACTGTGATATAATCACTCTGTGAACAAAAAGAAGAAAATGTCAAGTTGTCAGTCAGTCGAGTTGGGGCAGTCTCGAGGAAATTGAGGCGCTAGCTGGCTGAATATTGTTAGAGACATTTATGCTTAAATAGTTGCATTTGTATTCTTATTAAATAGATTAGCTTTGCAAGAACCTACGTGTGTTGTGCTTTGAATACTTGGCCCCTTATCATACTACATTTTGGCGACGAAAGACTATCTTGCAGAAATGGTTGACGACGTGTATAAACATTTTCGTTTTGATAATTTTGTGCCGGAAGCAGAACAGTGGGATTACTATTTACAAAGGTTTGAACTGGAATTGGAAATTCGTGGATTAATGACAGACGAAAATGCATCCACTAGGCGGAATTTGCTACTTTCCAAAGTTGGATCACATGTTTTCAAAATTTTGGCTGATCATTTCAAACCGGACAAATCATCCACAAAGACTTACAAGGAACTGGTGGACGTATTAAACCGTTTCTACGGCAAAAAGGTGTATATCTTTGCGGAAAGGATAAAATTTGCAAGTAGTTTCCGCAAAGACAATGAGACTGTGACTGGGTATGTGAATCGATTACGTGCATTAGCAGGAGACTGTAGTTTCGGAAACGGCTTAGATGAACGATTGCGCGATCAGTTACTTTTTGGAATAAATAATCGAGAATGGCAAGAAAAATTAATACAAGAACATCCATCTGTTGCGACAACACTAGAAAATGTCGAATCAACGGCTTGCATTCTTGAACAAGCATCTATTCAAACGAAAGAAATGATTTTTCTTCAAACAAGTGGTGTTAAAATGGAAAATAGTTATGTAAATCGCGTGAATAAACCACAGACCAGACCTAGTGTTTCGCATAAGAATCATACTTCGAAAAATAAATTGCGAGAATTACATCCTGATTTTGATTGCCTGTTCTGCGGAGATTCGAAACATAGACAAAAAAATTGTCCAGCTTTTGGAAAAAAGTGTAGTAGTTGTGGCGAAGAAAACCATTTTTCTCGGGTATGTGTGATCTCAGGAAACGCTGTTATCAAACAAACTTCAAAAGCGAAATATGACGGTAAACCGAAACGTCCCACACGTCATGTCAAAGAAACAAGCGATAACGAAAGTGATTCCTCGGACTCTAGCAATATTTCAGGACATGAAATATCGCATTTACTGAATATAAGAAAAATTGGCAGTTCAAGTAAAGTTATATTATCTGTTCGCATAAACGAGAATGACATTGATATGCTGTACGACCCAGGCTCAGTTCATGCGGTGCTAGGAGAATCAATGTGGAAAAAAATTGGTAAACCGCCTCTTTCAAAATCAGCAGATTTGGTGGCGTATGGCGATAAACCGATCAAAACTTTAGGAAAATCCATGGTTGACGTTAAAGCTTTCGGAAATGAAATGACGTTACCCATATACGTCACTCAAGAAGAGGACATACCACTTTTTGGTTTAGACTGGTGTTTGGCTTTCAATCTACCCCTCCCACCTGGTGCGAAAGTATTGCATGTGACAGAAGATTTAATTTTCCAAGGAATGATATCGAATTGTAGTAAAACTAATGAGAGGGACGAAACTATTCAGAAAAATCGAATCGAAAAAATCCTGAAAGAATTTCCAGAACTTTTCGAAGATTGTCTTGGCCACATCAAAGGACATCGAGCAAAAATCCATATCAATGATGACGTCACACCGAAGAATTTTCGTCCAAGAAGCGTGCCACTTGCTTTACAAGATCAAGTATCTACAGAACTGGATCGACTAGTTCAAGAAGGAGTATTAGAGCCCGTGGACACAACAAATACTCAAATTTCATGGGCATCCCCCATTGTTGTGGCCATAAAGTCAAATGGAAGATTGAGGATTTGCGCCGATTTTAAAGTAACCATCAATAAATATGTTCAGGTAGACAACTATCCATTACCCAGATTTGAAGACATCACAGCTAAGCTTTCTGGAGGCAAATATTTCACCAAAATCGACCTCAAAGATGCATATTTGCAGATGGAAGTTCATAGTGAATCTCGTAAATATTTGGTTATTGCCACTCATAAAGGCTATTTCACTTATAAGCGATTACCATTCGGTATATGCTTTGCACCTTCCCTTTCCAACGTACCATGGATCAAATTTTAGCTGGTGTAGATGGCGTTGTTTGTTATCTTGATGACATACTGATAACAGCTCCCAACTTAGTTCTTCATGCAGAAAGATTCAGGAAGTTTTACGGAGACTTCAAGCTTCTGGGATGAAAACACAGAAATCCAAATGTGAGTGGTTCACGAAAAGTGTCACTTATTTGGGGCATAAAATCGATGAAACTGGTTTGCATCCAACAGAAGAGAGAATTGAAGCGATCAAACTAATGCCGATTCCACAGAATACAACTCAGCTACGATCATTTTTAGGAGCTATTACGTATTATGGTAGATTTATTGAAAACCTCCATGTAAAATGCGTTCCTCTACATCGCCACTTGAAGAAGAATGCAAAATGGGAATGGACGACCGAAGACACAAAATAATGAATCTGCTCAAGCAAAACTTGACTTCAAATGACACATTGATTCATTACGATCCCAAACTACCATTAGTTGTTACGAGTGACGCAAGTAATATTGGTGCAGGAGCTGTACTGTCACATAAATGTACCGATGGAACATTGAAACCTATTGCTTTCGCATCACGCTCATTCAATGAGGTAGAAAAGCGTTATTCTACCATCGACAAAGAAGCATTAGGACTAGTATATGCAGTTACGAAGTTCCACCAATACTTATATGGTAGAAGATTCACCTTGATCACAGACCATAAGCCTTTGGAGCATATATTTGGAGAAAATCGTCAGACTCCAAAAAATTGCAAGTAATAGGCTATTACGATGGGCTATGACACTCAACAGCTACAATTTTAATGTCATATATCAACCTGGAAAAGAAAATTATCCAGCGGATTCTCTTTCGAGGCTACCACTACAAGAAACCCGAACAGTTGGAATTGCCTAATCATGCAAAATTACTTCATATGAGGGTTCGTAACTTACCTATGAAAAGAAGTCATCTAAAGAGAGAAACCATGAATGATTCACACTCTCGAATGTAATCCGTTGTTTACAAACATACTGGCCCGAAAAGAAGAATTTACATAGAGATCTTGTTCCTTTCTATGAGAAACGAACTGAGTTGTCTTTGAAGAGGACTTATTGCTATGGAAGGGGCGTATATGTGTACCTCTTGCCCTCCAACCAGAAGTACTGGGTATGTTACACGACGGGCATCAGGAATAACTGCTATGCAATCACTAGCAAAACTTCATGTTTTGGCCAAACATAAATTCCGATATTGCTCAAGAAATAGAAAATGTTTCACCTGTAAACAGTCGAGGCAGAATGATCGAAATTCACCCTTGCATCCATGGGGTATATCACCAGAACCTTGGTCAAGGCTTCACTTGGATTTCGCTGGACCTTTTGAAAGTAAAATGTGGATGATACTTATTGATTCGTATACCCATTGGTTGGAAGTCATACCGATGAGAGACATCACTTCGGGAAGTACCATCGAAGCTCTTCGTACTTTATTCGCTCGTTTTGGATTACCCAAATTTTTGTTACAGACAATGGTGCACAACTCACTTCTAACGATTTTTAATGTTTTCGCAGTGATAATGGAATAACTCATGTGAAAGTAACATCATACTACCCTAAATCAAATGGTCTTGCCGAGCGTGCTGTCGAACTTTCAAAGAGAGAATGCGTGCTAGTGATCAGACATTGAACCAGTCGCAGAGACTTCAGCAATTCTTGTTTTCTTATAGAAATACAGTGAGAAGATCTACAAAAGAACACCCAGTCAGCTGATGTTTGGCCGCCATCTCAGATCTCGATTTGATCTTTTGAAACCAGATGTGATGAAGAATATAGAGTATGAGCAATTCGTCCAAAACAACATCATGATTCTACTGCTGCACCAGATCAAAATTTCATAGAGGGGGAAGAAGTGTGGGTGAACAACCCCTTAAGTAAAGGCTCACTCCCTGGAAAAATTGTTAAACGTACTGGACCCTTATCATATCTCGTAGAAATGGATGGAATTTTGCGCCGTAAACACTGCGATCAAATGCGTAAACGAAAATTAATGATAAATACCAACGAACCTTCCCACCAGGATATGTCAGATGAATTCGAAGATTACCAGTCTCCCCAACTTCATCAATCAGCGAGCTGCAACGAGAATGAAAGCTCATTGAATGAAGTGGAAGCAGAAGAAGGCGAGCTGAACAATGTAGACCATTCACTTTCCAGAGAGGGTGTCATACCAAGGAGAAATCCCTTTCGAATCAGAAAGCCTCCCAGTCGTTTCTCGGAATAAATAAATAAAAATCTATTATTCTTTCTTTGTGGGGGAGGTATGTGATATAATCACTCTGTGAACAAAAAGAAGAAAATGTCAAGTTGTCAGTCAGTCGAGTTGGGGCAGTCTCGAGGAAATTGAGGCGCTAGCTGGCTGAATATTGTTAGAGACATTTATGCTTAAATAGTTGCATTTGTATTCTATATTAAATAGATTAGCTTTGCAAGAACCTACGTGTGTTGTGCTTTGAATACTTGGCCCCTTATCATACTACACTGACAGAGTAGCTTTTTGGCATGTAGTGATCTTAAAAGCTCCAAGGACATGTTCATAGTAGATTCTGCTACAACTTCTCATCTAATCGATGATAATACCATACTCCAGAATTCAAAAACAGAAAAATCTACTTTTGGAGTTGCAAAGAAAACAGAATCAATGAGGTCAACAGAAATTGGCAGTGTCAGTGGAAAAAACTGTATTCTGAATGACGTTTATTATGTTCCCGAATTGTCGAAAAACTTATTGTCAGTTAATCGTATCACAGAGAACGGAGGAGAAGTTCTATTCAAAGAAAATAAGGTGATAATAAGTAAGAATGATGAAGAAGTAATAGTCGGTGAAAAACTAGAAAATGGTTTATTTGCTGTTGACATAAATCAGAAACTCCAAGAAGTTCACATGATTGAAAGTAAAAATGAAGCGGAAGATCTCCATATAAAACTGGGACATTTGGGAATAACCAACATGAAGAAACTACTTCCGCTAGTGGATGGTCTCAATATCACCGAGCAAGATGTAGACACGTTGAATCAGCCTTGTGAAATTTGTGTTGAAGCGAACCAAACCAGATTTCCTTCCCAAACGGAAAGATTTCGAGCTGAAAGACCGTTGCAAATTATACATTCTGACATCTGTGGACCTATCACACCTAAAACCTGGGACGGAAAACGATATATTCTTTCTCTCCTTGATGATTTCACTCATTTCACGATGATTTATCTCTTAGAAACTGAAAATGAAACCGAAGACTACATAAAACAGTATGTTCAAGAAGTAAAAGTCTATTTCAACCTCAGAGTATCCAAATTCCGTTGTGACAATGGAGGGGAGTATTCAAGCAATAACTTCAAGAGTTGGTGTAAAAATCGTGGAATAATTCTAGACTATTCGATCAGTTTCACACCACAACTCAATAGAACCATTCAAGAGAAAATAAGAGCTATACTCTTCGAATCCAATATGGAATCAGAGTTATGGGGAGAAGCAGCCAGAACGGCTGTCTATATATTGAATAGAAGTCCTTCACATGCTGTAGATAAAACACCAACTGAAAAATGGACGGGAAGTAGACCGAATTTATCTCAGTTACAAATTTTTGGATGTGACGCATTTGCCAAAATATTAGGATATACTAAAAAGTTAGATACACGAAGTGATAAACTAGTATTCATCGGATATGCCCCAAATGGTTACAGACTTTGATATCCTGAGAAGAGGAGGATAAAGATAGCCAGAGATGTGATTTTTATGAAGAAAACGAAAGAATGCCAGTCAAGAAAAAACAATTTTGTCATTTTGAAAGATCAAGAAATTCCGAAAGTAAAAAGTATGCAAGAAAGTGAAAATGTTAAAGAAAGGGAGATAGAAAGACAAACTACAGAAACAGAAATTTTGGAAGATGTAGAAGAAACAGAAAACGTGGAAGAAATTCGTCCTACGAGAACGAAACAAATGCCAATGAGATTCGATAACTACGTTCTTTTGACATATCAAGAAGCAATAAATGGCCCTGAAAAAGAAGACTGGAAATACGCTATTAAAAATGAGGAAATGTCTTTGAAGAAAAATAAAGTCTTCGAATTCATTCCGGAAAGTGACGTTACAGACAAGAAACTTCTGTCAAGTAAATGGGTATTTCGCATAAAAGATGGAGGAAAATTTAAAGCACGTTTAGTTGCTCGAGGTTTTGAGCAGGTACAAGGTTCTGACTATGATGAGACTTTCAGCCCTGTGGTCTCAATAACAACATTGAGGATGCTTCTTGCTTACGCAAAATCTATAAATAAAATTATCAAGCAGTTTGACATGAAAACAGCTTTTCTCTATGGATATTTGGATGAAAACCTGTACATGAAGCTTCCAGAAGGTTTTGAAGAAGAATGTGGAAATTTCTGTCTGTTAAAGAAGTCTCTCTATGGACTAAAACAGGCACCTCTGAACTGGAATATAAGATTGGTGGAGTTCCTCAAGAAGAAAGGACTGAACCAGCTGAAAACTGACAAGTCCGTGTTCAGAAATCAGGAAAACAATATTTTTTTAGCCATTTATGTGGACGATGGACTTATTATTGGGAATGAAGAAACCGACATAAATCGTCTTCTGAAAGAACTACAAAAAGAATTTGAAATAACAATTGAGGAAAAACCTAAAACATTAATTGGCCTGGAAATACTGAATCTGGAAAACTCGATCAGTCTTCATCAAAAATCGTATATCAAGGAAGTATTGAATAAATTTCATATGACAGAATCTAAATCCGTGAAAACTCCGTCGGTGAATTGTAACAGTAACAGTGACATGTTGACAAGTGATGACAGAACTGACATGAAATTTCCGTACAGAGAAGCAGTAGGGAGTTTATTGTATTTATCCAACCGCACCCAACCAGACATAAGTTTTGCTGTAAATATTGCATCAAGAAACATGGAGAATCCAACTGAAAATGATGTTACTAAAATCAAGAGGATTTTAAGATATCTTCAAGGCACACAAAACTTATCCATCGATTATTGCGCTAACGGAAACCCACATTTATTAGAAGCACATAGCGATGCTGATTATGCAAATGATTCCAAAACTTGTCGAAGTACAAGCGGCTTTGTCATATTTTTTGCTGGTGGACCTGTGACATGGGAAACAAGGCATCAACCGATTGTCTCTTTGAGTACAGCCGAATCAGAGTTTATTGCAGCGAGCGAATGTGTGAAAGAAGTACTTTTTCTAAAGAATCTTTTCAAAGAGCTCACAAATGAAGATCTCAAAGTGTGTTTCAAGCTTGATAATCAAAGTGCAATACATATGATTAAAACTGGTTGTGATTCTAAAAGATCGAAGCATATTGATGTTCGTTTCGAATTTATAAACGAAAAGCTTATCGAACATGACTTTGATTTGGAATATTGTCCGTCCGAATGTCAGTTAGCTGATATTTTCACAAAATCTTTGATCGCAAGCACCTTTGAAAATTTGAGAAAATATATTTTAACTGACATGACTATTGACAGATATTGTGTTTAAATATTTTGTACCTTTGGTCGTGAGAGCCATTTCATTTTGATTTTTCGAAGGCTTTGATGTAAATTTAAAGGGGAGTGTTGAGAGTAAATTTAATGAAAGCCTTCTCTTATATATTGTATCCAGTGTGTGCTGATAATAGTTGATTGTTTAGTTATAAAAAAAATATGTGTAAATAAGTCAATTTTACTGACATGTATTTCAAAATATAAAATAAAAGTTATTCTCTGAATATATATTGAATAATTCATCAGATGCCTCCGACTGCGTGAGATTGTTTACAGTATTGAGTTTGATAGTTAACCTCTTAAAACATAATTTTCTGACAATATTTTCTGGTTCTTCAACTGAGGCTAAGAGCTCCTGGATGTTACTTATGCTCCTGGAAGTGATGTGACGCACCAGTTAGTCAGTAATGATAAAATGCACTTATTACAATTGTTGAGCAATTTTTTACTTTCACAGTTTTGACCAGGTTTCTGCCTAAATATCCACTGTTCGGCGAATTAGGGAGTTATTGAATAACTTAAGAAATTCGCTTAATATTTCCGAGAAAGTTTTACGTATCCAAATGGGGAAAACTCCAAGTCAATTTACACGAAAACAATATCTATGGAGTTTACTTTATTTCCAAAGTTATTCATTTCGGAAGTTTATACTTCCATCATCAGCAGGAATCACGAATACAAAGAGTTTCACAAATGATCACCATATATAAATTAACAAACAAATGGGCAAAGGATAAATTTCGTCATCTCCACTTCACATATGTTATTATCATATTATCTCTCAATTTGTGAATGACAATGAGATTTAAAGGCCTTCGAGTCACTATGCATCGTATGAAAACGATGTTTTTTTGTCACCTTTTTATTATTATACACAAATTAGGGATAATATAATAACAACATATATTAAATGTAGATGACAAAATTTGTCCTTAGTCCATTTGTTTGTTATTTCATTTATGGTGACCATTTGTTAAACTCTTTGTATTCGTACTGTATTGTTTTCGTGGACAGTTACCTGGAGTCCCCTCCCCCCTTCCATTGATTCTATTTTTCTATCCACTCCACCTGAATAATATGGACTAGTTCTACCATTTTTTTTACATATCCGTATCCGTTTACGCAATACTTTAATCATTTGCCTGGATCTAAACCCCCCCGACAAAGAATTCTGGGTACGTACGTGGTTGAACATATACAAAAAATATGCCACAAACTATAGAATGTTTCAGGAATAGGTAATATTTTGAATAGTTACCCATGTTGAAAAGGGAAACATTGAATATTGAATAGAAAGATATTTCTGAAGATTGAAAATACTACGACAATAATGGAGTTATCTTATGTAATACCTAACAGAAAACAACTACTATTCCGGCTAAAGCACCGC
This sequence comes from Gonioctena quinquepunctata, assembly GCA_018342105.1. Taxonomy (NCBI): domain Eukaryota; kingdom Metazoa; phylum Arthropoda; class Insecta; order Coleoptera; family Chrysomelidae; genus Gonioctena; species Gonioctena quinquepunctata. The sequence continues at coordinate 981,491 of JAFIRS010000023.1, read as the reverse complement.
TGGACATTGAACTACATCTGATAGATATTGTAAAAGGACCCCTAACTCAAAAGTGAAAATTTGCATTTTCATTCAGATATTATTTGATGGATGACTGAGGCAAAGAAGTACATTGATGCAAGAGTGGCATCGCATTCTCTAAGTATTCAATAGACTTTCAATATATTTCACGCTTCCACGATCATCAGGAAGACCGGAAGAATTTTTTTGAGTAATTTCACTATGCAGTGATATTTTTCCACCACAGAAACATTTCTTCCCGTTCGTGTTATCAAAGAAATAAATTTATCCATGTTATTCAGAGTAGAAGAAAAAAAATGGGTTCTGGAGAAAGTGAACGATGTCACTATATTCTGCCGTTCGAATACTATATAGTATCAGCTTGACTCGATGCTGGTATTTTGTTCACAAAATTCCAGGATTCAGTTTTATGGTTGTAAATGGTCCCGCAAATGAATCCAAGTTTATATATTATCGGAGCAGTGGGAATTCAATCCAATTACAAACAGAAGCTGATTCAAGAATCGCTATGTAATGGCGCATTGTCCCGGAACCGGTTCCGCAATTTCGAGCGACAAAAGACCCACAAACAAGAAAACCGATATAATCTCCGTTTACAAATACTCAAGATAAATCACCCTAATCCCCAAAGGCTATCATTACAACTTACAACCCCTCCTGGCCGTCACATATTTATAATTCATGGAGGATTACATGTTTTATATTTGACAATAGCGGCAACACAATCGGTCGGCGAATTTGAGCGACGGGACAGCTTGTTGAATGTCGAATGCGAGTGTCAATGCGCAACATGCTGACAGGCGGACAAAGAAACGGTTTTCCAGGGTGATGAACTAAGCACCTCGTGTAACCGCATCTCTTGCTAGTTGTCGCCGTTGGCAGTGGCCAGAGCCATCTGTCGTCTTCCCCGCGCGCAATTCGAGCCCTAACAAGCCGGATTCGCCACTCAACATGCAATCTTTTGGTTTCAGATTGGGTTACTTGAAACAGGACCGGCGCACATAAGGGTAAGTTTCAATTTGTACGAAACATCTCACTGAAACTCAACTTTTGTCATTTTCAGTTAATACACTATAAAATGTGAAATAAATTAACGGATATTGAGATGACGACATAAACTTCCAGATCGAAAAATATTGAATGTGAATACTCTTTTTTTGGAAATGCAATAAAAAGACATTCAAATCCTTTCGCAAAGCCGCAACAATCTTTCAAGCAGAAATCCATGTGATAGAAATATGCACCCAAAAATGCCTTGCTAGAGGCTCCAGGGTTCCAAAAATCTATATCTTATCAAACAACCAAGCAGCACTGAATGCTCTCATGTCAAATACCTGTGAGACTTGTAGCCAAAGTCCACATTAAGGCCAAAGCCCACAAAGAAATCCAAACACTTTCTCGAGTTGGACAGACATGGCTTGAAACTTGTAACGGGACTACCACCAGTCATTGTCCTCTGAGGTACTACCCCAAAAAAAAAGGATACAGCAGGCAGTGCAATGGGCCATAACTGAGAAAGCTCAGCCGATACTGCAGAACACCCGCACTAACGATCCCCCTACAATGATATTGTTTATGAGGAAAAAATCTAAGGTAATCACAATCCAAAATATCTATTGATTCATTCACCTAGTTACGATATTGTTTTTGCCTATTCTCTCGATAAAATATTGCTAATTGTGACTTTTTTGTAATTCTTACATTTCTTCTACGATGCAAAATCATTGAGCCACTCTTAAGTTTATCGAACCGATATTTCTGTAGCAACTGCCTGCCAAGGGTGAATATTTAATTCGAAAATCCAATCCCAATTCTAAACATGCCTCTAATTTCTGTTTCTCATTGGCTGCCACATTGATGACAATGAATAGATAGCATCAGTATATTGATATTGCCCCTATCTGTCAAATACATAGAAATTTAGATACATTTGGTTTGATTTCTTCAGAATATATTTGTTTCGAATTATACACATTGTGGGTATTTGTGAGGCATTCCGTGGAGATGAGCTTGTTGAGATGCTTTTAGACGACATGGAACATAAGGAAAGCATCTAAATAGAACAAATTCCAGATGAAAAACTCAAGTCCATCACCATTAATGGCGATTCTCGTTCTTGGACTACTAGTGATAGGAAAGAATAAGGAAAAAACCCTACCAACTATCTCACGTTCGATCCGCTACAGATTTTGCCTGACTTCTGTTTTTTCATAACATTGGTGACAACGGGCAACCTTGCATTCTGCATAATAAATAAACCTTCTGGTGTTTCTTGCCATACATGAACACATCGGGTGATCATGTTGAGAATGGTAGCTTGAGTACGAAGACCAAATTTGATCAGACTGAATAACTTTGGAAGAAGAAAATTAACTCAATTTCTCAAATTTATGGAAATACTCCAGCATATTCACGGGAGGGACTGAATTAAGTCAGAATCGTATCATATTTAAGTAGGACAAATCTATTTTGGAACTTACAACATATCTGTCATTTGCATTTTTAAATCCAATGAAGTAGCTAGAATTCGATTTCATGATTTCGAAAACTGAAAAAAAAATAGAATAATTTGCGTGGCAGAGATGTTTCACTCGCAGGATTTTTTGTCAATTTTGTTGCTATTCCTGGAATCAACAAGATTACTCCACCATTCTCGTGAGAAAAATATTATATACATCTCCGAAATTTCACAATTTTCTACTCGTATGAAAGTTGATTTCAATTCCTAGCTTTTGATTCATCACATGTCGCTTATTTTAATTACCTTTCCTTCTGAAGAACATGCCGAAATATATTTTCCGTTCTTGTGAGTGCGGTTGCTGTTTTGTTTTTTCATTTTCATCAATACTACCTACTCAAATTTTTGTGATTTATGGCTTGGCTTTAGTTGAATTGAAATGCAGTTTTTCTCAGACTTGAGAAAAACTTATTTTGAGAACACTTGAGCACATTGAGGTTATTATTTGGTGCGAGGGGGGTATAAAATGATTTTCTGCCATGTGACTTGCACTAGTTTGTACACAAGTCCTTTAGTGGATGTGTGCTGTATGGTTTGGGTTCGCCAAAAATCTGCGATCAAGAGCTCCGCCGTTGTAAAGAATGTGTCACACTATTTCTAGTTTTTCCCCACATAGTCTGCAAGTTAGGTCACCATTGTACTCTCACATCTCAATGAGGTGCTCTTTTTCTGGTACATTCAATTGATTCCTGTTTAGAATTGACAGGTTTGCTTTTTTTTGGGTACAGACCGTCAATATATTTTTTTCAGTATCTATTTCCTGAGATATTGTGCCAGTAGTATTTGTGTTTTGTCCGGATCCAGTCCTCTAATCCTATGTGTCTGTCGTGGACCTGGTTCGTTTTCCGTTCCTCTTTTGGCAAATTTCATGTCTTTTTCTTTATCTACAATTCCCTGATGTCCTGACACCCAAATCAGATCGACTCCAGTGCTATTAGTTCCTCTTTGCAAGTCCATACTTTGGGACGTCACTTCTTAGTTACTGCAAACCTTCATTGCCGCCGGAGGCCTATAGAGATGCCTTTCGTACATTGATGTATGGCGTGGACCTCTGCCTGAAACACAGAGGTATTGTTACCCAGTACCCTCAGATCCGTCTGTGTACCCAGATCTTTCCTTGTGAAGGGGTTCGACAAAGTGACAGATTATTCTATGGTTATGTCTAATATTTTGGAGCCAGTGAGACGTACTCGAATTGGTCTATATGAAACTTGTAAGTACACTTCTCTGAGTTCATGTTTATTCATACCTCAACAGTTCACAAACACGGGATTATTATTCACATTCTGCTAGGAAAGAGTATTTTGATAAGAATTAGGTTGTTTCGGTCCCCAGTGACACCCCTATCAACATACAATTCAGACGATTTTTATCAAAGCCAAGATAAGGTAATGTTGGCCTAAAAAAATTTTTCCCTTCCCGATGATTTGTAAGAAATGAGCTGTTGGAGCAATGTGACGTGACATCCGAATTTGAACAAAAGGAAAATCAAATTAATTCAAGAATGTTTTCAGATATTATCCAAACCACCTGGAATCAGCTGCTGATATGATATATATTCTATTCTTATAATGATCCATTGAGTTTCAGTTGCTGAAAAAAAATACGTTTAGAAAGTATAGCGATTTGAAAAGCAGTCAAATCAAAAATTCAAAAATAATTGTTACTATAAAAATTAAAGAATTGTGTTTCCCCAATCCTTGCTATTTTCTATATGTAGTGACAAAAAAAGTCGCACATTATCAATAGCAACGCGTGGATGAAGTTTTCGTGGCCTGGTTTCCAGAAAACGTCAACGTATTCAAAACCGATAGCAAAATGTATTTTTGTTTGAATAATAACTTAAACAAATCGTTAATGCAATTATTACCGATTGGATATTATGCTCAATGAAAGTTATCATGGGCGATATTGGCATGAAACATTACTAGATCCGGACCTGTTTCTTTGTCTTCGTTACTCAACGCAAATATAGGCTGTCGAGCACAGTAATCTAATATGACAGCTCTCGACTGTTGTGTCGGCAATGTCACACGAAAACCAACCTGAAGAGTAGGTACAAAAAAGGATTAGAAAGAACGTTTCAGAAAGCGACAAAAAAACGGGGATGTCAATGTTGTCGTTCACATGGTTGTATAAATGGAATCTAGTTTTTGATGATATGGTATGACATGACAGGGTGATAGAGGGTAGATTATTGGAAAGCTATTTCACATGGAGGATTCGCATTATGTGAGGTATTGCAAGGGGGTTTCTTTTTAAATTACATGAGATCTAGGATACCTACATTCTAAGCTAATCCAAACAGTTATACAAGCCATTCAATTGAACGTCAAAAGATGTGGTTAGACAGTTTGAACTAGATGTGTACATTTCAAATGAAGAAAACATGTGAAGTTAATATATGGCAGAAATTGGGAATATTTCTATATATTCTGCCAAAAAAACAATTTGAAGGGCAATTTTTGATCTTGAAATTACTCAATACCTCCAAAAAATTGTAATACATCTTGAGAACTTGATATGAATATTTCATCATTCTGTTTTCACCACGTCATTTTTTTAGGTTAAATTATTGTGAGATTTCAATGAAACTTTCAATTTGCCATATAGAAAACAACAATTCCATTGATCGGAATATTTAAATGAAATTTTTATCCCAGGACAATTTTTAAATATATTGGAAATATTTCTAAATATGTCAGCAAAAGAGAATTTGATGCCAAAGAAATAGTTGAATTTTGATCCTAAGGGGCATGAATACAACCAAAATACGTTAATTAGTCTGGAATATTTCATCATTTTGGTTCCTCCTCGTCTTTCAGTTTGGGTTAAATTATCGAGCTATCTCTATTATAATATCATTAAATCCAATTTGACATGACGACTTCCATTTCATTGTTCAAATTTGAATGAGTTAACGAATCTCTACCCTAATTTTTTTTAATATAATTTTATGTAAGAAAAAGCCTAAATTTGAAGTCCAAAAATCAATCCAAATTTGATGTTGAGAGGCCTGAATACTACCTAAGAATGGCCATAAATAAAGAATATTTCATCAGTTTCTTGTCTTTTCACCGGCGTTCAGTTTGGGATAAATTAGGCGAAGAAAGATTTCGGTAAGGCCAATTTGTTATTTCAAAAACTACAATATCAGTGATGGGATGATTTTAATGAATTACAATACAATTTTCAAATAAATTGCAGTTAATTTGAAAGGCATTGCTTTTAAGAATTCTTCAATAATCATCACATTAGAGGCAGAATTCAGGTATACAGCCGACTTTCTAACCGACATACTTACAATCCTTTGTGGTAAAGTGGGCGGTAGGGAGGAATACACTAATTTCGGAGATGCTTACATCACTACCTACTTATTGCTAGAATTGCTTCAATGATGAAATGACGTCCACCCGGAAAACTGAATGTCACCTCCACCAAATGTTGGTTTTAATGACGTTTTTCGCACAACTAAAATAATATTAAACATTTTCTTTGCAGAATATATTCAGCTTCCTTTTCCAAACAAAATATTATTCTTGAGTTTCTTGTCGAATTCTCCTACAATTATTGAGTTTTTGACACACCTCACACAGGCTCACACAATTTCGATATGGAGTAATATATTTGGTATACAATGTATCTAGCACCACATATTTATTTTAGAGACATCCGTGATCGATCCACAGTGAGGAAACATGGGACTATATTATCATTTATGTTCAACAAACTGAAAGAAACTCATTTAGTATTTTTTTAACGTATGGTTCGTAATGCTCTAGTTCATCAATTTCGCCAAATTTCGTGTCATTCAGATGTTCTCTTACGACTTGAGAATTGTGGGCTGGCGCTCCATCTTGTTGAAAATAGATATCAACTAAGTTAGGCAGTGGCAAATCTTCAATGAAATCATTAATTTGATTTCTAAGGAACTGTAGATATTTTTCCGCAGTAAGTTGTCCGTCGAAAATTATTGCCCCAAAAGTTTTCCTCCGATAATACCCATCCAGCAATTCAAACCAAATCGCTCTTGAAAATTTCCCTCTTACATCACATGTAAATTTGTTTGAGATCAGTATAGTTTTCCCAATATCAATTGCAGAAGCATAAAAAAGTCTTGCGGCGAAATCCTCTGAGCAGCAGTGGCAGAGATAACTAATTTTATTAAGATTTTCAAGAATTAAAAAATACTTCATAAATAATGAAAAATGAAAAAAAATTAAAGACAAGCTTTTATTTATACAAATACATTGAGAAAGAAAAATAATTTTATTAATTGTTTGATGTAGGTTATTATTATATTCTAAAACGTATTTCGATCGGCACACACCAAGACCACAGACGCTACTGGTTTTTAATCTTTCAGAGCTATTAAAAACACAAATATAACGCGTGATTTATGACCTCCCATCGTATAGACACACCCCCAAGCATTCGATTCGATTCGATTGGCCCAGACGAACCGGTGACAGCAGTCACTCAGGTCCACGTTGACTATCGGCTCTTATGATCTTCATTTCGCCGGTGGCGAATGTTTACGAGTAGTACACATTATTTTTCGTTCCGTTTCTTCGCATATACGCTCGTGTTAGCGAAGTGAGTATTTATTTGCTCCCTATAGAAACAGCTTCTGCAATTGATATTGGATGGACTATACCTTTCATTATTCCGATTGAACAGACCCAAGTTGGTGAATCGAGTTTCATCTGAATAAATAATTCCCAATGGAAAACGTCCATCTTCTCTGTATTTAGTCAAAAACCAATTGCAATAAGTTAATCTTCGGTTGTGGTCGTTATCGTAAAGATGTTGGTGTAGTTGGTACTTGAATGATAGATAATTATATTTGTGAAGAATTCTCCAAATGGACGAATCACTTATATCATACTCAGAAACAATTTGGCGAATTGAAGCTGTACAATTCACTTCAACATAGGCCAACACGTTTACTTCTTTTTCTTCACTGACGATGAAGTTACTGGCATTTTCTTCTGGTTCATTTCGCATTTTCCTTTCCGGTTTTTGAAATAATAAATTCGAGCTCGATCAGTTGAATTCTTTTAAGCACCTCCGTAAATAAGCAATATTTCAATTTTCTCGTTTTAAGTATAATTTTCCATATCAAATTATAAACTACGCAACAAATAATTTTTTAAAAGGGACAGCATATTCATTAGCCTATTTGTTTAGGAAGTCCTAGCAACAGCTTCAATTGTTTGCCACGGATAACTAGAATAACAGGACTTGGTGCATAAGTATACCGAATACGTATTATGTGTTTGTAGGTATGATCGCTTCTTGCAATTATTCAGGAAAATAGTGAAAATAAAGTGAAAGTGTGTGGTATCAAATTATTCTCAAGGAAATTATCTTTCCATTTGAAAAAATCAAGTTAACTCGAAAAATTCATATTTGCGACATTTGAATAATTCTTAAAACGACTGTGAAGTCATATGGCTCGAAGTCGTATTTTCCCCATGTTACTTGATCAAGAATGAAGCGATTTACATGATCCATGGCATTCTAGATCGTAAAATAAAAATTGGAATAAAAATTACTTTATTAGTGAAATATTGACAAGTGAGGTGTTGTTGGATTCAGAATGTCATTCTCGATCGAAATAAGTAAAAATATATAGGATGCCCGTTTTAAAAATCGAAAGTTGGGGTCAATTCTGGTCAAACCGGAAGTACGGCAAAGCAAGTAAATATGCCAAAAATATAAATTGAACTATAATACACAATCCCATCAATTCCTGTGGTTTTCTTGTATTTCAAGTTTTTTATTATTTCTTCAATCTCAGCAGCGGTGAAGGGTTCGAAATAAAAAGAATTCATCTGCTGAGATTGAAATGAAGTGCATTTCGTGGATATATCATCTCCAAAATAGATTTTAATTTCATCTACAATGGTTATAAAAAATATTCCAAAGATGTCTGCTATATCTTTCTCATTTGTAATTTTCTCTCCTTCATGGTTAAGTTCAATAGCATGATGTATTTTTTTCTTGTTTGGACCTGAGCTAACTATGTTTCAGATCGTTTTACTTTTATTGTTTGACGTGTCTATGAGATTCGTGTAATTATTTTGTTTTGCTGTTTTATAGATGGTTATAGGCTTTCTTTGATTGTTTATACTCAGTTTGGAGTTCAACATTATCTAGATATTTTTTCCGTGAGACGCTCGATTTCCTCAGACTTTCTGATTCAATATTGAGATGAGGGAGCAAATGTCTGAACTGTTTAATATTCAAGTATGTACATTTTCGCGTGTGAGATATATTTCTTTCGTTATTTGTGGTTTCAACTGTGGAGTATATTAGTTTAACGATTTGAGCTAGGTGATCTGAAATACATGGATTGATTACCTGGAATTAGATGTTATTTCTTGTATTTGTGATGATATAATCAATTGCCGAAGCACATATGTTTCCTCTTATATTAGCAACACGAGTGGGTTGGGTTATGAGTGACTCGTGGTTGTGCGATTCAAGAATATCACATAATATGTTTCTGGATATGCTTGGTTTCAAGGAATTGATGATGAGTACTCCGCAAATGAGTATATGCTTAGTTAAAGTATCGAGAATCCTACAGAAACTTATGAAGAATGAATCCATATTGCCGTTATTAGATCGATATATGACTACAATGCAGACATCGTTATCTAATGAGATCGCACTACATTCGACGTCTAATTCAAGAGTTATCCCACCAAACATTTTAAGTGAAATTTACATAATTTCGACCTTATAGTTCAGCGCCCAAATTGGCGAAGGTAATTCTTACGTTATAATTACCTTAAATTTACCAATATGGGGAAGAAAATGGAAGTAATTCAAAAGCCGAAAATTGGGCAATCAAGACAGTTTGCCTAATGAGTTGAAGGCATAAATGGGTAAAATTGCCTTCAGAATAGTCGACTAATGGTAAAAGTTTAGTCATTTCCACCTATTTCAGGTTATAAACAATATATTGAAACAAAAAGTAGAAGATTAGAAGAAGATAATGAATGTTTACTGCATATTGTATATCTTAACCTACATGCTTATTCGTGAAAGCTTTGAAGATGAACATGGCGTATGAAAAAAGAAATGTCAAGAAACGTACAGCAGAGAATGATTTATGCAAGTGATGGTTTCGCATTCACATCTAGTTTGGATTTCATTTGCGATACAAACTTTTCTGTGATAATGTTGAATTTACTATGTTAAACAAGTAGGCCGCTTCAAAATATCAAATTTGTATAGAAAAAATTCTTAAAATTAAGTGTATTTCCTCAACTTTTTTCATCAAATACTGCAGAAACGAATTTCATAGATGAAGTATGTACATACATATCATATACACCAATTTTTTGACTATATATCATTAAAATATAGTCGATTAAAAAAAACTATGGATTAGTTTTGCAATGGCGGGAACGTTTCGAACCAAAAAATATGGCGTCTATCTCACATGGGAACTTTACTCCTGACTTTGAAGTCCATTTTCCTGATCTTGGGAATTCAGACCCTTTCACATTGTGGTCACGTGATGAAATACAAATTTATTATGGGACGTTTTTTCATGGGATATAGGATACGTTCCGTTCTATGGTTGGATTGGAATCGTGGATATAAATTAATATTTTTGTTATTCGATATTCTGAGCAGAAACACTAAAATTATCATTTTAATTCCTAATACGGAGAAAACATAAACATTATTTTCTACTTCTTGTTGATGGTAAAACCAAGTATCTCTGTCTAGCCTATACCCAGTTACTCAAAGAAAACGATATATACTACAGAACCCCGGAATAAGTATTATTATTCTGAAATTTAAGTGTTTATTCTGGAATTGAACATCAAATATCAGTGGTATTGAAAATAGTACGCGATAATTGTATTCGGTTCACATTTTGCCATAATAAAATTCATGATAATTTATCCCAGTGTAAGGAGGGAATCTCTATCCGAAGAGAAATAGTCAATCAGAACATTTTAAATATAAAATGGTGTGTAGTGATTGGCTCCAAAATACTTAAGAATGCTTACTTTGCAGAATGCCTTGCTCAGAAATATTCAATTCAATTTCTTTGCCAATTGTGATTACCTATAAAAAAATCGAGATTTTATGATTTGCTTAAAAATTTTAATTCAACGTTTCCGGACGCTGCATTGATTAGTGTTGGGATTTTTGAAGTCATCGTTTCAACACATCAATCTTTTATTGTTTTGCTATTTGCTTTCGTTTTCTTGCGCTTTATTCAATATTTTTTTTTGCCCCTCACTTCAGCTGGACCAACTTCATTGAATTTCATTTTGTCGTATCATTGAAAACGTCACGGCAGTAGGTTACCGCTGGCGTCAGACGAAGCTTGTTGAACGCAGCTTATCTATATGCATTCATTCTGTCAATCCATCCATCACCGGCTTTAACCTAACATAAGCTTCCGTCGATGGATAACACTTATTTGCTTGCAATATTTTATTCATCAAAATGAATGACGAATGTTTTGAAATGGATGAATCATTAAAGAATGGGCATGTACCTAGAAATTCTTATTACATCTAAGTAAATGAGGCTCTGACTTTGACTTTGGAAATTGTCGATTATATTCCATTCTATGATGAAGTTGGTGTATACTGTATCGCTATTATTTCAATTAATTTCTACTTGGCATTTTTGAATTCTAAAATTCGGCTCAAAATAAATATTTGAGGAATACATTATACAGTCATGCTCATCCAGAATCGAGTCGGCTTCAAATTGAGAATTTTTGTAACTTTGACTCTTAGACATTTAGTCTTATTAGACAAATATTTGTATCGCCTCATTGTAGAAATGTAGTTCAAACTTAGAAATAGTGCCAGGAAACTTAATTGGTCCCAAAATAGGTATGTAGAGTGTATAGTAACTGTTTCCTCTTGTTTATTTCTGACTTTGAACATAACAAGTGTAATAATTAGGTTAATATTTACTAGAAAGTATTCCCAGAAAGTTCAAGAATTTTGAACATATTTTGCTGGTCACCTTTAGGTGAAATTTAACCTGATAAATAACCCTATTTGAAGATCATAACAAGTAATTTCATACGCCTACTGAGTTAGTGGTTTCTGAAGGAGATCGGGTGGTCTCACTTACGGTTTTTGTAACTCGAATTATAACTTTGGAGTTAGTTAGTAGTTGAAGGTAGAATATTTGGTCAGAAAAAGGTAAATTCGGACTTTCTCAAGCCATTTGACCCCTCTGCTTGCTATAATTTTCCTATAATGTTAGTTGGGATGCTTTTAACTTCCTTGATCTTGGCAGAAATTCAAACGTTCCAATTTAGCCAATATGACGTTATCCCCATGACATTTCGTAGTTCTACTGAAACTTGTGACTGTTTGGTAACCTCAAACTTTTATATTATCAATGTTTTCATAAGTTTGCCAATGTTCCATTTAGTATTCAAGCATTGTATATTTAAATGGACAATTTTCAAATAATTATTCAAATTTGGAAAAACCTATAAACAAGAATTAGAGTGTTCCTAATTTTGTTCAAGAAATGAATATGAAGAAATGTGCTTTATTGATTTGTTATTCCACACGGTTGCCGAGAAAATAGTTTACGTAACACGTCCGGAAAGTGTATTTTTTGACTACTGGTCCGGACTTGTTACGTAAATTACTATTTCGAAGGGTGTACCTTACAAAATAATGTCCTTCAGATTTGGAAGCGACGGAAAGAATGTATTGATGAAACTGTGAATACAGCCACCCCAAGCACAACCACTTCAGAATACATCAAACATCACAGATCCATATTACCCGTATCAAAAGACTCGATGATTAGCCTTACCGACAACACACAGGCTCTTCTATCACGTGCTCCTCCGGTAATCTTCACCCTTTTTCAGATGACAATGGTTGTCAGGGCGATGCACGTTTCCCACCACTTATTTCCCATTGTGACACGGCAGTGTGAAGTGGCTTCAGACGTGTCCTTTGCCATCCCTCAGCTAATAGATATGCTTTTTGTAATGATCAGTAGCGTAGATGTTTATTTTCGTCAAAATTTTATATGTGGAAATTGGAAAAAACATTTTTTAATTTCGAGTATTTTATGACCATTTGTTTCAATAACCCTTTGTTTGTTCAGAGATGTTTTTCATATAAAATGAAACACTGGAACGATATATACGTATAATAAAAGTTATTTCAGGAGAAAGTGGGAAAAAATTCAAATTGAGATTGACAATTTGGCGTCTCTCATTGATTGTATATCAACACAATGTATAAAGCCATTGATTTCACTGGGCCATTGTATATTGTAGGAGGGTCGATGTGACTCTTCAGCCTATCCGTACCCCAACCTGAAAGGTCTTCTCTACATTACCCTTCATATATCCAAGACCAAGGATTCCGAAACTCCTTGCGAAGCGTATCAGTCCTGGGAGCTAAGTTCCTAATGTCTGAGGGCGTTGATGAAACCCCTTCGAGGAACTGACGCTTTCTGCAATACAACGCTTGACAGTGATTAAGCAGGTGTTCGGCAGTTTCAGCGAAGATCTCGCAGTAACTGCACAGTTCACTGTCTGATCTATCCATTTTTTTTTATGCGTTACCTCAGAGGACAATGTCTAGTGAGCAGACACGTTACCAGTTTCAAGTCTTTCTTGTCCAACTCGAGGTGCTGTTACTTTGGCCATGGGCTCGGAAAGCCTTTTCGCTTGTTTTTGCCCTGGAACCTCATTCCAGTGGGTTCTGATTGAGTCAGATTCCCAGCGCCAAAACTCTCCCCTGATGTGGGCTTTGGGAAGACCAACGAAGGGTTCCGGTTTCTGGATAGCTCCAGTTCCAGTGGGATTTGATTAGTTTTCCAGCTTGCTCCTTCCTTGGCAAGACTGTCCGCTTTCTTATTGCCTTTGATTCCCTTGTAACCTAGCACCCACATCAGAGTAACGTGATTTTTCGTAGCCAGTTGTGTTAGGGAGAGTTTGCATCTCCAAGTCAGTCTAGTCTCACAAGTGTGTGATTAGAACTTTTAGTGCTGCCTGGATATACAGTGCTTTCGTATAGAACCGAATGAATTCATTTTTAGCCAAACTATCTATTTCTGGGAAATCTCCTGAAACAGGTCGATTTTATATCTCAATTGTCCCCATTTATAAGGAAAAATTAAATATACAGGGTGATCCATGTTTGACTAATGACGTCCGCGACAATGTTTTCAAACAGAACACCTTGTATATTATTCAATTTATGGAATCTCCATGGAAAGCTGATTTCAAAGATATATCACACATAGGGTTTGTATACAGTGAGTCCGTTGAATACAGTGCTCTCGTAGAGTAGTGGATGAATTGGTAGAAAATCAAAGGAATAATTTTTGGAAAAAACGCTCGAAGCCGTCGAATTTTTTTTTCATTTGGGCATTCTTTCGAATTTAGTCAATACATACATAATGATTCGTGTAGGAGAAATGACGTCATCGGTATTTTTTCATTGGAATTCCATTTTTCATTACGGAATGTGAGAAGGTGATTATGAGTATGGGTGAAATGAAAATAAAATAATAAAACTATTTTGAAATATGAAAATACTAAATTCAATGGCAATGAAAGCTTCAAACAACGATAAAATCAAATGTTCGAATTGTGCACCGTTTGCTATCTGATAGTTGCCAAGACGATGAATAAATTATTTTTAAACATTGTCAATAACGTCAGGAGGTATACATTGTATCTCGGGACGAATTCTTGCTTTAAAATCTTACAAATTCTCCGGCCTATTAACATACACTTTACTTTTCAAGTATTTCCTTAAGAAGTGATCAAGTGGTGTCAAATCTGAAGATCCAGCTGGATACTCAATCGGTCCCCTTCTCCCTTTGCAACGATTCGGAAACACCACATCTAAATAGTTTCGAACAGCTGCTGCATGATGGGGAGATGCACCGTCTTATTGGAAGAATAAATCAGTTCCCGGAAGATCAGATTTCTCTTGATCTAAAAACAAAGCTATTAGTGCAGGAACAAGGTCGAATCGAAGAAAATATAATGCACCAGTCAGGTTCACGTCAAAGAAATAGGGACCCAGAATTATTCCGTCTACTATGCCACACCATACATTCACTTTCTGTGGATTTTGAGTGTGATACTCCATCATCCATCGGGAATTTTTGGTAGCCCAATAACGGCAATTATGCCTATTGACGTGGCCGTCCAAAACAAACGTAGCCTCGTCAGAAAAAAAAAATTGTTTTTCACAAATTTATTATCATTATTGCATAGCTGTTGCAGTTGTTCGCAGAATTGATTCCGCCGATCAAAGTCGTCTTCATTCAGCTCATTCAACTGCTTCTCTTTGGATGCACCTTCTCTCGCCAAATCCTATCATAGAAAGAATTTCAATTCTTTCTCGTTCATTTAATTCAATCATTTTCCATGAAATGACAAAGTTACTCCTCAATAATGTATAGATTAACGATGAGATATGTTATTCTATAAAGAAATAACTACCCGAAAACTATTCAGCAATAAAAACAAAATTCTGGTCGCTATGGCTAGTCAAGTAATGAAGCTATCATTGCCATTGAATTTAGTATTCTCCTATTTCAAAACAGTTTTTCTTATTGAAAAATGGAGTTGTCATTAGAAACATACCGATGACGTCATTTCTCCTACACGAATCATTCTGTATGTATTAATTGAATTTGAAAAAATTGACAAATAAAAATAAAAATCGACGACTTTGAGCGTTCTTTCCAAAAATTACTCCGTGAATTTTTTACGAATTTATCCACTACTTTACGAGAGCACTGAATTCAATGGACGAATTGTATACAAACCCTATGTGTGATATATCTTTGAAATCAGCTTTCCATGGAGTTTCCAGAAATGTAATAATATATAGTGGTTCCATTTGAAAAAAATGTCGCGGACGTCATTAGTCAAACGTGGATCACCCTGTACATTTAATTTTCCCTTATAAATATGGAAAATTGAGATTCAGAATCGCCTTGTTTCAGGATATCCCTCAGAAATGAATAGTTTGGCTAAAAATGAATTTATTCAATACTTTACGAAAGCACTGTAGATATTTGCCCCCTTGGGGCCTCTTTCAAGGCATTCTTGGGGTCAAATTCCTAAAGCAATGATTTCTGCTTGAAAAATTGTTGGCCTTGCCTGGGAGTTTTGAGAAACTAGGACCTGTTACTCCCAGTCCAGCCCTTTCGTCCATCTTGGAACAACCAGTATACCATACTGAGGCCCACTTTTATAGATTCCAGTTAAACTCTGGTTGAGTTTACAAGTGGTTGGAATGTGCCTTCATCCGATCATAAAACGAGCATTATTCCTATTCTAACCACTAGCTAACATCACCAGAGGTCAACTGGAACCTATTAAAGTGGTCCTAATGCATTCATTTCTAGTTGAGGCCCGGTGGTTGTTTATAACCCCTTCATATTTCACTTCAAAGTCGTGCCTTTCTGGCATAATATCTCATGATGATATCTGATCTGGGTTGAGTTTTTGGCCACTACTACTAATGAGGTATAGGTGACCAAGGGTTTGATAATATAATCGTTTGACATAACCAGTATATCATTTTTGGTTTCAAACATCATGTCTTGCCAAAAACTCTACTGTAGCCTTGGAAATGATGTTATTGATATGACTGTTCCATTTTTGGTCGATTGAAACGCCCAGGTATTTGACTTCCTTGGAAACAGTTAGCTGAGAAAAAATCATAATTAACGTTTGTTTTTTCTCTTTCAAATTAGATTGTGCTCAAAAGTAATCTCAAAATATCCTGGAATGTTCATTCCCTGATTGGGATATTTGATCAATTTTGATGCCAAAAATCATACAAAACCGAAAAGATTGAATTCCCTGCAAAACAGGACTATCAAAAATTTTGTTGTACACATCAAATGTGTAATAATTAATGAAGGGCAGAGTTGTTTGGTTCAGGTTCGACAATAATATAATAATAATAATATAATAATAATTTATCAACTTCAGGTACAATATATAAACATAGTCAGAAGTAGGGAATGAGTTAATAAACGAGAGAAGTCACATAAACTGTTTCCAGTTTGTGTGTGACTGTGAAAATTACAAACAGGAAGTAAAAATGTATCATGTAGTAAAATAATAAAATACAAGATTAATATATAACACTAGGTGTTTGCGAAACATAGATATACAATTTTATACACTTACATTAATATAAACATATATATGAACTGTCTGTTCTTCAAGATAAAATTACATTTACGATATAATAAAATGACAAATTATTGGGAAGGTTGTTATGTCATAGAGGATATTCATATAAAAAACGGAAAAATGTTTCTGTTGGGATGAAAAGGAATATAATAAATTATGTATCTCTGTACGAGGCAAGCTAGTGATGTAGTCATTTAATCTTCTTTTGATTTCATTTTGGTTTTTTGAAATTTTTATTTGATTTGGTAGAGTATTGAATAGTTTAAGGCTCAGGTAGCTGTGGCTTTTTTTGCCCTACAGCTTTATTCATGTAAGGTATTTTGAAATTATTTTGTTTATTTCGAGTGTTGTATTCGTGTTCTATTCTAGGATGTTTGTGTTTTGATTTGAAACATTTGATATTAGTATGTAAAAAGAAGAGGTGTACGGGATCAAACATATTCGTTTCGAGATAGAGAGCATCTCTTGGATGAGTTCTTTTTTTTTGAAAATTATTTTAAGGATTATTTTTTCTATCACTATCAGTTTATTCATAGTGGTTTTTCCAGCTGATCCCCATGTCAGTATCCCATAAGTGATATGCGTTTGAATGAGAGCGAAGTATAACGTTTTGAGTGTATTTCGCACTCATTCAAACGCATATTACAATATCCGTTGGAACCTGCGATTAAGTAGCAGACAAGTAATGAACAGCCGATACTGTCAACGTGACTACCGTGAATTGGTTGTAGTAATATCGAGGAGGTGATGATATTGGGAAGGCGGCAGTTTTATTTTTCTATAGAAACAGTTTTTTTTGTTATGGGAAATCGTTAGCCTTGATGTTTTTTAATATATATATATATATATATATATATTTCATAATTTAGCATTAAAGACAAATCTCTAAAGGAAGTATAGTACAATTGGGATGATACACTAGTGGTAGTAACAGAACCTCTAGAAATGCAACTCAAGAAAAATATATAATTTGGAGTATAATAGTATAAAGGGATATTCCATTTCAGTATTTGTATTACTCTGTTACTTTATCGAAGATGAAAGCTATGTTGCATGAGTATGATGATTCTAAAACTCTCTCTATATTTTGTTTAATATATTTTTAGAATGCCCAAATGTATGTTCAAACATTAAAATTATAAACTCTTGTTATACAAGGATGGTATCGCCACTGAAACAGTTACCCTCGTTCTCGTCTGAAAAAAAGAACTAAAATAATAATAACATCTCCACAGCATCTTAAGATATGTCACTCCCCATATTCCCAAGACATCTCAGCAAATCCAAGACAGAAGAAAGGCTACTTGGCTCACATAATCATTCTCATTTTTAATCAATATACATTCTATTGCCTTAATTCCTCACAAGGTATGGAATTAAATTGTGATTCAGTGATGAACCTTTGATTGGAAAATGAAAATTTCACTTGAAAATTACGTCAATTATTTCATTTCAATGATCCTCGGATTAGGTACCATTCTACATTAATTGAAAATTGTCAACGATCACAGGTGGCTGAATTGATTGATGTTTTCAAAATTCCTATCGGAAAAATATGTATATGGTGTCGGAACTGCAGAAATTCATGAAATCTTTTTAAGTATGTGAAACTTCCCTCAACTGTTTGTGTCGAGGTGATATACTAAAATAAATATGAACTGCGAAAAATAGGAATGTATAAATTGATATTTCATAAGCACTTACCGAGTTTACAAGTACGCAGCCCAGCAGGATAGGGTTTGTATGAAATGGTGACTTGACATAGATTGTCTTATTCGGGTCGGCAGGATGAACACCCCGCGCAGAAGCATTGTGTAAATAAAGTCTATCGCGGATTAAAAACTAGAAAGTGCTAAAAGTTCGCTTTACATATAGATTACATAAACTTCAAGTGACTACTCAGTAGATGACGGCAGTTAGCAACAGTTCTACCAACAGTTTGTGCGGACATTATTTTATTTTGCGTCATGTCTGTCCACAAAATATCGCTGAATGGTAGTGGTAGTGCAAAATCTCTCGAGTTTTTTATGATTATGTGTTATGATTGTAACATAGTTTTAGTTGTTACACGCATTTTTATCTATAGATAACTGATTATATGGCCTCTTTCATTACTGAAAACACAGAAATTTTTCTAATTGAATTTCATTCGATCGATATGGACATTTTTAGTCATGTATTTTCATTGACCGTTACTTTGAAGTTATTGTTACGTGCACTTCTTCCATAGATATCTGAGGGTTATTATATGCCCTCTTTGAATACTTAAAACACAGGAATTTTTCTAATCAAATTGCAGTGTACTGATATGGAGATTTGCAGTAATGTATTTTTATTGATCATCATCTTGAAGTTATTTGAATACTATTAAATACATTTGTTTTCATTTTTCTTTCCTGTTACACTCACGTAATTATTATTCGTATAACAGTCCTTTGTTGTGGAAGCTCATTAAATGTTTTAATAGTTTTGCCCACTGCAATGTTTGATAAGAGGCGCCATAGGCGTATAATGTAAACAAATGCCTATTATATTATGTAATTTATTTACTCATTTGACTATTTGAAAACTCATTATCATGCATGAGTTATGTACGGTTGGTCGTGAAATGAACATCTGAATATTCTGGAAAATATTTCCATAGTATCCAGGTACAAGCCATCAGATATTATGCCACCTAGGCACGACATTGAAGTGAATAGTGAAGTGGTTATAAACAACCACCATATATTCACAACAAACGGGCCTCAACTAGAGAGGAATGCATCAGTATGGTATACTGATGGTTTCTAAATGGTCAAAAGGGAGGGAAAGGGAGTAACGAATCCTAGTTTTAGACTCTCAAAATCCCTAGGCAAAGTCTCACCAATTTTTCAAGCAGGAACCCATGCTATAGGAATTTTCGCCCAAGAATACCTTGAAAGAGGCTTCAGGGGGGCGAAGATCTATATCCTATCAGAATCTAAAGTCACACACTTGTGAGTCTAGACTGACTTGGGACTGCAAACTCTCCCTAAGACAACTGACTACGAACAATCAAGTTACTCTGATGTGGGTGGCGGTTCACAAGGAAAACAAAGGCAATGTAGAAGCCTGCCAAGGAAGGCGCAAACACCCAATTTTCTGGCCCGAAACCCTTCTGTGATCTTTCGAAAGCCCACATAAACGAATAGTTTAGGCGCTGGGAAGCTGACCAAATCAAAACCACAGGAATAAGGTTCCAGGACGAACACAAGTAAAAGGGCTTCTGAGCCCATCGCGAAAGAAAGCTGAACAGCTTCTCGAGTTGAACAAAAAAGACTCGAAACTAGTAACGCGACTGCTCACCGGACATTGTCCTCTGAAGTATCACCTCAAAAAATGCATAGATCAGACTGTGCCGTTATTGCAAGAACTTCGCTGAACCTGTTTTGCGACTGCCAAGCGCTGTTTTGCAAAAGGCGTTCTTCGAAGGGATTTTACTAACGCCCTGAGACATCAGGAGCTTAGCTGCCAGGAAATTGATACGCTTCGCAAGGAGTCTCGGAATCCAGGGTCTTGAATAGACGAAGGGTAATGTACAAAATACCTTACAGGTCGAGGTTCGAGGAGGCTGAAGAATTTAAAATCTATGTCGTGAAGTAGAAGGGGTTCATTTATTCGCCAGAAATAAAAATTTACGCAACATAGGGCACTTTCTGTACGTTGCGAATGTCACTTCAAACCCGTAGATGATCAAAAATAGGATTTTAGGATATTATTTAATCACCTAGTTTCGTTCTTGTTATTCCCACAAAAGCACCCAAATACCTTCTTTTAAAAACACAGAATTAATCTCTTTCAATTTCTCCTCAGATATAGACCAACACATTGAAAAGTAACAAAAACACCAGGATCTCTAGACAGATAGATACAACAAACAGAACATCTGAGGCAATAATTGAGTACCAATAATGATAAGTGTGTGGAAATGTACTCAATGGGAAGCGAATCCTTTTCTTTGCATACTTTGCACAATCGGAAATTTTTCCGAATCCTCTGCTGTTTCCAAATAGAAGAGAGGATCTTCTGCTGAGCTCAACATCCATGAACAGCCGGCTTTACGTCCCCTCCGAGGGACGGAATAACTCTTGCTATATCTCGAGCTCATTGCTATAGGGCCTGCGAGCTGTGATATGCTAGTACGATGGAGTTGCACATTATTTTAAGATAAGTTTCATCTGGTCGCCCATCCAAGTACTTACTGCGCTCGGAGTTGCTTGACTTCGGATAGCGATAGGTTTTCGTTAACTTGTCACTAAACATAACAGACTGAAAGACAGGGAGAACAGCTTTGACATCTGCTGGAGGGGGCTTACTCCTCGCCGACGCGAAGGTAATAGCCCTTCTTGGGGCCGGGATGTCACTAGGGTGCTTGAAAAGGCACCGCGGTGATGCTCCGGCTCTCTCCGGGTTGGGTGGCTGCGCGAACAGGCCCAATTTGTATATTTGTACATATTGTATATAGTGTAATTATTAGTTTTTTGAGATATGCCATGTAACAACACTACAAAAACTGCAAATAAATCTTTATTGATTGATTGATTGTTAACTTGTCAAGCCGGGCTGTGCCACAATGGTTTTGTTCAAGCTGATTCCGATCTCAAGGTATTATGAGTTTTGGAAAAGTTCAGGAATTTATGGAATTGTATTCGTTGATACAGGTCGTTGTTGAGGGCCTCGGGGTTGTTTTTTCGGGGTTTGTTGAAATGTTGTATTGATTTTTTTTTGGATATGAATTATCTTCAATAAACAAAATTTGGAGTTGAAGAAATCAATCAAGCTCTGTCAAAAACAGTTTCTAGGACATTGGCATTTGTTAGTGTGTGACCAGAAAACAATAGTTTCAAAATAATTGCATATTTTTTCACCTGTCCCAATGTGTGTAATCAAATCTTACAAGTCAAATTTGTCTTACTTCTAGCTGTCCGATAAACGTGAAATTTGGCATGTGTTCATAGTTCCCGTGACAAGGCATTATGGAATTTTTGTTAGAGAAAAAAAAAATAGCGGATCCAATATGGCGGACGAGATTTGTGTTTATGGTTCGATTCGATTTGGGGTCGAAAATGGTAGTCAAAATTCATGAAATTGAAATGACGGCTCCAAGATGGCCAACGATGTCTGTGATTATGGTCCGATTCTATTCAAAATTAGTATGTGGGGATTTTTGGGGTGGGAGATTATGATTTTTTTTAAAGAATTCAGGAAATCAAAATGGCAGTTCCAAGATGGCGGGTGATCTCTGTGTTATGGTCCGATTCTATTCAAAATTGGTATGGCTCGGAAATTATAAATTTTTTGTCAAAATTCATAAATTCAATATGGCGGACAAGTTTTGTAGTCATGGTCCGATTCTATTAAAATTGTTATGTGAGGGTTTTTGGGGTCGAAGATTATGAATTTATTGGCAAAATTCCGAAATTCAATATGGCGGCTCCAAGATGGTGGACGAGTTTTGTGATTATGGACTGTTTCTATTCAAAATTGGTATGTGGTTGTTTTTGGGGTCGGAAATTATGAATTCAGTCGAATATTATTGATATATGTTGTCAAAATACATAAATTGAGGATGGCAGCTCCAGGTTGGTAGACGTGTTAATCTCTAGATGGTCTCCTTATTGAAGAAGTAGATAGCTCAGAACTTACAAGAAGAAGACTCAAAATAACGATGCTTTAACAAAAATGCATAGATTGAGGCGTATTCACTAAAAAGCACAAAATAAAATAATTAAAAAAAACCTTTTTAAAGACAAGCTTTCATACAAATACGCTTAAAAGTAAAAATAATTGGTTTGGATGTTCGACGTAGGGTATTCCGTGAGTTATAGATTCAAAAGCTTGTCGCATCTGTATTCGAAATGAAAACTTTGCACGACACGCTTTTGAATCTATAACTCGCGGAATAACCCACCGCACACATCCAAAGCAATTATTTTCATCTTTTTAGCACATTTCTATTCAAACTTGTCTTTAAAAAAGTTTTTTATCAACTATTTTATTCAAATGTTACAACTAGAAAATTAATTTGATGGTTTTTTTTGGTGAATTTTATCGTGACTTCCTTTTCATTAATATATCAAAAAAATCTTTTTTTTCTGTTACGTGGACAAATTATGAAGATCGACATATCTCCACCAATTTTCAGAACATTTTGATAGATATCTATATCTATGTGAGTTTGCCATGAATATTTTCCTCACCACCAGAGATAGTGGGGAACTCATTGCCACCACAAAGTTTTGTCGATAGAAATCAATTATTGTTTGAAATTACTTCATTACATATCAATTATGTTATTCACATTCAAATTGGATGTGGTAATGATGGTATCATCATTTTCTAGTTTTTTTCCTATTATTTTAAGTGTATTTTTTATAGGTAAATTCGGAAATAAACCTACCACATCGAAACCTAAATTTGTATTATGTAATTGTTCAAGGAAATATCTGTCTTTTATTCCAGCCATTGGATTGATAAATTTCAGTAGAGATCTAGCCAAATTTGATAAAAGTCCAATAAATAACAATCGGCCTCAATAGAATGTTTGCTTTGAATTTTGGAAGACCATTAAGTAAGGGGTTTACTGTAGATGTATTTTTTTATAATACGTGAGCTTTTTCGTATTGGTGACAATATTTTCCTGGCCTTTCGTTGAGTTTCTGATGTGGGATCTTCCTTCATTTTGGTGTACTTGGATCAATCATTCACATTATCTAAGAGTTTATGTTTGCATCCATCAATTGTATATACATTTTATTTCCTCCTTTCTTCTTCCACTGTAAAACTTTTTGTTGATGTTAATATTTTGTGGAAGTTGTACCATAAAATGACAGGAAACAAAAAAGTATTATGTATGTATTATTATGTACAGTCTCCTCCTCCTCTGGAAATTTAGAGGAAGCAAATTAATCTAAAACCATAAAATAACTTAAATCTTCATTATCATCAATTAACTGGAATACAGTATGAAATGATTCTATGGAAACGAATGTTATTGCTGAAGCATTCTTTAAAATGCATAATAAACCACCAGTTCTGTGGTTCAATAATTCTCTAGGGAAATGAGAGATGTACTATCTTGCATTGAAACTATTAGTGACAATACGAAAAGTCCAGAGGATTACTCGATCTACAATAACTACCGCAAGAGTTATAGACAAGCATTGAATAATGCTAAAGAATCGTTCTATAACAAATACATCACAGACTCTGACAAGAAGCAGGAGAGTAGCTGGAGTATTATAAATCAAGAACTCAAACGAAAACCTGAACAACAACATGCAAATGACATTTCCATTGAAACCTTCAGTAATTTTTTTGTCAGGTATTGCTGAAAACCTCATTTCAACTCTACCTCTTGTTGAAGAAAACTCATTGAGTTTCGCAGCCTTTTGCATCCACAAGACATTATTTTTTTTTGGCGCCAATATTGCGCTCAGAAATACTTGAAGCTGTGAATACTTTACAGAAATCGAAATGTTTGGATACTTATGGCCTGAATAGCGATATAATAAAAGGTATAATCGAAATTATAATTGATCCAATTACCGCCCTATTTCTATTATTACGGTTATAGGTAATTTTTTTCAAATCATCTTGAAAAATAGATTAGTTCATTATTTCGTGCAAAATGAAATTTTTGACGAAAACCAATATGGATTCAGAAGTAACAGATCAACAGCTGAAGCTGTTGAAAAAGTGATTGATCTGATTGTTGAATGTCTTAAAAACAGTGAGCATGTGGCTTTCTCTCTGCGACCTATCCAAAGCTCTCTCTCATTCTTTACTTCTCGGAAAAATGGAATACTATGGGGTGAGAGGACTACCTCTTGAACTATTCAGATCGTATTGGAGTAACAGATCTCAAGCGGTATTCTTGAATAATAAATGTTCTTCCAACAAAATTGTCAAAAAAGGTGTTCCTCAGGGATCAGTTTTGGGGCCGGTTTTATTCTTGATTTGCATCACTGATTTTAGCCAATCCATGTAACCATACAAATGTGTACTCTTTGCTGACGATACAACTATCTTAACATCCGACAAAACAGTAAATAGCTTAACAGAGAAAAAGACTGATGCTCTTGGACCATGCTTCTAGATGGTTCACAGCCAATCATTTGAAGTTGAATGGAGACAAAACACAAGAAATACATTTTTCCAGTAACAACATTGTTGATAATAGTCGAAAAGGTAAATTACTTGGTTTGATCATCGACGGTAATTTATCCTGGTCAGCTCACGTAGAAGAGTTGTCCAAAAAATTATTTAAAAATATGTTTGCCTTCAGGCAACTCAGGAAATTCTTCGATTTCGATACTTTGAAGATACTTTGCTTTGTTCCACTCTCATATACATTATGGGCTACTTTTATGGGGAAACTCACCTCATTCTATGAGAGTATTCTTATTACAGAAAAAGATCATTAGAATAATATTGAATGCTGACTACAGGGAACATTGTAAGCCGTTATTTATGAAGATCGGCGTTTTACCTTTACCTTCGTTGTTCATCTATAATACCCTTCTAGAAATAGATGAACAGAAATCTGACTCCACTAGACATTTGGATGTCCATGATCATAGAACACGAAATTCACATCTGCTCGTACCACTTCGGTACATACTATCAAAATTCCAGAAAAATTCATTGAATGTCAATTTTTATAATCATCTACCAGATTAACTTCTATTCATTCAAAATGAAAGGTAAATCATTATTACTTGAAAGTTGTTTCTATAGTACTGAGGAATATCTGAATCCAACTTTTTCCTAACGATATACATTTCTAATTACTACCTAGATTAACGTATATTATATCAAGTTGTGACTACCTGTTCAATCACATATTTTATATGTTTATGTTATATTTGTCCCCATATAATCTTACATATTTTACATATTTCTGTTGTATTTGTCTTTATACTATTTTTTTATTGATTTTGTTCTCTCTGCCAGACTTGCAACTAACATGTAATGTAATGTTGTTGAATAAAATCTATCTATCTATCTATCAACCCTTAGCCACATATCTGTTTCCCAACTGTGATAAATGACTACAGAAGAGACCCCAAGCTCCCATTGACCCATTAGATACGCCAATGACACTGTCTTATTAAAATTTCCGAGCAGCTGGCGTTGAATGCTTGCAAATTGGACCTATTCCACCGCACTCTTTTCATACGTCCGGAGTAATCAAGCCGAAACCATTCATGTTATTCGCTTCTTGATTGAAAATAACTGCTGATGAAAAAATAATTATATTGTGCGATCCATTGCGGGAACAGGGGATTCAAACCTTAAGCCGTATCAGAAATTTTTTTGATTTTTTTTCCATTCTGAAAGCAAATATGTTTTTTATTTTTTGGAGATTTGCAAATTGGAGTAAATGTAAACATTTTCAGGGAACTATACTTATTTAGAATAGAATAGAATAGAATAGTGTTTATTTCCGGGTGTATGCATATGAATTACAGGTTACAGTAATTGACTACAAGTAGCAAATAAGCACATGAATGTCCCACTGAAGTTGACACTTGTCAGTGGGATGGTTCACATATGTGTACCAAGAGAAATGAGATCAATATGACGATAGTAATTACTTAATTCTAAGAAAGAGTTTTTATCATTATAATATAAATATTTTTGATAAATTTGAATGGTGTAAATAACAATTAAAAGGTAGTATATATACATATAGGTTTACAGACATACTCACACTTCTCCACAAACATACATATATACTAACATGGAATCATACAATGATTCTATTATCAATACAGAATAAAATGTAGAATCCTGCGTTATGGGATGTTGCTATTGTAATAAAAATTTCCTATATAAAAAGCTGATTGGTATCGATTAATATAAGTTATAGATAAAAATGTACTATACATACGGGTTTATATAAATAGATAACATCACACTTGTTCACGAACATACGTATAGGTATGTCGCCTACACATTGAATCGCGTAATGGTCCTTTATCAATAAAACTTGTTGTCAATTCTCCAAAAGTGTGTAATTCTCCAAAAGTGTGTTGAAATATTTTTCATGTGGTCTTTCAATTTTTTCTTGAATGAATAACTAGATCGACTTTCTAGAATGTCTAGTGGTAGGCTATTGTACAATTTCGTACCCAAATAATGATAACTTATTGCCCAATGGATCTGTGTGTCCGAGGACATTGAAATTGAAGGTTACGCCTTGTATTATAATTGTGGGTTAGTTTAACCAGTTTATCCCTATTCATATATTGTCAGATATTGCTTTTTTTAAAGTATAGCTTCCTGACATCTAGTACACCAGATTCTCCATATGAACGTTCACTCGGAAATCTTGAGCTTTTGGATAATATCAGTTTCAGGAAGCGCTTTTGAATAACCCTGAGTGGGCGTAGGTAAGTTTCATATATACCCCAACCAAGAAGACCGTAGTTTCAGGTCAAGAATATCATTTATTTGTCTATATTTATGGAGAACAAAACCAAGATTTTTGAGGACTAAATTCACATGATGATCCCATCGCATATTCCGAGGTATTTGACGGTATTTACAGAAGAAATTTGTAGGTTACCTGGCAAAGTGAGGTGTTCAAAGTCTGGCCGAGTGGTTTCATATGTAGTAAATGGCAGAAAAATATGTTTTATTAATATTGATAGTTGGTAATCTGTTGTCAAAAAATGTTTTTATTTAAGAAATGTCTACTTCCACATCGTTTTTCAGACTGACCCAGTCTTTTCCCATGTAAATAATTACCGTATCATCAGCAAAGCTAACTATTTTTCCTTCAGACTGTATTGAAAATAATCCGTTCACATAAATCGAGAAAAGTATAGGACCCAGCACTGTGCCTTGAGGCACACCACACTCGATTTTCCTGAACTCACTGTAGGTTTCATTGATTTTGACACATTGTTGGCGCTCATTAATAATAATAATAATAATAAATATACTTTAATGTCAGTAAGAGTAAATCTTGTGGACAAAGCTTGAATATAGAAGTATTACTGATGATTACAAGACTTATAAAAAATATCTAAAAATAAGAGTTGTCTGTATTGTTAAAAAATATGAAAAATATATATACGTACACACACGCCCATATATATACACAAAACATACATATATAGACATGTATATACATATAAACACGTAGATGTATACACACATAAACAATTTACATATGGACACAAACACATCTACAACTTAGTGACGTCAATTCAAAAACTTACATGGATTCAAATATGCACCATGTCAATCAAATTTATCATTGTAAAACTCCTGCAAGTTGTAATAGGGTCTATCTGCCAGAAACTTTCAAATAATTTTTCTAAAGTTTGTAATGTTCATATTCATATTCGCCTCCCTTATGTGTGAGGGGAGGTGATTGTACATCTTAACCCCGTTGTAGTAAATCGAATCTCTGATCATATTTGATGAGGGAATTGGCAATTTCAACATGTGAGAGCGGGTGTTGTAATGACTACCTGAAGCGTCGAACATAGACACATTCTTGTATATGAGACAAACTGATTCTAGAATGAATAACGCAAATACTGTTAGTATTTTTTCTCCAACAAATATGTTTCTGCAAGAATCACGGGGCTTTAGTTTACGCAAGTACCTTAAAGCACGTTTCTGCAGTACCAAGACTGATTGAAGTGCCGATGAGTTGCTAACACCCCAAAAAGGTATTCCATAACGTAAATGGGACTCTTTTAGGGCATAATATACAGTTTTGGCGATTTTAGATTCCAAATTCGACGAAATTACTCTCAGTGCATAACATCCAGCAGAAATCTTGCTTTTGAGGTGCTTGATATGTCCGTCGAATTTGAGCTTATTATCAATATGGATACCTAGGAATTTAGTTAGAGGCTTGTTCTCGATCAATATGTTATTACTAAATGTAAGGTCGTCAAGAGAGCATCTGAATGAAATGATGTTTGTTTTTGTTGTATTGAAGGATAACAAATTTGCATCGCACCATTCCTTGATTTTTTTCATATCAGTAGATATTGAGTCGGGTAAGGTGTTAGAATTCTTGCTGTTCCATAATATCGTGGTATCATCCGCAAATAGGGTGAATTTTCCAGATATGTTCAAGTTGGTTAGGTCGTTTATGTACAACAAGAACAGAATGTGACCGAGAACTGATCCTTGAGGCACTCCGGACTTAATTTCCTTCCTTTCAGAAAGTTCTGTTGTTCTCACCATTTGATTCCTACCCGAAAGGAAAGATTCAAACCATTTGTACGTGGTTCCTCTGCAACCATACTGGTGGAGTTTTCTCAGTAAGATTTTATGGTCGACACAGTCAAACGCCTTTGACAGATCGCAAAAGACTGCAGCAGCTGCATTACCGGCATTCAGCTTTGAGTAAGTGTCATATAGAATGAAAAAATAGCATCATTCGTGTTTTTATTATTTCGAAAACCAAACTGATTTGCACTTAAAATGAAGTGGCGTTTTAAGAAAGCGGTTAAACGTATTTTCACCAGTTTTTCGATGAGTTTGGCCAAAGTTGGTATGAGGGCGATCGGGCGAAGATTTGAGGGATCATATGAGTCTCCACCTTTGTATAGTGGGATGACAACTGAAGTTTTCAGGAAGTCAGGAAAAAGTCCTTCATGAAATGAGTTATTGATTATAGATACAAGTGTATTGAGAGCATTGATTTTGGATGATTTTAATCGAGATTCCATCATAACCACTTGCGTTTTTGTTTTTTATAAACCTCAAAATTTCGACTAATTCGTCGATGTTTGTATCATATAGAATTAGGTTCTCGTCAATATTGATACCTTCTAGATTCATCATGGGATCGTATGGAATAGTTATTTTCTCATTCAGTTTTTGTGCAATAGAGCAATAATAGTATTGATTTTATCAGGACTGAGAGTTGTCACAACATTTTTCTTCTTGGTTTTTCCCGTAATATCAGTAATAATAGACCAAGTTTCTTTCATTTTATTGCTTGATTTATCAATTTTTTTTGGAATAGTGGATTTCCTTTGCTTTTTTGATGGTGGATCTATATATTCTGCGGTAGGTGTTAAAGTAGACATGGAAGCTTTGATTATCGGTGAACTTCCCTATGGTATGCAATGAACGTAAGTTTTTTGAAGACATCTTCAATCCTAATGCAACCCAGGGTTTTTTTTGTTTTATTTCAATTTTTTGTATAGGAAATGATTTGTCGAATATATTCAGTAGCACAGTGTGAAAAGTGAGAAAGGGGTCATTCTGCAACAAAACACCCTCCCACTCAAACTTGAGGCAGTTGTGATAAAACCTATTAAAATTTGCTCTACTGTAAAGTCTACCGCGTTTACATTTCCGTTTTCTGTTCAAAGAGTCAAGGAGCACAGAACAGGTTACTGTCTCATGATCAGATAATCCTGACGGTATC
Source organism: Gonioctena quinquepunctata (assembly GCA_018342105.1). Taxonomy (NCBI): domain Eukaryota; kingdom Metazoa; phylum Arthropoda; class Insecta; order Coleoptera; family Chrysomelidae; genus Gonioctena; species Gonioctena quinquepunctata. The sequence continues at coordinate 951,317 of JAFIRS010000023.1, read as the reverse complement.
ACTGAACATGATACGTTCTGCACATCATAATTGCTACAGACATAATCAATACAAGTATTGGAGAAATGAGAAAGACATTAAGGTAGCTTTGAAAAGTATCAGATAATTATCCCGTACCCCATTATTTTCAAGTATCGATAGTAGTATGGTGTGACTCACGGTATCAAACGCCTTCGCAAGATCATCAAAAACACCAAGGCAAGGCATCCAAGGCTCCGTAAACATAATTTGTAAGCTCAATTATAGCGTATTCGGTTGATTAACCTTCCTCAAACCCAAACTGCATTTCAGATAGTAGCCTATACTTATGCAAATAGCTGAAGGAGAACATCAGGTAGATCATACTTGAAAATGGTGGAAAAATTATTAATTGTAATAATCTTCAGGATCTCTTTCAAAACTGACAAAGAAGTTGGTCTAGATGAGTATCATAGGTTTTCAACAAATTAACAGAGAAAGCAAACGTTGACATACTCGATTCTTCGAGCAGTTGACTCACTAGATTATCTGTTTTTTCTTCTCATATTTCAAGTGGTTACATTATGAAAACTAGAGTCCTAGAAATGAGTTCAGATCACCGTGTTAACGAAGCCCAACAAGTATTTGAAACTCATTTCATTTCACAGAAAATGACTCGTATCTGACTGGATTCAGACTGATCATATGAAAGAAACAACATAATATGGAAAACAGACGGCTTCAAGACTCGAGAAAACTGGGACAGGTGGTTTTGGTCCTTGCAACAATCACTTCGAACCCATGAGCAAATCCCCAGTTCTACCTCAATAGGAACAAGGACATCGAAATCGTGTCTGATTGCAAAGCAGCTATCAAAGCGGCCTAGGAAACTCGTATTCCTAGGAATAGCTTAAAAAAGGGGGGTAGAATTGGACCATTACAATGCAAAAACTCCCAGACGTACGGCACGCTGGAGAGCTCTTCGCGGTGTTTGATGGAATACTACAATCTCAGAAATCACCTCCGGAAGCTATTCTTAGAGAAGGAGTGCACAAGTAGTTTCTGGGTGGAGACGCCAGGAGCACCCCTTCACATTCTTGTGGAGTGAGATATTGTACATAAAAAAACATTGAGAAACTTGAAAACGTACAAGCTCCGAGAAATACCTTGAGAGATCCCTTAGAGATTCCCAAATTCCTCAGGTTCTAGGGTTCGAATGGTAGCTGTGTCACGAGTAGGAGGGAGACAATAAACCCAAACATGTCGTTGTGCATCTATCACCGCCCTCTAATACCATTACCAGTAGGATTTAATATTTGAACATTCCATTTTATATTCTGTGAATTTTGTAGGGATGTAGCAAGTGCAATATGAAGTAGTATTTGTTACAGTTTGTTGTTCAAAACAGGGACCAACTCTATTTGAAAATTAAATAAAAAATTTTAGATTATGGGGGGGGGTCGATATGGCTATTCAGATTCTTTGTACCTCGACCTATAAGATTTTTTGTACATTACGCTTTATGTTTTCATGACCTGGGATTCCGAGCCTCCTCGCGAAGTGTATCAGTTTCCTGGGAGCTGAATTCCTGATCTCTGAAGGCGTAAGTGCAACCCCTCCGAAGGACTAGAGCCTTTTGCAGAAACAACGCTTTGCGGTCGCAAAGCAGGTGTTCTATAGTTTCAAGAAGTACTCTCAGTAGCGCCACAGTTCACTAGATTGAAGGAGGGTCGATATGGCTCTTCAGCTCTTTGTACCTCGATCTGTAAGGTCTTTTGTAAGTTATCCTTCATACATACAAGACCCGGGATTCCGAGACTACTTGCTAACCGTATCAGTTTCCTGAGAGCTGAGTTCTTGATGTCTGAGGGCGTTAGTGAAACCCCTTCGAAGCCTTTTGGAAAACAGCGCTTGGCAGTCGCAAAGCAAATGTTCCAGCGAAGTTCTTGCAGTAACGGCACAGTTCACCGTCTGACCATTTTTGGGAGGTGAAACCTCAGAGGACAATGTCTGGAGAGCAGTCCCGTTACTATTTTCGAGTCTGTTTTGTCCAACTCGAGAAGCTGTTCAGCTTTAGTTGGCGATGGGCCCACAAGCCTTTTTGCTTGTCTTTGCCCTGGAACCTTATTCCAGTGAGTTTGAATTTAGTCAGCTTCCCAGCGCCTAAACTCTGCGCTAATGTGGGCTTCAGAATGACCACATAGGGTTCTGGGCCAGAAAATTGAGTATTTCCACCTTGCTTGACATGGCTGCCCGCTTCTTCATTGACTTTGATTCCCTTGTGACCTGATTGTTTGTAGCCCGTTGTCTTAGGGAGAGTTTGCAGTATCAAGTCAGTCTAGACTTGGGTGCTGCTTGGCTGTCAACTAGTTTATGGATGTTTGCCCCCTGAAGCCTCTTTCACGGCATTCTTGAACGCAAATTTCTACAGCAAGAGTTTCTGCTTGAGAAATTGTTGGGCTTCGCCTAAGGATTTTGAGAGCCTAACAGTAGGATCCGTTATTTCCACTCCAGCCCTTCCGTCCATTTTGGAACCATCAGTAAACCATACTGATGCCATCCTCTCCAGTTGAGGCCGGTGTGTTATGAATATATGGTGGTTGTTTATAATCACTGCATAGTTCACTTCAACGTCGTTCCTAGCTGGCATAATATATATCTGATGGCTTGTTCCTGGATTCTGGGCGAATATTGTCCAGAATCTTTTCAGATGGCCAATCAGATTTCCAGACATCGAGTTCGATGCCTGGTGCAGTCTGGAGGCACTTTTTGCCGCTTCTTTCATTACAGTGCAGTGGCGGAAGATATAGTATTACATCTAGTGCTGCAGTGGGGACCGTGAATATTGCTCTTGTGATTCGCAGACACTGCTCTTTCTGCAGTTTGATTTGTTCCGAGTGCGGTTGGGTTTGTGACCACCATACAAATAGGCATAGGTGACCATGGGTTTAATAATTGTTTGATATAACCAGTATATCATTTTCGGCTCCAAACCCCATGTCTTGCCAAAAACTCTGCGGGACGTTCAGGTTGACGCTTTAGCCTTGGAAACAATATTTTCAATATGACTCTTTCATGTTGTTCTCTGGACGATCATGACGCCCATGTATTTGACTTCATTGGAAGAAGTTAGCCGAATTCCATTCAGGTTGAGACTTTCAGTTCATACTTACGCCTCTTTGTGAATGGAACCAGGGATGGAATTCCGTGTACCGTAGAGTTCCACTCTCTATCGATTGAGCGATGGGTGTGACGCAGACATAACTGTCGTTTATGGAATTCTACGGTACACAGAATCCAACCCCATCACTGTTTTGCTAGGATTTACATTTAGTCCTGCCTTTGCGCACCACATTCTGGTTATATTTAGGGCTGTCTACAAGCGATTGGATAATATTCCGTCATGTCTGCCCCTAATAGTGACGACCAGGTCATCGGCGTAACCTTGAGTCGTTATGTCAGATTCATGTAGCTGCACTATCAGTGAGTCAAACACAAGAGTCGTCCAAAGAGCAAATTCATTGCAAGTATAGGCGATGAACCTCATCAAAGATAACCAATCCCACTCCCACATCCGATCCTGCATCAACTAGCCAGTGGAAGTCTGAAAAGAAAGTTTTCAATCGACTCCAGGTGCAGTCCCGGAGGTCTCTTCAATGGAAGCGATTCCATCACGTTATTATAAAAGGTATTTTCAAAATGGTCAAAAAGGTGGAATCGAATAAACATCTCACACAACATCCCTTTGTTAGCACATCAAACATAAACAATATAATATGATCACATTAGAGTACCGAGTCAATCAGTCAACGACTCAAATGTTAATTTGTAACCCAACATTGTTAGTAGACAGAATTAGTCTTTCAAGGATTATTGAACTATATTTGATATACATGAGCTAATTTCAAACGTATAAGGACTGGAACTGAAGATATATTCAAGTTTTCTTTACCGAAACATGCTACTGGCGAGTAAGTATTCCTTTTCTTCAAAGGTGGCCATAAAAAACATATTACAAATGTGTTTGGTGGACACTCATAACAATACCGCAACCGGTTTAGGAATGCTAATGGTTCAACTGCACCCTTTTCAAATTGACCCCAGTCTCCCCTAATACAGGATTTTTACGTTAAGGTCTAGGGTATTCGTTAAATTGTTTTTTATTTCTATTGAATATTCCTCCAGTGAAATTGAGTAGAAGTGCTAGAAAAAAAAACGAATCCGAATATTTTCATTTCATACGAATGACTGCACCATCGACCGAATCAGTGCCACCAACGGCCCTGTGTCTGCAATTTCCGGAAAATATTAATTGGCAAACCCACAAATCGCCAGGAGCTCTTCCATCGACAGATCCGCAATTTCCCGGTGCATATAGTTGACAAATTAATCTATTCTGATTTACCGATTTGCATTCACCTCGAGGCAGCGTCTATTTAATATTAATAAATTCCATAATTTAAACGCAGTTCAGTTCATTGATGTGATGCGGATGCAATCGGAGTAGTGGTCGCCCGTCAAAAACATACCGATCGCTATATCGCTTTGATGTGTGATAATTAATCGTGGTCATTTCATCATATTTTCATTTGGCAGTCTGAGTCTGTCAGTGGATGTTTTGATTAATCGGGGAGGGGCATTGACTAATGGAATGGTTGATTGTAGCGAACGATGGATGTGTCGGAACATATATTAACAAATTCGTTTGATGTCGATCTCTGGAGAGTGTTCGGGATATTTCGTATAGTGATGTTCTGTCAAATATGCAGGAACAAATTGAAATGGGAGTGGATGGAACTGGGCTGGTGACATGACTAGTAAAGCTACTCATGCAGGCCAGACCAGACTAGATGTCCTCCCATTTCCAGTGTCGAGAGAAAAATATTGTCTCAACTTGACGAAAATATGTTTTCCTACAACTGCTATGAAAAGTAGCGTATTTCTCAGAGCTTACTTGATTTCAAAACCATGTATTGCTCATACTGTGAGAAATATTCAATATCTCACGGCACTTTGCCTACACTACATACATTTATATGGAGAATCAACAAAAATCGACAAAATCTTCGTTGGCTGCTTCAAATAGTTATCACAACTGTCAGATTAAAGAAGTTTTTTAAATTCTGAAGGTAGTTTTCATTCGTGCTTTGATAAAAATCGCTATTTCTATTGAATATTATTTTAATAAGACATATACCTATTTAAAATAAATAATATGGTTACTGACAGTAGTGAGGATTGTGATAATACTCCGCCAGAGATATTGGAAAAAGCTGCAAAAGTAACGTTAGATATGTTGGACGTAAATTTCAATAAAAAAGTATGAATTGGCATACAAAAAATGTATGGACTGGAGAAGAAATACAAAAATAAAATCTCTTTCGGAAAGTGTACTTGTGGTATACTTAATGTCGAAAACTTCAAAGGCGTCTACACTTTGGTCACAATATTCAATGTGGCGAAGTACTAACAGTATGAAAAATAACATTGATATATCCACGTATCGAAAATAACGTTCATTTTTTGAAAGAAAGTCCGACAATTACGTCCCCAAAAAATCAAACATATTGACAGCACACCAATTGCAGATATTTTTAAACGAACCTACAGACAAGGAATATCTACTAATAATGGTAGGTTTATTTAGGAAGAACAATTTTTTGAATTTATTTCGCTGTTTTCCTCGAATTACCATAGCTTTTTGTAATTAGCGAGTTTTTTAGTTGATAAAAAGAATTAGATAATTATTAAAATTTCTGTTTAAAATTCTGCTAGATAGATATATGCACTTTTAAACAAGACTTTTAATATAGGGCTCAGTGGTGCAGTGGATAGTGTATCTGCTTGGCACACAGACGACCCGGGTTCAAAACCGGGCTGGACTGTTGTTTTTTTAAATAAAATTTTACATCCTGATGTTTTTATTTGTAGGTTGAAGTGGCTATTGGCGTAGCAGGGGCATGTGGTAGAGAAGAGTTGTGGAAATTAATTTAGAGGATTCATATTCGGCTTTACTGGTGAAATTAGATAACACCAAAACAAAAAAGCCAAGAACGTTACTGTAACATGAGAATTTTATAATATATATAAAAAATATGCTGCTCTTCGACCGATTGATTTGCCAGAAAAACATTTCTTTTCAAATTACCAGCAAGGAAAAAGTACCAGACAGGTAGTCGGCATTAAACAAATTTGGTAGTATGGCTAAGACAATTGCAATTTTTTTAAATTGGAAAAACCCCATCTATATTCAGGTCACAGCTTCCAGACGTACTTCGGCAACAATTTGAGTAAATGCAGGAGGGGATACCTTAAAGTGCCATGGAGGATGGCAATCCAATACCGTGGCCGAAGGATACATCAGGGGGTCTATTAAAAATACAATTAACGTTGCTAATAAAATCCTCAACTTCTACAATTAATATAACAGAAAATTTACTAGAACGAAATAATATTCCGGGTTTGACCATACAAAATTGTACAAATTTTACTATTAACTATAATTTCAAATAAATTATTTAACTGTTAAGAGGTAGGATACTTTAATGTTATTTTAGTTTTGCTAACCATAAAAATGAATATTAAGGTACATTACTTGTATTCTTTGAATTTGTGGTGCAGTTGTATGAAAAGTATAGTATTCAAGATGTGGGGAAAGTATTCTTTCTCACTCGTGTGTTTGCGGCACTCACCCTCAGGCTCGTGCCACAAACTTCCACACTCGATTGTCAGGTGAATATCATTCAACGTTCTGCGTGGTATTTGCTAGGAAAGTAGTTGTTTTCTCGCCTGTCGGTCTACCAATTGTGTTTCAATTCATATTGAACCTTTTGTGAAGACGACTTTGTGTGTGCTTTATGCATTTCATTTCATATCTTTATCCCCTTCATATGGCTTTTTCTTCCATTAAAATATGCCAGTCGGGCAATTTGAGCCACTCCTACTGAGAAGGAATCTTTTATTTAGAATCCTATCGAGGTAGGAGAGTTGTATGGAGTGTTTCTTTCTGTCACTAGGTGTCACCGGTTGAAAGTTATCTTTTTCGACGCACCTAAAGATGTTTCAAGCTCGATGATGATTTTATTTATGTTGTTGTCATCCACGCAAACCTAAACCTGGACGATCTCAGGTTTGGAGAAAGGGAAAAGTATTTGCGACCAGCCTACCAAAACGACCGTCCACCACCGAGAGTAGCACTCCGGCGCGTCAGGTGAGTAACAACTCAACACAAAACACGTAAGATCAACACACCCACATCACACCATACACCCATCAGGTACATCACCACCATGCACACACAGCACAAGTCAGGTAAACATACAACGATCAGATGATAACAAGGGGCTTAAAGCACTCAGAGGCTGACTTCATACCACAGGAGGTACGATTTCAATTTCGCAAACGTGCCATTCGCGAGTTGAGGACCGCTCCAAGGAGGGGCGGGGAAGGATGGAAGTGGACAGTAAATCTCGTTCACACATAACATGAAGGGGATTTACTATCCATGGGCGCTCAACCTTAAGGAGGGGTATTTATGTTTTGTCTCGCTTCGGCCAGAGCTTTCCGGATCTCTGACTGGTGACTACTCCGTACTGATGAGGGCCAAAAAGCCTGAAACCAGTATGCGGATTGTTAGGCGGATACGACATGAATTTAGGCATAATCGAGTTTATCAGAAAGAAACATTTGCGATCAATATCCATTTATATGGAAGTTTGCATGTATTGTCAGGTGAATATCATTCAACGTTCGCGTGGTATTTGTTAGGAAAGTAGTTGTTTTTCGCCTGTCGGCCTGCCAATTGTGTTTCAATTTATATTGAACCTTTTTGAAGACGACTTTGTGTGTGCTTTATGCATTTCATTTCATAAATACATAATATCGCTAAAAATGCATTTATTTCATACCTGTGGACCGCACTGTATAACTTACTGGGTACTGTGGATCAGCTGAAAAGACCACCATGCATAAAACCATAGTAAAACAAAAAATACTTCTTAAAATAATTTCAAAAAGGACTCAACCGACAGATGCTCTTTATCTCGAAACAAATATATTCGATTTGGTACAGCTCTTCTACATGCATACTAATATAAAATATTTCAAATCAAAACACAAACATCCGAGAATAAAATATGAATACAACACTCAAACCCAACAAAATAATTTCAAAATGCTTTTTATGAATAAAGCTGTAATACAAAAAACCTCAGTCGCAAATTATATAAGTAGAGTATTATCAAATCAAATAAAAAGTTAAAAACATCAGAACGAAATAAAAAAAAGACTAATTGTCTACATCACTAGCTTGCCACGTACAGAGGTACATAAAGTAATGAATTCCTTAATTTTCCAAACAGAAATGACATTCCTGTTTTTATATACACCCCATGATATAACAACCTTTTCAAAATAATCTATTTTTATTAACTACAAGCATTTATTCAGTTTCACCTGTCCCGGTTACTGTAATCAAACCTTGCAAATTAAATTTGCCCACACGTGAAATTTGGCAGGTGTTCATAGTTCCCGTGACAATGCATTACAGAAAAAAACGAAATGGCGGTACTAAGATGGCGGACTAGATTTGTATTTATGGTCCGACTCGACTCAAAATTGGTATGTGGGGGTTTTCGGGGTCGAAACTGTCAAAATTCATCAACTAAAAATGGCGGTTCCAAGATAGCCGACGATCTCTCTGATTATGGTCCGATTCTAATCAAAATTGGTATGTGCAAGTTTTCGGGGTCAGAAATTATGAATTTTTATTCAATTTTCACAAATTCGTGATGACGGCTCCAAGATGGCGGACGAGTTTTGTAATTATGGTCCGAATCGATCCAAAATTGCCGTGTGAGGGTTTTCGGGGTCGAAGAGTATGAATGTCTTATCAAAATTTATAGAATCAAGATCCGGCTCTAAGATGGTGGACGATCTGTGTGATTATGGTCCGATTCTATGCAAAATTGGTATGTGGAGATTTTCGGGATCGAAGATTAAGATTTTTTGGATTTAAGATGGCGGACGAGTTTTGTAATTTTGGTTCGATTCATTTCAAAATGTAATGTGGGGGTTTTCAGGGTAAGATTATGATTTTTCTGTCAAAAATCTCTATATCAAAATGGCGGCTCCAAGATGGCGGACGATGTCTGTGATAATGTTCTGATTCTATTCAAAATTGGAATGTGGACTTTTTCGGAGTCGGAGATTATGGATTTATTCAGAATCAATTAATTCAAGATGGCGGCTCCAAGATGGTGGACAAGTTTTGTGATAATGTACCGTTTTTATTCAAACTTGGTATGTAGGGGTTTTTGAGGTTGGAGATTATGAATAAGCATTAATTTTCGTCAGAATTCATAAATTGATGATGGCAGCTCTAGGATGGTGGACGAGTTAATCTTCAGATGGTCTCCCCATTGAAGAACTATATAGCTCCGAACTCACAGTAAAAAGGCCTCATAATGACGATGCATTAACAAAAATGCATATATTAAGGCGTACTTACTAAAAAGCACAAAATAAAAAATAATTAATGAAATTTTTTTTTTAAAGACAAGCGTTAAATAGTAAAAAATAATTGCTCTGGAGTTTTGGATTCAAGAGCTTGTCGTTTTTTTTCGAACTGAAAACTTTGCGCGATAAGCTTTTGAATCTATAACTCACGGAATAACCACGTCGCACATCCAAAGCAATTATTTTTTACTTTTTAGCTCTTTTGAATAAAAGCTTGTTTTAAAATAGGTTTTTTTTTATTAATTATTTAATAATTCGAAGATCTGTTACTATTAATATATATCAATGTGTAATATAAGTTACTTATGTTGTGCAAACATCTTATATTGAATATGATTGTGTATTTTTCTAAATAATATTTTTTTTCCTGATTGTTATCTAATTTTCATAGTCACACACCAACTGGCAACAGTTTACGTGATTTCTCTTGTTTGTTAATTCTACTTTGTTCCTTTATCTATATTGTACCTGAAGAAGATAAACAATTAGTATTATTATATGTCATAAATAAAGTCATTGGGAAAAAATAAGTTATTTTACCAGAAAATATTTATCCCACTTTCGGTTGGTTCATGCGGAAATCTATACAGAAAATGTATGCCGCTTACACGAAAATGGTTTTAGCGGACATCATCTTCACATGCCGGACTGGGCTGGCCATTGGTCTGCTTAAGCCTCATTCTGCGTAATTGTTACATAAACTACCAGGTATTTCAACATGCAATGTAGTGTTTCTGAAGCTATTTAGGGAAAAACTCTTTTCGACGAAGTGCCATGGAGGATGGAAGTCCTCGACGAGAGCGTAAAACTTTCATTAACGCCCTGATTTGTGATTCAAAATGAAGCAAAAAAACCCTTTCTAACAGAAATGTTATTTGAAATCAGCTTCTCTCGTTGAGAGAAATACCAGGTGTCAACGAATCTATTAGACAAGTTTCAACTTCTAGAATATTAGGTGTATCAAAATGAGATTTGATATATATAAATGGCATGTGAAGAGGAGAGTTGTCGCTTGTTTTTCACTCTACGGGAAATGGCTCCGGTTTTGAATTTTGTGAATGGAACACCCTGTATATTGTAACATTTTCTGATTTTTGATACAATTCTGGATCAAAATGTGACATTTTTAAAAGTTTTTAAGCTCACTTAATTTTTTTATATTCACTTTTAATATTGTATCTAGGTGGACATGATCGGACGTAAACTAATCTGAGGATCTCAGGAGATGTCAGAAAATTACAATCGCAAAGTTTCAGTCACTAGTATGATAGATAGGAATAAGACAAGTTGGCCAAATTACATTTACGTGTCTAACTATCATTTTTCAAAAGTTGACCATTTTTTTACAAGAACTTTCAGAAAAAAGGATGTTTTGATGATTCTAACGATACTTATTTATTTGCGATTGGATTCAAAATAAAATATAAATTAAATATCATAAGGAATATACTGGATAATAATTTATTCACTTTTGTCCAGTGTGCCATAGGAAATAATTTATTTACTTTCACTGTAATAAAGTTTCAAAGTACATTCCTCCTTGTTAAAGACACATTTCAGCTCGTTCAATTGTTTCTCTCAACACGTTCCGTTACATTTGAGGCGTTATACTTGTGAATGCTCGTAGAATTATCTTTTCTAAGATTTCAAGAGTGGCTGAAGCTGTTGCATAGTAAACCTTTTCTTTAATATATCCCCAAATAGAGAAATCGAGCACAGTGAGATCCGGTGAGCGGGCAGGCTACCGTACTGGACCATTGGTTACAATAACTAATCAAGAACTCCTCTGATATTATGGGGGGTGCTCCATTTCGTTGGAAGTGAATTCGCCGTAAAACTGATAAAGGTAGATTGTTAAGATGATCCTCAATTTCATTTTGAAGAAAACCTAAGTACCTAATCCCTGTTAACTGACCTTGAAACAATATTGGCCCAATTATTCTGTTTCCAAAGATACCAGCCCAGACATTGACTCCGTTCTTGAAAATTTCCCTCTCTTATAGCATGTTGATTTTGTTGGGCCCAGTACCGAGTATTTTACTTATTGAACATAACATTATTTGTATATCGTGATTCGTCGGAAAATAGAGAAAAGTTGATAAATTTTTGGTTGACTTAAGATGTCTAAAAACCCTGGTGAATGAACTGATTCGATATTGTTTAGATTTTTGAGGGGACACCACCTGTTACTTCAACAGAGCTTCTCTCTCTCTGTGGTAGATGGCGCCGTCCAAAAATGTTTCTCTATATTCTCGCTTAATGTCAGAACTTAATTTCTGACATCTGCAGCAACTTATATGAAATTATTTTCAGTGTTTTGTCGGTATCTATGCGTTTTCCATCTCTTTGATATGAAATCTTGCTTATCTTATTCCTGAGTTTGTTCTTTAAAAAAACCACTCGTTCATCAATTCATTAGTGCGTGAGGAATTATTTATTTTCAGGTAGTGTAGTGTGTAAGGATACTTTCAGTAGAATGGGCCACATTTGCATTTTGTGTGTACAGTATAAAGCCGCAGATTCGAATTTTTGCCTGTATTTGTACCGAAAGCAAGTACAAATCTTGAAGAATTGACTAGTAATGATATTTCTATAGTTCATTATATTATATGCATTGAATTTCATATTTTCTGCAATTTAATGACAATTTCATTTCCAATTCTCCGTCTGTCAAAATGCAGTCAACCTCAAATTCAAATCGTACAAAATACGAAAAACAATACGACACTGCTTTCTTTGTGCAATGTTCGGGGGCTTCCAATTCTAGCTTTGCTGTTGGTGAAGATTGACAGATGTCTCTTTCAAACCAATAGCAAAGCTAGAATTAGAACCCGCGCACATTTAGCCTCAAAAAGAAATCTGAGTAAATAAATATACCCTGTTACTGAATTGAAACTAAATCGAAATTGGCGCCATCTGACACGCTAGTAATCTCTATTATCAAGTAGGCCAAGTGTCGCCAAGTCGATCCCAAACTTCTACAGGTATAAGTGCAAGCACCAGGGTTTTTATACATCTTAGGTTGACTCTATGATTTTGAAGCAGCCAGCCGCCAAACACTACCATCTATCGCCATCGTCAGCATACAAATGTTGATGTAACTGATATTGAAATGCTCGATATCCGTACTTTTTCAGTATTTTTCTTTCTGATTCGTAACTTATCTGCATTTCTTGGCTAATTCCTCAAAGAAACCATTTTATCAACCCCAACCATAGCAAAAACGTAAACCCTTTTCCTAGCGACGTATCTGGTGATCTATATCTTTCAAATATACCTTAAAAAAACCTCCAGATTTCTGAAATTCTCGTTACTGTTCAATAGAAACATGTTTGTGGGCTATCACATTTCCCGTGTAGATGGCACCGCAGTCACCATAAAATTCCGATACTGTCATTTGAAATTCATTGTGTTCAAGATGGCGCGGGAAAAAAATAAACGATCGTTCGATCCAATGGTACGTTATTCGTTTATTTTGGTACTGAAAAGATTTAATTCTGATCTCTGAATTGCGTAAAAATGTTACATTATGTATAGGCAACTCGTAGCATATTCATTATACGGATTATTGTTTCACAAAAATGTGTATCTTATAATATACATTGCCAGATGAAAAGGGAATCGAATTGTGTACAAGAAGATACGATGTCCGCTATTCAGTTAATAAGATGCCCGCTATCTGGTAAATAAGATGCTGTGTCTTGAAAGATACTTTGCTTGGTATATAGTACTCTAGCAAGGCATCCTCAGAGATACTCTGCCAGCTGCCAGACCCTTATTCAAAATATTTCTTTTTGAGAGTATCCGGTTTCCAACCGCACAAAACTCATTTTCAAAAAACTAGAGCAGCGAAATCAGGAAGTTGATGTTCTGACACCGCAAATAAATGCTGGCTCCGATGTGGAATCGGAATAAGAGGATGAAGATAGTTTCGAACCTCTGAAGAACATAGATTATTAAAATCTTCAAACAACTTTGCAACGGAGTCCACAGACAATTCCGAAATAGAGACCTACAAGAGCAATAAATGTTTAGTTAGATTATGCCTAGTGCAAGAAAGAAATTGTTTTTATGATTTCCATAATAATTAGGTAGAATTTCAGTTTCAACACTTTTTAATTTATAACTATTCTGACGAACCAAAGATCAATATGTTACTTTGTAGAAATTGTGTTTTTTTTTCAATAAAATGTGAAAAATCCCAATTTTTCATTTTTTTATACATTGCAGTGTGTCTCATGAGGTACATGGCTGATTTTCTGCTTGTCAGGCAATGTAGCTCACAGGATTCGTATAACATCAACCCTGTAGCCGGCAGAGTATCTCCAGAGATATATTTTTTCAAAAACGTCAAATTGACACGAATAAAATTGTTTCCTCCACAAATCAGTTATATGTTGGGTATTCAGTGACAGATGACAAAAAAAATATATTTTTGTACGTCAGATAAATGTTTGCCAAGAATAGGGTAATCTCAGTCTCTTCATTTATGTAAACCTCTGTTCTGCCTCTCGATTTCCTTCTTGCCAAAAACAATTCTCAACATCCGGAAAATACTGATAGGCTGGATGTTGCCGATTGGGATATCTCTGAGCATACAACTCAGCAGCATTCCTTGAATCTCTATGACATTCTCCAAATATTAATAACATATCCACTTTTTCACTTTGAGTATATATTATTTCGATGAGAAATTAACTGAAATTTAACGAAAATTAAGAAACTTTTACTGTCTGTTCATAGAACCTATGTCACTGACATTACCTAAGTGAGTTTTTACGAAGTAGAAAAACTCAAAGTCATCTCCACAATTTACATATCGCAATCGATTAGTTATGTGATGGGGATAGGTCAAAAACCATCGATTAGTACATGTTTCGAACCTCTATAGGTTCATCATCAGCTGAATGTGAAATTCTACAATAAAAGAAGAGAAAGGAAGTGAAACCATAGGTACAATATGTGTTACTTACATGGAGAAGAAAAAATGATTGGTAAAAAATTATTAATTATGAGTCAAGAGTTCCGTCTTCAAAACAAATGACAAAATGAAGGTTTGCCATTGAAATTAATATATCCCTTTCTAATTCTAGGGAAGCTAAAGACATTAGCCGATATAAAATGAATTAACTACATGTGGAACAATGGTAGCACACAAGTAAGATGTCTTAAAACCCTGGTGCTTGCACTTATAACTGTAAAAGTTTGGGATCGACTTGGTGACTCTTGGCCTACTTGATAAATGAGATTACTAGCGTGTCAGATGGCGCCAATTTCGTTTTAGTTTCAATTCAGTAACAGGGTATATTTATTTCCTCAGATTTCATCTCGAGGCGAATTGTTCGCGGGTTCTAATTCTAGCTTTGCTATTGGTTGAAAAGAGACATCTGTCAAACTTCACCAATAGCAAAGCTAGAATTAGAAGCCCCCGAACATTGCACAAAGAAAGCACTGTCGTGTTGTTGTTCGTATTTTGTACCATTTGAATTTGAGGTTAACTGCTTTTGACAGACGGAGAATTGGAAATGAAATTGTCATTGAATTGCAGAAAATATGAAATCTAATGCTTACAATATGATGGACTATGGAAATATCATTATTAATCAGTTTGTCAAGATCTGTACTTGCTTTTGGTACTGAATACAGGTGAAAATTCGAATCTGCGGCTTTATACTGTCCACACAAAATACAAATGTGGCCACTTCTACAAAAAGTATCCCTACACACTACACTACCTGAAAATAAATAATTCCTCACGCACTAATGAATTGATGAACGAGTGGTTTTTTTAAAGAACAAACTCAGGAATGAGCTAAGCAAGATTTCAAATCAAAGAGATGGAAAACGCATAGATACCGACAAAACACTGAAAATAATTTCATATAAGATGCAGCAGATGTCAGAAATTAAGTTCTGATATTAAGCGAGAATATAGACAAACATTTTTGGACGGCGCCATCTACCACAGAGAAAGAAGCTCTGTTGAAGTAGCAGGTGGTGTCCCCTTGAAAATCTAAACAATATCGAATCAGTTCATTCACCAGGGTTTTAAGACATCTTACACACAAGGAACCATCCATCAAGCAAGCTGAATTGTAAAACACCACCATGGAGCAATGACAGAAGAACAACATGCCCAGAAAAATGATGAAATGGAAGCAAATCCAAACCGAAGCGAATAGTATTCTGTGCAAAGAGCTCAGATGTCTTTGCACAGAATACTATTCACTTCGGTTTGGATTTGCTTGCATTTCATCATTGTTCTGTGCATGTTGTTCTTCTGTCATCGCTCCATGGTGGTGTTTTGTGTCCACCATCACATAACTGATCGATTGCGATATTAAATTGTGGAGATGACTTTGAGTTTTTCTACTTCGTAAAATCATACCACTACACTTTGAGATACAATGGACTTCTACCACGGGTTTACCTAAGTGAGTGTTTTGTTTTCCAAAGAAGACTTGCGAAAAATGACTTCAAAATATTATGCATCATGGCTTTCCATGGCACACCTGACAGAAGTAAATAAATCATCATCCAGTATTTTCCTTAGTATTATTTGATTTATGTTCTTATTTTTAATCCAATCGCAAATAAATAAGTATCGTTAGAATCGTCAAGAAATCCTTTTTTCGGAAAGTGCTTGTCAAAAAATGGTCGCTATTTGAAAAATAATAAATGTAATTATCTATCATACTAGTCACTAAAACTCTGCGATTGTAATTTTCTGACATCTCCTGAGGTCCTCAGATTAGTTTACGTCCGATCATGGCCACCTAGATGCAATATTAAAAGTGACTCTAAAAAAATTAAGTAGGGGTAAAAACTTTTTAAAATGACACGTTCTGATCTAGAATTGTCTCAGAAATCCAAAAATGTTACAATATACAGGGTGTTCCATTTAAAAATTCCGGTGAAATCGGAAAGTGGAAAAAATGCGAAAATTCTCCTCTTCACATACCATTTACCTATACCAAATCTCATTTGGATACACCTAATATTATAGAAGTTATGACTTTTCTAATAGATTCGTTGACACCCGGTATATTGTCTTGAAATGGAGGACTTCGACTAAGGTTCAATGATACCACAACAAAATTTTTGGCCTTAAATCTACTGACACATTTTTTGGCTATTTTTGATAATTTTAAGATGAAAAACACCTTCTGATACCCCAAACTAATATTAAAAAGATGCGGAATTGTTGAATTATTTAGATATTTCATAAAACACGAATGTTTAGGGAATTTGTATTTTTATAGTGATTATTTTTTCCTGGAAGGCGCCAAATTCAAAACAATAACATTGATATCTCGTGCGACTTTCCATTGTCAAATTCGTCACATGGATATTAGAAAAAAAAATTGAATATCTTGAGCAGTGTTGTAAAAATTGTTTAATAGACTTTTGTTATCTACCTATAGTTTTTATTTAGGTACATTAAAATGGTTTATCGCTGTAGTTATAAAAATTGTAAAAGTGACTCGAGAAAGCGTTATAAACAGCGAGTGAAGTTTTTTCCCTTTCCCAAACCAAATAGAGATTTGGTAAAATGTCTCAAGTGGATTGAACTCTGTGGAAATGAAAAACCTCCTTCCATAAAAAATAAGTAGCAATACTTATGTTTGTAGCCTACATTTTGAGGATAAACGCAAAAATGAACCAGTACCATTTTCCAATCTGCAAGTGTGCGAAAATGTGGCTGAAGGAAAAATTATATTGTGTGAAACTGGTGAAATCTCAATAGACAGTGTGGAACAGAGCAACGCAGAAATCATTTCAACTAATAACTCCCAACATTTTTTTGAAACCCCTGATGACTTGAGCACCATCACTGCTAATGATGAAGACATTTTAACTGAAAACTCTCAACATCTTTCTGACACCCCTGATGACACCACCACAGCTAATGATGAAGAAATCTACTTAGAGTCTTATAGGCAGACTTGGGAATGGCTCCGAAGGCAAACATATTTTAATATAATAATTTGAAAAATAATTCAAAACATTTCAAATATTTCACAGGACTTGAATTCTGGCATTTTGAGGCACACTCTATACTCTTTTAGATGAAAATATTATGGACAAGCTTGTGTACCCTTATAAAAATTATGAAAGAAATAATGTAAGGAAAATATATATTTGATATATATCCAAATGTGGATATTTATATATTTTCGAAAAAAGTTACGAAAGGGAAAACAAAAGCAGAAATAATAAGTTTATTCAAAACTAAATATAAAAAAACTAAACAAAAAATTAAGTATGCTAGTAAAATGTGAAAAGTTACGCTAAAGCGAAAAACCAAATAAGGAATAACCTAACCTGTTGCTCATTGATATATTGCCTGCTAGTTATTATATGCTATTTCGCTACAGTTCTTGAAAAAAAAAATGTTCGGCAGCAATTAGAACATTGACGTTTCTAACACACTTTTATATATGGCAAAATATGTAATTTATAGATCATTTTTGTCAAAAATATTAAAAATATTCGTTTGGTCCTTTGCTCCCTATTGCATGTCAATAGTGTCTGCAAAGTTTCAGACTTCATGCTCTTCAGATAGAATATTTTTTCTTGTGTTGATAATGGTGTGAACCGCTGGAAAGATTAGAATGTCTACAAGTGGTGTGCAATTCCATTTTTAGTGATTAAGGATCTTTTCTAGTACCTCTTAAATAAAAAAACAACACGTTTTGTTTAAACTCTCATTTAAATATAGCTTTCAAGATACTTAATGGATTTTTTATTTAAAGTTACGAATTTACTCAAATGCAAACAATAGCAAAAATATTCGAAATAATGGGCATTAGTAATATGGGATATTTCTTTGAAAACATCTTATATGATTTAATTAGATAGATAGCCCTTTCAACATGAATTCTTGCCTTGGCAATTTTTTAAGTTATTATTTCTTCTTCGGCTGTCCGTTGTTGCCTCCCGTCATAAAAGGTGGGATATATAATTCAATTCCCATTTCATCTAACAAATCCCTGATTATGAAACCTCATCTATCAGCTAAAATAACATCATTTTCCATCAACAACTGTCTAATATCGCTCTTTTCAAATAAATCCTTTTCTGAAATAAAGCCCTCATAACCCCTCACCACAGTATATCACTGCACCAGTTACTGAAATTGCAACAAGAAATTTAATTGTATTACTATGTTTATAATAAGAAAAGGCATTTCCTTATTACCTGAAATTTCTAATAGGCATTTCCATCAACAACTCTATGGCATCTATAACAAAAGTAATACTGTCGCCAGAAAAATTTCTGAAACATTTAGGAACGTCTTCAATATCTCTAGCACTGGAAAATACATTTTTTTTCATTCCTTCTATCTTGAAAAACATAAACTATATCCAAGTATATGATGTAGTGACGGAGACATAGTTTCTACTCAAATTGCAGAAAAATGATAACTCATCTAATGTGAATCCCCTTTTAATTGGCACTAATGTAAACGCTAATTTATCCCGATTGCTCAATTTTTGACTTTGCTTTCTTTCCTTTCATTTCATAATTTTTATAAGGATATATACAAGCTTGTCAATAATATTTTCATCTAAAAGAGTATAGAGTGCCTCAAAATGCCAGAATTCAAGTCCTGTGAAATATTTGAAATGTTTTGAATTCTTTTTCAAATTATTATATGAAAATATGTTTGCCTTCGGAGCACATTCCGAAGTCTGCGTATAAGACCCACGTAGGAGATTTCTTCATCATTAGCTGTGGTGGTGTCATCAGGGGTTCAGGAAGATGTTGGGAGTTTTCAGTTGAAATCTCTTCATCATTAGCAGTGATGTTGCTCAAGTCATCAGGGGTTTCAGAAAGATGTGGGAGTTATTAGTTAAAATTGCTCTGTTCCACACTGTCTATTGAGATTTCACCAGTTTCACACACCATAATTTCTCCTTCAGCCACATTTTCGCACACTCGCAGATTGGTTCTTCTTGTATTTATCCTAAAAATGTAGGCTACAAACATAAGCATTCCTGTTCATTTTTGATGGAAGGAGGTTTTCATTTCCACAGAGTTCAATCCACTTGAGACATTTTACCAAATCTCTTTTTGGTTTGGGAAAGGGAAAAAACTCGCTCTTAATAACGCTTTCTGGAGTCACTTTTCAATTTTTATAACAGCGATCAACCATTTTAACGTAAATAAAAACTAATAGGTAGATACCAAAAGTCTATTAAACAATTTTCACAACACTGCTCAGTCAATTTTTTTTTTCTAATATCCATAGGGGAATTTGACAGTGGAAAGTCGTACGCGTACGATTCATTCATGTTATAGTTTTGAATTTGGCGCCTTCCAGGAAAAAATAATCACTATAAAAATACAAATTCCCTAAACATTTGTGTTTTATGAAATAACTAAATAATTCAACAATTCCGCACCTTTTCAATATTGGTTTGGGGTATCAGAAGGTGTACTTTATCTTAAAATTATCGAAAATAGCAAAAAAATGTGTCAGTAGATTTCAGGCCCATATTTTTGTTGTGGTATCACTGAACCTTAGCCGAAGTCCTCCATTATTGTCTCGTGTACACACGGGAGATCTCTATCACTCATTATATACGAGCAGAATGCATCGATAGGAATCGACAAATGGACTGAACGGTGTGGGCATTCAATTATACGAACGCACTCAAAATATGTAGATCAAGATTTTTCATGGAATTTTATTCATTGAATGGTAATTCGTCAAACCTCTCGACCGAAACCAATTCAACATGCCGATTTATCCATTCACTTCGAAACGCATGCTGCTCCGAAAATTACCACTTTAGTTCATGATCATACAGGTCTCGTTAATTATATCAGAGCGAATTCGCGTTTGCTATAATAATTATTGGTTGTCTGCGGTCCGGGCGGTTAACCACGACCCGAACTGCTGCTTGTCTGCAAGGCCAAGCTGCGGTACCCACCCTATTAAGAAGATAATAACAGCTCCAGAATATATCCCTATAATTGCCACACTCGCAAACTTAATCTGCTCCTAAACACGATATTGCATGCTCTGATATTACCGCTCTGTGGCACAGTCTGTTCGAAAATAATCGCGCTTATGAGAGTCGTTTCGGGTGTTGTTTGTTCCTGTCGGGAAATATGCGGTGTTAGTGTTAATGACTTTCATGACATATTTCCGAGGGGTCTTGGAACGCTTTCCCTGCCTGACATGGAAGCAGTGTGAGCCCATATAATCTTTAACTTCTAGGCAGTTAATCAAAATTCACAATTTACAGGGCCATACTGAATATTTTTGCGGCTTGCGGAAAGTGTTGACTGGTAGAAAATGTAACATCAGAAAAAAGCGACCCCCCTCCCTGCGACTTCCTCTCTCTCTCTCTCTCTCTATGTCTCTTTCTATTATATACGAGTCTGTGTGACAACTACACTTAGTCCTGAATTAAATATCAACGCATTCAATTCCCATTCGCTGTGTGCATAGGCTGGAGGGGATAGATGGAACTATGACAGCGCCCATGGTGGCAGAAGTAGGTAATGATCCTGGTAATCACAAGCACAAGCTGAAAACTTTCAGTTTCTGAGGTCTCCCCGTTTAGTCACAAATCACTCAAAAAAAGATTGTACCATACTTCAGATGAATAAACATTATTATCATCGTAGAGGCAACGGTCACAACATACATATAATAACAATGAGCCCTCGCTATTGCTGTGTAGTCGATTGCAAAAATGGTGTGTGTTAATTTTATACATTTCCAACTGCATCACAAAAACTGCAGCAAAGAGCTAAGAGTTCTGTTATTCCACGATATTTCAATTACTAATTACGGGACGTGAGGTTTTCATTCGATAAATATTTGAGAAGCTTTCTATTTGATGGTCTAGACGTGGATAGTAAAAGTATTAACCAAGTTCCGTGGGACGGTGTTAGCCGGTCATGAAAAGCAAATAGTGACTCAAACTGCGAGTTCGGGAACGCCTGGATGGTGTTGTGAACTGATCAATCAGCCTTATGAACAGAATACAGAGATACTTTTGATGTCTTTCCGAGTTGTCATACACGGCCTTCTATCAGGACAAAGTACCTCCCAGATGATTAATAATTTGTGTTTTAATTTTCTCGAACTGGTTTCGGTTACAAAAGCAATTGGCCTTACATGTGAACTAATGTTAATACTGTATGAGCATTACACAATATTTTGTTGACAATTATACGTGTTAGAGAGTGTTGAACGTGTTTGTATTATTTAGGGGCCGTTCAACGTCCTTACATCCTTGCAAGGGTAGAAGTGGGATCCCATATTTAGGTACAATTGTGAACCTCATTCCTTTTCTGATTAATATACCATTTGAGAATTTCAATAAATAGTTTTGCGTATAATCTAATGTTATGTAGTGGTTTTCCCGTCAGGTTAAAGCTGGTCAGGGTTATATGGGTACTTTTTTAAATTTTTTAAACTACTTGGCTCCCTCACTTTTTATGTTCTCAAGACCTTATGAACCTGCGACCTCAATAAACTAACGAGCAAGCACATTACTTGCCGTACTTTGAAGTACACAGAAGTAGCATTACTTTATGATATTCAAATATCATTCAGACAATGTCATAACTTTACATGGATAACCTCCAAATGCAGTGAACTATCTTACCAATACACATATTTTTTATCATTTACTTACTTTTTTCTTTGACATAAAAAACTTCGATTCATCTGAAACTAGTAGTGAGTACAAAATTGTTACATTGTGGTAGATTATTTAGAAATTATTAAAAAATGTAAATTGTTACATAGTGAGTATTGGAAATAAAAGGGGAAAACCTCAGCTATCGCGTCCCTAGAGGGCATTACCAGTCTTGCACACAGCAAATATAGGGATATAGGAAATGCAAAACTGATGGACTAAGAGATTTTGAACTCACTACATACAGTGATTTGATATTTGAATTCCAATATACCTTTTTCAGCATGTTAGAAAGCCTCAGTTTTTTAAGTAAGGCAAATAATAATTTAATTGTGTCATTTTTGGTATATCAATAAAAATCCTCGTAGAGCAGTGGTTAGCATTACAGTCCTGAACAAAACTCATTGGACTCCACGAACTTTGTCAGTTCAACTATCTGAATACCTTATCTATATATATATATATATATATATATATATATATATATATATATAATACACGTATAGGCATAGCAGGAGACGTGTGGCATTATTCAAATATCATCGTGAAATAAAATGCAGTACCAGTTCACCTGTTGAAACCAGCGGGGGTGCTTCCCACTGTTCCCGCATGCGGAATGTGCTAGGCATTTGGAGTAATAGCAGGCATTTCCCCGCTATGGAGACATAGCGGGGATGATGTTAGTGTTTTCCACCCTCTCTTTATACCCCATAGAATCTTGTATATCCCTCGATAAGTCTCCTGCATTGGAACAAATTGTATATATGTATATATTTCATGTGGTGTATTGTTCTTTACAACCCTTCTGGGGGCAACCTAGTATCTAATCAACAGGAAATAAAGACGTTTTGATTTTTGATTATGGTCCTCACGGGTAGGCTTCGAAGGTTCAATCCCATGCCAAGAACCTTATTTTAATCGGTTTCAGATACAAACATATTTGATCTGATAGTATTTTTTTTATATATTTCAGGTTTTTGGATGAGTTCAAAGCAGTGGATGTTAATTGTGAACAATGATTATTCGGACACGATTCCTTCGATTTTGGATCGAAAAGAATTGTTGTAACTTTCCCCGTTGAAAATTGTAATATAACATGATTTCCCAATAATTTTATCCAGTTTTAAATGTGATTCGGGAAATATTTCCATCACAAATATCATTCGTGCTAGATGATTTTATCGCAATATTTTATTTTTATTCTCCCGCAAGCAATTTGCCTCTAGGTAATTTAAATCGTGCAATTTGCGGCGTTATTATCAAAGATAAACCACTCAAGCTTCGCTTTCGTGGTTTAATCAGATAAAAAGACCGAAAATCGCACTCGTTAAAATTTCCATGCCAAATGCTTTTTCGAAAATAAAAATGAAATGAGCGATTAAACCTCTAGAACTTATGATATTATCCTCAATACATGAGCGGTAGGATATATATATATATATATATATATATGTGAATACAAGTCGGATGTTATCGTTGAGCGGTGATACGTGGTAGATATTTTTGTTTCATTTATATTTCTATATAACGTGTGTTTAGATGACTATATCTTTTTTGGATATGATTTCTCATGTTTTTTGTATGCCGAAGTTGGATTAATGGTTTACATTGAATATGTGGCAATTTGATATAATATAATGAATAGTATTATCATGAATAAAATACATTTTACTTTAGCGGAGGAGTTTGGAAAAAGGATATATAGGTATAGTATTTCTTAGTATTGCATGGCGATTTCTACCAGTCAACATCTACCGCAAGCCGCGTAAAGGAACTCTGTTCCTGACGAGGGTTCCCAGACCACTCACGATTTTTTTTTTCGAAATGTCATCAAGATTTAAGTTTCCCCATTATATTATTCAAAATTTGTCAGGATATTTTTTATAGTAATTCCCAAAGTCAGTTGAATAATTCATCTTCAACTCAACTTCGTTCACATTCGTACACTATTTAAATGGATATTATTCCCCGTATAAAGTAAATATTAGAATGAATTGAGTGGAAACCGTTCGCTTCGTAAAAACCAATCAGTAACTTCGCTGAAATTACCATAAATCGCCATTCCTCATCATTTATGTAGTGAAGCAACATATTCGAAAAACGTGGGGAACAACAAAATGCACAAGCTGAAGAACAATGTTAATTTAAAAACAAAGATCTCCATGTTCAGACTATTTACGAAAATTTCAAAAAGGAAATGAATGAAAAATCCGACAACGAAATTTTTTGAAAGATAGGTCATCCCACGAGCTAAGGGCATCCAACTAGTCACAAAATCGTTGAACAAGGAGATGTCGTAGGTGATTCTCTGAAAAGAAAAACGAAACATCAAAAATTAAAAGAGTTGATGAGACCACTACAGGTTTCACTCGAAGGGAAGTTCATGATTTTTATGAACAAAACCTTACTTACCGTGGAATCAATTAAGAATAAGTAATCCGACTATCTTTAATAAAAATATGGAGGGCCCAGGGGAAAATACTTCGGTTCATTCATTAGCGAAAATAGACTATGTGTTTACCTTTGTTGCATTTTGCAAGTACTATCAGAAAATTAGATAGCTAGCTGGTGAAAACAGCTCAGGTCCGAAAAATAGCAGCTAGTAGATTGACTATATCGAAAAAAAGTGACATGAGTCCGTGCCCTTGTATGGAAAAACAGCATGAGTCCTTGTCGGCAGTTATATAGACGACGACGTGGCGGTCGTTAGCCATTAGTTTATTGTGTAATATGTATTTTCGTGTAAACGTATATTTCGGAAACAATTGTAGATTGTAGGGGGGCGATGTGGCTCAGAGCCTCTCCCTTCCTCGACCTGTGAGGTCTTTTGTATATTAACCTCCATCTATTCAAAGCCTGAGATTCCGAGGGCGTTGGTGAAACCCCATCGAGGAACTTAAGCCTTTTGCAGAACAGCGCTTGGCAGTCGCAAGGCAGGTGTTCTACAGTTTAAGCGACTATGTCGCAGTAACGGCTCAGTTCATTATCCGATCTATCCATTTTCTTGAGGTGATACCTCAGAGGGCAATGTCCAGTGAGCAGTCCCGTTACCGGTTTCAACTCTTTCTTGTCCAACTCGAGAAGCTGTTCAGCTACCTTGGCGATGGGCTCAGAAGCCTTCTTGCTTGTCTTTGCTCTGGAACCTCATTCCACTGGGTTTTAATTTGCAGCTTCACAGCGCCGAAAGTCTTTGTTGATGTGGGCATTGAAAAGACCACAAAAGGGTTCCGGGCCAGAAAATTGAGTGTTTGCGCCTTCTTTGGCAAGGCTGTCTGCTTCTTCATTGCCTTTGATTCCCTTGTGACCTGGCACCCTCATCAGAGTAACCTGATTGTTGGTAGCCAGTTGTCTTAGGGAGAGATTGCAGTCCCAAGTCAGTCTAGACTCACAAGTGTGTGACTTTAGAGCTTTCAGTGCTGCTTGAATTTCTGATAGGTTATAGATCTTGGCCCCCCTGAAGCCTCTTCTGAAGCATTCTCAGGCCAAAACTTCTATAGCAAGGTTTTCTGCTTGGAAAATCGTTGGGGCGTGGCCTAGGGGTTTTGAGAGCCTGAAATTAGGACCCATTACTCCTACTCCTACTTCCGTCCATTTTGGGACCATCAGCATACCATACTGATATATTCCTTTCTAGTTGACGTCCGTTCGTTGTGAATATACGGTGGTTGTTCATAACCACTTCATAATTCAAGTCGTGTCTAGCTGGCATAATATTTGATGGCTTGTACCTGGATTCTAGAGGAATATTTTCCAGAATCTTCAGATGTCCAATTAGATTTCTAGCCTTCAATATACACAAGTGCAGTGGCAAAAATTCAACATTACCTCTAGTGCTACAGGTGGGCACGTGTGATTCCCAGAACCGCTGCACTCTCTACAGCTTGATTTGTGCCGAGTGCTAATGGCTTTTTGGCCACCATACAAATGAGGCATAGGTGACCATGGCTTTGATAATCGTTTGATATAACCGGTATATCATTTTCGGTTTCAAACCCCATGTCTTTCCAAAAACTCTGCGGCACGTCAAGGTTGCCGCTTCCGCCCTGGAAAGAATAATTTTTAATATGAGTTCCAGTCAGGGTTGGGGCTCTCAGATCGTACTCACGCCCCTTTGTGAATTGAACCAGCACTGTTTCGCTAGGATTCACACCTTTCAAACATACAGACTGTCACGCGGAAGGGTCATATTCAATTCCTAGCAGTGGATTTTTTTTGTCAAAATCACTTCCAGCTACAATAATATTTCATTTCATAGTGAAGAAATTGTTTATATATTTTAAGTTTCTGAGCGAGTTCGAGAACAGTGAATAATCAGTAAAATGAATCTGTAAAACGATTCCTTAGATTTTGGATCGAAAAGAATTGTTGTAACTTTCCACGTTGAAAATTCGACTATACCTAACATGAATCCTGGTAGTTTTATTCAGTTTTAAATGTGACTCGGGAAATATTACATCAAATATCATTCGTGCTAGATGATTTCATCGCAAAATTTTGAAAATTTTTCCTCAAGCTTTTGCCTCTAGAAAATTTCACTCGTACAATTTGCGGCCTATTATCAAAGATTGAACCACTCAAGCTTCGCTTTCGTGATAAGACCGCAAAATGCACTCAGTAAAATTACCAGGCAAAATGCTTTCTAATATCTGCTATGATATTACTTACCCTCGATATATTCTTTTACAAATATATATGATTCATGTGATTTTAAAAAGCTTTAAGAATGGACAAGTTTGGTTATTTAATACAAATAACATTAACCTGATCAATTTATCAGAAATATAAAATAGCAACTTACCAATTGTGAATATATTGCACTCATTCTTCAATAAAACATATTATAACATTATGTAGTTTACTATGGATTTTGTCTGCCTTTTCTATTACAATGGCAAGAACTGCAACGTATATAGATAGGCTGCTCTTGTTTCTAGCAGTATACAACGCCACTCCACTGAATTAATATTTTTCTACTAACAATTCAGGAACTTTCGATATGACCCGTCCTTGACAACCGTTAATTCATTTGCAGAATGTTATATATTACCGAAATTGATTTTGGTTGGTTACACGTGAAAACAAATATAGTGCACTAGAAGTGAAACAAACCAAAAAGTGATACGAAATTTACCGTCCCCCAATTAGTAGTATGAAATGAATCAATTTCCAATAAAATTGAAGATATCTCTAGAACTCTGATGTCAAAATATCAAATAAATATTGTTACCTCACATATTTATGTAATTTTCCGGATTTCTAAATTTGGGCATGCGCGATGGTTTTTGGGAGCCCGCTTGAAAAAAATACATGATTTTATGATTTTACTTTCTTTCAGAGTCTTATGGAATGGTACCAATATCAGTTGTTAATAAATATACTTATTTAAAATTGGGATAATATCGTATTGTATATGTGCATAATTTAATGTTGATTATTCGTGGCCAACGTTAAGTGAAATTACACAATCTTATTTTTTCACTTCACATATCTAACCGCAATATTTTTTACTAATGATATCACCGGATTTTTTAACAGTATTTTATTCTCATTTATTTCTACTCGCATATTCCAGTTTATGAGTTAACATATCACGAGTGCTCTGCAGACATACAAAGTATCCAGTGCTTTTCGCTACGAGGCGTTCAAACGCTGAAAGTGACAGGCCATAATAAAGGCACGAACATGTAATATATTTCAATATTTCATTAAACAGAAGAAAGCAAAAGTCGCATATTTCATTCAAGCCCGACAGCCGGGTTTTGTATTGCAATACGGCTTGTAAAGAAGTTACCGAGGCAAGAAAATTAATGATGCCATTTGAGCTATTGATTGTATAGAGCTTTTAATAACATCGGGTCGTGCTTTACAACTCAGTAAATTGGTACTTGGAGTTGATATATTGTTCTCTATAAATCTCGGAGCTAAAACGTAAGCGTGCAAATAGCGGTAAATTACTGCTTTGGTATACCCAGAACTCACTCGTTCATATCGATCACTTTATTTGGTAATTGAGTTTAATGTTACTGCGGTCCTTTGATTTACTGTTCTCATTTCATTTACATGTTTGATTACATTTGTCAATGGGCGGTTCTGCTGTGTATGCTAGCGCGAAAATTTAGTTGATTCAATTGACGATTTTGTTAGAATGATTAGGACTAATGTGTTACGAACTGATATTATTACAGTGTGTGTACACTGAAGGAAGAGTTTTTTCAGTAAGGATGCATCAAATATGATTTCTTATCAACACTTTGACTGTTTTCCTCAGAACATTGAAAGGTCAAAAAAGAGCTCATTGCGTTTCTGCAATTCTTTAAAAAAATGACATAATGGGATGCATAAACACTAATTTGAAGAAGAAATAATGCGGATAAGTGAAAAATCACTGGGTAGTTGGTTGGTTGGTTGGTTTAAGGCTGACGAGCCAGAGACAGGGCTGGCACTTAGCTTCCCTTGACACTGCGACCAGCTGGGGTCTATTGTATCACTCTGTCGTCAGTGGTTCCTCATTCAAACAGGTTTGTGCCCTTAATTAGGTCTAGAAGCCCGCCGATAAGGCTCTTCGGATTCATGCCCGTTTCCGGGCCGATCCCTCCAAAGATCCTGCGTCGCCCACCACTCAGGGCGTCACAGTCGAAGATTGAAAGACAAGAGTTAGACCCGAGGCCTCCTCTTGTCTCTTGATGACAAGCCATTCTTCAGTATCTATCCCCATGTCCTGGGTTTTGATGAGCTGAAGAATCTTTTTGGTTTCCATTTTACCAAATGGCTTTGGAATCCACTCTGTTTCCGGGAGTTTCTCAGTAGGTGTTCGACCATCTGCTGATCCCTCCTCGGTTGGGTTTACGGTTTCTGGTGCCGAGTGTGATTCAACTGGAATCTCCTCGACTTCCATACCCGCTATCGGTGTTGGGTCTTCTTCAACTGGAAGTTCCCCAGGGTTGTTTGTGTAGGGGAAAGAATCGTCCACACCTGCGGTGCCCCCTGCGCAGGTGTAAGGCAGATTACTCTGGGAGGTCGCCATGTATCCCAGAGGCTCCGTTTTTTTTATACCTGACTGGCTCAGGTATCATCCATCCCTCGGCACGGGTCGCTTGACGCCTTGGATTAAGCCATG
Source organism: Gonioctena quinquepunctata (assembly GCA_018342105.1). Taxonomy (NCBI): domain Eukaryota; kingdom Metazoa; phylum Arthropoda; class Insecta; order Coleoptera; family Chrysomelidae; genus Gonioctena; species Gonioctena quinquepunctata. The sequence continues at coordinate 922,061 of JAFIRS010000023.1, read as the reverse complement.
TTGTAGTGGCATTTGGTTTGAGATTGACTTAGAGATCCGCAGGTTTTGACCATTTATGGTCATTCCCACTGGATTTTCCTTGTCAACCCCGTTATCCAGCGATACCACTTGGAGGTAGCCACCTAAGTTTCCGCAACCCATCTTCATCTCTCGTAGGAGGTGAACATGTGTTGACGCAAACTACTCGCCACTGGGTAGTTGGACACCTCACCAGTTTTTTAGTATTGCAATCCTAAGCACATGATTTTTCATGTCACAGAGGGTGTGTAGCAATATGACCACAGCACTGCCTAAAAAAACTAAGAACTGATTCAGTGCCAATTTCAGTTGTGATATTTCTTATTGATGGACTCCTGAGAAATGAAAGAGTACTCTATACTGAAAATTTATATACCAGCACAACCCTTGCCAGAAAACTGTTGGACAAATCGACTAACTAGTTGGCACTTTATGACGTAATAGGAAGTATACTCCCAAAACTGTGGTATATGCTAAAATGAAAAAAGGCGAACTGATTGGATTACAGACTAAAGATGAATTATGCGTGATGAAATGAGAGGACAAGAGAGACATACTGTTTCTTAGTACTCTACCTACGGATACATAAGAAGAGATTGGGCATCGTGAATGAAGGAAGAAGAAACCTTCTGCGATTGTGGCATATGATGGGACCAAATCATGCCAAAATTCATTGATGTCTCAGACCGAATGTCATCATATTCATCAGCGGTACCACGTTTAATCAAGTGGTACAGAAAGGTGGCGATGGAAGTTATATTCGGTACATCTGTAACCAATCTAATTCTTTTATAACATGATACATGAAGGCAAAATAAGTATAACATAGTTTCGGAAAAACTTCTGTTGTCAAGATAATCACTGAACATACTCGAGATTTCCAGGAAAAATGGCAAAGATAATCGTATTAGTTGCAAGAACTGCTACAAAATATTTAGCAGGAAACAAAGGAGATCCTGCACTCCACCTACAGTGGTGCATGTCCTGATACTCCCCATTTAAGTATTTACTGATTTTTCATTTCACATCAGTGCGAAATTGATTAATTTCCATCCATGTATTTCTCGACAATATATTCAGTGTTTCTGTCATATTTTATCACAACCAACATTACATAATAAAAGATTTACCACATATATTATTTTGTAAATTTATTACTTTTCGATAAACAAAAATGAATCTCTGCAAATGACTTCATTCAAAAGGTATTTCTAATATAGGTAGTTGCCGGCTTTGTGTAGCACCACACTTTGTGTAGCATATCGATAGGTCGAAATTTGTGAGATTATTTCCCCATAGGACTTTTTTCTGTAAAGAATCCGTTGAAAATAACTGCCATATATGATGAAATAACAATTATTCCCAAATCGATAAAAATTGGAAAACTGAAATTTGGATGGAAAATAAGAACGGTGATCTGAAAACTCAACTTTTGAAGGCATGAAAACCACCTTGGGAAAGTGGGTAGTGTGACAAAAAGTGACAAGGAGTGGGTTAGTAAAGAAAGGAGTTATTCAAATAAAAAATATTCAAATTTTGTATTGATTGCACTAGAGATTTTTCATTAATAATTTTATCTAAATTATAATTATCAAAATACCACCAGCAAATTAACAAAAATTTTCACCTACTTGAAAATTGAGAGAGACTATAACAGTATTCCACTGTAATGACGAGTGTATAATGCCACTTATTATTACAAGCTTTCATTGAATTTGTTTGTATGTTTAGTTCAAATCTCTCAAGTGAATTTGGACTAACTTCTATTGTCCGATTAACTTGAAATTTGTCAGGTGTTCATAAATCCGGTGAAAATGCATTATGGAATTTTTGCTAGAAACGGGAAACGGGAGAAAACGAAAAAAACGGCTCCAATATGGCGGACGAATTTTGTGATTATGGTTGGATTCTATTAAAAATTGGTATGTGGGGGGTTCACGTTTTATTTGTCGAAATTCAGGAATTCAAGATGGCGGCTCTAATATGGCGACGAGTATTGTGGTTATAGCCCGATTCCAATAAAAATTGGTATGTAGGAGTTTTTGTCAAAATCCACGAATTCAATATAGAGGCTCCAAGATGGCGACGACTTCTGTTATTAGAGCCCGATTCCATTCAAAATTGGTGTATGGTGTTTTTTGGGGTCGGACATCATGATGTTTTCGTCAAAATTCATGAATTTAAGATGACGGCTCCAAGATGGCGACGTGTTTTGTTATTATCGCCAGATTCCATTCAAAATTGATATGTGGGATTTTTTTTTATTGAAGATTATCAATTTTTGTAAGAATTCCGTAAGATGGGGGATTTTATAAATGACCAAAAATAATTGAATAAAAAGTATTAAAAAAATTAGACAAGCTTTTATACGAATGAACTAAGAAGGAAAAAATAATTTTCACCTAGGCATTCTGTGAGTAACGGATTAAAAGCTTCCGCGAATATAAGAGATATTCTTGCACGGCAAGATTTGAATCTGCTACCCACAGAAAAACCTTGTTCAAACAATTAAAGAAATAATTTTTTCCTCGTAGTGCATTTGTCTAAAAATTTAATAATTTTCATAACGAATCAAAGTAGTTTAAGTTCCAAAATAATACGTTCGTTTTGTCAAATTTGTCAAAATTTTTTGAACCGCGAAATAGAAAAGTTTTGGCGAGGAATATTTTTCTAATATTTTTTTTCTGGCTTATTGAGGACGTAAAAATATCAATGGAAATATCTGTTTATTTTATGATGCACTATTACTGTTAGTGGTTATGCAAGTTGTTAGATCACACTCTATGTATATATATATATATATATATATATATTTATATATTCATATATATATTATTATGTTATGAAAAACCAGTTATATATTTTAAAAGGAAAAAAGGAAACAATTTCATGAAAAACCCACAAAAAGAATAATTACTTAATAGCTATTAGTTCAAGAGATATTGTTTAAACATATTTTGAAATTATATTTCCTTCATGAAGCCTCTGTATAATATTCATAGATAAAAATATTCAAATACTATAATACAATCAATTTCATACACTGTCATAATGAGTACAACCCATAACTATTCAAAAGACAAAAAGAAAGGTCTAGATTTACAAAATCATCCTGAATAAAATGTGATAAACAAAATTATAAGCTTGAAACATACAGTATATGAAATTGTAAGTAACTAAAAATAGCCAATGGGAGAACAACAAACTTCTTGATGACAATAGCCAATCAGGGAACAGTATGGCCAAATGTAAGATTTGAAATTGTGAGAAAATAAGAGCGGAAAAGTGTCAGAGACAATTATGATTGAATATTGTAAATGGTCTGTAAGAAAGGAAACATAGTTTTATTTATAAGTTTTGACAAATAACCCCAAACAGTGAAAATGTGAGAACATAGTGCGCGAATTCAAAAATTCAAATCAAAAGGAATGAGGAAAAATGGTATCCAAGTGACGGAGAAATCAAAGCCAATGGAGATCGAAAATAATTTGGAAAAGAATGCCAAGTTTTGTTAGGAGGATAAGAAAAATTCAATAATTTCAATAATTATAAGCAGCAAACTACATTACCTTGTATGTACTCCATATACAAGTATTCCAAAGCAGATTTCTGGATTTGTATGGTTCCCTCTTTGGTATTAGAGTTCCTGAGAGCATTGGATTGAAAGGGGATCCAAATTCTGGTTGTGTATTGAACAGCGACAGTTCCAGCGTCAGGTATAAACTATTTAAGAAATTTTCACTTTCAAGGTAGAAGTGAGGTTGTGTCTATTTATCCATGACCTGTTTCTCATGATTATCCATGGAAATTTGTAGATTGACCATAGAATGAGTTATCTATCGTAGGCCAGGTTAATTTAAGTTTTTCCTGAATAAAGGAAATAATTGCTTATTGATACTTTGTCGTTTGTTTTCCACAATTATCAGCAATCATACTCATAAACATTGAATAGATTGAGATTTGACATCAAGCAGTGGCTAGTGGCTCAATTGCCTGAACCGGCTATCTGAGACGAGAGGCGTACCAACTGAGTTTAGTCGTGGTAAGAAAAGTGATAACAATTGGCAGCAACGTGACGAGAGAACAGTGACGTTAGCTAGCAATTATTATTACATCTCTATATATCATACAGAGCGAAAATAATTATCTATCAATATTTCATAACAAAAAGCTAATATCATAACAACTATTGTGTTTACAATTACATTACATAATAATGATATATATATATATTTATATATATATATATTTATATATATATATATATATATATATATATACTCCCAAACCAAAAACGTTCATTAAAACACTGCTATTGCTTCGTGATAAGATATTTTTTTTTTATTAAAATATGTTTCTTAGTGAGTTTTCATATATCTTCATATAATTATCAAGGAACCTGCATATATATTATCAATAGAACAGATAAATTATAGTTCAGAACATTATGGATGACACAATACCAACATTACAAAATGTGAAAGTAGATATTGACAAGACACTTTTTTCTTATTTTCGAATAGGAGAATTTGATTTAAAATTTGCCATTCTATTTTTACCCTTCAAAATTGTGGATTCAACCGATTTTTTTCCCATTCACTGATTAAAATCGAAGTCACTAATAGAACTCCCATAACTGCCCTTTCAAATATGTCGGTAGGGTTGACAGATGCCTCTTACCCACATCTGACATGTTTACTTGATTCTGTACATAATATTGACTTAGGCACACTAATTTCTTCAAATAAACTTGGGACTACATTTGGTCGGTAGCTGAAATGTATTTGATTTTCTTGGGGCTCTAAAATGAAGAGTCAACAAAGTGTCCAGAATGATATCACAAAATAAGTTATTACCATTGTAAATTCGGAAAACTATTGGCCCAGTAGAAAATGGATGATCTTCCATATGTTTGGATTTTTATATAATATTTCTGAAACTTGTTATAACTCAATTGATCCAAGTAATTGTCTATGATTGAACACATTTCCGGAAAATAGTGCTTTTTATTCATATGATCGTTGATTATTTTTTAAACTACCCAGCAATATGCCCATTGTCGGCTTCTTACCCCACGTCCATTTGTTGATCCAGTCCATATATTGTACGCCTGGTTCTTTTAATGAAACAATACTCCATCAATTGTTCTGGTTTCACCTTTCGATAGCTTTTATTGATTATTCTTCACTTCCGACCTTGGAGCGTTGTCGCTTTCTTATTGAAAACATTAAACAAAAAAGTTTGTTTTGCGAACAAATATTTTTCGAAGAACGTTATGTGAAAGTCAGTCGATATAAAAAAAATATTAGAGTGGAAATCGTCATGGATGTTATCGAGACATTATCAGATATTTTTGTTTCAACCTATCTCCACATCAAAATGGAGGTAGAGTAACGGAATCATTTCCTCAATAAGGCTAGTCCATAATGCATTGTCACCAGTAAATATTTTTAATCTAGACGAATCAGTTTGATATGGATCAATATCTTGTCGAGAGTTTTTTCCCTTTCTTATTTCAGTTTTTTCCTACCTTCCTGAGCATAAACTCTGAACTGAAATCTGAGAATATTTCATACACGCAAAATTTTATGAAAAACATTCGGAAAATATTATAGCGCAACTCATTAATGGAAATGGTCGAAGAATGTATCCCCAAATACAAGAAATATCAAACGAGGAGAAATCCTTCTCCATGAAGAAACTCAAAATATTTATTATTGTTTTTCCTTCATTCTTCATTTATTTTCCAATCTTTGGTAATTATTTGCGGAAATAACATCGGGGATGGGCCTTGGGCAAGACTCTATGAATTTTTTTTGTAACTCCTCTCGATTTTTGTTTTGAATCTATAAATCTTCTGTTTCAATTGTTCCAGCCAGTTTCGCAGTTTCCGCAAAACTCGAAACAAAGTATTCATTGGGTAATGTATCTGAGGGATCCAGATGTTGATGGATTATTCGAAAGAACTTGAAATAGGCGATATCCATGATTTTATTAAAAAAACAGCCCATAATCCAAAGTGATGTTCTCTTCCATTCAGTTCGTTGAAATTCATGATCTCCTATAACTGTTACTAGAGTCAAGTCTAACCCGGGGGCTCTTACTCTTTGGACATCAAATAAGTGGGCACAGCCATTCACGAATTTATAATTTTGACTGGATAAAGACTATAGATCTAGTTCTTTCCATGATGATGGTTCTCAAAAATGGCCGAGAAGAGAGTTTCGAATCTGAATTTGGCAAAATGTTAATTTTATAGATGGTGCAGCTTCCACTACCCCGTATGGATTGGTAAGTAGCCCATCACTCCAAGGGGTGCCTGGGACGTTTGAAGTACGAAGGAACGTCTATGTTATAATCAGTAGCTTTCCTCACCAGACTGTTCTCGTGGGTTATTGCGCAATCAATACTTTCCGATTGCGGTCTCTGTAATACTCCTGATGGAGGCAGGTTCAAGTCGTCGAGAATCCGATCGTTCAGCATTTACCATGGAGCGTTCGGAATCATCCGCATGACTTTAATTTGCGCCCATTTCAGAATGCGAATGCTAGTCCTGCAGGTTTGGCACCAGGCTGCTGAGGCGTAAAAAATGACAGGCCTGAACATAATTTTATGAATCAGAACTTTGTTCTTCAGGGAGAGTTCACTTCTTCTGTCAATGAGTGGATATAAAGTGCGGATCTTCTTTGCAATGTTGTCCATAATGATTTTGACGTGTGGTCTCCAGTTACTTCCAGGTACTTGACCTGTTCCGACCATTCTATTTCCCTTTCCAGAGACAGACACTTTCCTCTCCGGGTTGTTTCTCTCACGTTCCATCGAAATCACCTGCGTTTTGTCAGGATTCTACTTTATCTTCGACTCCAGGTACCAATGCAGGAGGTCGTTCACTTCATTCTGCAAGTAAACGACACCCATCAGGTGGTTGGCTGAAGAAGACAGCAATAAGAATATTTTCACAAGTTGACTCCTTGGAATATCAGATGTATAGAGGGCGTATAATAAGGGAGATAACGCTACCCCCTGAGGAACGCCGGTTCCGAAAGAAAATTTCCGACCTTTATCTGAAATATCCTACCCATGAAAAACGACTTGATCCACTTGACCAGGCTCCGTGACAGGTGGAAGTCAATCAGTTTGGACAGTAAGCCCTCATGCCAAACTCAATTTTGTTTACTGATATTTAACAGTATTATATGGACACTGTTAATTACATCCAAAGATGTTATGGCATCTTGCACCAGCGTGAAATGAGCACGCCTAAATCCGAACTGCTCATTTGGTAGAACATTTATTTCCCTCCACTTCTTCGTCAAGCCTTTCCAGAACGACTTTTTCAGCCAACTGAACTGCAAAGCAGACTAATCTTATGGGGAAGGTCAGGTTTTGTACCTCCTTTGGAATCATAACCACGATGACACGCTTCCATCTTCGAGATAATCTTTTGAGGCTCAGAGAATTATTGATTATTTCAAAAGTGCTGCACCTGGTATTCCATGAAATAGTTATCCATACGATTAGTAATTCCGTCATAACCAGGTGCTTTTTTAACCGACGAAATAAAAAAGGAGGACGTTCTCTAGTCGACGCGTATATTTTTTTTATATATGACCACGCATAACTTTTTACAGAGTTGTTCGATTTCGATGATTCTTTGGGTTGGTTTAATTTAAAAAAAAACCCCTAAGGGTAGCAAAATGAGGATATTGATCTCTCTGAATTTTGTTAGCTAACGATTCTATCAGGCATAACTTTGTACTGGGTTGTCCGATTTGGATGATTCTTCTTTCATTGAATAGCGTATACCTCAAAGTTGATCATATTTGAGATGGAATAATCCACCCCTATGGGTAGAAAAATGGGGATGATTGATTTTTCACTCGTGAACATTGGCACACATATGTAGTTGACATTGACAGATTGCTATTGTCATTATTTTTGTTCTCCTACATCCATTACAATTATAACATTCTATGAGAGGATGGAATTATATAAGAGGTGCTGGAATGCATAACTTTGTACTGGGTTGTCCGATTTGGAGGATTCTTTTTTTATCAGATAGTGTATACCTCATAGTTGATCATATTTGGGATGGATTAATCCACCCCTATGGGTAGAACAATTGGGAATGATTGATTTTTTACTTGTGAACATTGGCACATATATGTAGTTGACATTGACAGATTGCTATTGTCATTATTTTTGTTCTCCTACATCCGTCACAATTATAACATTCTATGAAAGGATGGAATCATAGAAAAAGTGCTGGAATGAACTAACCAGAACTATCAAAAATAATTTATATTATATAACACCAAATAATTTAAGTAGATACTCATTATTTAACTGTTAATGGTAAGGTGGGTGGGTGAGTAAGTATTTTCGAAGTAATCAAAAATCAAATAGGAGGTGGGTAAGTAAGTATTTTGGAAGTAATAAAAATTTAATTGGTAGTGATTAGTAGATTTCAGCCACAAAAAATTAAAAATAAAAACCGACGAAAAACGGAACTGAAAAGCAAAAAATAAAATGAACTTCCTTAGTCTTACTAACTAAGCTCCTAAACTAATGTAAGTAACTAATTTCGAGTCGGCGCCAAACAAACAATCAACGAAGATCATTGAATTACTTCAAAAAAATTATCAAAATGTCACCGCGCATCTCGATGCCATCATTTTACGCTTTACCTGTTCCATTTGCTTGCTTGTTTGGCGCCGACTCAAAATTAGTTACTTACGTTAGTTTAGGAGCTTATTTATTGGGACTAAAAGATTTATTTTATAATTTTTGCTTTTCAGTTCAGTTTTTCGTCGGTTTCATTTTTCGTTAAAAAGTTTTTGAGGATTCGATCCTTCAATATGTGCCTTACGTTCATCAATCGATGCCGGACGAATGACATCATGATTGGATTCTCTTAAAGTACGACGAACTCGATCTTCCAGCAAAAGTTCACGATTCAAATCATCATCTAGATGCTCATTCAATCTGAATTGCCTTTCCATCGACTCTGCAAAGGCTTGAGCTTTGGACTCAGGGTCAGGGCCATACCGCCTCACCATAAATGGGGGGAAAACCGGACTTTTTTTTTAAATTCTGATGAAGTTTTTCCTAAATTCTGAAATGTTTTCTCTAACCTCCCCATTCAGTTCGTTAGCTCGGAATCTATCTGCAGGGAACAGACTCCTTTGATAAGTCCTCTTTGCTCAATTTCGTTCACGATGAGATATTTGATACGTCGAGAACATTAATCATGAAACTTAGGAACCGGTTTTCTGCAGGAGGAATCCTCCAAAGCAATTGTTGATGGTGAGTTCGTAATGCGGTAGCGGTCTCATCCAACTCAAGTGGAAAATCCATTCTCTCAGGAGCACAGTAAGCTATCTCCAGGAGTGAACTGAACTTCTCCCAATCCACTTTTGTACACAGACGATCTGTTAGGGGCGGTGGATCACCCCCAAGAGATAAAATCACCGGGTTGTGATCAGATCCCAACTCGGAGAAAACGTGGATGTCCCAGTTCCATGTGATGTTCCTGGACAGAGCAAAGTCAAGTACATCGGGCCTAAGGTGACCAAAATGCGTGGCTCACCTGGGGCCAACACCTGGTATTCATACCTGTCACAGTATTGCCACTGTCACCTGAGATTCATGTTGGTAATACACCTCCATTGTGTGTGCAGATCGCCCATGACCAAACTAGGTTGATTTGTTTCCATCAAGAGTGTATCAAGCGGAGGGTTTCAATTGTTCGGATGGTTGTAAGCACTGATTATACGCATTGGACAGTTCGTTAAAATTCAGAAAGAAAAATAGAGAAAATATCTACCTCAAATAAACCTATAACCCTTTATATTTACATTCAAGTGATTTTTTCCTTTTCTGCAACTATGACCACTCCTCAAATGGACAGTTATACTCATCAGTATGTCGAATAATACTGTTTTTTACGGCTATAATACAAAACTGCATTCTTAAAACTGTTTTTGATTAAACAATGAAGTACATTGTATGTTTCCAATTTCATTTCCTTATCTGATAACACAATGAAGTCATTGTGTTATTGTTGGTCATTAAATCACGTCTCCTATGAATAGCAAGTAGAACTTAAGACATCTGTCAATTCAGTTTCATCAAAACTTGTCAAAGTTTAAAGGTATGATGAGCAGTGAAATTGACGAACTACCTCCTCCAGACATAATTGCAGCCGCAAATTAGGCATGTATAAACTTGATTCCGGAAGATCAAAGAAATATGGAAAAGCCAAAATCCTTCACATATTGGCAAAGGAAGGTCACCGCGTCAACTTTAGAAAATGTATTACTTGCATACTTGATCAATTGAAGTTCACGTTTCTGTTGTAAATTAATTTCGCTATTTTATGTTAAAGCCGTAGAAAAAGTATGGTGTATAACTCACACGGAATCTTCATTTCCCACTCGTATGATTTGCAGCACTCGCCTACGGCTCATGCTGCAAACATCATACTCGTGGGAAATGAGTATCATTCCATGCTTGTTAAACAATATACTATTTTCTAACGAGTATAGAGTGTTCGTTGATGTACACCTTAGATCATATATGCTACGCTAGATACGGCACCCAGTTTATTGTTTTGGTAGGTACGGGGAGGATCAGCGTACTCAAGCTTTTGACAGTTACACGCGGTACTGGCTATTACGTATAGTACACCACCGTCCCTTCTCATCTGTACCCCTCTAATACCAAACAAAAAATACAGAATGCCGTATCTATCGTGGCATATATGATCTAAGACGTACACCCTCATTTTGATAGTATTTTCCAAAAACAAGAATTTGTTCAGAAATAATACCTAACCAGATCACAATCCCCTGAAGATATTTCAATGCTAGGATATTCCGAAACATCGCTCAATTGGACACAGAATGATTCAAACTTAAAATTTTGTGTTCTGAATAATGAGCAAATACATTACACAGGAATCAATCACAATGAAAAATAAGTTGGACAGTTATATTTCATTTCACGAATATAAAATTTCTGAATGTGCTCGCAATCAAATATGGTAAATACGAAATAAATATTCAAATATAACACAAGCGACAAAATATATTTCATAAATATTAATCGACATGTGAAAATAAATTTGATGGTTTATTGGAATGGCATTTTTGGGCTGTGTTATAATAAATACACTCCAATCATTATTTGTTGTAATTGTATGAAAAGGATGGAATAAACAAATATAATAAATAATCATCAATTATGGAATCGGCAGTTAAACTAATTCATTGGAATTTATAATGAAATAACACAAATTACATGATTTGTTGGAAATAATGAAACATTTGTAGATTTGTACCGAAATTTTCCTCAAGATTGTATTGAATTGTATGGTCTTGATTTCTGTTCAACATCGTCCATTTTCTGCTAGCAAACAATAGCGCCTCACAGGAAACATTCGAATTTATCCCTCAACCTGCCCGGGTTTGAAGGTTATACAGTGTGTATCACTTCTCATAGAAACATCCCCGTATCTTCCGTAATTATTGGAGTAGAATTGTATAATTTCCACGATCGGCAGATATACTGGGGTTGAGTCTAAATTGAAGGTTGACCTGAGTGAAATTTACTGCGCGCCAAAAGCGATGGAAATAGAGGTTTTTGCGAAAAATAATATCAGGGGGCAAGATAGGCTCAAAATTCTTATGGATTCGTAATCAGGACATCAACTTTAGTACCAATCCATATTTTCGCTGTTAAATTTTCAGTTCTGAAAAATCCGAATTTGTCTCACTTCCCTTGGAAACGCCCCCGTAACTTCAGTAATTATTGGAGAATAATTCTGTAATTTTCACGATCGTTGAATATACCGAGGATTAGTCCAAATCTCTTCTGTTTGACATAAACTGCACGACAGGGGCGATGGATAGAACGATTTTTGCAGAGTTTATAACTGTAGAACGTGATATCGACTGATAATTATCACTGATGCAGTATTGTTGAGAAATATTTTTCACATTGAGTTTCTCTAGCCGTTTTTCCTTTAATGAATAATAATGAACAGAAACTCAATGTTTTTGTACTCCCCTCTGAAAGCTCAGCAAATTTGACTTCAGATATTATTAAGACTTTTTCCCTGTATATCTACCTGTTACGATAGATATGGGGGTGCTACCCTAGATGCGGGAAAATTCAAATTTTTCTGAACTGACAAATCCTGCTTTTTCCGACTGAGACATTTTGTAACAAATCAGGAGCAAAATCTACTATTAAACCACTTACCAAGAATTGGAGGTTAGAGTCCCAACTTCTCACTTCACAGTGAGAAGGCCGAATTTTGCAAGACATCCACTTCAAACTGACCGCAGAACATTCCTGGACTCGTGTGAGTGCAAGAAATACTTATAACAGGTATTTATTTCCATAAACTCAATCAAGTGGGAATATTCATCGAACTATCACATTTTCGGTTTGATTACAAAAAACACATTATTTCGAGTAAAAATTATTAAAAAGACTGAGAATAACCTATAAATATTTATTTTGGAATATATCTGAGCTGGAAAAAGGTAAAAAAAAGGAGACGTGAAATGTACAGGAAAAAAAGGTAACAAGCATCATAGCCGGAGTTTTCTTCTGTTATGATTAGTATATGTTACAAAAATTTAAATAAATAATATATATATATATATATATATATATATATATATATATATATATATATATATATATATATATATATATATATATATATATATATCATTATATATATAATTCTACTGTACGTATGTTGTCACTGATCTCCTCCTAAACGACTCGACCGATTTGAATGAATTTTTGTGTATGCGTTTGGGTGGCGCCCTGGATGGTTAAGATTCACAAATCATCCCTCTAAATGTTAGATCCCTTGATTTTTTTTTTATTTTTTTGACAAAATTTTTGGTTTTTATTTTTTTATGGTACAGCATTCAAAAATACATACAACCCTGAATTTTCACCCTTCTACGATCAACCCCTATTTTTTTGGCAAAATTTTCATTTTTATGTTGTCATGAAAAATTCATATTACTCTCAATTTTCACCCTTCTACGATCAACCCCTATTTTATTTTTTTTATAAGAGGAAAATGGGATAACGGGATAACGGGAATAACGGAATAACGGGAAAACGGGATAACGGGATGACAGGATAAGGGAATAACGGGAAAACGGAATCACGGGATCAATAAAAAACGGGATAACGGGAATAACGGGATAACGGAAAAACGGGAAAACGGGATGACAAGATAAGGGGATAAGGGGAAAACGAGATGAAAAAAAAATGGGATACCAGGAAAACAGGATAACGGGAATAACGGGATAACGAAAAAACTGGATGACAGGATAAGGGGATAACAGGAAAACGGGATAACGAGGTAAAGACAAAAATTGGTAACAGGAAAATGGGATAACGGGATACGGGGGAAATTTTCGGGAAAAACATTTTAGGGAACATAGAAATTTGGACAGGACAACGTCTGTCGAGTCCGCTAGTTTATATATATATATATATATATATATATATATATATATATATATATATATATATATATATATATATATATATATATATATATATATATATATATATATATATATATATATATATATATATATATATATATACCGCAATCATTGCGGTGAGATTGCATTGCCCCAAACTATTATTTATAGGTAAGGTGGGAATATGAGGGGATAATATATGTTGATTACCTACCTACTATTCACCTTTTTGCTAATATGGTCAATGGAATTTTTGAATGATAGATACGAGTCCAAGAATGTACCTAAGAAAAACTTGTTATTTCTGGCATTATTAATTTAGAATTATCAAGTTGGCTTCGACTTTCACTATGAACTGCTACAGATACATCATCGGCATGTAGAACTAAGCTATTAACAAGAATGCCAGTGGACCCAATATGGATCCCTGTGGGACGCCTAAGTCGACGGTCGGGCTTCGTTGCGCTTCACGGTAATTGTCCTATGCCTCAATGGTTACATGAATCTCCTCAATATATTTCAACGAATGCCCAGAAAGTATAATTCAGTTTCTGTTTAATCTAGGTCCTGACAATCAAAGGCTTTTGTGAGGTCGAGAATATATTTGAAAATATATTCTACAAATTTGCACATGGCTGTTTTTGTCGATCTACCAGGGTGAAAGCCGTTTTGTGAATCTCTGATGATCATAAGATATTAAGCATGGCTCTTTCGATAACCTTGCTGATTACACTAGGTACAGTTATTTGCCTATAATCGAACTGAGAACTGAACTTACTTGCACAATGCCGAAAGACTGTGTGGAACTGGTACTGTTAACTGTCATTTATGTCCCTGCCAATGCCCATTTGAAGTACCTTAAAATATGCAATTTTTTCACATGACGTTATGGAGGGCACTTTATAACATAGTCCCAATCATTTATTCACTCTGAATTTTGAGAAACTGATTTATTATTCAATATCGAATATCGAATTTATTACGTGAAATAACAAATTGAACGTAGTAATTCATTGCTGGCTACCCTCACTTCACCGTGTACATTCGAATATTATTCAGAGATTAGAAAAGATCATACAGATGTGGAAAAAATCTGCTGCAATATACGATTCCCCAAGTGTTTGGATGTTGATTGGTGTCTATAGTCGACCAGCACAAGATATAACAAATATGCGCGGGGATAATCAAGTAGTGAACTGGACCACTTTTAATGTGTTCCCATTTCTCAGCTAGTTTCCGCTTCAAGGATTCGTAGGCTCAGTTCGGTCAGTGTGAAAATTTAAGTGTGGATATCTGTTCGGCTGGTCAGGAAAGATTCTACGACGCCGATGTTCCATTGCATGCGAGAAATTATTTGCTGCAATAAATGTAACAAATAATTATTTTCTGAAAATAAATGTTGTGGTCCTTTTCTGCTATAACGGCTTCGGAAATAAATTACATTCTACGATTTAAAAAACATAACGTAACTTGTGAAAAATAAACAAAAAAATTTCATTTTGAGAATTGAAAAACATAACGTTAACTTCTGAAAAATTAAGAATCCCCCACACCGGCGCGATATGACGGTAGCGGTAGCGATAGCGATACCGCAGCGTTACTAAGTTTCACTGCGGGATATGATTATGCTTACATCTGCGCGACGGCCTTCTCGCGGAATATCGCTCTGACACCGTTTTATTTTGACAACGCTGCGTGAACGGTTCCTACAGCAAATCGCCAAATTGTTTTGTGTTGTTGTGTTTGCGTTTGCATTGGCATTGCGTTGATGAGATTTAGAAATGTCTATGACAGAGAAGGTAATTACACATGTATAACAATATTTAATTTTTTATGATTTGGGTAATGAGGATTATAAAAATGTCTATATATCATATATGAAAATCTAAAATAAATAGGTACTTAGGAACTATTTGATTTGTTACTAGATTAAAAATTGAATGAATGCATGAACAAATATACAGTAGTACTTAATTTTCTTGTTGTTGTTTCAGTTGGGCATTCTCAATGCTTACCGGAATGCCACCGCCTATAATTCTTCGCAGGAAATAGCCTCTCGATGATTCCTTACTTCTTTTTTTATATCACGTTTAATCACGCTGAAATTTTTCTGACAGTTCTAACAACCATTAAAATTTTGTCATTTTGTGTCATATGAAACAATTTCACCCAATCATGTCAACATTACACTGATAATTGCATTCAGTGCAATTATCAATCACTATGACAACACGATTAGGTTTGACAACTTCATTCCAAAAAAATTTCAAAATGTCACGTTTTGGCAATGCGAATGTTCAAAGTATAAATGCGCTAATCGAAGAAAAAATTCCCAGAAATACAACCTACAGTCACAAATATATTGGGGAAATATTTATGGAATTTTGCTGCGAACGAGAATATGAATTAAATGAACATAAAAGCTTGGAAGAATTGGCGTTGATACTAAGAGATTGGGTGGTCAATATGAGAAAGAAATACGGGACCGAATTTAAAGGAGCAACGGTGAAGACAATGTGGAACGTTTCGTGCAAACTTTTGCAAGAAAAGTACTATAATGACTATAAAATTATGATTGACCCATTTAAACCAGCCAGAGATACCCGCGATGCAATCAGGAAGAAACTACAAGCAGATCCATGTAAACGTAAGTCCAGTTCAGTTTCGTTAAATTTGTCTGAGGTTAACAAAATAATATTGTTATGGGATGAAAATAGTCCTGGAGGTCTTATGCGTAATTTTTACGCTGCTGTGGAATTAGCTTGGCGAGTAGGAGACGCAGTTGCTTGTCTGGTTGATTTTCTCAAATCGAAAAAAAAAACGATGACTCTCCAACAAATCGCATTGAATACAGTCCGGTGTTCAGTAAAACGTGCCAAGGTGGTTCTAAAAGCTGTACAAGTAGTAAATGGTTGGTTTCCGATAGTGAAAGACAGAGCTGCCCTGTACGTCTTTTTCATAAACTGATATCAAAACGAGGCGACAATATTACCTCACCACGACTGTTCTTAAAACCAAATCGACACTGGAAAAATTAAACTGACAAATGGTACGATAATGTACCTGTTGGAAGAAATACAATAAATGGATGGACTGAATCTGCTGCTGAGGCAATTGGCTTGAATGTAAAGGACAAAAAAATAACAAATCACTCGAATAGATCAACTGCTGTTAGCGAATTGGCAAAAAGTGGTGTAGAAGAATAACAATTGCTGAAAATTACTGGTCATAGCATTCAAAATTCTATAAAACCATACCTAAATTTCGAAACAAGAACACCACAACAAGATCATAAATATTATGCGTGGTGATAGATCTTCTATAGTAGAGAACAGCAACGAATCTAATGTTAAGTTGAATTTTAATAATTGTACTTTCACTGACTGTACTTTCAATTGATAAATAAATGTTTCATTGTGTTGAGTTATACATTTTTTCAAAAAAAAATCCGCCGAATATTTCCTCGGACATTGACAAATGCCTCATAATTTTATGACAAATTTCTCAAGCTGGTTCGAGCTCTCGATTGTCATAAATTATCTCGTCTATTTTCAATGTAACAGTAAGGTAAAATTCGAAAATATATGTAAAACGTTTGGGATTTCCGCGTAGTTCCGACATCAGAGTATGATTTCTCCATATTTTTTCTTTCTTTATTAATATCATGAGTCCATTTTCTTTTTTCGTTTGGGGAGAAAACTAAATAAGGACACAAGTTACATTACTTGATAAATAATACTTATCTCATTCGTCTTTGATCCTCAGCCAAAGCTAACATTTCTTCTTCATCAGAGGGAATTTTTCAAAAAAACTAGTACGTGACACTGTTTATCGCACCGCTAGCGAACTATTCGTACCGCGTTGGTGTGAACATAATAAAAAAAGTTCCTTCGATAAAATGCGATTTTAACGCCGAAGATACCGCTACCGCCATATCGCGCCGGTGTGGGGTATCCTTGAAGTAAAATTCAACTCAAAACAAAAAACTACGAAATTTTTATTTTCAATCGTTATGGGCTCACTACTAATGCGGGTGAGTACTTTTAGTAGACTGCGAGACTTCCTGGTACGTGAATGTGCTCGAAACAAAGAGTGCAGGAAAGGGAACAGTGGTCCAGTTGACTGATTGATTCTCCATTGCGTATATTTGCTATATTTTGTGCTGGTCGACTATAGACACCATCCAACATCCAAACACATTAAAAATCGTATATTGCGGCGATTTTATTCCACATCTGTATATGTGACATTTAACAATCGAGCAAATCCAGCCACATCTGTCATAGAATGTCGCGGCTATTTTTATTATTATAATAATGAACTTCTTAAAAACTTCCAGTGTTGTTCCTCTATATGAAGGTGGAGACTTAGAAAACCCTCCTTACTTTTGCCTAATATCTCGCATCCCAACAATAGCTAAGATCATAGAAAAATTGTGAAAAAAAGAATGAACGCATTTTTAATTACCCAAAATATGAATAGTGCAAATCAGTTTGGATTCCAGAGTAACAAAAGTACTCATGACGCTATTTCCTCCTTTTTGTATGAAGTTTATCGCGTCGGTGTTTTGTGATCTGTCGAAAGCTTTCGACTGTGTAGATCATGGTACATTGTTAAAAAAGCTACAAGTTTATGGCTTCAGGGGAAAAATACTGAGCTGGTTTCAATCATATTTGGCTGGTTGAGAACAGTTAGTGAAAACAACATCACACTCGCAAGAAATGAATATGAAATTTGGAGTCCCTCAAGGATCTGTGTTAGGTCCATTACTGTTTCTTTTATATGTTAATGATATTAATGTCCTCGATTCAATTGGAAAACTCACTTTTTTTGCGGATGATATAACCATCATGTGGCATAGCAAAGCCGTAGTAGACTTGAAAAATAATAACACATTGAATCCCAACAAAATTAAGGATTGGTGTGATGCTAACAAACTGTCATTCAATATTAAAAAACGAATTTTGTATCTTTCAAATGTGTCCTGACAACATATCATTGCACAACAAGGTGATTGAAAAGAAATATTGTACAACATTTTTAGGTCTCCTCCTAGACAACAAATTAAAATTTGAAGATCACGTTCATATTCTCAATAATAAAATAGAATCTGGATGTTACGCAGTGAGGGTTATTGCAAAAGAACTAGGATTTCAGCCAGCTAAGATGGCATACTATGCCTTAATGAATGCCCACCTTAGTATGGTATTCCATTTTGGAGACTGTGTAATGATAGCTTGCTGGGTTCAGTCGTACAAAAACGAGCTGTGAGAAATGTATTGAGCTATGCATACATTCTAGAGATTCTTGTAAAGAGCTTCTTAGACAACATAAAATACGTTGTTTCGATTTTATCATGGAAACTGTTTCTCTGATACACAAACATAAGTGCAAGTTTCTTGTAATCCGGGTTATCATGTTACACGTCAAACAAGTAATATCCTACTTAATCTCCCAATCTCAAAAACAAAACTAGTAAAGGACTCAATATACTATAATGGACGTAAAATGAATAATCATATACCCAAAGAGATGAGGGAGATTGTTCAATGTGATTACTTCAGACGTTCCCTGAAAGAACTATTCTCCTCCGGACCATATTATAGTATACAGAAGTTTTTTGAAGAGGATTTTCAGTAACAAGAAATAAAATAGGATATATTTAGGATTTATTGCTTGTTTTTCATCTCTAAATCTATCTTGCGGCATATTTTTTTCTATACGAAATGATAAATTTATACAGTCCCCTCGATTTTCCATCCTGTCATGTCACATTTTATATATTTTTTTATCAATATCAATATGTTTATATTTGTTTTGTTCTAACCTATATGTATACCATCATATCTCTTGAATCCCGACATTTTAAGTTTTATGTAAATGCTTTGTCTACAAAATTAATATTTTTTTTGGCAATAAAGTATATTTATTATTATTATTATTATTATTCAGTAATCGTAATATATGTCATGTGATAACTATAATTTGTTGAAACATCGTGATCTAAACTTACTTTTTATTCAAGTTAATATAATACTCCGAAAATATAATTGCTGATGTTGCAACATGTATATTTTTTTTTATTGTTTACTGTTTCCAAACAAGCAACGCGTAAGTAGTTAGGTCGTCGACAGATGGAAAATATACACAGTTGCCAAGTTAATAATTAGCCACACCACTATTTGCACTTCTCAATGAAAATGTTAATAATTATTAATGCTTCGTGAACTGGAAGCACTGGTTTATAGATACCAATTCTTAATAGTGAGTAAGGGAATGGAATTTGAATATGCTGATTAACTGAGTAGGCAAGAGATTATGAGTTTCTGAATTGGATTTCTTACTTAGGTATTGTATATACCTACTTATTTGGACCCTGAATCTATACAAAGTTCCTTACAAGTATTTTACCTCTAATTATGAGGTCGTAAATCGAAATCTAAGAATTATATTGAAACCTTTATGAGGTACAAATCATCATTATCCATGAACAGGAATCAAAAATAAATAATCCATAATCAACAAAGATAATACTTCAAGAATTTGAACAGACAGACAGACATGTTTACCTATGATATTATTAGGAAAGTGGAGAACAAGAGTTCATTCTGGCTAATCATATTTCTTGTGACGCTGTCAGGTGTCTTATTTATTTTATCAGCTAACAGGACATCGTGAGTATAACCAATTGAAATTACTCGCGCACTGACGTCACACGGTTTCCCGCCTCTTCTGATTGTTGGAATTCGGCAGTTCATTTTGACGTTTTCAATAATGTTCAACTCAATAAAATGATGAAGAACAAAATATAAAAATGAATACGAGTCACGTGACAATCCAATATTTCGAAAAATATTTTCTCGGAAAATGATTGGAAAGGCTCATTGCCTGTACTTTTCGATAAGCTACCTGTTAATCGCCGAGGAATAATGCCAGGAATTACCTCTTGGGGTAATTTGGTATTTCTAATGAATACCTTATGAAATAGCGGTAGGTAATTTGCTTTCACCCATTAAAATAGTAGGGGAAGTACGTACAAAACGGTGGAATGTTTTCTATTTCCTTCATAATTTCTTAATTTTTATATCTAGAACCGTAAATTTCTACAAACACAAACGTTGATCATTTATCTATTGATTAAAATCAACAATTATAACATGTAATTGAAGAATAATTAGTCTTGAACAGATATTAATGAAAAACCATTTTGTTCATTCTATACGGACAAATTGGAATCGGCATAATGAATGGTTTACTCCATAATTAAACGCATTTTGCACAAATAAACTTTTTACTTCTCAAGCAACGTAGCCAGCCTTATCCGGGTTTTGAGCGCGAAAACAGATTGTTGCATTAAATGCAAGCATAGTCATTATTTTCATCCTGCGACTCGGTCCCAAAAGGTTATTCGTCACTCACAGAATCAAATAGGATCTTCGTGATCTGTCTCTTTCTCTTATTAGGTGGATTTTTAGAAGCAGCCTCATTCTTTATTTCCTGCATGTTTGGAGTTTAAATTGGACGTTTAAATTGTGTGTGACTTTTGAGTTTTTGGTTTTCATTTGCTTGGCCACTGATGAATCTCCATTGTGGGACAGGTGATAAAACTTCCAAGAGGACAGCTAGCAAACCAAAAGATGGACCAGGGATATCTTCAAGTGGCAAGATCTCTTGTCTCAGGGACAAACTCACGGAATTGACTGTTGCAGGGTATTCAGATGAGTTATTGTCTGTTGAAGTCCTGGATGTTTCTTGTTCTATCGGTAAGTTTGTAGTCTTTGCAATGGCAAACACATACCCAGAAAATATATCTGGATTTACAGGCCAAAGCCAAGTGGTTTGAATGCCATGACATGCATTTTGAATAGTTACTGTCTTTCCATATGCCTCATTAAATAGGCTACTGATTCGGAAATGTATTACTACTCAACCTGGATAACCTTTTAACGATTTTAATATTTTTAACCGACGAAACCAAAAAGGAGGAGGTTCTCTAGTCGACCCGTATATTTTTGTTTCCATAATTTTTTTTATGTATGATCACGCATAACTTTTCACTGAGGCGTCCGATTTCGATAATTCTTTTTTCAGTGGATAGGGTGTACTTCGAAAGTGGTCCCATTTGAATTCAAAAGATGAAATCCACCCCTAAGGGTAGCAACATGAAGGATATTGATCACTCACCCTCTGAATTCTGGTCCATTAACCGATTCTATCAGGCATAACTTTGTACTGGGTTCTTCGATTTGGATGATTCTTTTTTCAATAGATAGGGTTCACCTTATATTTAGATTTCGAATGGAATTAAATACCCTTACGGGTAGAAAAATAGGGGATAATTGATTTTTCACTTATGAACATTGGCACACACATACGTAGTCGACAATGACAGATCGCTACTGACATTATTTCTGTTCCACATCCGTCAAAACCATTATATTCTATGAGAGGATGGAATGATATACGGAGAAATGAAATAAACTAACCAGAACAACAAAAATAATGCATATTACAACAAATAGTAAAAGTAGATAATCATATTATTTAACTGGTTAAAAGTTGAAGTAAGGTGGGTAAGTAAGTATTTTGGAAGTAATCAAAAAACAAACAAAATAAAAACTTTTTAACAAAAAATTTAACCGACGAAATACGGAACTGAAAAGTAAAAAGTAAAATAAACCTTCTCAGTCTCAGTAACTAAGCTCCTAAACTAATGTAAGTAACTGATTTTGAGTCGGCGCCAAACAAACAATCAACGAACATCAATAAATAACTTCAAAAAAATTATCAGAATGTCACCGCGCAACTCGATGCCATCATTTTACGCCTTACCTAATTCATTTGCTTGTTTGTTTGGCGCCGACTCAAAATTAGTTACTTGCATTAGTTCAGGAGCTTAGTTACTGAGACTAAGAAGGTTTTTTTTACTTTTTACTTTTTAGTTCCGTCTTCCGTCGGTTCAATTTTTTGTTGAAATTTTTTTTTTTATGGAAATTTGTTTCGGATGGTCCGTAAAAACACACATTAAGTGGTTGTAATCTGTGGGTGCAATGCGGTGGCAAACATATCATATCAATACCATGTGCTTTAACCATTTCAGGAATACTTCTGTAGTCGTTCATCCCGACTCTTGAGCTATACCCAGAGTGCCAGCGGGAACTCCATCAAGAAATTCGTTCTGCATGTTTTCTTCTGCGAAATATCAGAACTGGTGGAAAGTGTGAACCACCAGCACTCATACAACAGACCACAGTGACATTGGAACCACGTTCGGCGCTGGTGATACCAGTTTTTTTGTGGTTTCTGGACCGTAGACAGGCCTGATTCATCCGCAATGTATATTCTATGGGGCGCAGTACTGCGAGTACAATCCAGTGAATCTTGATAAATTCTGAAAACATTGATCATCTGGGCTCTAGCCGCAGATGTGGCTTCTGGTTCGCGCAACGAAATGTCTTTGTTCCGTCTAAGGAAACCATCCAACCATTTTTGGCCAGCTCTTCTTTTTCTTTGTTCAAATTGTGTGAGAATCCAATTTTCTCTGCTAATTCAAACGCAAGCTCATGCAGATATGTTCGTGTCAAACCAAATAAACCTGTTTCTCAGAATTTTGAATGCTCTACAAACTGCCTTTCTATTTCAGGTGGAAAAGTTTGTTTATATCTTCCCAAACCTTTGAAATTTGGCATCAAAATTTCATTGTGATCTAAAGTGTGCCTTCGAAGTATACTCTGCGGAATGCCAAATATTGTAGCTGCTAAAAGCCTTGTTTTTGACCGCTGCTATGGCTTTCTTCATAGATTCTTCGCTCCAAAATTGTCGGTCTGTCGTTTTTTTGTGCTAGCGCGGCATGTTCTCATCCAAAAAATTCAATGAAAGAAGTATATAGTAGGAGTAGTAATAATAGAGAAAGTGAGTATTGTAATCAACCCTGCTACACAAGCCTACGTGGGCAAAATGGCATACCTATGCCGTTTCAGCCATAGTATACGAGGTGTTTCCTAACTACGGTACGGTGATTCGTTTGACAAAAAAGTTCCTATGAACATATGTCCGGAGTTGCTTCGTTTCTGAGATATAAAAAAAAAGGTATTTATAAAATATCCTGAATATCCTGAAACCGATGTGGTTGAAATGTGGTACAGCTATTTGAAGTAATAAGGCAATTATTTGGCCCCAAGTAGGTCCAGGGGCGTCTCAGTGGGCACCACAGCCAACAATACTGAGAAAAAAAAAGTATTTTTTTTGTAGTATTTTATTTTTTCAGATTAAACAACTGAAAATACAACTCTTTGGTCCCTGTGTTTTATTCATATCAAGCTTCGTTTTCGAGAAAAAAATACTTCAACTTATTCTACAAATTATCCATGGACAACATAAAATACAAACCTATAGTAAAAAATAAACAATTTCGACCTTAAAGTAAATGAGCAAAATGTCCACCGTCTGATAAAATACACGACTGCAATCGATGTGTCATTGATTGTCTGACACGTTCAGAAATACCTGGAGTATTCCTTATGACATTGCAATTGTCACTTATTCGATTCCTCAAGTCATTCACATCTAGTATAGGGGTTTCATAAACGAGAGCCTTCAGATGACCCCATAAATAGAAATCTAGAGGATTTATATCAGGACTGCGAGCGATTAGGATAGGTGATGTCGAGATGCTGACGAGCAAGAACACTAAATGAGCTGGAGCTCCGTCGTGCATAAACCACATGTTGCCTCTTACAAGTACGGGTACTTCTTCCAACAAAATGGGTAAATGATTCCGCAAAAAAGCCGTGTAGGATGGACCTGATAATCTTGCTGGTAAAAAAAGGGTCCAATTAGGTAGTTACCAAAAATTCCTACCCAAAAGTTCAGCGAAAATCGTTGCTGAAAATGACTTTCTCTAATAATGTGGGGATTTTCGTCGGCCCAGAAATGGTTATTGTGAAAGTTCATAATAGAATCCCGTGAAAAATTTGCCTCGTCCGTAAATAAAATATTTGGTAAAAAATTATTATTATGTGCCATCGTATGAATCAACCATCTGCAAAACATTAATCTTGGGTGAAAATCCCTAGGCAGTAGAGCTTGGACCCGCTGTATGTGATATGGGTATAGGAGGTTTCTTTTTAGAACTTTCCAAACGGTTTTTGGGCTTACTTCAACCTGCAGTGCAATCTTCCTGGTACTATTTGAGGGATCTTCTTCTATCGCATCAAGTATAGCTTCTTCTAGTTCAGGCGTTGTTACAGTTTCTGGTCTTCCACCACTTACATTTTTATTAAAACTTCCAGTTTCACATAATCTTGCATGTAGCGT
The DNA here is from genome assembly GCA_018342105.1 of Gonioctena quinquepunctata. Taxonomy (NCBI): domain Eukaryota; kingdom Metazoa; phylum Arthropoda; class Insecta; order Coleoptera; family Chrysomelidae; genus Gonioctena; species Gonioctena quinquepunctata. The sequence continues at coordinate 897,204 of JAFIRS010000023.1, read as the reverse complement.
TCTAAATGTTTCAGCACATGAAATTACTCTGTTAAGATCCGTGCTTCTTCCGCATTTCCATTTGCTAATCCATAAATGAAGTGCATGTCAGCCATTTCAGCGTTAGTAAAAGTATTCATGATGGAATCACTGCTAATTGACAACTCTGACTTTTACGGATATGACAATACTATCACTGTCAGCTAGTCTCCATAGCAGGTAATCATGATTGTAGAGTGCATAAATTTTTTTTGTTCTCGAAAACTAAGCTAAATATGAAAAAAACACAGGAGGCCAAAAAGTTGTATTTTTACCACGCTTATAAAAAACTTTTTAGAACCCACGCTTATATTCAAATGCACTGAAGAGGAGAAAATATTTTTTTTCCCAGTATTGTTGGCTGTGGTGCCCACTGAGACGCCACTGGACCTACTTGGGGCCAAATAATTGCCTTATTACTTCAAATAGCTGTACCACATTTCAACCACATCGGTTTCAGGATATTTAGGATATTTTATAAATACCTTTTTTTTATACTTCAACGCCCTGTATCTCAGAAACGAAGCAACTCCGGACATATGTTCACAGGAACTTTTTTTTGTCAAATGACCTAACGAAACACCCCCTGAAGTTTCGTACCGTAATTAGAAAACACCCTGTATCTATGCCATTTTGTCTGTACGGGGTTTTTAATATTCAAAAGTCCAAAATAATATAACACCAAGGTTTTTCATCAAAACAATACACGAAAGTGAGAGCAACATGTTAAGGAATTGAATTGATACGTAACAATAAGGTTGCAAAGCAAATTACTTACTAAAAAGCTCGTTGTGGCGAAAATAAACTCGTAACGGCCGAAAATCTGTTCACAGTGACTGAGAAAAAATGGCTGCGTTAACAACGACATTATTTTGACAGTTCACTAATAGACAATAAAACCTGCCAGATTTGAAATGCAGCCGGTATGCTGTTTTACCCGTATATGCCATTTTGTACGTACTTCCCCTAGTTATTAGATTGTTTTGTATGGGCGAAAATTCCACAGTGATTTTATGATGTTTACTGGAATTCATAATCCGATCAGTGAAGTTTTTCACCAATTTGTTGATTGGGGAAATTTGTTAATTTAGGGAAACACCCTAGGAAGGGTTCAGTTAAACTGAAATATTCAAATGCGACAACATAATACTTCAAATTCATATATATGAAATATTCTCCTAATGAATATTTGAAATTCAAATGTATGGAATATAAATAAATGGGACAATTCCCCACACATCTATAAATAAACTATCGTCATTTATAAAAGAGTAACAGTAATTCAACTCGGGCCTCCTATCACAGCATCATTAAATTTTCTTTCAATGTTTGGAACATATGAATTCCACATAAGCCTAAATCAAATCGCCTGTCTCATATCCACATCGGAATGAAATGTAGTGTCGAATCGGATACACAGACAGGCGAGTCTCAAATGTTTATGTCCTCGTCGTGAAATAAGCTTGGTGTCGCTGACGTTTATGAGATATGGATGTATTTTCGCTTAGCCCGTTTTCGATCGTAAATTTCGAATATAAAATTTATGGTTTGGGGACTCAAATTCGTTTAGGAACTATTTATATTACATTCGGTACGGTACTCTGACTGGCTTCGAATGATTTTGAAATCACAAACCGGAAAAGGTTGGAAAACGGAAATTAATTGGTCCTCAACAAAATGTTTCCTTTCATCATGAGATTGAGTCGAAAACTCCATACATACGGTTTATATTAAGGGATTTTCGAAGGTGTTCCTTCCTTAAAACTTCTTGTAAAATTCACTAAGTTGTGAATCAAAGAGTTTTTCATTATTTGCAATCACTATGAGGAATACGGTTTGGTCATCTTCGATGGAATTTCTCAATATATAAAACTTTGAAAGGACTGGGAATTATTCCATTTAAATTTATTTCATTTATGTGGAATTCAAACATTTTTTGGAACGATGTTCCTCTACGCGGCTCGCGGTAGCTGTTGACTGGTAGAAAATGTAACCTAAGGGTAAAGCGTTATGCTCCCTCCATGCAACTTTCTCTCTCTCTCTCTCTCTCTATTTCTCTGTCTCTTTCTATAATACAGGGTGATTAAAAGTACTTTGACAAACTTCAGGAGATGATTCCTCACAATATTCTAATATGAATTGTCCGACTGAATATATGTCCGGAAACGCTTCGTTTCCAAGATACAGGGTGTTAATTTTTTTTTTAAATAACTTTCGAAATACTGACTTTAATTGTACGGAAATTGGTATTGAGAGGTTTTTTGGGGTGTCGAATTTGAACCTGAAGTAATTATTGCTCTTACTCATAGGGGGCGCCACCTACACGTTTTTTTCTTTTTTGAAAATTTCAAGTCGATTATTTGATTATCGATGCGTGTTGAAGTTATTACCTTTATTTTGCATTTTTCACAAGAATACTTAGGAAATGAATTTGACGTTTAAGTAAGTAGTTTTGGTTTTTTGTTCAGCGAAGATACATTCAGTCTTCTATTCATTGAATCTCGTACCCGCTCAAAAATTATTGGTGTGTTTCTTATTGTTTCACAGGCGTCTACTATTCGGTTTCTCAGATCTCCCTCGTTCGCTACTGTAGTTTTATAAACTAGTGAATCCAAATGTCCCCAAAAATAAAAATCTAGCGGGCTTAGATCTGGGGACCTTGGTGCCCACGCCTGGTTAGGTTCTTCTACACTCATACCGATCCATCGATTTGGATAGACAGTGTCGAGGAATTCCCTGGCTACAGCGCTAAAATGGGCCGGAGCCCCATCATGCATAAACCACATGCGGATACGAATTTCTAATGGTACATTCTGAAGTAGTCCCGGCAATTCATTTTCTAAAAAGTCTCTGTAAGTTGCGCCATTCAGTCGGAACGGAAGAAAGAAAGGACCTATCAAGTAATTATGAATTATTGCCGCCCATACATTTACAGAAAATTGATACTGATAATGTCTTTCACTAACTGCGTGCGGATTTTCCAGAGCCCAAACATGGTTGTGATAGCATTTCGGGAGAAGTTTGCCTCGTCCGTGAAGAGTACATATCTCAAAAATTGAGGATTTCCAGCCAATTTTCACAAAAACCACTGACACATAGTAATGCGTTGGGGTAAGTCTCGTGGCAAAAGAGCTTGTACCCTTTGATTATGGTATGGATTAAATTATTGATCGTGGATAATTCTCCAAATTGTGGACTGAGTAGAATTGAGAGCTTCAGCAATTATTCTTGTACTTGTTTCTGGATTCTCCTCGAGAGCGTTCAAAACAAATTCTTCCAATTCTGGGGTTCGGACTGCTCGTGGTCTTCCATTAATATCAGCTGCCCTCTTAAAGCTTCCTGTTTCTGCCAAACGACGGTGGAGACTGGTTAATGATGGAGCAGAAGGCAGTACTCGATTAAGAGATCGCTCCTGGTGAATATATCTCGCTTCACGCGCATTGCCATCCGCAAGGCCATTAACGAAATGCATATCGGCTAAATGAGCATTATTGTTTGAATAATCTTTTTTTTCAAAATTAGTGTTTTAAAACTTACAGAAACTTCAACATAACAACAAAACGTTTAACTGTCACATAATTACCAAAACTACTCACTCAAACGTCAAATTTATTTCCTAGGCTTTTTTGTGAAAAATGCAAAATAATGGTAATAACTTCAACACGCATCGATTATCAAATAATCGAATTGAAATTTTCAAGTCCAAATATCTAGAAAACGGTTGCTTATAGCGACATGTAACAAGTAGCTTTTTTATGTAGATATGATAGAGAAATTAATTTTTCTACTGAAAAATGTGCTAGAAGTACGCTCAAAAAAGTTATGAATCTTCAAAAAATAAAAAGATGTGCAGGTGGCGCCCCCTTCGAGTAAGAGCAATAATAACATCAGGTTCGATTTTGAAATCTCATAAAACCTCTCAATACCAATTTTAATTTGATTGAGGTCAGTATTTCGAAAGTTATTTAAAAAAAGGAAAATGAAAATTAAATTTTAACACCCTAGCTGTATCTTGGAAACGAAGCGTTTCCGGACATATATTCATCTGGATAATTCATATTAGATTATTGTGAGGAATAACCTCCTGAAGTTTGTCAAAGTACTTTTGAATCACCCTGTATACGAGTATATGTGACAACTACACTTGGTCCTGCCAGAATGAAATGTCAACGCATTCAATTCCTTATAGGGAAATGGAAAATGCAAAAATTGATGGAATAAGGGATTTTGAACTTACTACATACTGAGATTTGATATTTGAATTCAAATATACCTTTATAAATATATAAACTCCAAAGTGTTGAAAAAGTTAATTATAAGCCCCTAAGTTAACTTAAAAACAGAAAAGTGTAAGCTGAAATTGATCTAAATGCCTAAAAAGGATAACAATAGTGTTTCTAACACGATATCTGGCTATCGGATCACAGCAGGCTGTTGTGACCCTATATAACCGCTGAGAACAGGAATTTCAACGGTATTGTATTGCCAGATAGAAAAAGTAGGGTTAGGATTGCAAAACATAGTGAAAGTGTGAAGAAGAGTGATATTAAACCTAATAAAGACCGCCCGAGCGTGAATTAAGAAAAATCCACGATAAAAATTAAGGTTTTTTTGTAATATCCAACAGAAAACCACTATTTCCTCGGCTAAAGCCACGCTGGACATTGAACTACATCTGATGTAGTGATTCTTTAACAAATCTCATGGCGCATTTTTCGAGTTCACGCCAACACAACTATTCCGAAGGGAATTTGGTTTCGCAACCGATCGGCGATAAAAACCAAAATAAAATTTCACTAACTATGTGTTTTCTAAGGAGCATTTTTTCTAATTTATTAATTAAAGAGACTAGTGCGTACAGTAACGTATCAAGTAGCACACTTGCATAAGAAATTCGAACTGTGATTCTATCAAAAAATGTGCTGTAACCCAGGGCAGTGACATCAAAAGCCATGATTTTGGTTCAGAAAATATTGACTGACGCAAAAGATCTATAAAAAGAACAAAGTACCGAAATCCTGGTCAAAATTCTGCTCATCTATGTTTTTCTGCTACCATACTTCTCACCAAATACACTTGAAATATCAAGCAGTTTTCCAGATACAATTTTATCTAATACCAGTGGTGCACAGAGTACCCCTCTGCATGTCCGATTGGCACAAACTATTCATGAAATGACTCGTTCTGATTTGTTAGATTACGAACAGTCTTGGATTATTCAGAATGTATTTCCTTATACAGTTCTTGAGACAGTAGACGTCTTGCAGCAGACACACTATTTACATCTTCCAATGTAGTTATTCTAGGGTAATATCATATTTGCTAGGGGTTTTATTGCTCAAATTTTTTTGGAATTTTCGAGAAAGCATTCTGCCTGGAAATTTAATTGATTGCGATTTACGGTCTCATTATCTGATTAAACCACGAAAGCGGAGCTTGAATGGTTTAATCATTGCACGAGTTAAATTTACTAGAGAGACATTCTCATTTGTTAATAACTCAAAATGTCTGCCGTAAGGACAATGACCATCATTGACTCTCCAACTACGTATACAATGTCAGTGGTGGGAATTAGATACAAATATATATATTTTCAATGTTTTTTCTCTTTTTACCCTGAGAAGTGATAATTCGGTGTAGATATCATGATTTGAAGCAATTAATGATGGAATATAACCAATTCATGGCCCTAAATTCCCCAAGTCATATGGAATAGTAGATGATTCTGCTGAAGATACGAAAAACTGTATTTTGAAACGGTTACGTTACTATTTTCATCAAACTTGGAAATATTTCATCAAAATATCCTCGAATACTGATGAAATATCTTCAATTTTCATAGAATCTATGTCTGAAATGATGAAAATAACAAATTTAGATTGTATATCGAGAATGTTGTTCTTTATAAATAGAAATCTGACAAATCCTTTTTTCTTAATTTTTCAGACATTCTCATTTGTTAATAACTCGAAATGTCTGCCGTGAGAACAATGACCTTCACCGACTCCCCAACTACGTATAAAATGTCAGTGGTAGGAATTGAATACAAAAAAAGATATTTTAAATGTTTTTTCTCTCTTTACCCTAAGAAGTGATAATTCGGTGTAGATATCATGATTTGATGCTATGAATGATGGAATATAACCAATTCATGGACCTAAATTCCCTAATCTATATGGAAGAGTAGATGATTCTGCTGAAGATATAAAAAATGTTATCATTCTTTGAGTTTTCAAAAGGGTTACGTTATTATTTTCATCAAACTTGAAGACGTTTCATCAAAATACCCTCGAATAATGATGAAATATCTGTAATTTTCATAGAATCAATGTCTGAAATGAAAAAATAAATTTACATTGTATATCGAGAATTTTGTTCTTTATAAAATCGAAATCTGACAAATCCTTTTTTCTTAATTTTTCAGACATTCTCATTTGTTATTAAATCAAAATATCTGCCATAAGAACTATTACCTTCACAGACTCCCCAACTACGTATACAATGTCAGTGGTAGGAATTAAAAAAAAAAAATTCAATGTTTCTATATTTTTACCCTAAGAAGTGATGATACGGTGTAGATTTCATGATTTGATGCACAGAATGATGAAATATAACCAATTCTTGGCCCTGAATTCCCCAATCCATATAGAAGAGTTTTGAAAATTTTGCGATAAAATCCTTCAGCACGAATAATATTTGTGAGAATATTTCCCGAATCACATTTGAAACTGAATAAAACTACCAGTATTCATGTTATATTCGAATTTTCAACGTGGAAAGTTACAACAATTCCTCTCGTTCGAAAATCAAAGGAATCGCTTTACAGATTCATTCATAATATTATTCACTGCTCTTGAACTCGCTCAAAAACTCAAACTAAATAATTTGTTCTAGTGTATTTGATCAGTATAGAATTTTGAGGAAAATGGAATAAGGTTGGCTCGTTTTCTGCTAAGCTTGCACGAGCGTCTGTGTTTGTTCACGAGAATTGAGGTTAGTGGAGGCTATCAAAGGAAGAAATATCATATATTTACTGGAGAAATCTAGTGAAAAACCAGTCTTGAAGATTTCTCGATACATTCACCTTGTAAGTACATCGTGCAGAACCTGCGTTGTGATATTCAATGACATTTATTTTCGAAAAAAAAATGAACGCTGATCGGATTCGAACCCCGTTTGTATTTTTTGTGGCCTGATCCTCAGCTAACTAGGCAATCTCCGCTTTGTTTTAAGTATAATTTTGCCTGTTGACTTTATGCGTTCACTAATTGAGTTTTGTGTGATTTGTGCTATTTTGAGATTTTTATGAATTTGTAAGTGGTTTTCCAATTCTTCATGAAATATTTCTTGCTTCGCGTGATAGTCTGGTTACCCACCCACTACTCCACAGCAACCATCGATTGTATGAGAATATTGGAGTTATATGATTCACAGCCTCACTTGGCTCATTTAACAGTCTGAAAAAATGTATATATTTGAATTCCAATATCAAATCACAGTATGTAGTGAGCTCAAAATACCTTATTCAATCCATTTTGCATTACCTGTTTCCTTACAGGAATTGAATTTCATACAATATATGAATTGAATGGGTTGACATATAATGACAGGTGACAGGGCATAGTGTGGTGTTATTGAAAATCATTATCGAATCTACTAGTGGTTTAATTGAAAAACGATATCGAATCTACTAGTAGTTTTATCATTATAAAACAGCGAGAAGACGTTTCACCACTATGAAACTGATCTGATTGGTTCTCCATTTGAAATTGCGGCCATTTGATTGGCTCAAATATAATGAGGGAAATAGTCGCTGAAAAACTGCATCAAGGTATAACCACGAGGCTTTCAGTAGTTGTTCTCCTCTGAACATCTCACAAATACGGTACAGTGTCGAGACTCCCTTCACCTTTGATTGGTTACACACTTTATTCTTCAATTATCCACTAGGTCAGATCTGAAATTTTCCGTCTCTGTTGTTGGGTCAATGTATCACCCACCTCGTTCGAACTTGATTCTTCAGAATCTTTGTATGGTTTTTTTTCAGCTCTTAGCATGCTATGTGATATTTTATACTTCTTATCTTCAATGCTTCTCAACACATCGTCTCCAATGAGTTCAGAAACACTTTCAATGTTTTTTATACCGTTTTTGATTGAATATAATTGCAAAAAACTTGTTTACATAAAATGCATACGTTAATGTCTTCCCCATCGTTTCTACGTCTCTTCTGAGGATTTCATTCAAAGTTTGAGTCACTATCTGTAACAAAAAATCAACCAAATGTTGCATTATATTAAAATTGAAAGACGATGAGTATTGTCTGAATTCCTTTGCGAACTGTTAATATTAACAATGCCAAAGTATTCCAATAACTATTGGATTTACCAACAAATTTTTCATACTAGATTTGTTAACCGTTAAAAAACGAGCAAAATGGGATTTACGAAATCAAAATCGGACCACTGGGTTCGAAGATATACTAAAACAAAAAATCTTGCAATTTGGCGGCCATTTTTGAATATGGAGACCAAAGACCATCATATGTACCATGTGACAATTTTTTTTTTAACTCTGGGTGTTCAACAAGGTCTTGTAACGAAACTTAGGGAACATGTAAGTGCACACGCGTACATGAGGTAACACCCACACACCCATTCATTTTTCCGTTCAAGGATCGCAAGAAAATAGTACATTGTGTATCTAGTATTGAAAGCAATACATTCCCGGACGACAAAGTAAATTGTTGGCCGAGGCGTTAACCCGAGGCCAACAAGCATTGAAGTCTGGGAATGTGGTTTTACTACGAGGTACACATACGATTTTTTCTGAAATCGTAATCGACATCATCATAAATTGAGGAATTTTTATAAATGCATAACAATTTTTATAACCATCTCATTGCCTATGAAATAGTTTCCTTGACAATCACTGTTGTGACAAAAGTCAGAGATTCACTTCTTGTTTCGGTTGAATACCCCTTATCGCTAAAAAATATTTAAAAATATTCAAAATGGACAGTGGGGATGATGTCCAGGTGTGCGGGACACCACCAGAGTTAGGAAGTGCTGCTGAAAATGTCATCTTAAATTTATTGCCAAATATATCCAAAGCAAATATGAATACGCTTACAAACATTTCATGGATTGATTATTGCCAAGAAATAAATAATAGTTTAAAAACTAAAGAACACGCTCTAATAGAAAACTAAACTAAAAAGTAGAAAATAATTTTAAATGAGTTTGAAATAAGAATACAGTGATTAACAACAAATTCATTTCATCGAAAAAAAGCGTGGGGTGCTTGATGTCAATTGTTGTTTATATTTCATAGAAAGATTTTGGTGAAAGTAGAATTATTATGAAAATATCTTAAAAAGAACCCCACGCTTTTTTACGATGAAATAAATTTGTTGTTAATCGCTGTATTCTTATTTCAAAATCATTTAAAATTATTTTCTACTTTTTAGTTTAGTTTCCTATTAAAGCGTGTTCTTTAGTTTTTAAACTACATATTATTTATTTTCAACTTTTTGGTTTTGTTTTCTATTAAAGCATGTTTTTTAGTTTTTCAAACTATTATTATCATTAATGGATTTTTTTAACTATTATTCTCCAATTTTGAATACAATCGTCACAAAACTCGTCCGCCATTTCGGAGCCGCCATCTTGAATCCTTCAATTTTGACAAAATAATCATAATCTCCGACCCCAAAAACCCTCACATACCAATTTTGAATAGAATTGGACCATAATCACAAAACTCGTCCGCCATTTTGGAGCCGCCATCTGGAATTTTTCAATTTTTACAAAAGAATCATAATATTGGACCCCTAAAACCCCCATATACCAATTTTGAATAGAATCGGACAATAATCACAAAACCCGTCTACCATTTTGGAGCCGCCATCTTGAACTTTGATCTCTGATCACGAAAACCTTCAGATACCAATTTTGAAGAGAATCGGACCATAACCACAAAACTCGTTCGCCAACAAAACTCGTTTTCAAACAAAAATTTCTTAATGCATTGTCACCGGAATTATGTACACCTGCCAAATTTCAAATCATTCGTACGTCTGGAATTGGGTCAAAATCGCGCCCAAAGGAGTCGGTTACAAACAAACAAACAAACATACAAGTGAAGCTAATATAAAGCGTCTAAAAAAAGACGACCTCCCGATCTGAAAATGTCATGATTGCATACTTTTCCGATTTATCTACAAAGTTGAAGGCATCTACGTTATGATCAAATTACTCCATGCTGCGAGCTACACTTTGTACAAAATAATATTTTGATATCACAAAATATTAGAAATTACGTGCTTTTCTGAAACGTCAAAGTGACAACTATAAACCAAAGAAGTCAGAATGTTTGTCAGATGATTGAATTGAAACGTTTATTACTCAAGCACCATATTAAATATACTTAATGAATAAGGCACGTTTAGAATGTGAGAATTTTAAAATTACCGAGATATTTATGTAGTGTTTACTTTTTAGGTTGCCTTAATATTTGGTGTTGCTGGTGCATGCCGCCGTGATGAACAATATCAATTAAATTTGAATGACATAGAAGATTTTGGATCTATGTTTTGATTAAAATACCCGATAATAAAACGAACAAACCAAGATCATCAGTGATAAACAAAACTTATATGCCATTGAATAGAAAATATGTTGCATGTCGTCCAGAAAATTATGAACGTTGCCGCTTGTTCTTTAAATATTCAAAGGCAAGTAGTGGAAATACATCAGTTTGGCAGAATGCCTCAAATTGTCGCAAAATTTCAAAATTTGCCATATGCACATGAATACACAAGACATTGTTTCTGTCGGTCTTCTGCGACAATTTTTGTTAATGCTGGAGCGGATTTAATTGCTTTAAAGAGGCATTGGGCATGAAAATCCCCAACCGTTGCCGAAGGATATATAGAGGAATCTTTCACAAATAAAGTAGTCATAACAGTTAATATTCAGAGGGGGAATTGACAAAGAGAAATCTGCTAATGCTATTAGTATTATTGCCGAAGAAGAAAATAGCAATAACGTCGCTGACTATTCAGGTAACATAATAGATAAATTGAGAGGGGGAAGTGACAAAGAGAATGACTTTTCAGTTAGAGTTCAGCCTATGTTTAATAATTGTATGAACTAACTATAAATATACAAAAATAGTCATAATAAACGTTCCATATGCGTATTGATATATTCAATAAATGTTCTTGATATGAGATGGTTGTTTGTGGGTATTTATTAACTATCTAAAATGTATATAAAAAACCGGTAGGGACCGATTTTGACGGCCTAGTCCGGCAAAAAATTTCCCGGACCGTTCGTTACTTAGCAACGGACTGAAATACTATATTAGCGAATTTTGGGGTCTGAAGTTGTCACGAGAAAGTAGGCATTCTTGAGCGATTTCAGAAAAATATATTTTCCATGATGTCTATCAACTAACGAAGTCTGATTGCAACCAATAATTTCTTTCTGACATTATAGATCATAATACGCGAAATAAAAATTATATTCTCCTCAGATGTGTTAGAAGTATTCTCTGTCAGACCATTGCCGAGTTTATTTGTATCCGAACGATTTACACATTTGCGCCGTTGAAAGGATTCCGAAAGCACCTAATAATATCGCAGACGGTAATAAACCGTATAATACGATCCTCGTGTAAGTAATTGAAAAGAGAGCCCGACCTAATATTTCACTGATTACGTTCCCGCTCTCCCACATAACACATTTGTTTCATTGGGCCGTAAAAAGTGAACGAAGCGGCTGGCCGTAAATGTCAGGAGCACATTCAAGTTAAAAATTAAAACCCTGGCTGGTACTCTGATTTCTCGGCCATTTACTGGCTGACTAACGGCTTGGATGTGTCCCCCCAAGCTTAATGAAGATAAACCGACACAGTTGCTTCCACCACATGTGGATATATTAAATTTGTGTTTGGGCGGATGTCACAAAAATATTTTGAGTTATTTCCGCGAAATATGAATTTCAGACGTTTCGTGTTGCGGCATCGGAGTTATAAATTATGTAATAAAGGCCGGTTATAATTTTGCCGAGAATTGGCAAATATTTCACATATTACAATTCCCTACTGTCGGGTATAATGGAATTGAATTCATTTTTCATTCGAGGTATTCCATTAGCCATCTACCTAGATGAGGCGAATGGATTGTTTACGATTCTTTTCCATAGAAGTAGTAAGCATAAATTGTATCATGATAGTTATTATGGTTCAGGTAAAAACTATTTATATTGGGTATTTGATATTGTTCCGATATAATGTAATATTTTTATCTTTTCAACACCTTGTAGTAAAAACAATTATTAGGGACAATCAATTTTTGTAAACACTGCTCTAAAATTTGTATTGAACATATTATAAATAAAGTTTTACTGTGCAGTTTTGTCTATTCTGGCCTTATATCAACTGGGAAATATTGCAGATATAACCATATAAAACCAGTTTCGGTTTTTCATCCCAACTGAAATATCGACATAACGATGGTAGTAATCTTGCATCTTCCTCTTCTAGAGCACTCTGATGATTGATCATTTTCATGAATAAGGAAACCAATATCTGATAAATGATTTGAAACAAGGACACAAAATGATAGCAGACGGTGGGGTAATTTCCGATTATTTATTCTCAGTCTTCAACCTTCTCATCTCAACGGTATTCCCTATGATAAGGAAAGCCATACAGCTGGAATTGAATTAATGAATACTCAATTTTTAGAGAAACCATACCTCTAAAGACATTCAGACTTCCTGATAAAGCAGTGAGCACTGACGAAGTTCCAACTGGTTTTCTTGAAATCAATTTGGACAATTCTTTTGAATAAATAGTTTTCCTAACATTTGGCATAGCACTCTAGTTATTCCGAATGGGATCCCGAAAATAGCTCTAGTTATTCCAAATCACAAATTGTGTGGAAATTAAAACTCAAAACTGGATTGTAGATTGTAGGGAAGTCGATATGGCTCTTCAGTCTCTCCGTACCATGACCAGTAATGTCTTTTGTACATGTGCCTTCATCTATTCAGGACCCGGGATTCCAAGACTTCTTGCGGAGCGCATCAGTTTCCTGGGAGCTGAGTAACTGATATCTGAGGGCGGTAGTAAAACCCCCTCGAGGAACTTAAACCTTTTGCAAATCAGCGCTTGGCAGTCGCAAAGCAGGTGTTCTGCAGTTTCAGCCAAGTTCTCGCAAAAACGGCACAGTTCACTGTCTGATCTATCAATTATTTGAGGTGATACCCCAGAGGACAATGTCCGTTGAGAAGTGCTGTCACCACTTCCCATCAACCTCATTCCAGTGGGTTTTAATTTGGTCAGCTTCCCAGCGCCGAAACTCTTCATTGATGTGGGCTTTGGAAAGACCACAAAGGGGTTTCGGGCCAGAAAATTGAGTATTTGCGCATTTTTTGGCAATGCTGTTTGCTTCTCCATTGCCTTCGATTCCTTTGTGACCTGGCACCCACATCAGAGTAACCTGATTGTTCGTAGCCAGTTGTCTTAGAATGTCCAATCAGATTCCCAGCTTCGAAGTTTGATGTATGCTGAAGTATGAAGGCACTTTTTGCCACTTCTTTCATTACACACAAGTGCAGTTGCGGAAGATTCAGCATTACCTCTAGTGCTGAAGTTGGGCATGTGCATATTGCACCTGTGATTCCCAGACAGGCTAACCGCTGCACTTTCTGCAACTTGATTTGTGCTGAGTGCTGTTGGGCTTTTGGCCACCATACTAATGAGGTAAAGGTGACCATGGGTTTGATAATCGATTTATATAACCAGTATATTATTTTCGGCTTCTAATCCCATGTCTTGCCAAAAACTCTAGGGCACGTCCAGGTTGCCGCTGTTGCCTTGGGAAGGAATATTTCAAGTATGACTGTTCCATATTATCTCTAGTCGATTATGACGCCCAGGTATTTGACTTCATTGGAAAAAGTCAGCTGAAATCCATTCAGGACTTCCAGTTCATACTTACGCCTCTTCGTAAATGGAACCAGCACTGTTTTGCTTAGATTTACATTTAGTTCATCCTTTGCACACGAGCCTCTGATTATATTTAGGGCTGTCTGCATGAGATTGGATATTATCCCGTCATGTTTGCCCCAAATAGTGAACCAGGTCATCGGCGTAACCTTGAATCGTTATTCCAGATTCATATAGCTTCACTATCAGATTATTCATGGTCAGTGACCACAGCAAAGGCGATAGAACCCTTGGAGACAACCTTTTTTCGCTGTCATTCTGACCGTTTCCTTTCCGAAAGCAGCTACAATGATTCTGCTTTCGAGCATTGCATGTATCCATCTTATCAGTGAGGTGTTCATATTCCTTTTCTCTAGCGATCTGATGATGAAGTCGTGTGATGTGTTATCGAAAGCACCCTCTATATCTATGAATGCACATATAGCCATTTCTTTGGCCAAGTATGTCTTTTCAATGCTCCAAACATTATAGGGCATCAATCGTTGATTTGCCTGCTTGATAGGCGAACTTTTTTTATGAAACGGTCTGTACAAAAGGATTCCACTTCGTATATAACAGTCTATAATTTTCTCCTTTGTTTTCAGGAGAATGGAGGTGAGTGATGGGGCGATAAGACTTTGGTTTGTCTGCTGGACGTCTCCCAGTTTCCGATATGAACCCCACTGCAGCATTCCTCAGCCTTTCCCATAACTTATAGTCATGGAAAAATATTTCAATCAATTGAAACTGACTCTCTTCACAATGATGGCAAATCATTTATCGTTGATGAGATGCATGGATTCATGAAAAATCCCATTACTTCCTCGAAAATATTTACATCGATGCCAATACTACATCAAATATTTCGATTATCCTGACATCTTTTTGCTTGACAACCAATCAGTGGATGTTGAATTTTGAATTTCAGCCAATAAATATTATACCACGCAAAAGACCGATCGTTGCTGTGTTTTCAAGACGGTAAATCTAAAAAAGTTTATCTTTGTATCGCAGATGATTCCATATTTGCTTTTGTGAACATCATGTTCTCGAACAAATCGAATAATAATTCATATTGTGAACGTCAAATTCATGTTTTCATAAGTTTTTGTTATTTTTTAACATAAACGATCGGTGGGGACAAATGTCCGTTAATAACATAGACGCTGCAGTTGAGAAGAGTTATAGAAAGAAATATAACATCAATTACCCGACAATTTACCAATTTTTATCAATGCAGATACCACAGTTGCAGAGCTGGCGAATATTTTGGAGGATATTGTCTGTAATATGCGGAAATTGGATGGTGCAGACTATAATGAATCTGTTATCAAAACACACTGGAATACTATCGGCAAGGTAATACAAGAAAATTGTTCAATTTGCATATTGAAAGCTGAAAAACAAGAAAGCCCTAGGGCCGGGCAACATTCTCTCATCAATCATCAAACACGGGGCGAGCAATAAACCGAATTATGTACTCTCCATATATAATGAGTTGGCAAGTGTGGGAAACTTCCAAGAGAATGGAAGCAAGCCAGACTTATCCTACTGAGAAAAGGAGACAAGCCACTCGAAAACCCTGGGTCACATAGACCAATCTTCCTGCTAGACGTGGAAGAAAAACTATACGAGCACCTGATCCTACTAAGACTAAACAGCAAACTGACAATAACAGGGGGACTGTCAGCCAAACAATACGAATTTAGGCAAGGTCTGCTGACGCCATTGAAGAGGTGGCGAAACTGGTGAGAGAAGCCTCAGCAATATAGACGTCTTTGCGCAGTTTTAACAATCGATGTCAAAAACGCTTTCAAAAGCGCATCCTGGCAAATCATACTGGAAGAACTGAGAAAAATGGAATCTCTTCCAGTCTCATTACTTTCATCGCATCCTACCTGTCTGAAAGAGAAATCATTCTCGAAGCTGAAAGTACATCTCAAATCAAGGAAGTAACCAGTGGCGTCCCCCAAGGTTCCACTCTAGGCCCAACGCCTATACAACGATCTGTTGGAGATGAAACAGACGGCAGGAGTAACACTCATTGGCTTTGCTGACGACGTTGCCATTGTGGTTACTGCCCAGAATGAAGACATTCTGGTGGGTAAAGCAAACGCGGCGCTACAGAAAGTGGAAAACTGGTTCGAAGGAAGGCAGCTCCAGCTGACCCCTGGAAAAAACAGAAGCAGCCCTTCTGACAATGAAAAGAAAGATCGCTCAAATCCACTTCGAAGTCATGAGTGCCAACATAGCCCCAAATAGAGCGATAAAATATCTAGGTGTCTGGTTGGATACAAAGCTCATGTTCACCAAGCCCACCAATAGAGCGACCATAAAAGCGATTTCCAGCATCATGCCCAATATACTCCCAACTTATGTATGCCGCTCCCGTCTGACACACGGTGACGCAGAATAAGAAGCTACTAGCAAATTCAACCAGGATCCAGCGACTGTCTGAACACGCGTCTGCAGTGGCTCTAAGACAATTTCTGCAGAGGGGAAATTGCAGGAATACCACCCATTGAACACCATGGGAACACCAAGCAAAGATGCCAAGGAAAAACTTTGGCTCTATGTCAAGATTAGTGGAGAGCAGGCACTTACGGGAAGTCTGATCCTGGAAATAAAAATTAGGTTGGATAGACCTTATGGGGAGGTGCACTACTACCTAACCTAAGCTCTATCCAGGCACGGCTCCTTCTGCAAATACATGTATGGTCGTAGGAGGGCAGAGATAGAAAAATACGCGTACTGTGGAGGAAGGGACGACGCAGAATATTCCCTATTCACATGCCCTCGGTGGGAAGAAACCAGAAACCAATACAAAGCATCCAAAGGGCGGGATTTCAACGCAGATAATATGATGAGGGTTTGACAACTTCTGAAGAGACATGGAAAGACTCTTATATTATAACACAGTGAGTTATATAATAGAAACCACAGGAAGAGAGAGTAGATAGTAAGGAAGACCGCCCTCACACTGGAGGAATGCAAACGCGGTACGGCTGGGTGCACTGAGGTGAGGTTTCAGCCGGTATGAATCCGACACGCCGGAAAGACCCGGGTATTATGTAAGATTCCCTCACCTCTGACAGAAAAAGGCATTTGTAAGTTGTCTAAGTTTACTAAGAATAAAGCAGAACAAGTTGAGCAAAGCGAAGAAAAATTACTAATCACAGTCACCGATCTACCGTTGTTACACTTGTTGAAAACGCAGGTCTTTCAGATCAGCAGCTGATCAGAATTATTGGTCATGGTAATTCTGATTCCATTGCTCCATATCTTACAGTACAACCTAATCTTCACGAAAAAAATGTAAACAAAATGAGAGAAAACATGGACGATACTAGTGTTGACTTTAATAGTCCAAACAACGTTAACTCTATTAACAATATGATAGCTATAAGTACAACTGCCAATATCGAAGTGTCAACAAAAACAGGTCCACGCGTTCCTTTCGAAAACTGTACCTTCAATTAACGAATAAAACTAAAGTTCTCCTTGTTTTCCTCTTTAGTGTTGTTAGTTTTCAAGTCTCATTTCGTCGATATATTGTCCACATGATTTCCTCATAAAGGAATCATCAACAATTTGTCCTTCGAGCTACTGAACTGGCGTGTTCTTCATGATGTCGTTGGGTACACATTTCGAGAGAAGAAGAAGCTCACGAGTAAATTTCAGAATCCCGCCTAGAAGATACGGTTTTGAATATGTGTCTAGAGGAGAAACGCAAAGGCAATCATCACCTCCAGAATGAAATTTCAAAACATGATGAGACAATGTAGAGATCCATAATTGGCACAAGATCAACAAAAGCTATACCAACTGAGAGTTCCATAAGTAAGAGATCCACGACGAGTAGGAGAGCTACGGCAAGTGAAAAATTATGAAAAACGACGTAACAATCGGAGAAAATATGATAGAAAATACGAGATATGGATCTCAGTCTTCGAATAGTTTGGCTGTAGTATCGACGTGATAGTCAACACGGGAGTCCTTTATAATTTTGGCTGATAAGGCCAAAGCATTTGATATGAAACCATTTTTGTTCCAGCATGAATTATTGTAACACGCTTTCCTCTGTTCGATGGAACTTTGGTTGTGAAATGACCAGACGAAACTTGACAACCCCTATCTGGAACTTCATGAGTGTCAAACCACGTGTCATACATAGAAATGATATCTCTCTCACCTTCTCTATATACATGGATTGCTATAAAATGTTCCATCCTTCATTTTTTCCAACAGCCGATTCTATAACTGGCGAAAGTAGTCTATTATACTCAAAGTGGATATCATACATTCAAAAAGGAGTAAGGGGGAAGAACTCGAAGTCTTATCCACAATTTTTTTCAAATATTATTTTAATGAAGTAGATGATTCGGGAAAAAAAATCCCATCTTCAGCAGTAGGAAAAGGTACAAGGCTTGTACCTTTTGTTACTGCTGAAGATTTCTGGTCGTACTATACAGCAAAATCTGTTACGAAAGTGAATTCTGTGAATCTCGATGTGCTACTAGTAATATGTGAGTTGTAATTCGAAAAAAAGTTAAACGATTGTTAACTAACAAAATTTTCTCGAACTTCTGTCTTAATTGTAAATGAAAAACATATTGAAATAATTGTCGTAAACATTTTTCGCTTCGTAAAGACTCTCTTATATACATACTTAACAAGATCACGCCATAAAAGTTGAAAAAATATTCATACTTTGTTTATAATAATTTTTGTACTTGAACAAAAACTAAAAAATCCAAGTAATGTTGTTGAATTTTTTTTTCCTAATCATTATATTATCTTTCTTTTATTAATACAAGATATAAATTGATTTGAAAAAAACAAACAAAATAAACAAAGTATGAATATTTTTTCAATTTTCATGGCGTGATTTTGTTAAGTATGTATATAAGAAGGGCTCTATGGATCGAAAAAAATTTACGAAAATTATTTAAACAATTTTTTTCATTTACAATTAAGACAGAAGTTCGAGAAAATTTTGTTAGTTAACAATCGTTTGACTTGTTGAAAAATAAACTTTCAGTCAAATTCCCAACGCATATGAATTATTTATAGTGTTCAGAATACACCATGATTTTTTCAAGTTAAAAAAAAAATATTTAATACCTTGAATAAATTAATGAATGTGTCGTACTCGCTTTCGACGCCGCGCGCGCAACCTAAAAATGTCGCGCGGAGACCCATTTTCAGCGTTAAATTAAAATTATAAATAATGGAGATAGAGTTCCTGAAGTCCGGAGTTTTTTATTGGAAATTTCCACCTCTTTCAGAATCTTTTTTGAAATTTCTCAAATATCAATAGTTTATGAAATATTGGTAAAAAACGAAATGCCATTTTTTTTTCATCTTCAATTGTTTATAACTTTTGCAATTTTTCATGTGCTAATACACGCTTTCGGCATATTTCTCTAGGCGTTATTCCGGATCCAATGCGCTATCACACATAATTTTAAGAGCAGTATCTCTATTTTAGACCATTTTCAACTTGTCGATTAGACTAAACGTCCTCTCCGAATGACGGCATATCTATGGTCATATATCGCGCTCAGTGATATGGCACCAGCAGCTGTAAATATGCTACTACACTGCAGTTATTCGGGGCTTCTTATACGCGAGTCTTTCCTGACAGGTTCCAAATCCAATCTATTGTCGATGATAACATGAACAATGTCATATTGGCACGAGTTACATATTAACCCTTATGTATTACAATACCAACAAATAAAAAATTATTAACGAAACAGACATGTGTTTAAGATGATACAATAACTATTTCCTCGAATGTAGCCAAGCGTAAACTAAATGCAGTCGGAAAAAACCCAAACATTTGTTTTTTTGTGTAATATAGTTGGAGTTGACTATTTTCTGTAGCATTCGAAAATATGTGTATGTATTTTCATGAAGTTGTTCGCACAATTAGTATGTAGATTTATTTGAATCATTTTCCCCATCAATCTGTTGAAATAATTGGTCTCTCTTTCTAAGACATTCACCGATTCAGAATCACCTCAAATTGGTGCGAGGCCAGTGGTGTTTTGACTTTTTGGTCCTGTATTTTTCTTAGCAGTCATGTGTATCATGGTATATTGTATTAATTCAAATATTTTTTGGTTTGACCTATATAACGTTTTTCACATTCACATGGAATAGTGACAATGACACCAGGTTCTAATTCATTGATATCTTATTTTCAGTTGACTGAAGCTTAGTTCAACTTCCAAGTCCCCATTGACCTTTATTGTAGCCGTAGTAATTATTCGTGGGATGATGAATTATTTGTATTCTCCTGATTTTCGTTATATTCCTCATGTTTGGACTTCACTGAAAATATCGATAACTTGAATTCAAAAATCACACAGAAGTAGAAGACGACATTGCCGTGTTAGTCAATTACCATTTTTCCAGTGTCAGCTATCTCCATAATGAACATGGTCAGAAATAAGAAATCAGTCCATTCTTTACGAGTGTTCCTTTTCACTGCGATTTCGTAACAAAACGAAATATGTCAAAGATTATCCCCCTCTGGTTGTCTGTTATAATAGTGATTACAGGTTGCCGGTGATAATACTCATTGGATTACTGGATACACTTGTCATCGAACACTCTGCATAATGCCATCTCTTTCCATGTTACTGGAAACTTTTACAGTTTCTAGACTCTTGAGTGTTCGGGAACTTAAAAAACTTGGCTTGGCAGTAATTTGGTCGTCAAACTCAGTGCCACTATATATTATTGGCTCTATGAGCATTGGTTTGTAGTGATTCATTTTCGCAGAGGATAATTGAATGCATTTTCTGTTGTTGTCTAGAGCATAACTTTCTTTTGATTGATCACATTATTGGAGCCTACTTTTCGATCATATGGTAAATGGCGAAGCATATTTACATCTTTCCAGAATTTTGGGAGAAGTGGATTTGAATACCAGAAGTACCATGCGGTTGCAATACCATAGTGCTGCAGTGCAAAACCATAGGACGGTGCGAGAATTTTTAGATCAATCATCCTATCCCAATCATTAGATAGGCCAGAGAGGTACTATTCCTTTGCCAACGCGATCCTCAGACCATACTCCTATAGATTTATTTCTTCGGGGATAGGTGGAGAGGAGGGTTTTCAGAGATCGTCCAACAACTGCAGATAATGTGGAGAAAACAGGATCTTGGAAGCTTTCCATTCAACAGATGGCTTGCTAGAGTTCGGGGCTCATTCACTAGAAGTTTAGCAGCATGAGTGGAACATGATGGTGACTCATTTGAGCATCAATAAGTAGCTTTTCCTCAAAATATTTACATTGTTTTCCGTTAACCATCCTTTCCTGTTCTTGTAAAGATTATTATAATTGTTTCCTTTCTGATGTACTCCTGCTTATATTACATTTCATATATTATTTTTCAAAATTGTATGGATCTGTCAGATGTCACGACAGCGGCCTACTCGATTCCTTTTTTTTTCGTCAAAATCATCAACATTTGTTATTTTGCATCAAATCTCGCAAATTTTACAAAGTATAGCCTCAAACCCAATTTTGGAAGAAATTTTTCAAAAAACTACGTGTAATGATGCAATAAATTATAAGGTGTTGAATTTGAAATAGTCGAGTTATTACCATTTCTAATTTGTCATTTTCAAAAAATCGTAGTAGGCGATGGAACATCGACCTACCTCAACAGATGCGCTCAAGCTTAAAGAATCCACTGAAAAAAAGTTGGTTGAGATATATTGAACTGTTCTTCAGTTATGAATTTTCTGTGGGTCTATGCATGACGCTATTTTGATACATAACATGAGTCCAAGGAACCCAGGTGCGTTATATAGCGGAGAGTTGCCTATATTCTACCGCTGTTCTTTAAATTCAAATATTTTGGACTGTTAATGTCTTTTAATGGAGAAAAAATATCAGAACATAGCTCCATATAAAGAATACACTAATAAAATCAAATGTCCATAGTTTTTTTAATGCAGTTTAAAAAATTCTTAATTTAGGGACAAATTAAGAAACCAGCTGCCTAAAATGTACCGATAACTCTCTTAAATTGTACCATAAAAGATATTCTAAACAAAATTCACAAATTAATTATTTTCCATCCTTAATGCCTGCACATTGATCATGTGCCCAACGAGAGAATCCTGAACATAATGCCCACCCAGCCTTCTTCACTTTTAGACTTCAAGTTGGTACAAATACAAATACAAATACTTTATTCGTCATTTGACAATTAACAATTAAAAAATTACAATTAGATAGATAGCACTGTAGTATACCAGTTATAACACATAAGTAAAGTAAACGAGTACAGATATAAAATATAAGTATAAATAAAATAATAGCTCAATGTCATTAGGATTCTAAAAATTCATCAGCAGAATGAAATGCATTGCTCAACAGATAATTTGTTAACTTCTCTTTAGAGCTTGTTTTATTTTCTATATCACCAAAGAGATTTTGGAATTTATTGTAAAATTTTATTTGTTGGTAATTATCTGAGTTTTGACTGGCCGTGAGTCTGGAGTAAGACTGATGGAGCTGATTGCGCCCACGGGTTTCATAATTGTGTAAATCACTTTGTTCCATTACAGTATTATTATTCCTTAAATTTATCAGCAAGGAATATATATATATATATATATATATATATATATATATATATATATATATATAAAGCGATGGTAGAGTCATGATTCCCAATTCAACAAATAGGGATTCACAGGAAATTCTAGGGTGTGTTCCCTTCATGCATCGTGATATTCTTTTTTGAGGAATGAAGACTTTATTTACATGTGTTGAGGCGCCCCAGAATATGAGTCCATAGGATATAATTGACTGTACCAGACCAAAATATGCAAGCCTCAAAACATTCATTGATACCGTTTTTCTCAACTGCCTGATGAGAAAACATAAAGAACTCAATTTGCAAACAATGTTGTCGATGTGTTTTCCCATGTCATTTTCTTATCAAGTGTAATTCCCAAAAATCTAATTGAATCAACTTCTTGTATTGAGCGTCCTTTTAATATCACCAAACTATTGTAATTCTGACAACTGTTTTAGTCATGAATGACATGAGAACTGTTTTTGCATCATTTATCTATATATATATATATATATATATATATATATATTGTAATATTTTGATGAATTGAAAAATATAAATTGTATATTGTTTTTGTATATTGAAATTGCTAATTATTTTTGGTATTATTTGTGAGCCAGATTGATATGATATAGATAGATATTTTTGCCCTGTATAATAATTTGTATGTGGTAATAATAATTGCCAACGAACGTCACTGTTCTCTCGTCACGTAGCTGACAATTGTTATTCCTTTTCTCACCACAGCTAGCACAGTTGGTACGCCCTCATCTCAAGATAGCCGGTTCAAAGCAATTTAGCCCTTATTTGATATGTCAAACTCAAGTTATTCAATGGTCGTAGGTATGTTTGTTGATCATTGTGAAAGAACAAACAACAAAATATCAAAAACAATTATCTCCTTTATTCAGGAAGACTTAAAATACCTGGCCTACGAGAAATAACTTATACTAGTGGGAATATACAAATATTCACGGATAATCATAAAATTGAAATCATGGATAGATAAACAGAACCTCACTTTTTCCGTGATAGTAAAGTTTTCTGTTATTGTTCGAAATAAGGTGAAATAAAGTTCTTCAGATGTGAAATACGTTATTGGTGAAATAGTTCAGGACCGAAAATGCACTATTAAAGTTTTTATACCTGTTGGAGATGTCGGTGTTTCAAGATATGCCCTGAAACTGGATACCTTGTCACTACAAGCGCTATCAGGAACTCCAATACCATAACTCAGGAACCATCCAGATGCGGAAATCAGCTTTTGGAGACGTGGAAATGATATATAATTCAGGTAATACTAGTTTTGCTCTTCAAAAGTTGGAATTCTTTCAATTTTTGTTCTCTCAAAATGTTGCGTCCATTCCCTTCTAATTTTATTTTCAATCTCCAATTTCAAATTTACATATTGATTTGATTCAGCTAGTTTTTTTCCCATTTATACCCACTAAATTTGTTTTTGGCATCTTTACTAAATATTTTTAACTTTCATGAAATATTCTAAACAATTTTCTTTAATTAAAGATGCTTCAGATCCTGTATCTATTAATATTTTTATTATTTTATTTGCTATTTTTCCTTTCAAAATTATTAATCCTATATTTTGTTCATTTTCCATATTTTCATCTTTCATAATAAATTCTATCGGGTGTTGGTAATTTGTGTTTTCCAGCCTAACATATGGTTTTCCTAGCAAAAATTTTGTTCTGCCTGACTAGTTGTGGGAACATTTATTTGATTGTTTTCCCCACTTGACAATACTTGTCCCTCTCTTTCGTGCAAATTTTCCGCACTTTGACACCTCCTATTTAAATAAATCCGGCTTGTATTGTCATTTGTTTGATTATTATTTCTTTCAGTATTATTTTGTGGTTGTCTATTGTAATATGTCCTTTGTCCTTGAAATTGTTGAGGGTAATTCTGATTGTTATTATTATAATTATTCCTATTCTGGTTATAATTGTTATTGAAATTTTGATTTCTTTGATAACCTTGATTTTGGTTATTTTGCCTGTCATTATTTCTATTTCTATCATAGTTATTGTTATTAAAATATCTATTATTCCTATTATTATTTTGGTTCATAAACCTATTATTCTGTTTATTTACATTCCTATAGTTATTCTGATTACTTTTTTGATAATCATTATTGTGAATTCCTTTGCTGGTTATTGTTATCCCAACTTCTATACGATAACGTCCTCTCTAACCTCAATAAATATTGACTAAGTCTCTCCATACTCTTGATCTCATGCATGTTTATGACTTCAAAAATTGCTTGTTTAAAATGCCTACTGATATTCCCTACTATTTCTTCCTCTCTCATAACCGGATCTAAATACTGTGCCATTGCAAACATTTGGATTGCATAATTGTTATAGTTCATACTCCTCTTCTCATCAAATTTTCCAAATTGTAATTTATCCCTAATGCTTAATTGTGCATTTTCTCCCCAATATTGTTTCAAAAATAAATTTTCAAAATCTTGAAAAGAATTGATATTCTTTTCCTGGCTATTAAACCATATACAAGGTTGATTAAACAAATACTGTCTAATAATTTCAATTCCTCTATATCATTTATATGTCTAGTTTTTTATATTGCCCCTTAAATTTATTATTTATTTGTATCCCATAACAATTATCAATGATTCTACTCTCTAAATTATTTTCTTTTAATTTTTTTCTTTTATTTTTGTTATTTCACTCTCTACATTCATTATTTTATTATCAAGAGTAATTATTTCATTTTTAGCTCTTTCTTGTTTACTATTCATATCTAATTTCATATCTTTTATTTGCTCATCCTGCCTTTCTCATGATTATTTATATTGGATACTTCTTGTGATATTGCCACATAATATTCCTCATTTTGTTGTCCTATTTTTGTCTCTAATTGTTTGTGCATTCCTGAAAATTCTTCTTTATTTTGATAAGATTGAGTTTGTTTTTTGTTTTCTATACTTTCCATATTTCTTTTTATATTCTTTATATTTCTCGCTGTGTTTTCTTTCAATTCTTTTATTTCATTTGACAAACTTTCTTTCATTTCATTCTTTATATTTCCTATTTTTTCTTCCATCCTTTCCTCCATTCTTCCCATACTTTCTCTCATTCCATCATTCATTCTTTCTATTTGCTCTTTCATCTCATTTTTCATATTTCCCATATTTTCATTCATTTTCTCTGTTTTTTCTGAATTTTCTTTTATTTCATTTTTAAATCTACCTTCCATACCTGCCATATTTTCATTCATATCATTTCTCATACTTGCTGAATTTTTATCCATTTTTTCATTCATACTTGCTGTATTTTTATCCATTTCTTTTACCATAAGCTCCATCATCTTCTGAAACTGACTCTCTGTCAAATCCATTTGTGTACTCTCACTTTTTATTTCTCTCTCTCTCACATTACTACTCTCTCCTTCTTCCTGATCACCTCTCTCTCTACCTTCTGCACCTTCTTCCAAACCAACTTTCTTACCATCTCTCAAATCAATTTTTTTATTTACAAATGTTTAGCCTTACACTTCGAAATGCCAATTGCCAATGTTCACCCAGTGTTATTAGGAAATAATATTTTTCCTTTACTTGCCTTTTCCGCCTTTTCCTCAATAAATATTATGAAATGATATATTGCCCTTACTTTGCCACTACGTTGCGGCGCCAAATTATTATGTATTGATGAATTGAAAAATATAAATTGTTTTTGATATTTGGTTGTTTATTTTCTCACAATGATCAACTAACATCATTCAATAAACTGAAGTTAGTCACCAGTGGCAGTGTATCTATTGCTTTGAACCGGCCACCTTTTGAGATAAGAGCGTACCAACTGTTGACTAGCCGTGGCAAGGAAAATAATAATTGTGGGTAGTGTGACGAGAGAACAGTGACGTTCGCTGGCAATTATTATTACAGGGGCAGAAATATCTATTTATATCATATCAATTTGGCTCAAAGAATAGCGAAAACTAATAGCTTCATTCATTATATAAAAACAATTTATATTTTTCAATTCATCAATACATAATAATATATATATATATATATATATATATATATATATATATATATATATATAAATTTGCTTCCAACACGGAATTGCTGGTTTTGCCATTGGTTCCAAAATTAGTATCATCTGCATACGCTACAATGAGACTTGGAGTTTTACAAAAATCCCTCCAGTCATTCACAAACAGAATAAGAAGTAAAGGGCTCAATATAGATCCCTGAGGTACTCCAAACTTCACATTAACTACTTCAGATTTCGAATGTTCAATGACTACTACTTGCTTCCTATCACTCAAGTATGAATCAATCAATTTGTTAGCATTGCCACAAATTCCTATTCTATTTAACTTATCGATTAGTAGATGAGGATCGATAGTATCAAAAGCCCTACTGAGATCAAAAAATTATAGTTATTGGGGATGACTTGCTGTTCAATGAATCATATGTGAATGTTGTTAATTCGCTTATTGCAGTTGAGGTTGATTTATTCTTTAGGAAGCCGTGTTGATATGTCGGACGAAGATCAAAAGATCCCAAAAATTGTGTTGCTCTCACATTGTAGCATATCTCAAATAACTTTGCAATTTGACTTTGTTCCGATAATTGATGTTGTATTTTCTAGATCCCTTGTTCTTGTATACTGGTATAGATTTAGATATTTTTTAACTGTTCGGATACTCTCCTTCGATGAAAGATATATTCACAAGGTATGATAGCGGTATGCTAACAATATTAGCTACTGCGTGAAAAATTCGACCTCCGATTTCATCAAGACCTGCGGCAGGTTTGGAGGATATTCTTTGAATCAAAGTAATTATTTCTGTAGGCGTTGTAGGATATAGAAATAGTGTTTTTTGTTTGTAATCAGTGAGTTTTAGGCCTGCATAATCTGGTCTAGCTCAATGAAAATTCATGAAATGATCACTGAAAGCATTGGCAATATTTAATGGATCAGATGCGATATTACCATTTTCTAGAGAGACTTGATTTAGTATTTTCTTGTTTGTATTATTTTTTTCCCTCCTTTCCCCAATGATTTCCCAGGACTCTTTAGACATATTAGTAGCCCGGATTATTCTCTTGTCATTGTAAGTTATTTTGGTTTGTTTTAGTTTTCCATTGTATATCTTTTTGAAACTTCTGTATCTTCCTTTTATGATTTCATTACTTGTTGACTTGTAATTTTTTTGCAGTTCACATAATGTGTCATGCATCTGCTTCAGTTCATGTGTATACCAAACGTCTTTCTTGTCATTTTTTACTCTTTTCTTTTTGAAAGGAAAAGCATAGGCAAAATGTTATATGAAAGTATTATAGAAAGCATCATTTTGTCATTAAACTCATTTGCCATGTATAGCTCCGTCCATTCTTCATTCTTCAAAAAATGTATGAAAGTTAGGATATTATTTTCACAGAAATCTCTTTGGAGAGTTGTAATCGATTTACTCATTCTATCCAGTTTTGTTTCCAAATAACAAACTTGAAACGTATGATCGGATAGGGGTGTATCTTTTATATGTGCATGTTTTGCTGTTAAATTTGTATACATGATGTCTATAAGAGTACTTGAGGAATTTGTTATAGAGTAGGTTCTGTCACAAGATTACTCATATCAAATTCAAGAAAAATATTCGAAAATTTCCGGGTTATATTAGAATCAAGTAATAGATTTATATTTATGTCTCCACATATAACATAGTAGCAGTCTGTTTTATAAATTTCTATCTCTACAAAACAGTCATTCTGCATAATTTTTATTTTCATTTCTTCATCATATTATTCTGGAATATATGAGTGCAATTTATTATTTTTATTTTTTGAGATTTTTATGTTCCCGACTCTTGTAGTCTTTTCAACTGTTTTTAACGTTGCTTTCTTTGAAACGCTTTTTTGTAGTTAATACTTTCTTCTCCTCTCTTTCAACGATATTCACTGTGACCTTTTTCAGAACATCCTTTTTTTGGGCCTGATGTTTCTTTTCAGCTTTTCATTTCATGTTGTCCTTTTGAGGAGTCATCGTTAAGACTACAGCTCCTTGTTGCGGAACATTCTTACGTTTTTGTTCTACTCTATTTTTTCATTAGGATCCACTTTCCTAAGTACCTCATTATATCGAGAAGTTCTGGCAACATAATTCGATGATGAGGTGTTATGGAATGACGAGGTGTTAGGGAGAGTGTTTTTTCTGGTGAGCAGATTTGACCGGATGAGGTATTGTTACACATGCTGATGTTTCTGGATAAAGTGATGTGACCGGACGAGGTGGTGTTACGAAGCGTGGAGATATTGGAAAAATCTGCTGCTGAATTGGTAAGGTAACATCTTCTTGAAGGCTTATGACCATGGACGCAGCGAAGCTACTATCCGGAAATCTATTTCGGTCCACTAGGCACACACCAGCTGTTCTTAAAGCTGTTGCGGCATCAGCAACGGTAGAAGCTTTACCATGTGCTTGCGAATTGAGCGCAGCTACATTATACTGAAAATTATTCTTCCTACATTTTCCCAACATGCTTTTCGGCTTGTACATAATGAGTTTACAGCGGCTTATAAAATATCACATTTGAGGGTTGTAGCTTGTGCGTAGTGTCCTGAAAGTTGTTCAATTCCTTTTGTAACTCTAGTGAACAGGACATTTTTGCCAATTTCCGCGTCATTATTTCCACTGTTTGACCATAAAAAAAAGCATATCTTGTCGAGTACATCACAAACATATGTTTCGCTAGTAGTTCACTTTACTCATACCGGTTTTATATCCTTTTCAATTCATGGAACATATCAATGGACATCCATAGGATATCTGGTGAAGGATGGAGTATATTCCATGGACGTCCATAGGATGTGACAGTGTGACCTTTTCAGGTCTCCTATGGATATCCGTGACGGATGTCTATAATTTATATGTTAGAGGTATGTATAAGAGATTTGCAGGGTATAAACCATGGATAACTTTAGGATTCCCAAGCTGATATTCTGCAGAGGATGGAGGATATACGATAAATATCCATAGGATGTGTCACTGTGCTCTTTTTGGATCTATTATGGATATCCATAAGAGATTTATTAGGTAAAATCTATGAATCCATATAATTTTCTAGGGCTGAAGCAAATTTGTTGAATGTTAACTGGTAGTTACTGGGTAATTTTCAGGATACGTCAGGATCAACTGGTGGATCCTCTTTCTGAAAATCAATGGATTTCATTATTATAAAAATTTGTAGGACCTGAACTGAATGACCTGCCACATCAATTATAAATCATGTATATTAAAAGGAGAAAAAAATCGCTTTCAAAACAAATTTTATTAAATAAATATAATGAAAGAATATTGTCGATATAAAAATCTTCTGTTTGAAAACACATTTCAATAAATAAAAACCATAATAAATAAAAATTGTCGATTTGAAATCATCGGGTTTTCCTTTCAGTGTTCACTGCCAAACCGTTCTTTGGCTCGTCTCAGTCAGTTTTTTAATGATTCCACGGTTATTTTCCTATCGGGAGACTTCTACCTTTTTCCTTCATCTACCATATTGGCCGTCACGTGACTTCGAAAAACCCAAGAACGTCTTTCGTTTGCATCGAGTGTAGCTCTGATGTAGCACTGAGCTACACTAGAAATTAGACTGTCTCTGTTGGAGCTACATAACACGACACATTTTTGAAATCGAAATGATCTATTTGAGAAGAGAAGTGAAATATAAAAGCTGAAGTACTAGTAAAATGAAAAAAACTGACCTTCAGTACTGTTTCTGATTGTCTAGGCATTATAATGAGACATTCTAACTAGCTAATCAGAAAATAGTATGCGATAAGTGTGATTTGTGATCTAAATTACGTGTGAAATATATGTACCATATTCATTCAATGGAATCTGGATTCCCACTAGTGGATTTCATATTTTGCTCGTCATTGCATGTTTTCAGAACTGACCAATCACATGACATGACCAAAGTGGCAATTGATGTGTACTATCTTCAGGATCCCATTGTTTCCAACTCGATATTTTCACATTTATTCCTCAATAATGTTATTAGTTTTTGATTTGATATATTTCATATCATTTTCTTGTGTATTTCTACTAGTGATGACTTCTGAATATTGAATATCCACAATTGGTCTTCAATGGATATCATTTGGATGACTGAAGAGTAACTTGGTGCGGACTTCCATAATAGGGTTCGAATGGAGATTCTATGGATAGCTTTAGAAAATCCACCTAAGATATTGTCAAAAATGTATCAAACACCCCGTAGAATAAATCAATCAGTATAATTTTCCAGAGGGTCACAATGTTGTTATTCTGCAAAACACGAATTAATGCCAAACATAAACAAGAGTTTTTGAAAGTGACGACTCGGGGATTCGACGTTGGGTTTTTGCCGTGTCCAAAAGAGCAATGGGGGGACTGGGGGAGTAAGAAAGTTAAGAAGCACTGTTATCAATTGAACATAATGGTTTTTTGGAATTATTCCCGACAAATTTTTTTAAGTAACATTTTGGTCCTATTCTAACTATAACTACTGGAAGAGATTTGCTACTTTATTTTATTCATTCAATCTCTATATTCATTTTAATGAAATTTTTCTATATTTTTTACAAAGTGTTTTCAATCAATGAAGGATCAGATTCTACCTAGTGAGTCGTGAAACAACCCCAATTCATGACAATATCCTATATATTTCCGTGAGTGGATATCGTATGGATGTACGTTCCACTTCCACGGATATTCTTCTTTGAATCGGACTTGAAATGGATATCATCAGTATATCCTGTGTGCACTGGGTATTGATATTCGCTGTGTGCATTAGGCTGGAGGGGATAGATGAAACTATGACAGCGCCCATGGTGGCAGAAGTAGGTAATGATCCTGGTAATCACTAATCACAAGCACAAGCTGAAAACTTTCAGTTTCTGAGGTCTCCCCGTTTATTCACGAATCCCTTAAAAATATTGTACTATACTTCAGATGAATAAACATTATTATTATCGTAGTGGCAACGGTCACGGTTGGGTAGTATTACACAAGCATACATATAATAACAATGAGCCCTCGCTATTGCTGTGTAGTCGATAGCAAAAATAGTACGTGTAAATTTTATACATTTCCAACTGCATCACAAAAACTGCAGTAAAGAGATAAGTGTTCTGTTATTCCACGATATTTCAATCTCTAATTCCGGGACGATATGTTTTCATTCGTTAAATATTTGTGATGATTTCCGTTTTCTCTTTGATAGTCTAGAAGTGGATTGTAAAACTTTAACCAAGTTCCGTAGGACGGTGTTAGCCGGTGATGGAAAGCAAATAGCGACTTAAACTGCGAGTTCGGGAACGCCTGGACGGTGTTGTAAACTGATCAATCAGCCTTATGAACAGAGGACAGATATACTTTTGATGTCTTTCCAAGTTGTGTATCAAACACGGCATTCTATCAGGACAAAGTACCTCGCAGAGGATTATTAATTTGTGTTTTAATTTTCGGTTACGAAAGCAATTGGCCTTACATCTGAACTAATGTTGAATGTAATTCAGTTCAAGTACTATGAGTAGACATTGTTACTTGTACTGTATAAGCAATACCCAATATTTTGTGGACAATTATACGTGTTAGAGAGTGTTGAACGTGTTTGTATTATTTAGGGACTGTTCAACGTTCCTACATCCTTGCAACGGTAAAAGTGGGATCCCATATTCAGGTACAATTGTGAACCTCATTCCTTTTCTGATTATTATATTGTTTGAGAATTTCATTAAATAGTTTTGCGTTGAATCTGATTTATTTAGTGGTTTCCCGTCAGGTTAAAGCTAGCCAGGGTTATATGGGAACTTTTTTGATTTGTTAAACTACTTGGCTCCCTCACTTTTTTATGTTCTCAAGAGCTTATGAACCTGCGTCCTCAATAAACTAACAATGAGCAAGCACATTACTTGCCGTACCTGAATGTACACAGAAGTAGCATTACTTTATGATATTCAAAATATCATAACCTTACATGGAACACCTCCAAATGCGGTGAACTATCGTATCAATACAATATTTATTATCATTTACTTACTTTTTTCTTTGACAGAAAAAACTTCGAATAATCTGGAACTAGCAGTGAGCACAAAATTGTTAATCGTGGTAGATTATTTAGAAATTGTTGAAAAAAAAAATTGTTACATAGTGAGTATTGGAAATGAAACAGGAAAACTTCAGCTATCGCGTCACTAGAGAGCATTACCAATCTAGCACACAGCGAATACTCCATTGTTAACTAACGAAACCAAAAAGGAGGAGGTTCTCTATTCGACTCATTTATATATATATATATATATATATATATATGTTCTAATCGGTTCTAATCCGGTGAATCTTTCTTCATTGGATAGGGTGCACTCCGAAGTTGGTCCCATTTCAATTTGAACAACAAAATCCATCCCTAAGGGTAGCAAAATGAAGGTTATTGATCGTTCACCCTCTGAATTGTGGTCCGTTTACCGATTCTATCAGGCATAAATTTGTAGTGGGTTTTCCGATTTGGATGATTTTTTTTTATTAGAAAGGGTATACCTCACAGTTTATCATGTTCTAATTTGGAATGAAATGATTAACCTCCATGGGTAGAGAAATAGGGGATGCTTGATTTTTCACTTGTGAACTTTGGCACACATATGTAGTTGACATTGACAGACCCTCCTACATCCGTCAAAATGATAACATTCTATGAAAGGATGGAATTATATAAAAAGTGATGAAATCAACTTACCAGAACTCTCAAAATTAATTTATATTTTATAGTAATAAGTAATCAAAAATTAAGTAAGTATTGATCAGTAGATTTCAGCAACAAAAAATTTCAAAAAAAACTTTTTAACAAAAAATTAAACCGACAAAAAAATTGACTGAAAAGCAAGAATAAAATAAACCTTCTTAGTCTAAATGATAATTGAGCTCCTAAACTAATGTGAGTAACTGAATTTGAGTCGGCGCCAAACAAACTAGCAATTGAATTAGGTAAACCGTAAAATGATGGCAGCGAGATGCACGGCTGCGTTTTGATTACTTCTTTCAAAGTAATATAATGATCTTCGATAATTGTTTGTTTGGCGCCGACTCAAAATCAGTTACGCACATAAGTTTAGGAGCTCAATTATCATTTAGACTAAGGAGGTTCATTTCATTTTTTGCTTTTCAGTTTATTTTTTCGTCGGTTTGATTTTTTGTTAAAAAGTTTTCATGATATTGTACAATGCAGGACGCTTATACACTTCGCAAATAAATTTCTCGGGACCGAACATCATTCACCAGACTGTATTTCCGTCGCCACGTGTAGTTTGCTCGGTACTAAACAATGCATTTCGTTTCCAGCATATTGTGGCGGTGGCGATTTTCACGCAATTTGTAACGTTCTACACGCCGACGGATTTTGAATTTTTTTTTCCTGCTTTACTTAACTTCGGCCTTTTTCTGCTACCAAGGCTAAACACCGTCGCACACTCCTCCCAACCGGAAATTCTGCCGAATCCCCTGTTGTTTCAGAGGTAGGGTTCTTTAACGAGCTCAACATCCATGAACTTGGGACCGCCATCTTAACTTCTTCTCCGAAGGACGACATATCTATTGTAAAGGGGGTCTTTCCCCCGACTATCAAACTTTGGCGCCCATCACTGTTCTCGGTCTTGCCTCGGGCGCTACCTTTTGGTTTATAGTGGAAAAGGCCACTTTTGATCCGGGCAGTCTCAGTGAAGAAAGACACTCCAGGGGTCAATATAGTCCTGACACTGTAACAGGGCCAGCAAGGCAGGCTTCAATTGCCTTCAACTGGGTTTCGAACCCAATTCTACTCAAGATAGTGAATGGAAGAATACTAAAAACAGGATGAACAGGTATATTAAATACAATGGGAATACAGTCAGGGCGGCTGCTGTCAGCCTCGAATTATTACAACAAATAAACGACCGGCAAGCATTTGTTACAGAAAAAGCGGGGAGGCTGTTTTCAAGCAAGCGGGTAAACTCAGCAACCAAAAGCTTTCGCGGTGGGGTATTGTGCAGAAATTACCAGCGCAGCATTGAAATGAATATGTGCCTCTTGGTTCGATCATGCGCACATCGCATCGGTGGTACTTACAAACATTTCCTGATGTGTTTAACCTGATACAACATATTTACCCAAACACCAATCTCACTGCTTCGGCAAGGCCGGGACGGTCGTGAACTACTTCGGTCTTTGGCTCACACTCTGGATACTAGTCGGACGCGTGACTGCTTCTGCTGGGCTCGGCAAGCTACTAAATCTTTGAAATATTTCAAAACGGAACTAGAGCCGGCTTCTCCCTCTTTTGTGAATGCCTCTCGACAGACTCATATGCGCGGCCGTTTTGTGGACTCTGTCGATAGAGATCCAAATTATATTTTCCCAGTATAATTACACAGCTTGTAAACATTATCCTTGCTATCAATCCATGTGGTGTGACGTCGGCCGGATGACGTCAGCTCGTAGCGTGCACCTCTGTCTCAATTCAACTCTTCTCTCTGGCTTCTGGCGGAAAACTGAATGTGCTCTGCTCTCTGCTTGTGAAATTCTCCTAAGTGGCAATCCACGTGATGTGACGTCAGTCGGATAACGTCAGCTTGGTAGCGTGTGCCTTTGGCACGACTGGACTGCTGTCTGTCGCTTCTATCGGATGACTGAATTCTCTCGGCCATATTTGTAAATATCCTCCCTGGTTTGATACAAATGTTTTCTCGAGAGTTGTTGGCTAATACTCGCGCGTGCTATTTATCTACGCCTCGCGGTATTAGCGTAATTTCCGGAAGGCGTTTAGTCTGTTCATTAGGATATATGTAATCCACGGATTTATCACGAACACGAATGGTATTTCTAGACCTATTATTACTGTCAAGATGAGTTTAATTCCTTACAGGGAGCTATTGGCTGATGAATATAGCTGGAAAATAGTACCATCGTTACACTATCGTCTTATCTCGTGCTCATTGATATAATGCCTGCAGCTGTGAATATGCGACGAATATTCCGCTCGTCTAGCTTAATTCGTTTGTAGGCACGGTTTCTATTTGAGCGTGCAAACCGTCGCGTGAAACACGCCGCAGAAATTCCGTCCATGTAGTTTAACTCTAAGTGTGCTGATGTTATCTTGTTTTCTTCTCCTACAGTAAAAATTCATTGATACACTTCGTCGATTTTGATATATTTCATTTCCAAAAGGATCCAATATTCATTTTGGAAGTTTTTTTTAATAAAGTATCGATTTCTTCGATTAATAGCCGGAATAATCGAAAATGGTTTTGACTTATGAATGAAAATATTATCACATACTATTAGCTTTATTGTTCTTCCAGAGAGTTTAATTCTTATGAACAGAGTCATGAAAAATAAGAGAAACCAGCTAGGGATAATATGCGAGTCTTGCAGGTCCCGTTCCCCTAAGTGCTTTCAACCTCCAGATCCTTTTCATTCTTTTCTCAACGTAATTCTTTTCTGCACGTCTCTCCAGGATAATTTAGTAGCCCGAAAGCAATAAAAGGATCAGCCACATATCGCTTATTTTTACACTTCATAATTTAACGTCTCCTTTCTCTTCGTTGCGCCATAAATGCGGACGCGGATCTAAATCCTAATGTGGTTTATGTGGCAGAAAATTTGAAAATGCTGGGGTGATAAGATTCGGGTAAATGATATATTGTTCCATTTGGGTACGGTGATGACGTAATGTCGTTTCTATCTGGGTTTCACTTACATGCCAGGAGGGAAATTTATGGGATGGAAGACAAATGTGAGATCTTCAAAGAAGATGGATTGCAAAGGCTTGTCGGCTCCCAAGCTCATCTCGAAATTTTGTCGCATACTTAGTATCAGTCCCTTGTGAGTGGAATTTTTCGTGACTGATCTGGAGATGGCCGAATATACATTGGGAAAATAAAATTGCCAGACAGGAAAAAATCACAAAGCGTGTGAAAAACAGTTGCACTGAGAAATCACGTCTATATTTGTAATAATTCAACCAAAATCGCGTTGTGGAAATAAAAAAACTTTTTCACAAAAAATTAAACCGACGAAAAACGGAACTAGAAAGTAAAAAATAAAATAAACCTTCTTAGTCTTAATAACTAACCTTCCTAAACTGATGTAAGTAACTAATTTTGAGTCGACGCCAAACAAACATGCAAATGAGTTAGGTGAAGCGTAAAATGATGGCATCGAGATGCGTGGTGACATTTTGATAATCGTTTTGAAGTAATTAAATGATCTTCGTTGATTGTTTGTTTAGTGCCGACTCAAAATTAGTCACTTACATTAGTTGAGGAGCTTAGTTATTGAGACTTAAAGGGTTTATTTTATTTTTTGCTTTTCAGTTCCGTTTTTCGTCGGCTTAACTTTTTTATCAAAAAGTTTTTATTTTTAAATTTTTTGTAGCTGGAATCTTCTAATTACTACCATTTAATTTCTGATTACTTCCAAAATACTTACTTACCCACCTTACTTCAACTATTACCAGTTAAATAATATGATTATCTACTTTTACTATTTGTTGTACTATGAATTATTTTTGTTGTTCTGGTTAGTTTATTTCTGCAACTTTGTATATAATTCCATCCTTTTATAGAATTTAATTATTGTGACGGATGTAGGAGAACAAAAATAATGAAATTAGCAATCTGTCAATGTCAACTACATATGTGTGCCAATGTTCACAAGTGGAAAATCAATCATCTCCTATTTTTCTACCCATAGGGGTGGATTTCCATCCCAAATTCAAATATAATCAACTATGAGGAATACACTATCTAATAAGAAAAGTATGGTATGGAATAAATTCATTTTTAGCGTATTATGTTTTTTTTTTTTTTACTGAAACAGGTCGATTTCTATTGTCAATATGACAATTCACAGTATGAAAATAGTACCCCCTCCTTGCACCCAGTCTAAATTATGAGCAACCCCTCAAACAATTTAAATGTCACATAATGTTTAGGGAAGTATTTTTCAATTCATTTTACAATTAAATGAAATGCTTGAAATGACAACACTCACTTCTTGACAATAATCAAGTTGGTCTTGGAATTCTCGTACATTTTGTAGGACCTCAGTGGTTATGTTATTAATTTCATACGTTATCCTAACTTTTAAATCTGCAATATTGTCCGGTCTATTGAAAGGTACTTTTGATCTTAAAGTACTTCCTGAACATTATGTGATATTATTTCCTTCATTCGACGTAAAGTATCAAAATTTTTTTATTTTCAAAATAATTTTTTCAGTTATGATTGCACCAAATTTGAAAAACTTAATATTGCTGAACAGAAAATATATATAAATCCCTTTCGAACACGACCCCCCATTATCATTTAAATTTTTAGGCAGTGCTCATAATTCAGAGGGGGTGAAAGAAGGGGTTTATATTTTCATACCGTAAATTGTCAAATTGACAACAGAATTCGACCTGTTTCAGGTTTTTTCGAACGAATACATAATAACGCTAAAAATTAATTCAATCCAAACCTATGGACCGCATTGAATAACAAAAGAAAAATACAACAGTATTGATTGATATACATGAGAGAAGGTGAACGAAGAAAAGGCGAAGTGTCAGCTATAGCTGTTTTTCATCTAGACCACAAAAAGGATGAGAAAATTAATAAAACCAAAAGAAAAGAAATAAATAAGGTAAAATCGTCACAAATAATCTACAAAAGCATATAACAAAATGGAAAGAGTGAATGATAGAGTTCGTTACTGTTTTATAACTGTTTTATAACATATTGGTTAGTGACATGTCAAAACAGAGGACAGAAGAACAAAAACTGCCTATTCTTTAGCTGAAGTTTCAGTCTCTTTTTGAAGTTACTCAGTGTGTACAGTCTGAATTTATTGGGTAACTAGTTGCAAAATTTGGCAGCAGTGTAAGAAAAACATATTTTGTGTAAATTGTAGTGGAGTAAGGAGGAATGTGTCTATTCCATGTTCTGAGGTCGTTCAGTGCTGAAAACGTCTTAAATTTTCCATAAAGGTATTTAGGAGTTTTCATTATAAGATCTTTGTAGGTTATTGATAGTAGGTGTAGATTTCGAAGATCGTACAACCTCAGTCAACCAGAGTTATTGAATTATGTACTTGTGTGGCCAAATTTCCGAATACCGAAGGAGAATCGAATGCACGAGTTTTGTATTCTTGCAGACGATACTGGTCATTCAGGAGGGCAGATCAGCATCAATACTCAAATTGAGTTGATACAAGATACAATGCTTCCGAACGCAATGAAGAATCCTGAATTTTCGTCCAAAATTCAGTAGGAAAAAACAGAATATTATGCCAAACTCTTGAAACTAAGCTTCTATACTATCATAAAATTATAATACGAGCATCACGCAAAAACTACTCTACCGTTGTATTTTATTTTGCTACGATGACGGGAGCCGGAGATATAACAATTAATCCACAATCCGTGGGTACCAACTATACAAATATAATGCCTTGACTGTCTGCCCCACTGACTGACGATCAACGCCCAGTCCAAAACGCTGGAAGTGAAGAACTGAAATTTTTTACAGCCTATTCCTATGATGACACAGATAACCAGTAGGGATTTGATTTGATATTCTATCCCTAAAGGGGTGAAAAGTGGGTGGAAGTAAAAGTACCGTTAGTTTTGAAGTTAGAGGCTGGCAGTTTGTTGACTCCGTTGATTTGTTGTTTTCTACCAAATGTTGTTCATCCTTGCACTTCTTCACGGTACTGATGAGGGCCAAAAGCCCGAAACACGTGTCTACGGTTAACACTTTTCTTTGAGGGCTATGTCCATTAAATTTCTTCTATTTTGTTTCTAACGGTCCCCTCGATATTCTTTCCCTCCAAAAGAATATATGTCACGGTATTTTAAGAATGAAAATCCTTAAGGGGTTGAAACGAGGGTTAAAAGGTTGTATAAGATTTGGTTTTTATAAAGAAATACGTGTTTCAGTGTTTTTGGAAATTAAACCCCTAGAGGGGTAAATGGGGGGCTTAATGGGGATTGCAAGTTTGTATGAGGGTTCCGTCAATTTTCAAGTAAGGGTCATAAAAATTGGTATTTGAGGTCATTGTTACAAATAAGGGAATGTCTTTCGGTGTTTTTAGAAATTAAACTCCTAAAGGGGTCAAATAAATCATGTTTCGGCTCTCTGTTACAAATGAATTAATCATGTTCAACCTTATTTGAAAATTCCGTCCGTGAAGGAGTGAAAAGCGGTTGGTGAATTTGTAATAGTCGGCACAAAGCATTACCGAGGCTGTCAAATCGATTATGCCAATCAAACGAGATGACGGGATAACGGGATACCGAGATATTCAATCCCTAAAGGGGCAAAAAAGGGGGTTGAAAGAGGGAGAACCGTTACTTTGAAGTAAGTGCCACGGATATTGGTATTTGGGCTATTTTTCCCAATAAAATAACAGGAATGTTGGGATTTTTTAAAATTCAACCCCAAAGGGGTTGAAATGGGGGTTGAAAATTTGGGTCTTTAAAAATTATTTTTTTTAAAATTAACCCCTAGGGGGAAATGGGGGGATTGGGATTGGAAATTTATATAGGGATTCTGTTAGTTTCCAAGTTAGGATCAGAATGATTGGTATTTGACGTTTTAGTTACAAAAAAAGTTGAATGTGTTTTGCTGTTTTCAGAAATTCATTTTTAATTGGGAAAAATTGGTATTTGAGGTCGTTGTTACAAAAAAATACGTGTTTCAGTGTTTTTGAAATTCAATCCTAAAGGGGTGACAATTTGTATGAGGTTTCCGTTAATTCTTTGTTTGTCCTGTATGTGTCTTTATACCATTCATCCGATTGCGATGAAACTTCAGTGAGTTGTATGTACGCCCGCGAAGTTATTGTAAATTAGTACAACCATTTCACGATAGGGGGCGCATGAGTTTGTCCGGTAACATTTGAAGTTCCCTTTTTCTTTTGAATTTCTTGCGTTTCGTGCTGCTAAAAATATGGGGCTAGAGAATGGATCAATTACTCTATTAAACTCCTTCATATATTTTACTCGTATTTGTTTTACCGTTACGTTCCACATCGTTTAAATCACATTTTCTTTATAATTTTCTCCATTACCTTTTCGCATATTGAAAGTCTGATCTTTCAAAATGGATGCAACCATTTCAGTGGAAATTGATTCATTCATTTCACTACAAACTTAAGAAATTGTTCCATTCGTACTTTTTTGTTTCACTGTATTATGAGACTAGTATTTTGTATACTTTCGTTTATTGCATTTAATGATAAATATCCGAATCGACTCATTTTTAACAATTATTGATAAACGTCAAAATTTGACGGTCCTGTTAGTTTGTGTATTGTTGTATATTGATGTCGATGTGGTTACTACGGAAATTAAATTATTATAAAATTTTCGATTGTACTCTATGTATAATCAGGTATTATCGAAATTATTCAAGGTAACTAACTAAATTGAACGTTCTGATAGTTAAAAATTACCAAAAAAAATAATATCAATATGCCGTTTACAACTGTTGTTACATCCAGTAATGAGGTGTTTTTATTTCATCATTAGGATAGGAATCAATTCAGATATGAAAAACTAGAACTGCTTTCCCAGGTCGATTTCTCGAATGCGCAGAAATCATACAAATAAAAAATAAAACATTTGTGAATGTCAGTAAACATAATTAATCATTTCAAGCTGATTTATTAATGAAGTTATACATTTTATTCTCAACTATAATTTATTACTCTCAAGATTATTAATTCACGTCTCAAGTATAATCAATCATGTTACATATAATCAACTCATTTTCATGAGCAATAAAAATAATTGCTTACATTATTTATGCCTAACTTGTTATCGAGGTCAGAATGGTTATTGCGTGAATTGTCACGGACATTAATAGTAATATATAATATGATATAAATAATTATAGTTATCGACATGAATTATGTTCTACTACTAGCACTTTTAGATACAAGTTTATGATTACTTCGGAGAGTTTACGATAAAAATTTCTCGGAATATTTTTTGTATAGCACACTCGATGCTTCACTGCGTAATGCATAGTGACAAAAGCATTGAAGCCTGACTGACAATATCTGTTGTGTCCCGCTTTTCCGGCTCTTTCAATGGTTCCTCGTTCCACGATAGACCTGTGACCAGGGTCCA
Organism: Gonioctena quinquepunctata; assembly: GCA_018342105.1. Taxonomy (NCBI): domain Eukaryota; kingdom Metazoa; phylum Arthropoda; class Insecta; order Coleoptera; family Chrysomelidae; genus Gonioctena; species Gonioctena quinquepunctata. Next base: position 855,400 of record JAFIRS010000023.1, on the reverse strand, counting down.
TTTTTCAGAACAATTTCCGTTCATATTCACAATTTGTTTTATATTTGTAAAACATGAGGACATTAATTTTAGCGACAAAGGACTAATCCACAATATTTCGTTTCAACTAAAATCAATTTGTGACTGATCTTGTCAAACACCTCAGAATAGTTCAGCATGACAAGCCGGGAGAATTTGGTACATAATCATTAAATTATCATTCAATAATTCGAAAAGTCTATGACAAAAACTCCTGAGGGAGAGACGGGCATAAACCTATTGAACTAAGTAGGTTAGGGATTTAAATGAAATACATAATTCGTTCGAACCGTCAATTTCAAATGTATATAAACGATTCGTACAAAAGCTGAGTATCAACTTACTATGTGTTTCTCATTCCTGAAAGCATCTCTGGTTTATAAGGGCCAGAAGTGTTTATTACAGTTCATAAATCAGATCCTCTTGAGAATGCCGCACAGAGTATTTTTCGATGAATCATAACTATTTGATTTGTGTTTTTGTCTTGGTTTATCTAACGGTAAACTCAACCCTCCCACTCAAAAACAAAACAAAAAAAAAATATTAATAGAAAAATCAATTCAATCCCACATTTGTTCTTGTGAGTAAGAATTGTGGTATAGGTAGTGACTTTGTGAGGGTATCAGTCAATTGTTTAGTATTACTTTATTTTGTAATATTTTTTTTACGTGTACCATGATATTTTATATCAATGTTTGGTTTTTTTGTGGTTTGTGGGAATCTTTGCTACAAGTGCAGCTATTATTATCTTAGAATATTTCATATATTCTGCTTCCGTTGAGGACGCAACTACTGAGGTTTGCCTTTTTGAGTTTCAAGAAATCATACAGTTTTCGAAGGCTTTGGATAGGTACTCTCTTGTACTTTTTCTATCCACTTCATTATTATCCCAGTCACAATACACAATCTTCAATAATATTTACATAATTATTTGAGGTAATTTGAGGCCATAGAACCTTTATAATATCTCAAAACTCTTTTCAGGCATGTCCAAAGTTCTTAACTAGTTTTACTTTGGTACCTGCCGAAGATCTTTACTAGTTTAACTGTGGTACCTGCTTAAAATGGTTATTGCTATACATAGATCTGGTGTGCATGAAAGGAAAATTCAGAATTTCGTCGTTATCTAATTCGTGATAATTTAATTTGTTTTCAAGATGCGTTTTTACAGGTTACATTCGGAAATATTATATTTGTTCAGAACTGTGTTTAAATAGTAGCTTTGATACAGGGTTACCGTATATCTGATCTTTAAATGCAGCCTAGAAACGGTTTAACATCCTGTAAGTCTTTCTTTCATTTTCATCGATTCGTTCAATATGATCTTTGAATCCTGACATTGCCTCTTAGTCTCCTCTACAAATTAAAATATCATCGACATAAAGAATAATGTAAATATTCTTGTTTATTTTAGCTCTGTCTTGTATATACAAACATGGATCAGTTGAAGAACTTTTAAAGTTAAGCTCTTTAATTGTTTTGTCAAAATGCTCATACCAGCATCTTGATTGTTTTAAATCACAAATTGATTTATGCAGTGTCCACTTTATTTTTCATTGTCTGCATTTATTTTCTCGGGAATTTTTATGTAAATTTCCACTTGCAAAAAGCCATTCAGAAATGCAGTTTTCACATTCATGTGATGGTGATTGGAGAAGGCTAAAAACATTTTTAAGGTAGGAATGTGTGCAACAGGAGCAAATAATTCATTATAACCACTTAAATATTTGGGACTGAATCCTTCTGCTACTAGCCTTGCCTTGTACTTTGTGGGATTTCCATATTTCTATAGTAAATACTCACTTGGAATTGACAATATTTTTGTCAGTGCGTTTATTTACTTCATCATTTTTGGATTGCTCCCACTGATCTCAATCGTCCCTTGTTTTGATTTATTTGTAGGTCTTTGGTATTTCACTCACGAGAGTATGTGCACAAAGAAAACTACTAAAAATATAATATTTAAATCTTGATCAGTATAGTGGGCCAAATAATGATTTTTGTTTCTCTCACTTCTTAAACTGGAAGGATTTAATTCTTGTGATGTGTGTATTTGTTGGAATACTGTTATACTCAGAATTAACATTTTTTTTTTCGTAGTTTTAGTCAGTTTTCTTAGTTTTATGCTCCGAAGTTGCTTCGGTATCACTTTTTACAGATCTAGTGATTTTTAACTAATTTTTCCGAGTTTGAGTCTATTTTTTTAATTTTAGGCTCCGAAGTTGCTTTGGTATCACTTTTTTACAGATTTAGTGATTTCAACCTTTTTTCTTTTAGTATGAGTCATCTTGTGATGTGTGTGTATACGTTGGAATATTGTTGTATTCAGAATTAACTAGTTTATTTCGCGTTTGAGTCGGTTTCCTCAGGTTTAGGCTCCGAAGTTGCTTCGGTATCATTTTTCACAGATCTAGTGATTTTTAAATAATTTTTTTCGAGTTTGAATCGGTTTTCTTAGTTTTAGGCTCCGAAGTTGCATCGGAATCACTTTTTACAGATGATTTTTCAAATTTGCATCGCCGACAATTACGTCACGAGCTACGAGAAAACTTTCCATTTCCACATACCACATTTTATCCATTGGGTGGATATCCCACTAAGATTCCTTTAAATGACTTCTCGTCAAATTTTGTTTTCTTAGTTTTAAGGTGGACATAAACCATGGACTTGATTTTTTTTTATCTGGACTTTTTATTGTGTCACAATTTATATGGTGTTCCATTGAGGTGCAGAGCACGGTTGATAACATATCAGTTGGGTATGTAGCTGTTAAGACAGCTTCGCCCCAAACAGATTTTTCCAACCTCGAGGTAAAAATAATGTCTATCTATCTGCTCTGCGACTCCATTCTGTTGAAATGTATGTAGTACATTTTAATGGAAAGTAATGCCCTTCTGAATATTATATTCTTTGGAATCGTTCGACAAATATTCACCTCCCTTGTCACAGTTAAGATATATTATGTTATTATTCAAGTGTCATTCACTTTTTGCAACGGAATCTTTACACCTTTAGAATTTCTGATTTAAATTCTAATAAATATAATACTGTAAGATGTATTGAATAGTTGATGAAGGTTACTGAATAGTTTTTGATATCAATTGTGGAGGTGATATTGGACCACAAGCATCACTATGAATCATGAATAAATGTCGTTCCTCATGTGTTTTGATTTATATTCTGAGAATAGCAATCTAGTTTGTATCCAAAGATACATATATACACGTATATACATATATACACATTTATACAAGTTTCACATAATACATTATTTTCTGGATTTATGTATATGGTTGAGACTTTCTAACATCTCCTGTTTTTCATTTTTAAAATGATTGGTCATCGGGATGTCCTAATCGTGCATGTCATATCTGCTAGTTAGCAGTGTTTACCATATTATTGATATTCCCATGGACTTAGGCATTGAAAATCTATGCCAATTAAACCATTTATGGGCTTACCTGTTGCAATAGTGACATTGTTTTTTTTTAATTCTTACGCAATTTTTTATCGAATATCGCCACCCTACCCTCTACTTGCAAACGTGGAACTAAAATCAGGTTGTCTGATACATCTTTCGATCCTCTATTGTTGCGGTAACGGTAGTGCCATTTTAGCCACAGCGATTTCTTTGGGAGTAGGTGGATCGTAGATTTTTGTAAACAAATCCTGATATGATCAGTTGCTCCATAGTCTAGCGGGAATGATGCATTAAACTTTTGTATTTGAACGATTATGGCTCATCATTAAAACCAAAACTTTGCCTGGATCCAGTATTGGTTTGGTGCGAACCGTATGAATTGTGCATTATTTTTCAATCTTCTATTTATAAAAAATAACAATTACTCCTCAAATGGTTTGTTCTTACAATGGGTTGATTTATATGGAGAATATTGTTTGCCCCATTTTGATTTGTGTTGTTATTTGCTTTTATTCTGAAAAAATTGTTTTCTGGATTTTTATATGAAGTTGATTTAGAGTTTCCTTTGTTGGTGTGAGAACCAGTGAATATATTTGGTGCCCTTAGACTTGTTGATGTTGTGTCTTCTTTGAGTTTACAGAGAATAGGTTTTAATTATCCTCGCTTAACGTTTCTAATGCTGTGATTACTCTGTCATAAGATGGAGGCAGAGTAAGTAACATATGAGATATTTTATCCATTTCATCCAGTTTGGCTCCAGCAGCGAGTAATTCTGATATGAGGTCATCAAAACGTTTGAAGTGGTGCAATAAACTCATGTCTCCTCTAAACTTGAGACTTGGCCTTTATCTTGATGCCAACTGAGTTGCTAAACTTCTTCTTTCATAAATGGCATTCAGACTATTCAATACGCATCTAGCGGTCGACTGATTTTTCTAATCTCAAACATGAATCACTTAGGTATTCTATGATAACACATTTCGCACTCAAGTCATGTTTCTTCCAACTGTCACTAGGTTTACCAGGAATTTCTTCTTCAATAAGGTATAAAATATTCAATTCCGCGAGTAACATAGAATTTCCATACACCATATCTTTTACCGTTGAACTGGTGATTATTTTTTTATTGGTTTCAGCCATTGTTTTTGTTGAATTGCGATCACTGGTACTTCAATCACTATACTTCCAGTAATTATTCAAGTTACCCGAAATCTGGGCCCATAACCTATTGAACTTAGTAGATTAGGGATTTAGATAAAATACATAATTCGTTTGAACAGTCTATTTCAAATGTATAAAAACGATTCGAACAAAAGCTGAGTATCGACTAACTATGTGTATCTCATTCCTCTCTTGTATATAAGGGCCAGAAGTGTTTATTACCATTGAGTGTCCCATTCATTCGATTGATATCATATGTGTTAAAATGTTGAATGCCTTAGAACTACCAATTTACGTTATTGTAATTTATATCCCCCCAGAAACTAAATTTGCAGAATACGATGAATTGTTCGAATTTTTAGAGAACCTGGATTACATCAATAACTCCATAATTATAGGAGATTTTAATATTCCAGAGTTACAACAGTTCTATGAAACAAATGAGACCTCTAATTTAGTTTCCAGGCTTAACTCATTCATTAGCTATTGTAATGTTACCCAAAGAAATTCATTAAGAACGATAATGATAGAATTCTAGATTTAGTACTTTCTCCCGAAAATATAAACAGCGAGGTGCTTCTCGACTCCGACCCACTGGTTAGAGCCGATATGCACCACCCTAGCTTAGTTGTGAATTTGGAACTTGATTATGAAACTGAGAAGGTGTTCATATCGAACGCCAAACGTTATAATTTCCGTTTAATTGATAATAATAAGTTCATTCAGCTATTCAACGGAATTGATTGGGATTTCTTGAAAACATTTCTGATGTGAATTTGGCGTTATAATTTCCGTTTAATTGATAATAATAAGTTCATTCAGCTATTCAACGGAATTGAAGTCGCAAATACCCACGTGGTTTAACAAAATCTTATTATTAATATAAGGAAAAACATCACTATCACAAAATGTATAGAAAGCGTAAAAATCATTTCTATCTAGATCGTTATAGACACATGCGGCGACTTATTAAACAGACATCAATCTTGCATACTCGGAATTCATTAAAAATTCGGAAAACAATTTGACAAAAATCCTCGTGAGTTCTGGTCTTTCTTGAATTCGAAAAAAATAAATCGCGTATTCCTGGGCATATGTACATAGATGACGAGAAGCTAACATCGCCTCAATCTATCGTCAATGCGTTTGCAAATCATTTCAGTAGTGTTTATGTTTCCGATACGAATTCTCTGAATATTACCACCTTCGAACATACCAGCAGCTCGAATCACACTCTGCTTATCAAGGACATTTCTGAAAACCTCATTCTTGCAGCAGCGAAGAAGTTGAAGAATAAATTGACATGCGGACCAGATAATATTCCCGTCAAACTAGTTAAATCCCACGCGAAAATCTTTTGCCGTCTATCGATTTATAATATTATTCTGAAAACTCAAACATTCCCTAATATCTGGAAATTATCCCGTATTTGCCCCGTCTTTAAATCTGAAAAAATTGGAGACATTCGTAATTACAGACCTATAGCGCTTATATCAGTCTTCTCCAAACTATTCGAAATTGTTCTTTTTGACCTCATCTACTCTCATGTTGGTAACTCTTTATCAGAGTTCCAACATGGTTTTATGAAATCTAGAAGCACGGTATCAAACATATGCACTTTCACTCAGTATATCTCAAATCCACTCGACAATCGTCATCAAGTGGATGTTGTGTATACTGATTTCAGTAAAGCTTCGACAAAGTTTCACATAACCAACTAGTACAAAATTAGGAATTTTGGTATACCCACTAACATCCAATTATTATTAAAGTCCTATCTCAGCGACAGGAATCTTTTCGTCGACTATGAAGGTGTGAAATCATTCAACTTTATAGCCTATTCAGGAGTACCTCAAGGATCTAACCTGGGGCCTCTTTTGTTTATTCTTTTTATTAATGATATTTGCACTTCAGTCAAGTCAAACAAACTTCTTTTCGCAGATGATATGAAAATCTTCACAGAAATCCGAGATATTGAAGATTGTCTTCGTTTACAAGACGACCTGAATCATCTTTTTGAATGGTGTACCGAAAATAAGCTACCTTTGAATGTTGAGAAATGTAAAATCATGAGTTATTCTAGAAGAGTATCTACCTTTTTATTTAATTATAAGGTTGATAATGGTAATACACGTCGGGTAGGCGAATGTAAGGATTTGGGTGTTATATTTGACAGCAAATTAACATTTAATATGCACATTGAAAAAATCATAACCAACGCCAACAGAGCTCTGGGATTTCTTATACGTAATTGTAAAGAGTTTAGAAATATCAAAGCAATTCAATCTGTCTACTACTGTTTTAGTACGTAGTAAATTGGAATACTGCAGTGCAGTTTGGAACCCAAGTCAACTCAAACATATATCAGCGTTAGAATCAGTTCAAAAAAAATTCCTCAAATTTTTTTTTCAAGAAATTCAATATCTATCCTGAACGGCACTGTGATTACGGTTTACTTCAAAGAGAGTTTGCATTTGTTAGTTTGAGGAAACGAAGAGAAATTGCAGACATGACATTTGCATACAAATTGATCAATAATCATATAGATTCAGCGTCTCTCTTGTCTACTCTAAATTTCAATGTACCTCGTATCTCGTCAAGGTCTAACATAATTTTTCGAATCGATGTGCCAAATTCACAACATCACTTCAATAGTCCAATATCATCTATGTGTAGAAGCCTAAGTAATGTTCCATCAGTGGATGTATTCTTTTCAAATTTGAAACAATTCAAAAAACAACTGTACACTCTCATACCAAATTAGCCTTATGTATCTTTTTTTATTCATTTCTATTCCGTATTGTTTTTTTTTCTAGTTATCACTCCCACCTACTGCTCAAATTTTTATCATTATATACTCCTGTAATTGGGCTTTGACCTGTTGGATGTATTATGTCTAAATAAATAAATAAATAAATTACAGTTGATAAATCAGATCCTCTTGAGAATGCCGCACAGAGTATTTTTCGATGAATCAAAACTATTTGATTTGTGTTTTTGTCTCGGTTTATCTAACGGTAATCTCAACGAAACCATTTTCGATCTACACAAATATATTTAAGTTATATAGTTTTTTCTCGGAAATTCGTGGACATCGAAAATATATTTGAAATCTTCGAATAAAGTTCGATCCCCTGGGGCTGATATAATTTGCTAGAAATTTTCATTCGAGTACTTTGCTTATCTATTCAATAAATTTTGTGAGTTTCTACATCCTGAATCATGACATCATATTTAGGACTGTTAATCGAAGTATTTTGTCAGAAATCAGGGTACTTGGATCTTTGCAACAAGTTTCCTTCTCATTTAAATAATTTTCCTATAATAATAGTTGATTTCTGTTTTCCTATAATCTTACATTTTCTTCGTCGTCGCATGATCCTTTTTCAGAGTGATGAGGAGAGATCATTGAATCTCCTTGTATTCTACATTCACGTACACCTTGTTCCCCTAATGGAATTCTTCACTTAATTATCGAACGGTTGATCGTGCCTCCATCCTCAACTTGTAAAAAGCACTAATTAGGATGAATGCGTGAAGCATTTCCTAACAAAGAACAAAATGTAATTAGCACATTAAAACAGTAATGATGCTTGATGTGTACTTGACATGCTAGAATTACTAGTCATTTGGAAATGAACTATACGCTTGTCACAGCGACTTGTCGGTTATTTCTTTCATAAAGATGTTTGTTAGAAACGTTCAACTTTTTCAACCATTCACTGCCTTTATGTGTATATGAAGAAGAGCTCTCAACATGAGTGGTGACCTTCGTGATAAAGTATAGAAAAAAATATGGAACGTTACCTAATCCAGGTCGGTAGATGTGCTATTAATATGTTACCGGTGGTTTTTGCATTTCCTTTGTTGCTGTTCTAATCTTTTTATGCAGAAAATAAAAACAATGCTTTGTTTCGTACTTTGCAAATACATTTTTAGAACCGACCAAAGGCATCATATGAAAGGGGTAGAGATCAGTTACATTTTTCATGGCCAATCATCAGGTCGGACTATCAGTCATTTGTTAAACGTCTCTAACTTATTATGAGCTGTTTTTGCGTTACCATTTAAACATTCTACAGTCGACACATATACAGGGTGAGCCTGAATAAGACCAACACACGCCGTCTTCAGATACCTCACCTTATTTCGAGGTGGAAAGTTGCTATCAAGGTATGTCCTAAAATGTATCCCATCTGAGACATGGTGTCGAAAGTACGAATAAAATTAAGATTAAATTGGTTTTCTCCAAAATTCCTGGGGGAAAAAATTTGAAACTTGGTACACTGATCGAGGTTTATCAACGTGCTAATTTGGAGTCATAATTCTTCATTTTCGTAAACCAGTGGCGTAGTTACGATGGTATGTGGTCATATGTTCCTTCATATTTTCTTGGGACAAGTGAATGGACGAATGAGCGTTCGACATCAGTTCGGCTTATCGATACTCTACCTAAAAGTCATCATTCCATGTACCTAAAAGTGGAGGTTTCTGAGATAATTGAGAAAAACTGAAGATATGTCCTTGGTAGAGACATAATTTCCTATGTGCACTAATCGCATAATGCTAATTTCTTACAACATATCGGAATATGTGTCAACCTCCTGAACATTTTTCAATGTGGGGAGAATCGGAAACATAGAACAGGTGAGTCAGAATAAGACCGATAACTCCATTTTTTCATTCATCATATTATTTGATCGAATCAATGTCGCGGATTCACTGATATGTTACCATACTTTCTTACATATGATTGTTTTGACAGATCAACAAACAAACAAACCTAACCTCAAATTCATAGTACTCCACTTGAATAAGAGTTGAGGTCTGAAATAATTTTTGCGAAAAACTGAAGATAAGTACTCTTAATTTGTTGGAGTTTATGTTGGAGTATCATTATCAAATCCATTTCTGAATGAATTATCTAGGAAAATATTATCCAATCAACATGTTTTTGATGAAGAAAAACAATTATTGTGTATAAATATCTATGTATTTGCTAGAAACGGTGTAGTGGGTACACTACATAGAAACAAACAAGGCATTAGACAAATGTCAAATGGAACACGTCTTGCATTTTTGGTATCTAACCTAGCCTCCGTGTACGTGGATCGAAAAACATGGACCTAACCTCAAACGCATTTTTGGTGTCCAACCTTGCCTACGTGTACGTGGATATGTCTACCCCTCAGATTTCCTGCTGAATTCAAATGAGCCTCCGTCAATTCTAAAAGGGTTTTATACACTGTGTCCGTAAAGTATGGAACAAATTCATTTTTAGCTAAACAGGTCATTTTAAGAAATAATCCTGAAACACGTCGATTTTTGATGTTAATTTACCGTATTTTAAAAAAATTATCTTATATACAGGGTGAATTACGTTCGAGTAATGACGTCACCGTCATTTTTTTTTAATGGAACACCCCCATTTTGTCTCAATTTTCGGATTACTCTAGCTGAGCTGATTCCAAAAATGTATCACATGTTGATTCCAATTGGTACAGGGTGGACAAAAATACAATAGTTTTGTGTGTGCTCATAAAGTAACGCGTAACATTCTTTATTAGGTAAATTAACAATATTATCAAAAATACTTATTGTCTAGCGGACAGAATATGCTGGAATACATGACTTTATAAATGTTCGAACTACAGCCTTTGCTGTATTTGACAGTAACCCAAACGGTGTACAAATTCTTGTTGAACCTTGTGTATGGTTTCTTATGTAATATTGTTTATTTTTGTTCGAATTTTCTCTTGTACATCTGCAATATTTGCTGGTTTCGTTTTAAAAATAACATTCATCAGATGGCCCCACAGAAAATAATCCAAAGGATTTAAATCTGGTGACCTCGCTGGCCATTCAGTGGGTCCACGTCTACCAATCCACCTGTTCGGAAAAATTTCATCTAGGTATCTTCTAACATCTACAGCATAATGTGGAGGTGCACCATCCTGTTGAAACCATAAACTTTCATCAAAACCTCCAGGATTACGTCTGCTGGGAAACAAATTACGTAAAGTAGGTACGAGATACCCCCTTAAAAACTCAAGGTACGTTGCCCCGTTTAAATTACCTTCGAAAAAGTAGGGTCCGATGATTCGATTTCGTACAATTCCAGCCCAAACATTTACCTTTTGAGGGTATTGTGTATGATGCTCACGCATCCAGTGGGGGTTTTCTTTTGCCCAGTATCTACAATTCTGACTGTTAACCTCACCATTTAACATGAAAGTGGACTCATCAGAAAAAATAATGTTTTGTATCAAGAGAGGGTCTCGGTGACATTAATCCATCATTTCTTAGCAAAATTGAAGTCTTCTATCGGGATCATCTTCGTTTAATTCTTGCACAAGTTTGATTTTATAAGGATGCCATTTTTCAAGCTTCAATAGTTTGTGTACTGTTGTTTTGCTAACACCGATATAGCGACTAACTTTACGAACAGAAGTGTGCGCATCTTCTTCAAAACTCAGTAAAACATCTAATGCTGTATCAGCATTTGCAGGGGGACGACCTGATTTGCGTACATTTCCAACATTACCAATTTCTCGAAATTTCGTTTCAATCTTACTGACTGTTGAACGCGTTATAGGTCTTTCTGGATATTTATCATTAAACAAATTGCACACTTCCATCTGAGTTCGCGATCTGTCTCCATACCCAATCATCATAAGTATTTCAATTCTTTGTTTCACACTTAACTCCATTTCTACTTCCAATTAAATCTAAGCAATCATTCGAATATTCACGAATACCAAAAATATTGTAGTACTAAACTGTCACTGAACATCAATAAATTACTAAACAAATAATGATATTTCCCAAAAAAGTAGACGACTATGTTTTTTATAAATAGATAAGAAAATTTTTTTGTCATATTCTGTCTGCTAGACCCCAAGTACCAAACATGTTTGGAAACAGCTCATTTTCATTACTCTAAACATGTAGCAAACTACGGGGTGTAACATTTAAACCAATTGCCGCTAGACAATGAGTATTTTTGATAATATTGTTAATTTACCTAATAAAGAATGTTACGCGTTACTTTATGAGCACACACAAAACTATTGTATTTTTGTCCACCCTGTACCAATTGGAATCAACATGTGATACATTTTTGGAATCAGCTCAGCTAGAGTAATCCAAAAATTGAGACAAAATGGGGGTGTTCCATTTAAAAAAAATGACGGTGACGTCATTACTCGAACGTAATTCACCCTGTATATTAGATTATTATTTTAAAATACGGTAAATTAACATCAAAAATCGACGTGTTTCCGGATTATTTCTCAAAATGACCTGTTTAGCTAAAAATGAATTTGTTCCATACTTTACGGACACAGTGTATGCATTCAACTCCTCGGGATTGTAGGAGGGCTCATCATAGAATATTAGTTGCTAGAGTCCTGGAGTTTCCCGCAAATACTTTCCCTGCGTTACGATGTTATTTAAATCGAAATTTAAATCGAAATCGATGAATTGTTGGCCGAGTATCCATTTCGAAGAACTTCATAAAAGGTCCATATAATTCATCGACTTTATCATCTCTGCTTCTAAGTTCGGAGATATATTTTTGTGCCATGACAGGATATTGATTGACATACTCGTGCATTACTTCTTCTGGAATAGATTCTTCCCCCGATGTTTCGCCATAATCGAAAACGCTTTCATCACTAACATCGTGTGTTTCAGCATAGGCAGAAATTGTGTTTGTTCTTCTTCTTCTACTTTGAATGCCGCCACCGCTCGCGAACTTTTTGGGGTTTCCAAAGCGGATATCAAAGAATAACGAAATAGTAGTTCAAACAGTGTTTTGGTTGATATTTTTATTTTCAAGAGAGAGCCTTTTGCTATATTTTGAACTGTTTTGATGATTTTTTCCGTGACAGTTTGTTTTATTTTCCCGTGACAGTTTGTTTTATTTTCGATATATATATATATATAGTTAGCAGTACTGACCTGTGAAAATGTGAATTTCTGGCTGGTGGTTTTGTTGCTGGTATTATTGTTGCTACTTTGAACGATCACTTTACACTTTACAATTTTTTTACGGAAATTTTTCATCAAGACGATTAGTTTTCCAATATGACTATGGAATGATGTGTGAGAATAAGGTTTGAATTTAAAAATGATTCATTTTATTCTTTGTTCATACATTTTTCGCGGGACGTTTTTTCAGGTGTAGATTTGCGCAATAACGATATTTTGTTGATGGGGTAATTTCGAGTTTGCTTATGCTTCGTGTATATGATCTACTCGTTATGATTTTTTCCGTCACTACAACTCTCCGTCTAATTTCGTAGAGTTGTGAAAAAACTTGGTAGTAATTTTTGAATCGTGACTTATGAGACGTTATTTTCGGCTGTTACTTTGTTGTTGTTTTTCTATCTACGCTGATTGTACGACCGTTTTTTCTAATGTTTCACCAAAGAATGACGTGTAAAATGTATGAGGTGTTAATGACACATTCAAAATTTTTAATTCTTTGATGTTTTTAAAAAACTATTGATCTGTAATATAATAGCTATGAAGATAGTATTGTTTTCGAGGAACCTCGTTAATGCTCGGAATCATTATAGTTTATGATGTTTTTGCTATTTAGGAAATATGGGTTCAAACCAGTATTCTGTGGTACCTTCTCCACTTGGTCATTAGTAGAGGTTTTCATCAGAATTTTCATTGATTAGTGAAAAATGCTTGAAAAATATGCAGAGTCGTATGAGCTTGAATAATCGTATAAATATAAAAACTATAATTGATAAACAACTTGGTTCGTACCATGATTGAGACATAACTAGTGGAGTTGAACGGAAAAACGAGGGAATAGCTTATCTGTAATGAATGAACTCCTTTCTAAATATATAATTGTGGGAAGTCGTTCCTATAGTTTCATTTCAGCTGATATAGGAGTCTATGAGGACATTATTGAAAAAGTTCCAGCTGAATTGATTTTTCTGGTAAATTGTACTTGTTATATGTTTATTGATGGAAAATATATGTCAATCTGTGTATCAGCTGTACTGATGTCATTTAGTATCTCGTCAGTCGTTGAAGAGAATGATACCGAGTGAAATATTTTTAGGTTCAGGTAATGTGAATAAAAAGCATAAATTTTTAATATATAATTTATACGAAATAACTCAATTTAAATATAATATTCTGCATATTTGGTAAATATTATCCTCGATCTGCTGATGAATCAGAAGTTTCGTCCACATATATATATATATATATATATATATATATATATATATATATATGTGTGCCAAACATGAAAACAAACTTGGTGAAAGGTATGAAAAACAGAGTAGTGTGTTTATCACATCCTATTTTTCAAAAGGAATGTTTAAATGTACTTAAAACAATTCTAAAAGAAAACTCATATCCAATCAAATTTATTAATAAATTACTATTCAGTACTGATCGTCAACCTAGGGTTACTACTATTGAATCTGGAAATACAATTATAAATTTATACCTTGTAACATTAAATCCTCCAAGAATAAATTCAAGTCCACAACCTCAACCAATAGAACCTTATATTTACAAAACATTACCATATGTAAGAGAACTAACCTCCAAACTGACTAATGTGTTTAAACTAGATAAACTACGCATTGCTAACAAAAACATTGAAACTATTGCAAGCCTTTACACTAGAACTAAAGCCCCGTTAACGATATATGAGAAATCAAATGTCATATATAGTATTCCTTGCCTAAATTGTGATAAAATATATATCGGGCAGACCGGTAGGAATTTAACAGGTCGCATAGCATCTCATAAGAGTGATTGCAAAATAAAAAAAACAGTTGTGCATTAGCTGAACATAATATAAATTCTAATCATTTTAGTAATTTTAACAACCCTTCCATTTTAGCAGTAGAGAATAACTTCCACAAAAGGAATTTCCTAGAAATGGTTTTCATAAAAAATGAACCAAACAGCATGAATAAACGATCCGATATTTCCAACCTTAGTGTCATTTACAATTACTTGTTGAAACTTGATTCCAATTGAATTTAAAAATTCCTTAGTATTTTTCGATTTTTTCTCTCATTTAACAATTTTTGTCATATAGATTGGTACTATTCCTTTTGTCTTGTGGACAAAACACATGGTTCTCCCTTGACTGTTCATTTTTGGACAGATGACATTTGACACTTGACACTTCATGTCATGTATTACTTGTCAGCCACCATTTTCCTTTTTCAGTCATGCTTCAACCATGTGGTAATTATTGTGCCTGTTCAAATTTTAAAGTGCTTAAATTAAGTATCTAAAACAATATGTGCGAGTGCCATTGTTTAATTTTTATATATATTACTAGTAGTGGGTCATATTGATATGATTTTGAAAAGTTCCTCAATCACGAAATGGTGATTAGTTCGCTGTCTTCACTTAACCTCACCTTGGTAAGTTCTATAGATTTGTTTAAAATCGTATTTCACAATTGTGTTTTCTTTTTTCTCCACAGCTTGTCTTGATAATGAAAATAAACATTTTCGAAAGCTTGACTAAATAAGAAAGAGTTTTTCTTTTTCTCATAGGCCATTATTTTGACTGCAACCTCAAGGAATATCCTTTCTACAAAGTTTATTTCAAATTCATAGTTATTATAAACATATATATATATATATATATATATATATATATATATATATATATATATATATATATTTGTCTAGTAGCGCGTACGGTACGTTGGAAGGATTATGTAGGGGTCGAGTTCTTCTTGTCTCTGTTTTAGCTGGGGTGTATCAGATTTATTCACATAGTATGGAGAGTTTCTCTTTCTATTATAACTCTCTCAACTCTCTAAGCACCCCTTTGTCTTTCAGGGGGGAATAGCAGCTATATAATATTCTTATATTTCCACAAGCTGCTGGAGTTCACAGGCATATCAGCCTTGTATAGTTTTTTATGAGCATTAGTGAGTTCCAAAATATTTTTGAATGGCACCAAGTTTTCTGATTCGTAATGTTGCGGCACTCGTTTCAGCAATAGTTGTCGTAAGAACAAAATTTCTGTTGTGTACAACAAGTTTACCCTTTCCGTGTGTGCCCTTCGTAACCTTTATCAAAACGGAAGCCATAAATATCAGACTCAATCGTTGTATCACCTCGAGTGGTGTGCTGTTTTGGTGAATTTGGAGAGTTTTCATACTTCTTCCCCAGTGAATGCTCCTTTACGTTACACATCTTGTTGGTTAACAAACTAGCACAAACAAGGCCATTCCAGTCGTTTTGTTCACACAATACTGCGCCAGACAGTAACATATAACGTGTTTCAGATACACTATACTGTAACCCTGTTCTGATAGCTCTTATGGAATATAGAATCAACGATGTTTGAATATCAATGAACGAGTCTCTCATATATACTGTTCAATTGAGTAATTGTCCTTTTCAGTCCTCTATTTTTCTTTGCACTCCTTTCTCTCTCTGGTGGAAATATCCTGGAGATAATATTTTTATATTTCCAAGATTTATTGGCGTTGATTTTTCCATTGGGTAGTTTATGTGCATTGGTCGACAGCAGAATCGTTTTTTAGTGTATAATGTCCTGATGTATGAATTTTGTTGGCCCCTTTTCAGTTAGAAGTTCCCTCAATCCATTGGTCAGTTCATTGGTTTCTCAACCCACTTTCAAATTATTAATTTCAATGGGTTCTTTTCCTATTGAAAATTTCACACCATTCATATAGATGCCATAGCAGGAGGGATCAGGTAGCATAGACATGTTGACACTTCAGAAGTCTCACCACAACTGACAATCCTAGCTGTATCATTCACAATTAAAAAAAAAATTGTACATCTGAGAACGACATGTTCTCCCAGTGAGCCTGCCACATACTGCGCCATACAACGCATTTCGATATGTTGTACAGGACCCTACTAAAGCACTGCATAATAGGCCAGAATGATGCTCAGAGTAGTCGAAATGATAAACTACATATTTACCAGCGTCTCAGCTAATATTCAGCAATGATATTGCGACTCAAAGCAGCACGTTGAGTGATGGAAGAATGGCGTACAAAAACTTCATATTTACCAGAAACAATATCTAGATTCAGCAATGATGTTGTTACTCAAAACCTCGTATTGAGTGAAGGAAAAAATGAACAACTGTTTTATTTTCCAAATTACCAACAGATCATTCGATTTGTAGTTTGTTTGAATATGAGATGAGCTCTGTATTTTGTATATATGTGTCCTCAGATATACCCTCATTTGTCCTCATTTACCGTCATATATACCTCCATATACCCTCATTCACTCCCATTTATACTCTCATATACCCTCATCTACCCTCATGCATCTTTAAAATCCTGTCAACTTCACATAAATTAGTCAGAGGCTGCGCCATACAACACAGCCAAACTGCGCATTTTGATATGTCGTACAGAGTCATACTGCGCATTTCGATGTGTTGTACAGAGCCATTGTAGAGCCAGAGTAATGAATCTCTCCTAGTGGTTATGAAATTTTAATGAATAGAACCAAACTTACAGAAATTAATCCGGGGTTCCTCACTTTCGAACTCCACAGCGCCCCCCATTGCCCTATCTCGTTTTGGGCTCGGCAAATACCCAACGTCGACTCCCCGAACAAATCAGTCGTCACTTTCAATAACTCTTGTTTATGTTTGATGGTAATTCGTGTTTTGCACAACATTGTGATCCATTTGAAAATTATAATTATTGATTTACTCTACGGGGTTCAATACATTTTTGACAGTATGAAATTAACTATTTCTGAGTTTGGATATATCGAGGTTAGTTGTTTTCTTCACTTCAAAATAGACAGCCTGCAATGTGTGCATTTACCACACAATCAGTTCAACATTCTACATTATTCAAATGTCAAGTTAAATGTTAATTTCATTCGGTAATTTCCAAAGTTTTTTTCTGAGGAGGTCACCTGAAATCAGGCGGGCGGCGGTACCCAAAATTTTGTCGAATTTCAAAAAGAAAAATTTTTTTTTTCCCAGATTTCCAACCACGGGTATGCAAGTGGTTAGATTACATCCTGTATTTGAATATATTGTTGTGATGGGCTCTTTATATTTCATTAATGGCTAATAGTTTTTGTAATAATTGATATTGTTATATATTTTATTTTTTTAATAACAACTAGTCATCATAATAGAATATTTGTTATGATGAATTAATTTAATAATTTTGAAAAATATATACACATCATAACAGTAATGAAACTCCGGTTATGTTGTTCTTACCCTTTTTCAACACTCTTTTACCTTATTCCAGCTCGGTTGGTACGCTTATGGAGTATGACGCATCTCCACTCTTATGGCAGGATTCTGTTATGCCAACTTGTAGCGCTGCTTGATGTCAAACGTGCTATTTTGTGGGAAGATTATGATTAGGTGCTCAATAGATGAACAAAGAATGCCGAGAAATCGTCAAATCGTTGTTGTTTCAATTGAAATAAGTCCATAAATTGACCTAACCTGCGATATCTAACTTATCTAACTCAGAACAGTGATGTGAAATAGTAAAACTCGCATGATAAATACTTGGTGACTAAACGTTTCGATGTTATGAACAGTCTGTGAGCGTAGAAAAGACCAACAAAAGTTCAGATGCATGGATCAAAATGATCCAAAAACCAATATTAGTGTCTGGTCCTGATATGTGGCACTTTATTTAGCTCTGGTTTTTAGAAATACCTGCTGGTCATCCTTTTTGGTGTTCTCCTGACTGTTAGGAGTGTTCGTGCTCTCTGGAAAAGTACAGCCACACTGAAGAAGACCCCCTTTTGTTCCTGGCATTGTCACGGACTGGACTTTTGTTATCTTAATGAGGTGAGTGGTTTTTTCTTGTTTGTTTATTTTCCCATTCGTATCTGGATTCGCTGTATAACTTTTGAGGATAGTTTTGCATGTTTTTCTCTAGTGTTTTATTATAAATAGTTTTTCCATATTGGTACCTGGTTTCGTTTTTTACATCAATTTTTCATCTCCCAAAGCTTGTTACATTTCATCTTGGCAACAAACATATTTGTTTATTTTCACAAATTTAAGTTTATTCCCACTTTCTGTATCACTTTTTGTTATTCTAATGATTTTATTCACAATATATAATTATAGATCTTATATTATATCTACAAATTCGGTTAAATATAATTTACCATACAGGATGTTCTAACTTGAATACCATTTCATATACTTGAGATCCAAAGTTTGTTCGTGAATTTAAACTTCCATATTATTTTTATTGTTTGTGCAAAATGAATGTATTGTTGGTATAGTTATTCTAATCCCAATTGGAACGGCAATAAAAATGACAGCACTACGAGGAGTGTTCATATGCACTGCCCGGCAAATGAAATTTATATACTACCAGTTTTTTACTTTCAAAACGTTCCTGGTACAATCATAAAAAAGTTCTATCGTGTGGAAGAGAATTCCTTCTCGAAACTTTTTATGTCGGTCCAATTGGGATTAGAAATACTATAACATACTTATGACACTAGAGATACTTCAGTACTGACTTTTTGAGACATATGCGTTGACTAGAACATGGTATAAGATTCAAGAATGGTAAAAAGTGTAGAAAAATTGTAGATCAAACATAACATGAACCACAATAACTTAAATACCTAATAATAATGAATTATCATTTTTATTATTTTATAAACATGTCCTAACCTAACAATATATATCTCAATTGTATTTCGTTTCAAATGCGGCTGTTGGAATAATGAAAAAAATCTCTCATTTTCATACCCATATCGGCAAAATGTTAGTTTTTGATAAAGCTTCTAAAGCTCCACAACTTGCATTCAAAAAGTTTTCTCTAAAATTCATGTACACACCAATAAAAGATCGCTGTCAATTACCATCTATGAGAATTAATAATTTTTGATTAGCCTTCATGCCTTTCAGTTGAGATTCATTCATCTTATCAATCAGACATTATTTGAGTTTTTTTCTGCCGACCAAGAACATCATTGTATTAAATATTTTGGTATTCAAAGTTAAACTTTATGAATATATTGGGAAACATGTAGGGAGATTTCAATCCTTCGCCAACTTCTGATTGTATAGTTTGAGGTTTATACAGAAATAGAAATGCTGTTTTTGTTTCCAGTGAAAATTTTACAGTTTTTGTGACACATGATTCGATAGCTTGATTTATAGCAATTTCAGAATGAATAAATAAATTCGGAATTGTACCTTTTCGACTGACGCTATCGGCTTTTTGTTAATTGAAGAAGTTGCTGGTACATTTGGTGTCAGTTTGGCATACAACTCACCCATGAAACATAGTCCATGAAACATAGTCCATGAAACATAGTCAGTAACTCGAGTGGTTCAAGAATTCAAGGGGCCATACGGCAAGCAACTGTACTTTCAACAATTCCACAAAATGAACATTTTCCTCAATAAAAGTTAATAAAATGGCCATACTTTTTCTTTGACATTTGTAGAAAATACATTGTATGCAACAAATGAGTGAAAAAGTATCATTTCTCTAACTTGTTTGATAAATAACTTTTTTTTCTGTATGCTAGGTGAATAAACTCCATCGAGTACATGTAACTCGAGCTAAACAAAACGAATGGAAAGTTTATGTCTTATCCGTTTCATTATTTAGTCAATTTCACACCCTGGCACTGTTGTAACTGAAACCCAATGACTAACGATCACTTTAAATGTCAATATAATAAATTAACATATTCGTTTGAATAATGGGCTGTTGAGCGTATTCGTGACTGTGTTAATTCGTAGTCAAACCTACATAAATTACCCGTGGAAGCACTAAAATTACAGTCTAATTATCTCGAGACTTTCAAGGCACCTCTAACGTGACGTCTGCCGCCCAATGCGATTCCTACAGTGTGATTCCTTTCGAAGGGATTGGAAAAAGTTTTTCCAAATTTTGATATTTTGATGCCAAAATAGATGAAAATGGAGAAAAATAACAAAAAAATGGTTCCGCTTCACCTAGTTCGAGAACATAATATATTCCTGCAGGTAGATGAAACATATCGGAGTTCTAATCCTATACGAGACAATCAATTCAGGCTGTAGGGTATGAAATTGTTTCTGCTCACATTTTGAAGTAGATATATTTTATCCATCCTCTGATAGGCTTCCAGATGTTATATTACATAGAATTAAAATAAAATAATTCACTCATCCTTGAGATTACAATAGTGATATCAGTCCAAAAATATAATTTGTATAAAACAGTGGAGATTCTATAACATCAAACATATGAAATGACTGAGCTATTGTCCTTAGTTTCAGAATTTTTTTAAATTTAGAAACTTCCTTCAACGAAAAATATTTTCAGTTTTCTTTTAAGAAAAAATGTGTTTAATTTTCAATATATTCAGGTAGATGGTTATAAGACTTCATACCCATGTATGTTGGATTTTTGGACAACTTGGATTCATATTTTGGAATCTGTAGTAAATTCCTATTTCTGGTAAAATGATCATTTGAAAACTCACAAAAAAAAACCTTACATAGAGAACACTGTAGTATAGTATACCATGATATCATTTTGAAAGAAAAATGACTTCAGATGGTTTTAAGTTGAAAATCAGTCTTATGATTTTTTATTGAGATATGAAAATTATTTTTGGATTTATGGTGCAACCCCATAGTATTATATTATATGAGATATAAGAATAAACGATTCCATAATAGTCATTCAATAACTGCGGTAAACTGAAGACATAATAGTGTCCAGCTCATCACAGAATTGATGAAGGTATCCATCAACATTGATATGCAATGAGAGTGAATTTCAGTCTGGAGTATGAGCGTGAAATACTTTAATTAGAATCAACAATTAAATAATTTTTGAACACCACTTCGTGAATTCTAGCGATATTAAGTTGAGTTCTTCTTTGATTTGCATGGTTTTCTGCTTCACAACAATAAAACAATCATCGGCAAATATAAGAGTGCATTTTGTACATATTGTTTATAAATAACAGAAAAATCAAAAGACCCAAAATAGAACCCTGGGGAACTACTTGGTCAATATCATAGAGATATGAACTCTTGTTGTTGAATTTCACATTAATTTGTCTTCTTTCAGATATGACACTAGCTAAGATAGTATGTTTTCCTAAATCCTGGATTAAGTAGATATTTACATATAGAGTATAAATACTTTTGATAAATCAAAAAGAGCACCACTACCTTTTTATCGAATTGAGTTTAAACCAACTCGAATAGATCACAGGAAGCACTCTCCGTCGATTTTCTTTGATGAAATCTATATTGGTGATTTGTAATCATTATATGTTCCGAAAGAAATGACATCATTTTATTGTATAAGATTTTTTCGATTACTTCATTCAATACTGGCGGTACAGTAATGGACCGATATTATCAATGGCAGATGTACTCGCTTTTGGAGACAGAGTAATAGTTCAATTTTAGTCTTTGGGGATTTCACGAAGTTGAAAAGGTACATTTACTATGTGAGTCAATGTTCCGCTATGTATATACCAATTATTTTGATAATTTTAGTCGTTAGGTAATCTATTCCTACAGAATTCGTATTTTTGAGACTATTTCCCACCTCAATGTCGTCATTGTGCTCTACAGCGGTCCAGTACAGAACCAAATGAGTAGCATTTTAGATGGAGCTAACACCAAAATGCTTCCGAATGGCTAATCTTGTGTTTGAAGAAAAATATTTCCTAAAAGCGTTAAATATAATAATTTTTCTGTCCTTTATTATTTCATTTCACATTTCCAACTTCATGTTGTTTGAATTATTAATTGTGTCTGTTGTTTTCCTCACAAGATTCCACACTTCCTTTTATCTTTCTGTTATTAACCTGCTATCTATGAATTACAGAATTTTTTTTTTAGATTTTGAAATTTATGTATGCATAATTTCTTTGATCCTCATACTCCCCACAACTGAAGGTTTGTTAGTACGGTACATGTATTTCAGCTGTTTTCTCATTATTACAATTTCATTTGTTCTCCAAGAGACTTTGGATTTCGTATTCTTCTGTGAAGTTTTTGTCACAATGGGACAGAATGAGTCAACATAAAAGCAGGTACCAATTAATTTCATTGGACAATCATTGGTTGATAAGTAACAACTTGTCGACAAGGTTTTTGAAACCATATAATTCAACAAAAAATAATGAAATCATTGTTAGCGATGACTTAAACCTATTTCATACGTTTCAGTACAATGAGCTTGTCTTTAAAAATATGTTTTATTAGTTATTTTATTTTTTGCTCTTTAGTTAGTTCGCCTAAATCTGTTCATTTCTAATAGAGCATCGGCATTACAGGGTCTCTTCCCTGTTAGTTTTGAGCTGAAAGAAATCATAATCTCCGACCCCAAAAACTCCAACACACCAATTTTGAATAGAATCGGACCATAATTACAAAACTCTTCGTCCATCATAATCTCCGACCCCATAAACCCCACATACCAATCATCACATAATCACAAAACTCGTCCGCCATCTTGAATTTATGAATTTTGACCAATAAATAATCCCGACCCCGAAAACCCACATACCAATTTTGAATCGAATCGGATCATAATTACAAAACTCGTGTCATCTGGACCGCCATCTTGAATTCATGAAGTTGACAAAAAATTCATAATCTCAGTTCCCGAAAACCCCTACATATCAATTTTGAATGAAATCGGACCATAATTACAAACCTCGTCCGCCATCTTGGAGGCACCATTCCGTTTTTCTCTCTAACAGAAATTTCCTAATGCATTGTCACCGGAATTATGAACACTGGCCAAATTTCAAATCATTCGGACCACTAGAAGCCGGTCAAAATTCACTTGCAAGATTTGACCCTAACGAACTATCGAACGAATGAACCAACTAACAAGTGAAACTAAATAAAAGCTTGTCAGAAAAGGAAATTTCGAAACTTTTGAGTCATTTTGCAATTCTTTTTGGTATAATGTCATCAATATATTAGTCGATGGATAATCCTACAAGGTTACTCTGCAAATGTTTGTTGCGAAATGGGTAAATATTGACCCCTTCACTTAGGCTGCCACTCATCAGAACAGGGTTGGTCATGCAGACAAATGACTAATTTCTGCGAAGCTGATTTAAACGATTAAAATCCATCTATTTCCCAGTTTTCGTTACAACTCCATTATCAGAATGGAAAACATTATTAGATAACGCCATCTCAACTCAACTACCGCAACTAACATTACCCACTTTGACATGTTCTCCTCGGTATAGAAATCTGACATGGGAGACGTCTTATTTCTCAAGACAGCTGACTAATACTTATAGTCATATGTCTTGTATTTCCAGTCAGCTGACTTCAAATATTTGAAGTCAGTTGTCTCGAGGAATAAGACGTTTTTCATTTTCAATGAGATTATATCTGGCTACTGATATGTTACAGACTTCCATCTCGTATTATGAATTTATTCTTTGAATGACTGCCATTGTCCCCATTCATCTGCGAACAGCCACTAACTGATTATGCCCAGACAATAACTTATCACATTTCGCGTTAAATGGCAGATTCTCGAAGTTATTTTTGAAGAAAAATTCATACTTACTCATCATGTGAATGACATTGTTTCAAAGGCCAACAAAACATTTTTGATATATTCTTGTGACAATTATTCTTCTATTGATAATCAAACAGAAGAGATAGAAAATAAAGCTTTCTGGTTTAGTGTCAATAAACTCCAGAAGAATGTTAATTCTCTGAACATGAATGTTACCTCCGGTAAAGCTTCGCCTGAAATTGTTGGGAATTTATTCAAATAACACATTGAATTAGGCGAGCAAGATTTCAGCTTCAGGAGGTAATATTTCGAGCACTTAATTCGGCCATTGTAATCCAGAATCAGCTTAACTTCTTTCAAAATGTTTTTTTATTAACTGATTTGGTCTCACATTTCATACGGCATTTAGATTATGCAAAATGGTGTTATGGACTTGGAGCTCCTTTGTAAGTGGCGGAATTTGGCGAATTACTACAAATAGCGCATAATATCCGTATTTGCCCCTTTGATGAGTGAAGTGTTTTTAAAGTGCAACTGTTTGAATGTGTTCGTAACAAACGTGAAAACTGCGGTTGCATTGTGATTCGGCTTGTATAACCTTTGAATAAAATTGAGACCCGGTTTCGGAATTTGCCCTAGTGATGAATAAAATGCAGATTGAGACGAGTAGTCTGCGACCCGTATTTTAACGACTGAACACGTGCATTGCGAATACATAATTTCTCCTGTCATCGTAGTGTTTACATGTAATTTATTGTCAAGTTGAAAAGTGTTTTATATTCGTGATGGGTTTTTACCTATTTCAAGCCCCACCGTTTTCGAGAATGAGTCTGCGAAAAAAATTGGTGCGATCGTGACCTGTATGTCAGGTGCGGAAAATAGAAAATAAAAGATTGTTCCAGCATACATGCGAAAGTGATGAGCCAAGCAGCAGCGACAACAAATCACTATTCTGTCGAATTAGAGGTGAATGAATATTTCCACAAAAAATTGATAAAATTTGATCAAAACTTATATTTTCGATGTAGGAGTAAATTGAACGAATGAATAAAAAAATATAAAAAAAATAAAAAAAGATGGAAGAAATATAAAAAAATATATATTGAAAATATTGTTTTCTTTTCTACATACTTACATTTTCACATATTTTTCATATCATTCGTTTACTGTCAGAATTTGACTAAGAAAATCATTTTGAATGTGTATTACATGAATCAAAATATGTTTCATGCATATTTTTTAGTCTGATGTAATTATTAGTTTGAACAAATTCCATTGTTTATATCAATGTGAGAATTGAACTTGCCAAATGTATCAATTGACCTTATTTCCTTCCGTAGATTGATTGTAACAGAGGAGTTACAAGAACATCCTGCACTTGCAGAGCGAATGCTTGTGCTTTAAACAAGTCTACGCAGTATTTTCATACATAAACGCTCACCGAGGGACGTCCAATTGATTCGACGTTATTTGCAGCCGAATCGTTCATTGTCGATCTTTCATAATAGATGCTCTTTCGACACTGGGCCTCTCTTTGATACGAAGCTTTTACCAGCCGAATCACAATACAAATGCCTTTTTGACGTTTGCGACCGAACAATTCAAACTATCGCACTTTGTAGTCACTCTTTTTATCACAACGGTAAATGGGCATAAGTGATACTCTCTGGACCAGTTTGTCCGATTCCGCCACTAAGGCGCTGTACATCAAACTCCTCCCCCATGCTCCAAGTCCATAGAGACGCTTGGCGCAGAATCGTTACCTTCTCGAAACTCTAACTTCTCTACTCAACCTATCGAATATCCTCTGATTTCTATTCATTTTTCAATCTGTCAATTGTATAGAGTCTATCTTATTCCCTCTTCACATGACCGAACATGTCAACAGGATTTGTTTTCCATTACTTAACGACTCTCGCCTTATTGAATCACGCAATACGATGTACCCGAAAAAACAGAGTCTAGCTAGACCCCTTTCAATGGATCATTTTCCGCGATAATTAATTTTTATATCTATCAATACCAAGGTAATGTAGCAATTCGCACGTCGTTCTATTCGATTCTCGTAAAACCAATTTTAAAATGGATAAATTACTTTGCGTGAAACTCCATTGTGAAATTTTTCGTGACAATTGCATTTTTTTTCTATATCTCATACAGGGCAAACCTCAATCACGACAAGTGTTTACTCTGTTAAAATACACTGTAAACACTTGACTTTTTCCGGAATTCCAAAATTTTGATTATTCATTAGTCAGTATGTGATGAATAGTCAGAAATCGCCAGTATTTAGGAAATTTTACTCATTTGAACCATGGACCAATTCGTAAAAATTTCTTTATTATCCAATTTTCGACTTCCGAATTACTTCAACTTTTCCCTATATTGGTAATTATAACGTTGAATTTACCTCCGCATAATAGGAGCAGAACTATATGTACCTCGAAATGAAGTAATTTTACCTACCTATCTTCTTTAAAAATTCGTGAACGTTGAAGTCACTCAGCTGGTGAATTTTAACTGAAAGTTTTTCTAGTAAATAACCATCAAGCTCCTTGGTGTTATTCTTGGATCCATTTTGAGAAAAAAACTTCATATAAACATATGTCCTGAAGGTCTCTTCTTTTGAACTACAGGGTGCTAAAGTTTGAAGATTTTTTTTTATGTTAAATGATATGACCCTAGACATTTCTTGTGAAACGTAGTACGTATCTTCTATGCATCAAAAGGCATTTTCTGCTGTGCAACATGATTCTACATTCTTGCCAGTGGTGTTCGTGCGGGATTTGCACTGAATGATTTTGGAGAGAAAAGTGATACACCACTGCTTTTTCTTAAAGTAAACATAATTTTTGAAATCCCCATTCATTTCTGAGCAAATCTGATTCCCAGATATTTTGTCGTTGGACGTAATTCATTTGCATCTCGCTAGAACAATCATTTTTGAATGGTGAAATTATAAAATTAAAATAATCTAAATACATTTTGGAATGCTAACACGAAATGACACTGAACGCACAAAGGAATAAATTAAATCAGATGTTCAAAATGTGAACCTCCTGCAAATATGCATGCCTTTGCTCTTTTTCTCGTGGACTGACGTACTCTTTGGAAAATGCCAGGGCTGTTTCTAATAGTTTCGCAGGAGAGTATGTTCCGATTTCTCAACTGCTCTTCTGTATGGATTGGTGTGGTGTAAACCAGTGATTCAAGATGACCCCACAGGAAATAATCTGAACTATTGAGGTCAAATCAAATCAAATCAAAATCAAAATGGGTTTATTCATCTTTAAGTATTACATTCTCATTCCTAACTAACTTGATCTATATTCACATATTTACATAGCATATATACAATATTAACAGGCTGAGGTTTGTTCGCGCAATCCTCAGCCCGAAGAGGACCAAACCAACCCCCCGAAGTGCTGTTTCCAGCCCTCCAGACGATCACCTCGGTCCCAAGACGGACTGCAACCCTCGAGTCGTACTGCACGAGGAACTGGCCCCCATCCCAGCAATCTTTAAGCTGTTCTCTAGTGATAGGTAGTTGAAGATGTAATTTTTGTAAAAAATAATTTTGATGGCGTTTTTTGAGTAGTAGATAATTGATGTGGCATGGGAAAAAACTAAAAAACAGTTTTTCCCATTTGACATGCCCAGGATTAGAACCCCGGACCTTTGAGTTGTGAAGCGTCGATCCTAACCATAAGACCGTTCGTCGTTTGATAAAATATTTATGTTTCAAGTAAATGAATGTTGTGTTTGTGTGATCAGCTGTTTGTGCATGTTTTGTGGAAGTCATTCAACCCAGTTGAACTATTGAGGTCCCGAGACCTAGGTGACCATGCCTGTGGTCCTCCGCGACCTATACAGCGATTATTAATATGTTGGTTTGAATATTCGCGCGCCAGAGCACTTCAGTGGTCTGGCGCCCCGTCATGCATAAACCACAGTCGATTTCTCACTAAATTGGAAACATCTTCCATCTAAGCTCGCATGAAGAAAATTGGGTCCAATTAAATAATCACCGCACATTCTAGCCCACACGATAACGGAAAACTGCTTCTGGTGACGGGATCCGAAAATTTGGGTTTTCTCCAGCCCGAAAATTTTTATTGTGAAAGTTTGGATGACGCTTCTGTAAAAATTGGCTTTATCGGTGAATAAAATGTCAGTATCAAATAATAGATTCTCATACACTTTTTGAGGAAACCATTGGCAAAAGTTCATCCGTAATGGAAAGTCGCGAGGAAGTAGCGACTGAAGCCAGTGGATATGGTAGAGATATAGATAGATATATAGGTAGATAGATTTTAGATAGATTTTATTGGTCCATTTGAGAGAACCTTGACAAGTTATAGGACAACTCACGAAAAAACTCATATAAGTAAAAAGATACAAATTTGTCACTTAAACAAAGTCAAAGCATAATATATACAAACAAATACATATACTTATACTAATATATACACATATATATACACATACGCATACATACACATATATTGCACACTTGAGAACATTCAAAAATTCAGACAGAACAAAACGACTTTATTTAAAATAATTAGTGAACTCATCAATATTGTAAGGACTTATATCTAACATAAGCAACTTAAATTTGAAATGGTCCAACTTGGTAAATCTTTCATATTAATTAGGTAATATATTATACAGCCTGAGGGCCCATTATTTGGTATGATTTTTGACACAATGATGTACGATTTCTTGGAATATGTAGATCATTCTTTATTCTCGCATTGTAATGATGTACCGATTCAATTTTCATAAACTTATCTAGATTTTTGTGTATATACATCAATAGTTCAACGATAAATAAACCATAAACCGTGAGAATATTATACTCTCTGAATAGTCTTCGACAGGAAGTTCTTGAAGATACGTTAGCAATGTTTCTCAATATTCTTTTTTGTGTTATGAAAATATCTTTCATAGAAGACGAGTTACCCCAAATTAAAATACCATATATCAATCTTGACTGAATTTGACCATGATAAAATAATAGTAATGCTTGTTTATCCAGAACATTTCTTAAAACTCTAATTTGATAACACTTGCTATTCAGATTCTTCATGAGATTTACGCAATGAGTGGTGAATGAGAGATTAGATTCAAAATCTATTCCTAAAAATTTAACACAGTTTGATTGTACTACTAATTCATTATTCATATTTATATCTATTTCGGTGGAACTATTACGATGACGGTTTTGAAAAGACATATATTGAGTTTTGAATAAAGAATGACTGGATAACCAGTCATAAAGACTCTGGAGAGTGGAGTGAATTGTATCCTGTGGAATACACTCATTACTTTCACGAAACAAAAGTGTTGTGCCATCAGCATATAAACAAGAGAAGGCTTTCGGTGAAGTTACAGGCAAATCATAAATATAAAGCACAAACAAAACCGGACCCAGAACAGAGCCCTGGGGTACTCCAATTTCATACGATACGAACTGATTTGGAATATTTTCTTCTCTATGATTTATTTTGACACTTTGAGTACGATTTCGAAGATACGATTCGAACCAATCATGAGTTTTTCCTCTAACTCCAGAATTGTATAGTTTTTGCAATACAGCTGTAGTAATTTCATTTGCTTCCACACCTTCCAAAAAATTTTCATAAAGAGAGTATATAGCAGTCATCGTTGAATGACCTTCATGGAATCCATGTTGGTTTCGATTAAGTATATTATTCTTCATCAGGAATCCCATCAAAGAATTCAGCATTACATATTGAAAAAATTTCGATATTACAGGAGGCTGAGATATTATGTAGGGTGCCTTTTTTTAAAAAGAAGTGTTATAAGTGACATTTTCAATCTTCTTGGAAAAATTCCATCCTGAAAAGACCGTTTTATGATATGACATAGAGGTTTTGTGATTTGAGTGGAAATACGTTTCATGACATATGCAGATATACCATCTGGGCCAGATGAATGTTTATTTTTTAATTTATGTTTTATCACATGTTCTATCTCCTCTCCATTTACATGCTGAAGAAAAATATTTTTTATATGATGTGATATTATATTTGCATTATTTATTTTACTTATAATGTCATGAGGAGATTGGATGAAGAAACGGTGGAAACCATCAGCTATAACCTGAGGATCTGAACAAATTTTGTCATCAATTTTAATTGATATATTATAATAAAAAGTCATGGAGATTTTTTGGAACAAGAATATGTGAGATATTCAAATTGTTCCCAATTTTTCCTGGGATCTTCCTCAATTGAATTCAAAACCGCTACCTTAATTTCTGGTGTTCTCACATTACGTGTATTTCTTCTATGAATGTTTCAAAATATTCGTGCATCAGGAATATTGCTATTTGGAATGCGGTTTTCATATAACCGCCTGGCTTCCAGTGCGTTACAATACATGTAATGTATATCTGCAAACTCAGAAGTTGTTAAATAGACCATGTTTTTTTAATTATATTGTTAATTTTGATGACTTTAATACATAACAACAGATTAGGTAGAAAACTGTCAAAGCTGTTTATGTTTACAAACAAAATCTGCTTTTTACCACTAGATACGTTTTTAATCCTTGATAATACCCAATTTCATAAAAACGTGCAAATGAATGAATTTTATATCTTTATACGAAAACCGTACGTCAAATGAAAAACTAGAATCGGGAGATTAGATTTGTTCAGAAACAATGAGGATTTCAAAAATAATTTAAGAAAAAGCAGTGGCGTATCACTTTTCTCTTTGAAAGGATTCAGTGCAAATCCCGCATGAACGCCACTGGCAAAAAACTGAAAAAAGTTGTAGAGCTAATAAAGCTCTATCAAGATACCTATAGTTTGCCAATATTTGTATAAAAATGAAAAATTGAGTTTTTTTTATTTTTCCACAGCCGCCATTTTGAAACTAGTAGCCCAAATTGACCAATCTTCGAAACATATTTTTGTGCTGAATTTTGGTCCATTCGGTTGATAGATGTGGCCTTCACTCTGTTAAGACCATAATCAGCGAACATATATCAACATTTTTTGAAAGTCTTGTGATCCCAGGACCAATAGGTAGTATTTCTATTAAAATCTTCCTAAAAGGATTGATACGATAAACAAACAAGCCCATCTGAGATATATGAACTCTCTGTTCATAAACTCACACATCCCTAGATGTATTTTTTGTTTGGAGAAATTACAATCTGAGCGATATATGTGGAAGTAGGAATATACTTCGGTTTCCTGCAGTGACTCGAACTCAAAATTCAACTTGGTAACATTAATAAACACGTCATTTCCTCATCTTCGGAATTATGTCACTCTGACGTTTATATTCAGTCACTCTTCTTTACATCCACGCTTTATCAGCTTCACCTGTATGTATGAATGTAGGTAATGGAATCTTTGAAATTAATTTTCACCCACTTCCAGACGTCCGAATCAATTGAAATATCGCACACGTATTGAGAACCGATGACAATACAATAAATTCATAGCTTTGACCTGGTATTCTGACCAAGATCGTCAGAAAAAAATTATTTACATTTCAAAGATATGGCGAATGCGCAGATTCAGTAAAATGCAGCTTCACCTAAATGTATGTATAAATGAAGGTGATGGAATCTTTGAAATTGATTTTCACTCACTTCCAGACGTCCGAATCAGTTGAAATTTTGTAGCTTCACCTGTACGTGTGTATGTATGAATGTAGGTAATGGAATCTTTGAAATTAATTCTCACCCACTTCCAGACGTACGAATTGATTAAAATTTTGCAAGCACATTAAGAGCCGATGACAATACAATAATTTCATAGCTATTGCCTGGTATTCTCACCAAGATCGTTTGAAAAAATAAATACATTCCAGATGTAGCTTGCATCTAATTCGCCATAATTACGAAAAAACTCATGTGAATGATAAATCGAAGAGTTTTTCTCCCGTAGTCTTTTTAGTCTTCTGTAGCAATATGGACTAAAAAGTAAAAAATGAAATTAGAGTTTAAGAAAACTTAGAAATACGCTTATGTATCAATAAGGACTGAAAAGTTGAAAATAATGAGAATATTGACCAATAAATTTCCACATCTGATTTTATAAGCATTCTGTTCACATAAGAGGAAATTTTTTGGTCAATGACTTTATTCTTATAATTTTCAACTTTTTAGTCCTTATTCCTACATTGAATTTCGAGTTATTTAATAATGGTTATTTTGAAAAATTTTAGTATATATACATTGACGTATGTTCCTAAAACAAAAACACTAACTGTTGTCTGAAAATAGTGCCAACTGCATTAGCAGTTTTGTTTGGGTATACTCGCTGCAGCACTAAGAAAGTTTCTACGATGTTTATCAATATTTACGATTCCAACTTTTTGATATCTGGAACCAAACAATACACAAATATATTGGGAGATATACAAAACTCATGCATATAAACTTCGGTATGTTGTTGTACTTGACCTAGTAACCAAAAGTTTCGAAGGGCCTAACTCAATCCCATGAATAGTTTTCTAGATACGGGGTGTTAAAATTGAAAATTGTACAGTTTTTCGGATTTTTTGGTTTTTAATTTACGAGCTAGATTGAATTTCTGTTGCATGCACACGTTCACTACATTATTGGTTGTATATTAGTGAATACGTTAAATTAAAATTATTTATATTTACATGGTGATTCCAAGGTTTTTTGTTAAATCTCACAGTACATTTATTTTATACAAGGTATTTCATAGTGAGAACCCCAACATGTATGTTTTTCTTCAAAGGAATAATTATGAATTATGAATTAATTTTTATACTTATGAATTAATTTTTGGGAAAGGTGATACCTCTAACATATGTGTGTCTCTATGCTTCAAAATATACAAGGTGGTTCTATTTTTGAAAAAGTACAGAAACCATGAACACCCTGTAACCTTAAATCTCCCGCCTCAAATGTAAGCATTTTCACAGTAGGTATATAATGATTCCGATAAAGTCTTGAGAGAGATGAATATTACATCCGATCATATAACCAGTTTTCAAGGTACAGGGCATTGAAATGGAGAATTGCTGGTTTTATCACTTTTTTTTCTTCAAATTGAAAAGCTGGATTGACTTTATGCTGCATATATAAGTTTAATACAAGTTTTGGTTAGATGTTTATGAAAATATACAGCTAAAAATATTCACTGTTACAGGGTGATTCACGAATAAATCACAATCGGTTTTTGCAAACACTCAATAAATCTACAGTTGCGCCACAGGGAAATAATTTCATAAAGTCCCGTTCTCAATTTTGAGGCTGGAGGATTTGCTATAATTACTTTTCATACAGGGTGAGCCATACAGACAATCATCTAAAATAATTATGCTTTGAAATTATTAAAACGAGAACTTGCATTTCTTCAGTGACTTTTGAGTAACTTAATGACATTACATCAGTTATGTATAACCGTATGATAAAATATACTGGCTGATTTAATTGTTTTATAATTACCTACAAAATATATTGGTATACAATCTCTGACGATATAATTGACAATTGTTATAAACAAAAATGTAATTATCAATTTCTTATATAGGTATAATTCAAATACTGGGTACCTTTTCAACAGGCAGTACTTCACAATATATGTAGAGCGTGTTATATATTTACTAAAAATCATAAAACTTATAATAGTTATTACCTTGCTTATTACTTCATAAATGTGCTATTGGTATCAGAAAAATATGTTAATTTGGGATCATCCATAAAGGCAAGAATAATACCATAAGTACAAATGTATGTTGCAAAAACTATCAGAAAAATTACCTGAACCATTTTTTCATAGTGAGACTAATCTTTTTTTTGCGTGTTGAATCGAAGTGAACATATAGTGAATAAAGGAATATATCTGACCACTGAGGGGTGTATAAAACATACAATGCTTGTAGCAGATAAAAAATGTGGAGGTGAATGAGTGCAGTCAACAGATAGATGAGAGAGGTAGAAACAACAATAAACGAGTGACATATTATCTTTTACAATAAAAATATCCAAATCCAAAATCCGAAAATGGTGTGGAATCCAATATAATCCACCGGACTGGGGCTGGAAACTTGGTACCATTGGGCTCACTCTAGTAACAATGTCAAAGAAACTCGCCCCAGATAATTGAATGTAATTTCATGGAATCTCAAAAAGAGAGGCAGAGAGCATCTGCCTGTCGAAAAGGTAGGTTGGAGTGCTCTGTTGTATGTGGATTCTGCAATGGTAAGGTTCTTAATTTTCAAAATGACCTCCTCATTGATCACGGCAAAGTTTAACTTTTTCAATTGTTGCGCGCACCACATTGATTAGCTGTTCCGTGGTGATGTTCTGGAATGACACGATTACTTTATACTACAGTTCTTTACGAGTAGCTGATGGTGTGTTATACACCTGATTTTTAATTGTTCTCTAGAGAAAGAAATCTAGCGGAGTAAGATCTGGTGATCTAGAATATGAAAAATAAATAATACATTATGAAAAAATATTAAAACTTAAGAATGTATCTCGCAGGCCACTGAATAGGTCCATAAGTGCCAATCCACTTTTCTGGGAAGGTGTCATTCAGATGTTCTCTTACGACTTGATAATTGTGAGGTGGCACTCCATCTTTTTGAAAATATATATCAACTTGGTTAGCCCATGGCAAATTTCCAATAAATTCATTTATTTTATTTCTGAGGAACTGTAGATATCTTTCCGCAGTGAGTAGTCCGTCGAAAATTATTGGCCCCAAAAGTTTTCCTCCGATAATACCCATCCAGCAATGGAAACCAAATCGCTCATGAAAATTTCCTTTTTGCATCAGATGTGAATTTGTGTGTATTATTCCGATTGAACAGACACAAGTTGGTGAATCGAGTTTCATCTGAATGAATAATTTTAAATGGAAAACGTACATCTTTCCTGCATTTAGTCAAAAACCAGTTAAAATAAGTTAATCTTCGGCTGTGGTCGTTATCGTAAAGTGTAGTTGGTACTTAAATGATCGATAATTATATTTGTGAAGAATTCTCCAAACGGACGAATACTTATATTACACTCAGAAACAATTTGGCGAATCAACGCCGTACAATTCACTTCAACATAGGCCAACACGTCTACTTCTTTTTCTTCACTGATGATGAAGTTATTGGCACTTTCTACTGGTTCATTTTGCATTTTCCTTTCCAGTTTTGGAAAATAATGCCGAATGGGATGGCGACGATTATGGATTTTCTGAGCATAAATTCGAGCTGCATCAGTTGCATTCTTTTTTGCTCCTCCTTAAATCAGCAGCATGTCAATTTTCTCGTCTCTAGTATAATTTTCCATATCAAATTATAAACTACGCAACAAATAAATTTTTATAAGTGGCAACATATTCATTAACCTATTTGTTTAGGTAGTCTTAGCAACAGCTTCAATTGTTTGTCAGAGATAACTAGAATATCAGGACTAGTGCATAAGTATACCGAATACGTATATTTTTATTAGGTATGATCGCTTCTTGCAATTATTCAGAAAAATGTGAAAATAAAGTGAAAGTGGTAGTATCAAATTATTCGTAAAAAAATGATCTTCCACAAAAAGCGGACGAGCCACCCTCTTTCCATTTGAAAAAATCAAGTTGACTGGAAAAATTCATATTTGCGACTTTTAAACAATTCATAAGCCTCAAAGTCGTATTTTTCCCACGTTACTTGATCAAGAATGAAGCGATTAACACAATCCATGGCATTCTAGATCGAAAATAAAAAATTGGAATGAAAATGACTTTATTCGTCAAATATTGACAAGTGAGATGTTGTTGAATTTAGAATGTAATTTTCGATCGAAATAAGTGAAAATATATAGGATGTCTCATTTAAAAATTGAGGTCATTTCTGGCCAAACCGGAAGTACGGCAAAGCACTCAAATATGTCAAAAAATGTAAATCGAACTATAATACACAACCCCCAAATTTAGTTTTCCTCTTTCTAATAATAAAAAAGTTATAGGGGTGAGCCACCTTAGAGAATCGCCCGGTATATTAACGTACTACAAATGCTTTCTCACAATGAGAAAAACGAACAGTTGGACGATTTTTGGAGGAATGTTCACGTTTCTGCCCCTGTAACTGTAAATAACATATATCACAATCAATTCTACCATACCTTTTATAGAGCAAAACATGCCCAATTTTCACAATACAAAGATTTGGTAACTACATGATTTGGTGTAGCACTTCCCCATAACTATTGAAAACTTGACCAAAATAGCTAGCGATAAAAACCTAAGATAACTGATAACAAGCACCCCATGCTTTTTTACAAAAGGTTTTTTTAGTCATGACTTTATTTTATTATGAATATTCAATGGAAATGCACTACACAGAGAATAACAAATTAATATAATAACAATCCATTCAATATAACTGAATATTTTAGAATGGATATCAACTTCTCTTACATTTGAAAGGATTATATTAATCCAGTGGTTCGCAATACTATTTAGTCATCTAATGAGATCATATTTTTGAGTATTGTTGAGTTTCAAATATTTTTTTTACATTTTTCTAAGCAGTTTTTCACCTTCTAGAACTTCAATCCCTTCAGTGACTCTCATGATTTGTTTTTGATAAAGTTTATTTTTTTCAAATAGAATGGGTTTTTTCTGTATGACTTCATTTCGTTCCTCCAAAACTGTTATACTTTTCTCACGAAATAGCACGCCATACCTTCGAAACTGAACAATATCGGAAAACAACCCAAACTTCGCCCAAAGAAGATTTTTCTGCAACGACAAGCTGGTAATTTTATAAAGGAACCACAAATTAATTCCGGAATCCTGGGGAGAATTTTATGTATGAAATTAACTGATCACTCTACTGATTCCATGTAGTCTGAAAGAAGGCACACTGTGACAGCTCAATCATTATTCAAACCCTTTGAAAAAGCCACCACAGCGGCGAAAAATTATGCTCTCATGCAGAGCAATAACTTGGTGCAGCCGAAATAATCTCCCGGCCTTCATTAGTTGGAGACCCAACTGAGTTCTTTAGGCACGGGGCATATACCTATTTCTGGTATCAGATACATTTTATTTTCTGAGTATATCGAACCCAATTCAGCTTCACACTAAAGGCGAAATAGATTTCTCATAGGAGATATTCAAGTTATAAAAAAGCTAAGAGTTTCTTACCGCAAACATATAGTGAATAAAATATAATTCAGTTTTTCACATTCGATACGAGAAACAACAAACCCATTAATAAACAATCAGTCAGCACCACAAAACACTAGAACGAACAAGAAAACAACATCGTCTTATAAATCATTACGCATATTGAAGAATTAACTCCAAAATTGATAAATAATTTGAAAATCTTAATGTCAAAATCGCCAGAAAAAACTTGAAAACTTTTTCACTACTTTTTACGAAAACTAAAAACTTAATCAAAGACAAATCGAATCTATAAAATAATTACTCAGATTGTCATAGAGCGTACATTGGTCAAACATCAACTGAACGGTCGAATTATTTCATACAAAAGTGACTGTGAACGAAGAAAAAATCTTGAAATGGATTGTATGGAACTCATTTTATTACTGGCCCAATGACTTCATTATCATTCCTTGTCCGATTTTCGAGCGATTATATATATATATATATATATATATATATATATATATATATATATTTTTATGATGCGTTGATTGCGGTCGTTTTTATTATATTTTATATTTGTTTATTTACTTTCCACAATCAAACATCATAACAAGTATAAATTATTTTTGTGTTCTGTTTTACTTATATTTAATTTTTTTGTTATTTTCGAAAACTTCAAGCTAGTTTTCTTTCTTGAAGGTTTATTCAATATGTATTGATGAATAAATACCCATATAAATATTCAATATCTCTGGCTATGCTCTTTACCTCCTTTCCTTTACCTTATTTCTTTCACCCTCAGCTAACTCAATCGGTACGCCTATGGATCTCAGGAGTTGGTTCTACTGTGGAGCCCTCTTGACGTCAATTTCAGGAATTAGCAATTCATTGTTGATGAAACATTGAAAATAAAGTAGAATTTCATCAAAATAATAATTTCCTTTATTCAGGAAAAACTTATTACTACATAGTCTGCGATAAATAACCAATTAGAGCTTCAGAAACAAATATATACAGCAAAAAAAAATTAAATTATAGAATAATAAAGTGAATTCAACCTCGTTTTGTAGGTTATGTGTTATTATATAGTCATTCGTGAAGAGTTCTATGGAAATTGTTTCAAAGTTCAGTTCTTATTTGCACTGTGGTAAGTTTTATGGTTTCAACAAATACCTGGGATCTCCTGTACCAAAATTGCTCAGCGTTTCGGATTCTCTCGAATTTTCGATTTTGACACACTATTTGTAGCACTTTTCATTATTTTCACTTCTTTAACAGTTTTTATTATGAAACTTTTCTGACTACCTTATAATCTATATACAATACATGTAAAATTATTCTTTTCACGTTTCTGCTTTTCTTTATTTTCAAAATTACTAATTTTGCATCAAGATCTCTCCTGGCATCTCATTGGCTGTTGTGTTCAGATCTTCAGAAAAACTGTGAAATTGAATTAGCATATATTACTAAATACGAATATTTTATTATTCATGGGTTTTTATTTATTTTTATTATTTCAATTCTTTAAACATTTAACATACTTCTAAACATAACAATATATATATTGGCAAATTTTCTTGGTATTAGATCATGGTAGGATTAGAAAAAACTATGATTCTCATCTTGTATATATTATGTTTCGCCTGAGTACTCGAGGTTTCATCAGGTACTATTATAACTTACTTCTATAACCACAAATTCTAGTAACACAAAAATTCCCATACTGAGGAGCCACATGGCTGTTAGAATGGTGTTTTTATCCTTACTTTCTTCATTTTTGAAGTGAAATAAATCTCGTATCGTAACAGACAAACATTTCTTTTTTTGGTAGAGGACACAAGAATACCGCATATGTTTTGAGGTCGGTTAGGAAAAACACATGCGGTAATCTTGTGTCCTCTACCAAAAAAATAAATTTTTGTCCGCTTGTAACGATACGAGATTCATTTCACTTCAAAAATGAAGTATGTAAGAATACAAACACCATTCTAGCAGCCATGTGGCTCCTTAATTACTGAAATTTGTGGTTATAGAAATAAGTTATAATTGTATCTGATGAAGCCTCGAGTAATAATATACAAGATGAAAATTCCTTAGCTTTTTTCTAATCCTACCATGAACTTAAACCCAAGAAAAATTTTCAATAATATACATATAGAAGGTTCAATACTCCAAGAAGTTTATATATATATATATATATATATATATATATATATATATATATATACACTACATATTTATTGAACTACATGGACATTTTTAGCATAAGGATAGACATATGTTCACAGTCATAATTTATGTTATGAAATCCGAATCAGTTTTTTTTGCTGTCTGTATAATAATATGTATTTTTCATATAAACTTATTTTTTTCAAATAAGTTAATGCTACTGATTGTTTTGATTTCCAATGGAATAATATGTACAGTCGAGGGTACTAATTATGAATAGGAACTCTATATGGTGCTGCTCTGCGATTCCATCACATATGAGGCTTTTATTTTGTGACTAGTTGCTTAACAATGTTTTGAGAAATTATAGTTGTCTGATGTCTAGAATCGATGTTTCCTTTGAATAGTGTTTCTGAGGGGTGAGTCCTTTTTTTGTGGTGAGTTATTCATTTTGAATACTAATATTTGTATCTGCTCTATAATTTTCATGTGAGAAGAGTTTGCTGCGCCCCAAGCAACTATCCCATATGAAAGGTGTGATTCAAACAAAGCATAAAATAGCATGAGCATCTGTACAATTTGCAGGTGGGGCCTGACGTATTTCAATATATATGTAATACGTATTTTTTTCCAAACATTCAATATGTGTTTTCCATTTCAGATGGGCGTCTATATGTACACCAAGGTATTTCATTTTGTTTACTTGGGCGATGGTGAAGTTCACGTCATTGTTTTGATCGAGAGTGAATTGATATTGGGTAGGTTTTCGGAATATCACGTAAATGTATTGAAGAAGGTTTTGATCAATTAATGGTCAAATTAATGATAAGCAATTTTTGAAGTTTTCTTCAGCTTTTTGTTTTAGATTATCTCAGGAAGCAAATGATAAATGATAATCACTGTAATTTAACAAAAAAATCAGAGCATATAATACTCCTGTAGGACAGTTCATTTCCATACATTTTTCGTATTTTTTTTTCAATTCAAAATATTAAGAAACCATTTTTCGGAATTTGCTTGATATTTGTTGTTTATGGATGGTGAGTTTTTTTATTCAAAATCGACTACTGGGAGTTTTTGAAGACGAAAATTACGAACGTTTGGGTCAAAATCCGAGAATAAAAAATATATGAAGATTCCGGGTGACAAAAATGAATCTTCGATAGACCGATTAGACTACAAAAAATGAGTTTAGCTTGGAGTTTTAATGATACTGACAGATGTTTTGAAAGAAATGTTAAGAAATTTTCAAGGCAATTCTCAAATATAATTTCTTAAAACGTTTTTTATTGGCGCTTATTAAGGTATTTATTTTGTTCAGTGATTTTGTAGTCTCCTGGAGCTTTCAGGATAATACTGGAGAGTGGATACTATTTTGAAACACTAAATTCAATTAGCAAGTCATTCATGTCGAAAGAGAATTGTCTGAATCATACCGCCGAATAAAAAAATCCCCAACTACGAAAATGTACCGATTCAACCAAAACATCTCACAGCTACCAACCCATAAAAAAGGTATAAAATTTATTGACTATCTATCAGAAAACAACTGGCCTGGCCAATACCGCGACTGACATTGCATAGAATTTCAATATCACTCATTACCCATTTCTTTGAAATCATTTTTAATTCAGCTAAGCTACACCATACCAGAACACCCGCAATGCAAAACCAGGGCAATACTACCCGCCTATCGGGATATCCAACCAGGTTTGTGTGAGCAGCCCAGCGGGTGACCCGACTCCATCCTAATTAATTCACATTGAGTAACATGTAGTGTGTGATCCCTTTTGTCATAAGGCTTTGAACAGTTACTTCCAGCCGCTGTAATTTGCAGTATAGGTCAGAATCCAAACAAGGAGCAAACTGGTGCGAGTGATGTATCACGATTAGCGTAATGCTGTGGGCTTATTATGTGCAGCGACACGAAAGAGATTCAATAGTATCCTGCATACCTGCCGGAACACTGAAGTTTCGCGTCCCTTCATTTGTTTCCTCCGGGCTCCGAATGAAAGCAATTTAAATTTCGTTGAGTAAGATTTTCGATTCTGTTTTCTCTGTTCATTCCGCTTCTGAACAAACAAAGGCTTCCTTGACGCATAATGGGATATTCGCATGAAATATATTAGTTGCAACAGCAACATATATTGTTAGTGCTTTCCATTTCGATGGTGGAAAGCATGAGTCTGATACAAGTTTTGAAAATACCATTTATTCTGGTACTAAAAAAGTCATGTGGAAAAAAAATATTCTCAATTGAATATTGAATAGTTTTTTTATCAGAAATTGGAAAATGTAGGATAAAAATCAAGTGAAATCTATCCGATGTATTTCCAGCGTGGCGTTAGCCAATGATGTAGTTGTGTTATGTGTTCTGTTGTCGGTATAAATAAAAAATTTTTATTTAACAAAAAATAAAACCTACGAAAAAAGAAACAAAAAGCAAAAAACAAAATGAACCTTTTTAGTCTTGATACGTAAGCTCCTAAACTAGTGTAAGTAACTAATTTTGAGTCGGCTCCAAACGAACAAACAAATTAATTACGTAAAGCGTTAAATGATCGCAGCTGGGTGCGCGGCGGTGGCGCGTCCCTTCGCCGGAAATTGCCGAGCGTTCTCGAAGTCAATATCATCGAGACAGCTTCCCGAATGGGTTCACACGTGAGGGCACATGTCGTTGCGAGTGGTCGTTCTTAGAGCGCCTTTTTGGAATGTTATTGTTTATCGCTGGAGATCTTATGTTATTTTGTTTTGATCATTTCTTTAAAGTCATTTGATGATCTTCGTTGATTGTTTGTTTGGCGCCGACTAAAATTAGTTACTTATATCAGTCTAGGACCTTAGTTATTTGGCTTTTCCAGCTAAAGTCTATTAATTACTACCGACTCAATTTGGATTACTTCCAAAATACTTACTTACACACCTTATTCCAATTATCAACTGTTATATAGGGTGTCCCACACTCGATGGACTATTAGACGTTTCCGGAGAACGGGTCACAGGATTCTTTTGAAAATTTGCCTTTTTGGGAAATCAGTTCTGCTCTATCGATCTGAAATATTTTCTGCGCTGCGGCGTTGCCGCTTATATTGAAAAGTAGAAACAACTCTGTTTTTTTTATGAGATACCCTATATATTATTGCATTTTTTGCTTTGCTATTGCTTTACGATCATTTTTTGTGTCACTTCCCTTCATCTATCTCAAGTGGTTTTCGAGAAATTCTTTGATTTCCTTATATTTTTGTGCAAAACATAGCTTCAATTAAATGTTTATTACTTGATGCGGTATTGGGACTCGAACATAGCTGAAATTTCAGGTGTAGTTTACCATTGTACTGTGCATTAGTATTGTTCAAGAGAATTCGATTTCGATTCGATTCAAGGGAATTTGTGATTTTTCCGATAGATACAAAAATGGTGAAAAGTACATTTTTTCAAATAGAACACCTTGTATATTACTGAATTTCCTGAGAGATAATTAAAAGTTCCTTCCAAATGATATACCATGTTCTATACCTAAATGGTTTCCGAAATAAAAGCAAGTTTCTATAAAAATTAGAAGTCTGCATTTGAATATGTATTATTATTCATTTTGACAGAAACACCATCACTGATTGTCAAACTGAAAGATTGTCTTGCTCTCTTCTGGCACGGCACACTACTCCATTTCTATTTTAAGTATAACAAATCGCAATAGGTAATATTACCCAATTGAAATGATCTGATTAAGAAGTCAAATCAATCTGTGATGATTCGTTTAAAAATGTTCATACTTTTGGAGATACAGCTGAAATTGTTTTTCCAGCTGTCAGATGATGCAATTCACTTTAGCAAAGTTAGGTACTTGAAAAAATATCTAGGAAAATTTGGAAATAGGTTTGAGTCATACTCGAAAAAACGTCCATTAGTAATTATTTTTCAGATCATCCTGTACATATCATTTCAGTTTCTACTTCCCTAATATGACAATTTTTTTCGAATATGACTCATATCTTTTCACAAAATTTCCTCAGATTTTTTTTAAATTAATCTATGCCGAAACTGAATTGCCTCTAAGAGTTAGAGAAAAATTCAAGTTTCAGCTGTATCTTCAAAAGTGCGATGAAACCTCAGGTCTCAAGGTTTTTTTTGATAAAGAAGACTGCGGGTTCTGCTACACTTTGGGACTTTATTCAAGATCTTTCGTTGTAATGGAAACTGAGTATCTTCGTATCTAGTGTTACTGAAATAACACAATATTTTCTGGGTGAAAGTTGAATTTGAATCGTGTGTGGGTAACATATAGGGAGGTATCAGAATTCGAATTGGTCACATTTTGATAGCAAAACAATTACAATTTAATCAATATTCAATAAAGGTAGAGATAGGTATACGACATGTTCAGTAAAGTTATTTGTATTCGTCAGTAGAATTCAAAAACAGAATGAAATACTTTGTGTTCCATTTAAATTCGAAAGTTGATATTAGTTGAAGTACATGTGGCAACACTGCAGTATTTATATCTCCGATCTCCAGAAACATCCAATAGGCCATCGAGCTTGCGATACCTGTATATTAATCATTCTTTGAACAATCAGTTTGTCATCTCATCAGTCATACACTTCAATACACCACAGAACCTTCTGCAGGTTCTCGCTATAATTTGATCCATTGACCATGAAGATAAACAATTTCATCAGAAATTCGTTTGAATAGTTATTGCATTCCATTTTGATCTTTTTCTGATAAAATTTTTGGTAATGAACGGCAAACTTGCTTTTATTTTGAAACCAGACTATTTAGTTATAGGATCATGTTTCATCATTTGGAAGGAACTCGTATTGTCTCTCAGGATAATCGACAATATACAGGGTGTTCCATTTGAAGAAATGTACTTTTCACCTTTTTGTAACAATCGAAAAATCTCAAATTTTGAACGACCCTGTATAATGGAGAACGAACTCCCCTAAACATAAGTAAT
The DNA here is from genome assembly GCA_018342105.1 of Gonioctena quinquepunctata. Classification (NCBI taxonomy): domain Eukaryota; kingdom Metazoa; phylum Arthropoda; class Insecta; order Coleoptera; family Chrysomelidae; genus Gonioctena; species Gonioctena quinquepunctata. Next base: position 811,023 of record JAFIRS010000023.1, on the reverse strand, counting down.
GCACAGAACATTGGTCAACTACACCCAGAATTTCAGCTTTGTTCGAGTCCTATTACCGCAGTAATAAACATTTAATTGAAGCTATGTTTTGCACAAGAAATAAGGAAATGAATGAACTTTTTGAAAACCGCTTAAGATAGGTGTAGAGGAGTATTTCACAAAAATGATCGTAAAGCAATAGCAAAGCAAAATATCAAAGTTGTTGCCACTTTTCAATGTAAGCGGCAACGCCGTAGCGCTGAAAATATCATAGATCGATAGAGCAGAACTAATTACACAAGAAAACTAATTTTCAAAATAATCCTGTTTCCCGTTTTTCAGAAACGTCTAATAGGCCATCGAGTATACACTGTATACATAACTAGCCCTGTCAAAACTAACGGAACCCTCACACAAACTTTCACCACCCCTTTCATCACCTAGGGGTTGCATTTGAAAAAACACCGAAATTGTATTTATTATCCCTTACAAATACCCAAATACCAATTTTTATACCCAACTGAAAATTAACGGAATTCCCATACAAATTTCCACCCTCCATTCACCCCTTTAGGGGTTGCATTTCTAAAAACACTGAATACATGTTTTTTCTATTGTAACAAATACTTCAATATAATTTTTATGACCAAACTTAAAACTAACGAATTCCTATACAAACTCCCAATCCCAATTTAACCACGATTTCACCCCTTTGGGTGTTGAATTTCCAAAAACACCGAAATATTTATTTTGTTTCTGTAACAAAGACCCCTTACCACCAATTTCCATGATCCTAACTTCATAACTAAGTATACAAATTTACAACCCACATTTTACCCCTTTAGGGTTGAATTTTCAAAAACCCTGACACACATTTATCTTCATTTGTGAAGAAGATCCCGAATAATGATTTCCATTACTCTGATTTCAAACCAACTTTACTTTCACCCCCCTTTTCACCCCTTTATGGGTGGAATCGTCGGTTGAAAAAAAAACTCAATATTTATTCGAAATCTTTTAATTTGTCGGAAATTTTTCATATATTTAATATTTAATGAAGAATGTTTCCCTCAATATTAGTACCTCCCAAAAGATTTTGAACGATGGAAGATAGTGACTGAAGTTATCCTTCTAGTCGTAGATGATTCTACATCTGATTTGAAGAACACCCTATTCATATTTTCAAACAAATGATGAAAAAGCCAGAAAGTGAGCATCAGCTGATAGAACTGAAACAGTCATACCGACGTCTTTGTAGTATGTACTGCAGAACACCAACATCTGCTGTCCATGTATTCATAGATAAACTAGAACATCCTTCAAATGTCCCACTTCGCTCCAAAATCATTTTAGCTGGTGATTTCAGTATCAAATTACAGGACGAAGACTCTATCACTATAGAGAGATTGATGAATATATTTGATTCCTTCAATATAATGAACTACAGTTGAAACGTCTTCGGATGGGAAGAAGGCAATGGTCATTGGTGAGACCTGGCATATACGTCTAAGCCCTTTCCACTTGTTTGAGATATACTTGAAGAACGCCCAGATACCCACCCGTAATAAGCTATGACTAACGTTACGGTGAAATTACTAACACTAGAGGAGGAAGGCCAATAAGATGTACTTCCTATCAAAAACAGATGGTTTAACACAGAGGAGACTCGAAATAGCCTGGATATTGCCTCATTTTGAATATGTTGCTTCTTCTGTTGTGATGAGTTTGTGATATAGTTCTTACGATATTTGAAAATATTCATAGTGAACACTGAACACATTTTTGTTATTAATTGTGCAGCTGAGGCATTGAAATTAAGCACTAGATTAATTTCTAGAAAATGACGCGATTTGGTTTTCCTTGTTGAAACGTGGATTATTCAACATGAAAGTAATACATTGCAAACCAGACATGACGATGATGTAAAATATATGCGGAACAAAAGTAGCTCAGAAGGCAACCGATGCATACTTGTTCATGCTGAATATGGACAAAAGGCTACAGTCACGAGGCTTATTGAAAACATGGAAAGAAGCATTGAATAAAGTAAGTACTCGAAATTGGGCAGATTGTATTAAACACACTGGACCTCTTATTAGAAAAATTGGGAACGAGAAAAAATGTTGGATTGCCAAATAATACCCATAATAATGTATCCTAATGAAGATTCATCATCCGAAGATAATAAATGTTCTTCAGACGCAGACCACTTCTGTTCACAAATTCTCTAATTCTATCTCACTCAGTTTCAACACTAGTTCAATGGGTTAATCAATTATTCCTTCAATTCCATATTCGATGCTAGCAATTTACATTTAAAGAGAATTAAGTACTGCACTATACTAATCTCTCCACCGCACATGCATTCTCACAGACGTTACTCCCAGGGTAATTTGTGCTGGCCGGACAGCTGTCACTCATTTTTATTACCATAAGCAGATAAAGTTGAAATGAAATAGATATATACATTTCGTCTAACCAATGGTTTATTGCCTACTTCGCATTCGAAAACGCCTGCATATCACAGTTCTCATCAACAATGATTGGTTATCTGTGTACAAATATCGACGGCCCTTGTATTTTTGGTATAGTATACCATCTGGACGGTCTGATCATGAAGCTATATTTAGCACAATTAATTTGGAGCATCAGATGCCAATAAAGAAACACAGTAGAGTATATAGCACAAAAAATAAGTTTCATCTACTTTGTGTAAACACTGATTTGACTAGTTAATGTTAGTGGAAGATGCCTTCGAAGCATTTCATGAAACACTGGAGAATAATAAACTGGAAAATAATAAACATAATAAAATACTGGAAAATAATAAACAAAATAAAATAATCAATAAAAGACCCTTTTCAAAGGCAAGCTTCAATTCAAAGGCACTAAAAAGTAAAAAATAATTCTTTCGATGTGTGATGTAGGTTATTCCGATCCAAGAGCTTGTCAAGTTTTCAATTCGAATACATAAGCGACAAGCTTTTGAATCTATAACTCACGAAATAACCTACGTCACACATCCAAAGCAATTATTTTCTACTGTTCAGTGCATAAGAATAACAGCAATTTTTTTTATTATTTATTTTATTTTGTGCTTTTTGGTACTTAAGTACGCCTAATCCATACATATTTGTTGAGGCATGGTTATATGAGGCATTTTTCCTGTAAGTTCTGAGCTATCTAGCCCTTCAATGGGGAGACCATCTAAAGATTAACCCATCCGCCATCTTCGAATTGCCTTCATCAGTTCATGAATTTCAATTCAAAATATAATCTCGACTAAATTCATAATCGTCGACCCTAAAAACCCCGAAATACCAATTTTAATCGAATCGGGCCATAATCGTAAACTCGTCCCCATCTTGAATTCTGACTTCATATCTCCGACCTCGAAAACCTCCACATACCAATTTTGAATAGAATCGCCAAAGGGATCATCGGCCATCTTGGAGCCGCCATTGATGCCATTAATTTTGAAGAAAAATTCATGATATTCGACCCTGAGAACTCCCACATACCAATTTTGATCGAATTGGACCACAAACCTGAATCTCGTTCGTCATCCTGGAGCGCCATTTTGCTTTTTTTTATAACAAGATTCCATAGACGCCATTTCAACTCATGAATTTTCAAAAATTCATAATTCCGACTCCAAAAACCCCACATACAAATTTGAATATAATCCGCCATAATCACAAAACTCCTCAACCATTTTGGAGCCGCCATCTTGAATTTATGAATTTTGATAAAAAATCCTAATCTCCGACCCCGAAAACCCCCACATACTAATTTTGATTCAAATCAGACCCTAATCACAAAACTTTTCTGCCATCTTGGAGTTGCCATCTTGAATTCTAGAAATTAGATGAAAAAGTATAATCTCCGACCCAAAACCCCACATACCAATTTTGAATCGAATCGGACCATAATCACAAAACTTGTCCACCATCTTGAAGCCGCCATCCCGAATTTTTTAATTTCGACAGAAAATTCACAATCTCCGTCCACGAAAACCTCCAAGTACCAATTTTGATTCGAATCGAACCATAATCACAAAACTCGTCCGCCATATTGGAGCCGCCATTTTGGTTTGTCCTCTAAGATAAATTTCATAATTCATTGTCACCGGAATAATGAACATCTGCCAAATTTCAGCTCCATCGGATGTCAGCAAGTGCTCCAAAAATGGATTACTAATTTTGAATTGGAAAGAATGACAGAATGATAGAATGACACAATGACAGAATGACAGAATGACAGAATGACAGAATGACGGAATGAAAGAATGACAGAATGACAGAATTACAGAATTACAGAATGACAGAATGACAGAATGACAGAATGACAGAATGACAGGATGACACAATGACAGAATGACAAACGAACGAAGCAAGTTAAATGAAATCTTGTAAAACAGAAAAAAACAGAACCCTTGGACTACCAGAGGTATAAAAATCTCATCTAAAACTATGAACATACATCACTAGAAAATTCCCTGATGACATATATAGTGTACACAGCTATTTCAATAATTACAGAAGAATATATAGAAAGGTAGTCAGGATTGTCAAAAGCATGTATCGTTATGAGAGAATAGCTGAAGCAGACAACAAATCTAAAGAAAGTTAGGTAAATAATTAACGAACCAAGGAGAAAGGATATGGAAGCAATCACAATAGACCTGACGTTGGAATCTGACATCCTGAACAACTATTACTGTTCCATATCTGAAGATCTTATTCATTTATTTAATGACGGATAACCCAGTTCACAGAAAATAAATACGTTCCATAAAATATATACCTAAAATACTATTAGAACACAAGGGATAAGAATATTTCAGTAATGGAAATACATAAAATACATATATATATATATATATATAGAGAGAGAGAAAGTATTTTACACATTTTCCTAATCACAATTGGATTTATATGAAAAAAAATCAAGATTCTGGGAGACTTTATTGCAAGATCTTTCACATGAAAAAACAAATTAGTCAGTATTTAATTTTATTCCATTTCGGTGACTAGCACAGGACATAGTTAGTCCATTTCATTGATTCAACATCTGAAAGCCACAAATTGATTTCATAAAATTACGCTAGTGAGAAGAAATTACGAGGTAGCAACAATTGTGGGAGCTCTTTTTTTGCATGCTTTATATTAGCTTCACTTGTATGTTTGTTTGTAACCTTACCTTGACACTGGAGAAAAAGGATAAATTTCTTATTTTATTTCGAGTTATTTCTTGACTTAATGATCCAATTTTATTTAGAATAGCCAGTTCAAATTGTTTGCCATCACTCTTATACTCTTATTTTAAGTCGTTCCATATTTGTTTACATTTTCTTGTGCAATCATTGTTTTTTTTTCTGGACAACACTTTTTATAAGTGTTAAATGATTTTTGATATAACTCACTTCTCGCAGATGTGATTTTTTACACGCTTTATATTAACTTCACTTGTATGTTTGTTGTAACCGTATGTTTGTTTGTAACCGACTCCTTTGGGCGCGATTTTGACCCACTTCCAGACGTACGAATGATTTGAAATTTGGTAGTTGTACATAATTCCGGTGACAATAAATTAAGAAATGTTTGTTTGAAGAAAAAAAAAATGGCGGCTCCAATATGGCGGACAAGTTTTGTGATTATATGCCGATTCGTTTCAAGATTGGTATCTGAGGGTTTTCGTGGTCAGAGATTATGACTCTCTTGTCAAAACCGGAAAATTCAAGATGGCGACTCCAAAATGGTAGACGAGTTTTGTGATTATGATCCGATTCTATTCAAAATTGGTAGGTGGGGGTTTTTGGGGTCCAATATTTCGATTCTGTTGTAAAAATTCAAAAATCCCAGATGGCGGCTCCAAAATGGCTGACGATTTTTTTGATTATGGTCCAATTCTATTCAAAATTGGTATGTGGGGGTTTTTGGGATCGGAGATTATGATAATTTTGTCAAAATTGAAGGATTTGAGATGGCGGCTCAAAAATGGCGGACGAGTTTATGATTATGGTCCGATTCTATTCAAAATTGAAGAATAATGGTTAAAAAAATTTAATAATAATAATATTAGTTTGAAAAACTAAAGAACACGCTTCAATAGAAAACAAAACTGAAAAGTTGAAAATAAATAATAGTTTGGAAGCTAAAGAACACTCTTCAATAGAAAACTAAACTAAAAAGTAGAAAATAATTTTAAATGAGTTTGAAATAAGAATACAGTGATTAACAACAAATTTATTTCATCGTAAAAAATGGTGGGGTGCTTTTTAAGATATTTTCATAATGATTCTACTCTTACCAATATCTGTCCATGGAATATCAACAACAATTGACATCAAGCATCCCACGCTATTTTAGGATGAAATAAATTTGTTATTAATCACTGTATTCTTATTTCAAACTAATTTAAAATTATTTTCTACTTTTTAGCTTAGTTTTCTATTAAAGCGTGTTTTTTAGTACTCAAACTATTATTTATTGTATCATTTCTGGTGATAACTTACTGACTTCAATTTCGCATGAACCATCAGATCTAAACCCTCTCACTCACAATCATTTTGTCCTCGGAGACTCATTTACAAGAATAGCAGAATTTGATCTCAGCAACATGAAGATAAACCGTCTTTCCAGATAGCAGCATACACAAAAAACTAAACAGGATATATGGAAACGATGGAAGCAAGAGTATTTCTCTACTTAACAGCAAAATGCACGATGGCACACCGAAACGTCAAACATCAAGGATGGAGATCTCGTTTTTATGACTAACGATACTTCAAATAGTGAGTGGCATTACTGAGGTCCACATAGGTAAAGAAAAAACTTGTGAGAGTTGTTATAATGAAACTATCGAGTGGAACTTCAAAACGAGCTGTCAGTAGAATAGCTAAATTACCAATCGATTGAACTTCGAAATTGTCCATATAGTGTTCTCTTATTTTTTGTTGAAGGACTAGAGCCTTTCAAGGCGGGTGGCATAGACAATTTTTGTTGTGTTGCGGTGCAAGGACGGTCCTGATTTCATGAAATGTCACATGGAAAAAACAATTTTGAAAAAACATCATCAAGACATATTGTAGCTGTCTAAGAGTAAATAATTCAACTTCTCATTTTCATTGTGTTATTCAATATTCAAATAAATTTTGTTCATAAGTTCATTCATATCTATACAGGTTGAATCAGAATAAGACCAAAAAACTCCGACTACAGATTCCTCATCGTATTTCAAGGTGAAAAGTTGCTATCAAGGTATGTCCTAAAATGCATCCCCTCTAAGATACAGGGAGTCGAAAGTACGAAAAAAATTTAGATTTAATTTGTTTTCTCCAAAATTCCTGAAGGAAAAGATTTTAAACTTGGTACACTAATCAAGGTTTATCAGTGTGCTAATTTGAAGTTATAATTTTTTATTTTCGTGAACCAGTGGCGTAGTTACGATGGTATGTGGTCCTATGTTCCTTCATATTTTCTTGGGACAAGTGAATGAACAAATGAGCGTTTAACATCAGTTCGGCTCATCAATACTCAACTCGAAAGTCATCATTTCATGTGCCTGAAAACGTAGGTTACTGAGATAATTGAGAGAAACTGAAGATATGTCTTTAGTAGAGATATTATTTTCTATGTGCAATAATCGCCCTATGCTGATTTTTTATAACATATCGGATTATGTGACAACCTCCTGAACATTGTTTGATGTTGAGAGTATCGGAAACATAGTACGAGTCAGAATGAGACCGATAACTACATTTTTCCATTCATCATATTATTTGATCGAATCGATGTCGCGGATTCACTGATTTGTTATCATACTTTCTTGCATATGATTGTTTTGACAGATCAACTGACAAACAAACCCAACCTAAAATTCATAATACTCCACTTAGATGAGAGTTGAGGTCTGAAATAATTTTTGCGAAAAACTGAAGATAAATACTCTTAATTTGTTGAAGTTGATGTTGGCGTATCATTGTCAAAGCCATTTCGGATTGAATTAAATAGGAAAATATCATACAGTCAACAGGTTTTTGATGAAGAAAAACAATTATTGTGTATTAATATCTACTCAAATGATAGAAACGGTTTAGTGAGTACACTACATGGAAACAAACAAGGCATTAAAGCAAATGTTCAAATGGACCACCATTTTGTTCAATTAACAATTGGCATCTCCGTATCATCGACTGTCGCACGCTTTGGAATATTCCTGGTGTATCCTGTAATAACGTACATGCTGCTAAAATTCTTGCCGTTAAATCTACCACAGATTCTATAGATGTTTCATGCACTAGGAATTTAAGGTATGCCTACAAAAAAAGTCTATTGAAGTTGAATCCGGAGAACTTGCAGGTCAATGTATAAGACCAGGTCTGCCTATCCACAGATCATGGAATGTTTGATCAATAATTCGACGAACGATTAGTTGGAAATAGGCCGGTGCACCGTCATATTCATTAACATTATCTCTTCTTGTACTGTTTGCATCACAATGGTGTTTAGTGAATTTAAAGAACCCCGTTTCCTTCAATCGTCGATGCACAGCTATAAAACTAGTGAAATGTAGACGATGTCTGTTTGGATATCTATGTTGCTATAATTCAGCAGCGGCACTGGCATTTCCCACTGTTTCATCATAAACGAAATGTATATCTGTATAATCTTCAAATAAATAATCCATTTTAAAAGGATGTTCACTGACTGAAATGATGACAGATGACTTGACAATAATACAAACTGTTTTGGGTTACTGTCAATTATGTCTAATGTAAGTATCGATATATTAGTGTGTTTCTACCGGGAACAATGAGAAAAGGCTACGTTTCTTTTTAATTCAAAATTTTGTGTATGTTCTATTCGTTGATCAGTTGTGTACTGAACAGCCTACCACAAACTAGCTTGAAAGGCTCAACTTTGCAACTGGTTACCACGATTCGAAAGATATCATTCAAGTAGATATTAATACACAATAATTGTTTTTCTTTATCAAACACATGTTGATTGGATAATATTTTCCTAGATAATTCAATCAGAAATGGCTTTGATAATCTTCAGTTTTTCGCAAAAATTATTTCAGACCTTAACTCTCGTCTAAGTGGAGTATTAGGAATTTGAGGTTTGTTTTGTTTGTCAGTCGATCAGTCAAAATAATAATATGCAAGAAAGTATGGTAACATGTCAGTGAATCCACGACATCGAGTCGATCAAATAATATGATGAATGAAAAGAAGGGAGTTATCGGTCTCAATCTGACTCACCCGTACTATGTTTCCGATTCTCCCAACATTTAAAAATGTTCAGAAAGTTGACACATATTCCAATATGTTGTTAGAAATTAGCATTATGCGATTAATGCACGTAGGAAATTATGCCTCTACTATGGACATATCTTCAGTTTTTCTCAATCACCTCAGAAACCTCCACTCTTAGGCCCATGGAATGTCATGACTTTTACCATTCACTTGTCCCAAGAAAATATGAAGGAACATATGACCACATACCATCGTAACTACGCCACTGGTTCACGAATATAAAAAATTATAACTTCAAATTAGCACCTCGATAAACCTTGATTAGTGTACCAAATTTCAAATTTTTTTCTTCTGGAATTTTGGAGTAAACAAATTAAATCCTAATTTTTTCCGTACTTTCGACACCCTTTATCTCAGAGGGGATGCATTTCAGGACATGCCTTGACAGCGTCTTATTCTGACTCACCCTATATATATTGCTATTTGCAAGTTTAATGCCACACCTTCAAGAGGTTCTGAACCTTTCATGATATCGCCACATGGTCATAATCGAATAAAAACTGAACTGTGAGTGATGCATCCCGATTAGCGTGTGGCTGGGGGCTTATTTTGTGCAACGATACGAAATATTTGATAGTATTCTGCTTACCTGCCGGAACACGGATGCCGCGCTTTCATTTATTTGTTTCCTCTGCGTTCCGAATGAAAGCAATTTGGATTTTGTTGGTTTAGATATTGGATTCAGTTGGTTTATTCTCTTTGCTTTCTCATACTGACACAACCGGAGCATAAAAGCGATATACCCTTAGGAATATTCATGTGCTTCAGAAGTAGACCGATCATCCTAGATATCATCTCGCCTATTGTGACAGTTATCATCTTTTGAGAGCAGACCGTGTAAACAGCTGATAATATTTTGGGTTTCCTCAATTAAAGCTGAAAGAAACCAACTCGATAACCATCCAAAAACTAGTTATTGAGTTCATTGTGAGCGTATCAAATCGTAGTCATTCATTTCTCAGTTTAACTTCTTTTCTCGTACTCTTTCAGTTGTTCCCAATTATTTTGCCCATAAATAACTACTGAAACATCAGCGAAATATCTCTACTCCAATTGATTCTACATCCGAGTTTCAATAGTCTATGTTCACCGAATTATTCTGGTAGTGGAGAACACATAATCATTGAACTGAGCGTATTAAACTTAGTTATTATTCCCAAACGCCATGAAACTTTTTTTATTGCGAGGTATTCTTTTTTTTATTTATGCCATCTCGTTATCTCATGTATGAAAGCTATTGAGTCTATGCATCCAAATGAATCACTGATATCAACTGAGCTTTTATTTCTTCATTAGCGACTCTGAACACAAAACCTGTCATCGGAAACCTTAATAACGACTTTTTCTATTCAGTTCCATATTTATTATCATCCAATATTCATACCGACCTCGGTAACATACGGCTTCTGCCATCGATTGTGACGTGCTCACTGAATCAGCTAGTTATATGATCGGTTTCTAGCGTAGAAATCGTGTGCAGACATAAAGTACTTTAGCACCGAGTAGATTTATGGGTGCTTTTATCAGCATACTATCCTCCCTTAACGATGTCCGTCAGTGAGAGCGCTTCAGTTACATGATAAATGACTCCATGTTGCCGCAACACTTGGCCAAGTAGTAGGAAAAGGTATATACTCGATGAAAAAAGTCAGGACGAGCTTTGGCGTTTTGTTGCCAATCGCTACTTCCAAAAAGAAAGAAATGCACTATTTCATTCGACAAAACTATGTTCATTAGTCCAGTGCACTGTTGAAAAATACGATTAGCAATTTTGCAATATCTGGAATGAATTTTGAGTTCTAAATCCGAACGACTATTTGGAAAAATTGGTGGAATGCGACATTAATTTGATTTCGTTAATAACCTTCTTATGCAATCATATTTTTTGTCACTTATAGCAGGTTGATTTCACTGAACAATTATTATTTCTCCAGATACCCTTACAGTTCAATAACAGACACCCAATTCCAAACGCCGGTCGTATGGTAAAGCGCTGGAGCTACGTGTATGAGTACGGCGCATTGGGAGCATGTGTATAAGATACCCGGTTAGGTGCGGTTGGGTTAGCTACGGCTCTGTTTGAGAAAAAGGACATAACTCTTACTAGATCAATTTGGTATCAGCTATCTCTAGGAAAATATCTGGAGTCCTGATTCTTCTCGGAAAATGTTGGAAACTTCACATTACGTCCGTCTATTCAGAAATGTTGCTCCTTCCTTTGATTATAACGCCCCAGCAGATTCGGAAGAGTTTCTAAGATACCTTCTCGTAGGTTTACATGAAGATTTAAACAAGTCGAGAGCAGAGAATCGTCCATCACCAAACGATTTTATTATCATGAATCATAATCAAAATGCTTCCATTTCTTGGGACAATACATCTGTCTACTCATAAAACATTTGCCGGTCAGCTGAAGTCTATATATATTGAGATGTACTTTTTGTAATTACTGCTTTGTTGCTTTTGAACCATTCTGGGTTCTCTCAATCCCTACTCCAGACTTGCCAAACGAAGTCGTGAATTTAACACATTGTTGACAGAAGAGGAGACTTTGACTGACGAAGCAAGACCATACTGTTCGACTGGTGGAATAAAAAGAGAATTCAAAGAAATGATTCGTATACAAACATTTCCAAAAATTTTAGTTATACATTTGAAACGTGTTCGAGTATGGAAGAAACGTCACAAAAGACTCAGTGAACCTAACTAACTGTCTCACTCTCACTAACTTACACATATATTGCCTCCGCGCTCCTTCCTTTGAAACAGCTACTGGGAAAATATATTCAAATAGTTGTCCAAGGAACCTAAATGAGATTCAGATTCTTAACTATAACGTAATTACAATTATAACTAAAGAAAGAAAAAGCCAAGTGAAGGGGGATGAAATAAAAAATGAAGGGCATAAAGTCATCTTCACAAAGGATTCAATATAAATTGAAACACAATTGGTGGACCACAGGCAAAAAACAACTAATTTCCTAGCAAATATCGCGCAGAACGTTGAATAATATTCACCTGACAATCCATGCAAACTTCCATATAAATAGATATTGTTCGCAAATGTTTCTTCCTGATATGCTCGATTATGTTAAATTTATGTCGTGTCCGCCTAACAATCCATATACCAGTTTCATGCTTTTTGGCCCTTATCAGTACGGAGTAGTCACCAGCCAGAGATCCGGAGAGCTCTGGCCGAAGCAAGACATAACATAAATGAAATCACCATCAAGCTTACAACATCTTTAGGTACGTCGGAAAAGATAACTTTCAACCGGCGGCACCTAGTGACAGAAATAAACACTTCATACATTTCTCCTTCCTCGATAGGATTCTAAATGAAAGATTCCTGCTCAGTAGGAGTGGCTAAGTTGCTCGACTGACATATATTTGAAGAAAGAGAAATCCAAGTGAAGGGGGTTGAAATAAGAAATGAAGTGCATAAAGTACACAAAGTCGTCCTCACAAAGGATTCAATTCAACTGAAACACAATTGGTAGACCACAGGCGAAAAACAACTACTTTCCTAGCGAATACCACGCAGAACGTTGAATGATATTCACGTGACAATCCATGCAAACTTCCATATAAATGGATATCGTTCGCAAATGTTTCTTTCTGATAAGCTCGATTATGTTTAATTTATGTCGTGTCCGCCTAACAATCCGCATAGCGGTTTCAGGTTTTTTGGCCCTCATCAGTACGGAGTAGTCACACAGGTGCCTGTGGTCTACCAATTGTGTTTCAATTTATATCGAATCCTTTGTGAAGACGACTTTGTGTACTTTATGCACTTCATTTCTTATTTTATCCTCCTTCCTTGACTTTTTCTTTCTTTAAATATATGCCAGTCGGCAACTAAGCCACTCCTACTGAGAAGGAATCTTCCAGTTAGAATCCTATCGAGGTAGGAGAAATGTATGGAGTGTTTTTTTCTGTGCCGCCCGTTAAAAGTTATCTTTTCCGACGTACCTAATGATGTTGTAAGCTTGATGGTGATTTTATTTATGTTGTGTCTCGCTTCGACCAGAGCTCTCCGGATCTCTGGCTGGTGACTACTCCGTACTGATGAGGGCCAAAAAGCCTGAAACTGGTTTGCGGATTGTTAGGCGGACACGACATAAATTAAACATAATCGAGCTTATCAGAAAGAAACATTTGCGAACAATATCCATTTATATGGAAGTTTGCATCGATTGTCAGGTGACAGGTTATGCGTGGTATTTGCTAGGAAAGTAGTTGTTTTTCGCCTGTGGTCTACCAATTGTATTTCAATTTATATTGAATCCTTTGTGAAGACGACTTTATGTACTTCATGCACTTCATTTCTTATAATTATAACTTATTAAATAAGGGTATCTGGCGGAGGTTTTTCACCATACAAAGTGTCTGTAGGATATCTCCAAGAGGTAAAAATGGAAGATAACAGTTTATGTGCATCAAGGTCCCTCATTGCACCCCAAGAAAGTCAAAACATAGAAGTTGGTAATTTATGTTGAAAAGGGAAACATTCTCAATTGAATATTGATAGAAAGATTTTTCTGTGAATTGAAAAATCCACGATTAAAATGAAGAAAAATCTTTCTATCAATATTCAATTGAGAATGTTTCCCTTTTCAACATGAATACCCCACAAGAGGTTATCTTGACGATGGAAGATAGTGACTAAAGTTTATCTTTCAGTCGCAGATGATTCCACATCTGATTTTATGAATATCCTGTTTATATTTTCAACAAATCAATCTTGGTAATTTACTCTCGTATAATATCCTGTCGAACAATTTGCTTTCCAATAGCGTCTCTAAGTTCATTTTCAATCAGAAAATTTGCTCTCAAGAATTTGCTCTCCTGATCAACTGTTATGATATGAGTAGATATGCATAATTTATTACTGGATCTCTTTTATAGATAGCGCCTTTATATGGAGCTTTGTCCTATGCAAGGTACCTCTTGTAATGTTTTGATGAACTGATTTTTTAGCAGTCCTTCCATGTTTGGGATGACCATGCTACTGGGTATTCCCAAAATTGGTTTCGGTCCGACTGGGATCTTTTCCGATCCTAGTTTGGTTAATATGTCTGCCTCTTTGTTACCGGAAACAAATGAGTGTCCTGGAACCCATAAAAGACTTTGATTTCGGTGAACTTCCTATGGCGTTTCTACACTCGGACACCAATTTGGATACGATATTATTTGGTTACAACGACATTATTGCTGTTTTGCTATCTGAGGATGGTAATGAGAGGCCTTTCCTGAAATATTTTTTCCATCTATCTTTCTATTAATAGAATTGGTCAGCTCTCCTTTGCCTTGTTCCAGATAGCGGAGTGTCCATGGTCTGCCCCAGTGCCGATCAATTGACTTGCGCCTTTGAGTTCCAAGATAAGCCAGCCAATGTACTTTATCTAGTTCATTTCTAGACTTGCCCTTAGTGGTGCTGGTCCACCCGTTTATGTCGAGCGAATAATAACCGTATATATCGAGTCTATGACTTTAGGTGTCAGGCCCTAGGTATCCCCGGAGACTTTTCTGCATACCCAAGAGAAACAGAAAACCGTCTTTGTGCGATTTTTAATCCGCTCGTTGCAGGTCAGATCTGAGCCTATGGTGACTCCAATGTGTTTTTCCGACCCTTTGTTCGGAAGCTCTTTTCCTGAGATAAGTATTACTGTACCAGTTTCCCATTTGGCGTTTCTTATTGAAAAGTACCAAGTTTCTACTTTGCCAAGAGCTTTCATAATGATTTTACCCAGCAGGTTCACCGGTTGGTCTTCAGCCAGCAAGACTAAATCATCTGCATATGCTTGTGTATACAGCCCTGACTGATTCAGCTTCGCGAGAAGCTTGTTGACTACCAGACACCACATCACATAAGGAGTGACTCATCTCCCTCCCTGTGGACACACTCTTGATACATTGGCATCTTGGGTAGGTATGGAAATATGTTTATGAATACGTTAAGGATAACATTTTTACTTCTGCTTCTTTACATTATCTTTTGATGACATATTCCTGACATATTTTTATTGTAAACATTTTGTGATCCATTCATAAAATCCATGATCCGTAGGATATCTCCAGGAGGTAAAAATAGAAGATAACAGCTTATGTGCATCAAGGTCCTCCATCGTATCCCAAGGAAGTCAAAACATGGAAGCTGGTAATTTACTCTCGTATAATATCCTCTCGAACAATTTGCTTTCCAATATCGCCTCTTAGTTCATTTTCATTCAGACAATTTGCTCTCAAAGAATGTGCACTCCTGATCAACTGTTATGATATGAGTAGATACGGTATAATTTATCAAGATTGTACGTTCTCCGGATCGCATTGGTGTGATAGTTCATCCTGAAATCACGAGCGTAAAAACCTCGGAGGTGGCTACTTATTTTTCCATGTATTATTATTACGTGAAACAGTGATTACGTTGCGACTGATTCGACCGAAGTCCGTAATCATGAAAAGAGAAATGAGTATGAGTTATACATGTTTTTATTATAAAATCAATGACATTTTGGCATTCTATCCAACTCCGGTTACTGATGGTTAGACTTATACATTATTATTGCTAATTGAAGATAATATCTGTTCTTAACATATTCACGTGAGTTTTTTGATACAGGTACCAGTGAGATCATCGGTCATCACATCGATATGGAAAACATTCACCCAATGATTTGAGATAATAGCAGGCATATCGTTCAATATGCATAGTATTTTTTATGATAAGTTTCGGCCCCATGAAAAAATTGGAATACATTGAATATCGATAGTGAAAACAGTCAAGAATGAAGCCATTTTCTATTTGTAACTTTGTGAATGGAACATAGAGAGTTCAGTTGATGAATATAAGGGTTGATTGATGAACAAATTTGATAATGAATGGGAGTTGCTCCAGGAACGAAATAATCAATACTAATTTATTATCTCAAGGAAATGAATCTCATTGACAAAGTTGTTTACAAACGAAAAATGAAATTAAAATCAATATGAGATACCTATATGGCCAATTAACTGCTACACAATTGATAATAAAAATAGAACATACAAAAATATAAAATTTGGTTCATACACATTCACCGTGCTGGACAATAACAGATATGTTCAAAAATAACAAACTGTCAAAAAATAAATATTATTATTATCATAAAAGGAGATTGCTCTGTACACGTTCATAATCTAATCAATATCGATGATACATATTGAAATTGAATCCTGACTAACGGAAAGTCGGACAAGAAATTCACAGTGCTCAAAGTGGAATTTTGCTGATGAGTAGAAAGCTTTTTCAGAATAATATTTTCACAGAAAGTGATATCTTTTTTATCATCTTTCATTGGAATCTCGATGTGCAGGAGATTTCATGATTTTTTGCCATTATAAATTACGGATTATTTTACTCGTTACGATGTTGGAATTGGTTAGGCAGAATCACATCTATACACCCATATATCTTTTATTTATGCAATAGAATATTGTGGTTAACACGGTCAAAGGCCTTTGTCAGGATACAAGAACCCGTTGCCGCAACTTTCCTATCATTGAGTTTGATATAAACTTATTGAAGAAGGTACAGAATTGCATCACATGTTCCTTCGCCTCTTTGAAATGCATATTGAATTACTTTTGAAATATTGTGGTCATTTGCCTTTTTTCACAAAATCTTCCTATCATTTTTGACAGGGAGGATCTACAGTTTGTGGGATTATGAGTATCACTTTCTTCATGTGATGGAATGACTACTGCATTTTTCAAACAAGATGGAAATGGAAAATGAAAAATTGACAGCACCAACAAGTTTCGTCGTAGAGTCAGGAAGGTCTTCTTCTCATTCTTTTCCTTGGCACAAGGTGGACTGGTTCCGTTCAGCTGAATATCTTTGTTATCTAGGTTCAGAATGATACTCCCAAGTTGCACTCAGGTGCACCTTTGGTGCTCCATAGGGGGCAGTCATCTTCCCGTCACCATCTGCGTAGCGGATCGTCTTTGATCCCGATGAGATTCATGTGCCTATTAAGGTGATTGTGTCACAGATCTGACATTCTGTCTGTTGAGTGACATGATCCATTTTCTCAGATAACGACTTCATATGGAGCTTTGTCCTTTGCATGGCGCCTCTTGTAATGTTTTGATGAACTGCTTTTGTAGCAGTCCCTCAATGTTTGAGATGACCATGCTGCTGGGTATTCCCAAGATGGGTTCCGGTCCGACTGGGATCTTTTTCGATTCTATTTTGACAAATATGTCTGCCTCTTCGTTACCGGAAACAAGGGAGTGTCCTGGAACACATATGAGACTTTGTTTTCGATATTTGGATACGATATTAGTTGGTCCCAACGACATTATTGCTGTTTTGCTGTCTGAGGATGATAATGAGGGGCCTTTTCTGGAATATTTATTCTATCTATCTTTCCATTAATAGGATTGGACAGCTCTCCTTTGCCTTGTTCCAGATAACAGGGTGTCCATGGTCTGCCTCAGTGCCGATCAATTGGCTTGCGCCTTTGAGTTCTAGAGCTCTAGTAGGCATCCTCATAGCATCTGTCATTCCTATACAAGCCAGCCAATGTACTTCATCTAGTCCTTTTCAGGCCATAGGTATCGCCGGAGCTTCTTCTGCATGCCCAAAAGAAACAGATAACCTGCTCGTTCCAGGTCAGATCAGAGTCTATGATGACTCCAAGGTGTTTTGTCGACTTTTTGTACCGAAGTTCACTTCCTGAGATAGGTATTATTGTATTATTATTAATTTTTATTGCTTCTAATGAATACATATCATATAGCAAGAGCTTCAGTTTGTTATATATTAGAGAGTCACAATAAAATGAGAAAAAGGAAACTATGAGTGAGAAAAGTCATATAGAAATAGAACAAAAAATAAAATCAATAAAAGGGAGATACCAATACATTTGTGTAATCCCAAACAGATATCTGATTACATCAGGACATAAATTTGGCTACATGGAACCTTTCATTCGTTTAGAACGAAAGAACGTAGTTTAAGTACATTCCATATATGTGAGGACAGTTTTTCAGCTTCAGTAGGTGCAACATTCTCGAAGTGACTGATGAAATTGTTGTAACTGGAAAGATAGTGAGCATCTGAAGGTGTCATGGAAGAATATATTGGACAATTAAAGAGGATATGTTCTAGGGTTTCAAGCTCATTTCGATTGCAAATGGTGCATATTTCATTGGGGTTTATTCGATATGTACTGCCATTGTATGTTAATTTGATCAAATATTCACTAGCCATCCTAATTTGAGCAAGGGTCCTAATAGTTTGGATGGGAACTTTCAGAAATAAGTATCCTTGAGGAAAACGGGTCATTTTGAAGTTACGATATAGTGTAAGTGAGGTCGTGCGAGTGGTGAGGGGAAAATCGGAGTCATAGAGCTTTTTTTTGTAGTTAGAGAGAAGTACTTTCCTACTTTGTCTGATATTGTGGATGTTGAGTTCATTGATGGAGTACTCGGAGCCGGCGAAGTCGAGTTCTTTTTTGAGTTGTGAAACCCAATTGTATCTGGAATCCACACCAGTGTGATTAAGGAATACCAGTCGAGAAAAAAAAATTTTGGGAAGGCGATTGTTTTCCATGACCAACAGTTTATCTAGGAACCTGATAGTGGTTTTGAATATTGTGTACGAAATCTTGACCTGTCCAGTTTCGAGCCTAATAGAGTAATCCGGGGTATTGCCCAGCAAAAGAAGAAGGCGTTTGAAGAATTTCAGCTGTGCCCTTTCTAATATTTCTGAGTAGCGAAGCCCCCACACTGGTATAGAATTCAAGAGGATACTAACCACAAAGGAATGCCAGTTGTCCAACCTAGAGTTAGCCATCAAAGGGAGTACAGCCCCTATTGCTTGTTTGGCTTTTTCCGCAGTAGAATATGCCATTTCTCGAAAAAATGATGATGACGAGAAAGTAATCCCTAAATAGGTGTATCTATTGATGCTTTCGATTGGCGGATTTTTGTAAGTAAACTTGCAGTCGGTTCTTTGGCTAGAAGATCTACAGAACTGGATTATTTTGGTCTTTTCCACATTTACTGTAAGTATATTTTCATCGCAGTATTCTCCGAGTATACGAAGTTTTTTTGCAAGGTCGACTTCGGAGTCAGAGAGGATTACTAGATCGTCCGCGTATAGCAACATGAGCAAGCTCTGCTTGTTGTCGATGTTTATACCTTGCGCCCCCTTTTTTGGAGTAGTCTTCAATATCAGCAATAAAAAGAGAGAAGAGGGTAGGGCTGAGAGATTCGCCCTGGAGAACTCCGGTAGTTATGTTAAAGATCTTTGTGAACCCGTCCTGTGTTTTTACCCTCATATATGTCGATTCATATAAGTTTCGTAGGATGTTTATGAACCGCGAACTAACTCCTAAAGCATGAAGTTTGTGCCAGAGAAGGTTGTGGTTAATGGAATCAAAAGCGCGTCTGAAATCTACAAAAAGTGCAAACACTTTTCTCTTCTTCAGGCGAAGGTGGAGCTGAATGGTGGAAGTGAGAACAAAAACACTATCTGCACATCCCCTTCCACTTCTGAACCCTGATTGGCATTCTGGAATTATTTTGGAATTTTCTGCCCAGTCTTCGAGTCTGTTACGTAGCAACTGGGTGAATAATTTTGCCAAACAGTTGATAAGAGCAATATTTCTGTAATTGGATGGGTTATCGAGTGAGCCTTTTTTGTGCAACATCGTTAGAATAATTTCACTCCAGCCATTGGGAATAGTTTGGGACTCTAGGATATTATTGAACAAACACGTGAGATAGAGTACCCAGTTATGAGGTAAATTTTTAAAAAATTCATAGGAAATATTGTCAGAGCCAGGTGCTTTTTTGTTTTTACACCTGTTGGGAGATAAATAGAGTTCGTTGGTTTTCATTGGAGAATCAAGCTGTGGACTACGTGCGTCGAAAAAAAGAGTATTATCTATTATTCTAGGTGGAAAGATGCCACTATAAAATTCTTTCCAGATAGCAATAGGAACAGTTTTGGTTGAGTTTTTGCTACGAAATTGTTTCAAAGTTGTCCAGAATGTCCTGGGGTCTCTGCTATCAGAAAGTTTCGCTATAAAGTCAGTTTGATATGCGTTTTTTTTTTGTTTCAGAAGTTTTGTGTGAGATCGCTTCGAGTCCAGGTACGTTCTTTTGTAGTGGATAAGTATTATTGTAAGAGTTTCCTATTTGGCGACGAAACAACACTGTTCTACTCTGCCAAGAGCTTTCATGATGATTTTACCCAGCAGGTTTACCGATTGGTCTTGAGCCAGCATGACTGATGCAGCATCGCGAGAAGCTTCTTGACTACCAGGCACCACATAACATGAGGGGTGACTTCTCTTCCTCCCTGTGGACACACTCTTGATACATTGGCAGTTCTAGTAGGTATAGAAATATGTTTATGAATACGTTATCCTCAACATGTTTACTTCTGCTTCTTCACATCACCTCAATTGAAACTTTGAGTTTCAGTGTCTGTTCAGCCAGTCGAAACGAGACAATTTACGACCAATGCGATTGGTTTCTTTTCGGGGGAAGAAACCATCTACCTGTTGTATGAAGTTTGAATAATATTCAACCATGTCAGAATAGCTTTTGTTTATTGTGAATCGCTATCCTAACAATCGAGTTATCCGATAGATGTCATATTCACAAACCTAAAATAGAAAGAAAAATACCATGAGTTGGTTAATATGAAATAAATTGTGTGTGACCAGGCATAAAACGCGATTTCAGACTTCGGGTGATGCTTCACCCTCGACTGAAATCGTCTTGTTTCACACAATATACTATTTCATATTACCTGTATTGAAAATGCGAGTTTTAGTGTTTGTTAAGCCAGTCGAAATAAGACAATTTCATACCAATGCGACTGTTGGCGCTATACCATTGTTATTCTAATCATTGAGTAATCTAATAGATTTCATATTAAGAAGAATAAAATTTAATCGAAATATTGCTTCATTACCTCTTCTCAAATCGTTTCACTTGTCACACAATATTCTATTGATTTCTCTGTTTTTACTGTTTCACCTAATTGCCCAGCTCCCTTTCTGCTTAGTTCCTGTATTCTCTGTTTTCTTCATATAGTATAATTTTTTGTTGGCTCTCAGGGGTTTTTCTTTGAAAAGCTGTATACCTGTTATGAAATGGAGAGTTCATTATCATTGAAAAAATTCCTGATCAGTTGAGGAAATGGTACACTTTTTGCGTACACTATGATAACGTTCATTAACCACGGTTTTCCAAGTTCATTCTTGTTTCTCTTGAGACGGCTCAATATCTGCACCGGCCTAGAAAACTGCAATAACATCGAAATCTTTTGATAATCAGTTGGCGGTATCAACTGAATGTTCACGAAATGAGCTGATACCAACTTATAGAGTATCATCTTCTGATTTGTATTGTTTTCAGGGTGGGCTTACAGGCAGGTCGCTAAGAAATATTCGCTTCAATTGGGCATTTTTTCAAGGTTCGTGTTTTATACTGAATTCTGTCGATTAGATATCTCCACGTTTGTATTTATTTCATTTGCTCATCATTCATGGTCGAAAGAAGATAAAGTTTTGTTGAAAAGGGAATCATTCTCAAGGATTTTCTGAAAATTAAAAACTGCACGACAAAGATTAATTTATTTTTTGTAATATCTAACAGAAAACAACTTCTTCCCCGGCTAAAGCCACGCTGAACTACATCTGATAGATATTGAGAAAGGACCCTAACTCAAAAGAGAACATCTGAAATTGAAAATTTGCATTCTCATTCAGATAGTTACTCAATTTTCTATTCCAGTCGTAATTAGGGAGTCATATTATGAGATCTTTTGCTTCAAGCCCCATCGGCTACAACGGAAATCAGTGGAAAGCCGCTTTCATCTCCCTAATTCTTAGGCTATTTTAGCGTTTTCTTGATCTGCTTCCTTCATGGACTTCCAGGCAGTCTCTTCAATGATATCAGCTACAATTTTCTGCTATTCTTGATAAGTAGCATTACTCATGAATCTTATATCTAAAACAGAGAGCATTTCTTCCACCGTACTGTATCTAGTTCCTGTTGATACTGTGGCCAATGCTCAAGCCCTATTGATGCCTATTTCACCTACGGTTTCCTCAATGAGACTCACAGTTTTTTCAATATAGCACATTCTGCATATAAAAACGACTTAAGTTTTCAAATACATTCTACATATATCAACTGGATACATATCACTAATTGTAGGTATATTCAAATGGTGGATGCTTCGATATTTCCGCTATTTTTCTTGAAAAATATCCAATATACACATAAGCGTAGTCTTTGCAAAGACATACTCGCTAATACATTACTGAGGTGAATATGTGATGAATTCCATTAATATTATTATATCCATATAACGGTCAAATTGAGCTACTTGAAAGAGAGTACTTGACGTATTGAAGCTGGCATAGCCGTTTTGGCACAGTCAAATGACAATCATCAAGTATTTATATACTATTTTCGCTAACCACTTGAGCAAAAAAATTCTGGTTTGTAGTTAATAAATAGTTAGAAAATACTGGATGTTTTTCATTTGATTCCGCATTTCTGTACGAAAAAACTTGGATGCTTACAAATCGATCAGGAAATATTAAAAAAATACAATTTCTGATATTTTCGATATAATAATAATAATAATTTAATTGCTTCTGAAAACGGGTCTACAGCAAGAAGTATGTCTATGTAAGAGTACAAATATATATACATATATATATATATATATATATATATATATATATATATATATATATATATATATATATATATATATATATATATATATATATACGTATAAAGATAAATTAATCACATAACAATCTGCTAACAGTGGATTGTGAAATCTTAAAGGTATAATAAACCAACCATCATTCACTCTATATAAATGAACGTAGCCTGAGAATATTCCAGATATATTCTGAGATTCCTTTGGTTACTGGAATAGTAATAGTGCAAGATATAAGACCTGCAACTCTGCAAATAGACCTGAAATTGAATTCTGGGAAAACTCTTAAAATATTTTTATTCGATATTTTGCCATCTAATCGCTTTCTGCGTTCGTTTTCCAATTTTTTTTTACTAGTGGACTCGTGATATGTCATGACCGATTTTGAAGTAACCGGATATACTCACCACAAAAAATTTATACTATGATCATAAATAAAATTCTCATGTTTCGAAATTTATGTATTTTTTTAATTTATTACATACCTGTGAGAAATAATGATTGTCGTTTCCGGATCTTCAACTGGTGAAATTATAGCAGAGACATTTTTGCTACACGATTTCTAGCCGTGGCGATTGCAAACATCCATGCATCTCTATGGGAAATATTCTGTGGATTAGAGGACGACATTAGTCGAGTGTATTCTAATGCATTTTTAATTTTCGCTTTCCTTGGCACAATTTTTAATATTTCGAAATGAAAATTAAATCAGTGTTCTTTAATCGAATGTACAGTTCTGATACAAGTCGCTACAAGCAATCGTTTTCTAGATATTTGGACTTGAGAATTTCAAGTCGATCATTTGATAATCGATGCGTGTTATTACCATTATTTTGTATTTTTCACAAGAATGCTTAGGAAATGAATTTGACGTTTGAGTAGGTAGTTTTGTTTTTTTTTGTAGGATGCGCCACCTATTCTATTTATTTTTACTAGTTTGAAATAGTTATTTTTGTATCAAGGGTGCAAAATCTGTTTCTGTTTTATTAAATTTTGAAATAAATATCAACATTTTCTTTCAAGAAATTTTGAATATGTAGAATGAAATGAAATGAAGGAAACTAAAATGTATTCTGATAAATTGTTCAAAGTGTCCACCTTCAGCAAAGATACAGACATTCAGTCTTCTAGTCATTGAATCTCGTACCCGCTCTAAAATTATTGGTGTATATCTTATTGTTTCACAGGCGTCTACTATTCGGTTTCTTAGATCTTCCTCGTTCGCTACTGAAGGTTTATAGACTAGTGAATTCAAATGTCCCTAAAAATTAAAATCTAGCGGGTTTAGATCTGGGGACCTTGGTGCCCACGCCTGGTTAGGTTCTTCTACACCCCTACCGATCCATCAATTTGGATAGACAGTGTTGAGGAATTCCCTGGCTACAACGCTAAAATGGACCGGAGCCCCATCATGAATACACCACATGCGGATACGAATTTCTAATGGTACATTCTGAAGTAGTCCTGGCAATTCATTTTCTAAAAAGTAATTATCAATTATTGCAGCCCATACATTTACAGAAAATGTATACTGATAATGTATTTCGCTAACGGCGTGCGGATTTTCCAAAGCCCAAACATGGTTGTTATGAAAGTTTGTGATAGCATTTCAGGAGAAGTTTGCCTCGTCCGTGAAAAGTACATATTTCGAAAATTGAGTTTTTCCAGCCAATATTCTCAAAAACCACTGACACAGTAATGCGTTGGGAAAAAACTCGTGGCAAAAGAGCTTGTACCTTTTGAATATGGTATGGTTAAAATTCTTGATCGTAGATAATTCTTCAAACTGCGGACTGAGTAGAATTGAGAGCATCAGCAATTATTCTTGTACTTGTTTCTAGATTCTCCTCAAGAGCGTTCAAAACAGCTTCTTCCAATTCTGGGGTTCGGACTGCTCGTGGTCTTCTAATAATATCAGCTGCCCTCTTAAAGCTGAAGGCAGTACTCGATTAGGAAATCGCTCCTGGTAAATACGTCTTGCTTCGCGCGCATTGCTATCTGCCATAAATAAAATGCATATCGGCTAAATAAGCATTATTGTTTAAATAATATTTTTTTTTCAAAATTAGTGTTTTGAAACTTACAGAAACTTCAACAAAACAATAAAACGTTCAACTGTCACATAATATGTAATTACCAAAACTACTAACTTAAATGTCAAATTCATTTCCTAATCATTCTTGTGAAAAATGCAAAATAATGGTAATAACTTCAACACGCATCGATTGTCAAATAATCGACTTGAAATTTTCAAGTCCAAATATCTAGAAAACGGTTGCTTATAGCGACTTATAACACGGGTACCTTTTTCACATAGATATGACAGAGGAGCTGAATTTTTTACTGAAAAATGTGCTAGAAGTACGCTCAAAAAAGTTATGAATCTTCAAAAAAGAAAAAGACGTGTAGGTGGCGCCCCCTGCGAGTAAGAGCAATAATAACATCGGGTTTGAATTTGACACCTCAAAAAACTTCTCAATACCAATTTTCGTTTGATTAAGGTCAGTATTTAGAAAGTTATTTGAAAAAACCGAAAATAAAAATAAAACTTTAACACCTTGTATCTTGGAAACGAAGCGTTTTCGGACATATAATTATTTGGACAATTCATATTAGAATATTGTGAGGAATCATCTTCTGAAGTTTGTCAGAGTACTTTTGAATCACCCTGTATGATCAAGAAAACACTTCGCCCCGATAACATATGGCGTACACCAAATTATTTTTCACATGGCTGAATGGAATGAAACTATAATATTGGCCAAAGAACCACATAATAAAAGGAAAAAACTGAAAGAATCATTAAAATATGTATATCAACTAATTCTTCCGATATGGATCATTCGTGGATACCCTTACTGGAAGAAAATCTTGCATTCGTCAGAACGATAATGGAATGGAGTTGGAGGTTTTTACGGGATTTTCTCCAAAAGAAATAGCGAATGCGCCGTCAACTCCAGTCCCTAGGTTTTCACCTTGAATGTATTTTATATTTTGATTTTATATTTGTAATAGTGGAAATATATAAATACTATTGTCAAATAAACTCAAGCCGAATTTCAAGTCAATTGAATGAGTGGAAATGGTTAAATTGTATTTTCTAGATTTGTACCAAACTCACTAACAACCGAATATTTGAAGTTGATTGAGGATTCGTGGTGAAACTTCAATCAAATTTCGCAAATCTTTCCGTATAAAATTACGAGGTTAAACAAAACATAACCATTCAAAGTCCTAACTCTGTTGGACTAGCGTATCGAAGAAAGAAATATACTGGGCTTTTGATAGTACGTTTCAGCAATTTACGAGCCTTTCTCCGTCAAGATAGAAAATGCAAATCACCGACCAGCGAACAATGAAAAAGTTCGAGATTTATGGATCTGCAGAAACAATAAATTTATTCGACATGTGCTCTGAAAACGAACAATAAATGACAAAGCTAAATCATTTGGAGTATGGCTTCAATCACAATGTAACGGGTGTGACATGAAAACCGTTTGTTTTGAAGTCGAATGATGAAGGTCTGAATAGATGTGAATTCATTTTGTGGGATGTGTTGGAAAAGCAGCGGTAGTAAGTGGAGTTATATTATTATGATTTGTTTTGTTGCATCACACTTTTATTGTCACAAAAAACGATATTATCTTGCGGGGTCACAATATGAAATTGCGTTTCCAAAAGTTTTTATTTTTTGGCTGGATTATGATTGTGGGTATTATACATATGAATTTGCAGTAATATGTGCCGCATGTAAATATCTCAGTCCTTCCAGGTGAACCGATTCTGCGAATTGGATATTTCCCTAAATTAACAATTGACTCTCTGGAATTTTTGCCACTACAGGGCAATTTAATAACTACTTTTCATTAGTAAAACAAATCACTGCTTTTTCATAGTACCATTGGTAACCAAATGAACCAAGGAAAATTCCTGGCATTTTCCTCAGCTTTTAACAAACAGATGGCTGGGACATAAAAGTGGGTTTCCGACGTCGTTCAATTCAGAACTTAGGCATCGTTCAAGTGAGTTCAGTTGGTTACTCCCTCGATATTGATTATTACACAATTCGTCGTCATTATAATTCGATAATGAGCTGAAAATTCTGTCAATTCACTCACTTATTGATCACCTACAACGTTAATCATAACACTATCTAGGTTCAAAGCACTGCATATGTCGTGACTCCGGGATTGAGGATCCCGTTAATTCGTTGTGGAGGGGGATGGGGGTAGTATAGTTGATTAACCAAAAGGGAACACTTTATTTACCAAAAACACAAACCTAACATGGTAAAGAGAGATTTAGAATAAGGGCAGCTGAATATATAAAAAAAAAACAAGAAGGCACTGTGCAAAATATCGGGATGATCAACAAAGCAATATAACAAGTTTGTACAGTAAAAGTAGGGCCTTACCCAATGGGGAACATCTTCCACTTCCAGCTTTGATCTTGTAGAGGACGAGCACTTCACCGACTAAACACTTGTGTCACACACCAGGACCTGACTGCACGCAGTTATTTTTTCTAAGCTGGACACTATGCGTAGTGAACCGCTCAGGGCGGATCACCTGGTTATTAATGATATATCGAGGACTGTGCCCTGAATTATAATTTTGCATTAGCTAATTTGATTTGTTCGAAAATATGAAGACGGAGTTCCAGAAGTCATATGTGGAATCATCTGCGACTCGATGAAAAATTCTAGTCACCATCTTCCATCGTTCAAGATAATCTCTTGGGAGGCATTCATGTTGAAAAGGAAAACTTTCCCAATTGAATATTCAATAGAAATATTTTTTGCAAACTGAAAAATCCACGATAAAAAAATAATTTTTATCGTGGATTTTTCAATTTTAATAAAAACATTCCTATTCAATATACAATTGAGAAAGTTTCTCTTTTAAACATAAGGTAATTTTCCTGCCAGCTAGATTATAACTTGAAGCATAGTAGCCACGACTGTGGACCATTGGTTAATTCAATTATTCATAAGGAATATTCAGTTTCATAAAAACAGACATTCCGAAGATTGACAGAATATGAACTATGAACTTCTGCGTGAAAATCTTCGGTGCCACTTCTAAGGTGACAAATGAAGTTAGTAACAAGGCCTATACAGGAAAAGCAAGAGTGTTGAGAGTCAGGTTGAAAGGGTTAGTTGAATTAGGTGGTTTTGTACCATGTGCAGTTGTAACTAAGCTATCGAGAAGTTCCTAACGAGACTGCTTCTACAAAACACGGTAGTAACTACCATTGAATATGCAACACAAAACCAATTAACTCTGGGAGATAGGTTATGGATGATATATGGGATGAAGCAATGAATATTAAGGAATGGCTTTTAATGAAAGAGGACTGGTGAAACTGAAAGGAGAAGAATAATAGTCCTAGGCAAGCAAGCGACTCGGCAATTACATTCTGTACTTGAACTAAAAGCATCTAGTGGGAAACAACTACTCTCAATTGATTGTGTCATTTATCATATAGTTGGTGAAGATGCTTGCACAAAATACGAAATGAAAATAAGTAAGTAGCGAGAGTATGTACCAGAAAAACATTTTCATGGCGCTGACAGGTATGCAGAAGCAGGCAGATGAGCCTGTGATTCTGGTATTAAACATGTATATGACTGGGAAGATATGCCATTGCAACATGAAATGCTGACTAATGATTCAATCTGGAAACCTATTGGAGGTAGAGCTGCTCATGGACGGAACCTGGCAGAACTTAGGATATAAATCTTGAATATGTGAAATAACCCTATCACTGTTTGCTACACAAGAGCTTGCTCTGTAGCCATTCAATTAATTGTTCATAATGTATCAAAGCATTGTTAGTACGATGTTCACCTGAATTCATGTTTAATGTATTTATGTATATTTAATGTAACTATATCTATAACAATAAATGATTTCTATTTCTATTCTACATTCTACATTTTCGTGGGTCTAATGAATATGTATATGCTATGAGTTAGTTGAATGAGTAAATATTCAAAATACGGCTGAACCTCGGACACCAAAATCAGTTGGTGGAAAAGTCAATAAACGGTTCATTATTAACAGAATTGTTCTCAGTAGTGGCCGAAGACACGGTGGTGCAGGGTGAGTTCGAACGAGCTCACAGTCGGATAAACATTTTGTTGGGTACTAATGGTGGTTTAGGATCCCGATATAAATAGGTTAGGTCTCCGTTGTACTACCTCATACAAGTTGTTATTATAATTCTGGAGGGTTGGTAAACAAACTGAGATATCGATTGAAATAATTTAATGTATGGCAATTACCGGTATATCGTAAAAAAAATCATCAACAATACTTCCCAGTATACTTTTCCAATTCTATGTGTGACTTCTGGATATTGATATATTTTGGAAACAAATGATTATAAGGATTATATTGATATGTCAGATTCAGTTGATTTTCTGTAATATCAATGTCTGAAAGAAAGTTTTGGATTTGAATTTGAAATTACTGTTGGGCAAAACAACTGGATTAGGAGAATTATGGAGAAGAGAATGGAAATGAAATGCATGACCAACAAGACGAAATGCTGATATGAACAGGAGCTTGACCACTGATTATGTGTGGCCAAGTGAGTACAGGAAATGTATACGAAAGATTCGTTTTTCGGAAAATCAAGAAAATCAGTGTACTACTGTTGAAAGTGCCAAAAAAATGACATGACAGTTGTTGAAAATGAAATGAAATCAATAATGTCATTTCCATAACATTCAGGTAGAAGAAGTTGCAGAAGTCTTCCAAATTATCTGAAAAAATGTAAGCTGTTTAGCAAGCAGAGATTTGTACAGATATGAAAAAAGCAGAAATTGGAACGACTGGAGGTGAGAAGAACAGGAAAAATAAAAAAAAAAATTCTGCAGATGACACCCGAATTGAGGAATTCAGAGTAAGATAGTGCAGAAGAACAATCTGATTACCTGTCTTTGCCGAGAAGTGAACTGAGATGCAAATAATGGAAATTTATATCCTGTGGCAGAATAGGTCAGTCAAACAATTCCAACTCTATCAAGAAAAGTACAGAATCCTGAAACCAGTGGGATCCTGAAATAAAATACAACTGCTTTGCGAAACTATTTCAAATATTTTGAGAACCATTACATCATCTGGCCATGATAACTCATTGAGCAGATATATTGTTCGAAGGTTACCCCAAGTATTTGCCTCTATTTACCCAATTTCTAGGATGTGTAACAACAATGATGATGAAATTCTGGTGAAATTAAAAAGTTTCTCAGAGCTGAAGCAAAGTTTGGTGTTTCAGGAATGTTATTAACATCGAAGTCTGTCATTG
Organism: Gonioctena quinquepunctata; assembly: GCA_018342105.1. Taxonomy (NCBI): domain Eukaryota; kingdom Metazoa; phylum Arthropoda; class Insecta; order Coleoptera; family Chrysomelidae; genus Gonioctena; species Gonioctena quinquepunctata. The sequence goes on along the minus strand of JAFIRS010000023.1, from coordinate 780,664 downwards.
AAGTCATGATTCCGTATCTCCGAGCAATTGCATCTATGAGAGATACCAACAATGGGAATATCATCCCTTTTTCAAATGAAATGAGAAATCTTGTGGTGACCATAAAGCTTCGCTGTCTTTGGACATCACAGAAATTCATAACTACGAAAGAGCTTACTGCTTTCTTGCCGGATATTTTGAGGCTGAGATAGAGTGAAGTAATAATGCAAAAACAATGTAGTATGGGTTACAGATATCTCCTTTTAGATCAGTGGAATTGCCTATGCAGCATCCCTCGTGAGTTCCCCGAGGCAATTTAGCCTGACAGAATGTAGAGTCGGTTCGATAATAGTGTAATTTCTGAAGAGAACTGAGACTGTCCTTAATACAAATTATGTTAAAATATAATCTTTCTGCCTCAAATGTGAAAATACAATGAAGTCAAATGATAATGAAAAAGACAAGAAGTAATTTATTTTTTTGTGCCATAGTGAAGGCCATCACAAATTGAAATTTCAAAAAAAGACAGGAATGCAAAGTGAATGATTGTAATTTTTCTTTCATCACCCTCTTCTTTACAGAAGCTATGCACCAGAAAAACTCGTTAGTAATGCAGTTACCACCGACATCACAAATGGTTCCATAAAACATTACACAAAGAAAGTTTTATTGAGAATGCTACCAGTTAATGTTCATGGACCTAACGGAAATCTGCATACCTAGCAGTATGTGATGAGGCATCAACAGTACCATTTGTTGATGAGAGCACTTCGAAAGTACTTGGACTTCTTGGAGAAAAGCAAGTACTTTGTATGGTATGGACAAACATAATAACCTCCACCCACGCCAAATCAGAAAGGGTAACCTTGAGATCATCTGGACTGTGGAAAAATCATGTTGTGTACACAATGAGAAATGTAAAAACTGCTGAGAAACTATCACTGCCGTCACGAACAGTGGATATGCAAGAGTGGACAACATTTGAACACATGAAAAACCTTTCGATCAGGAACCCAAATAACGAGACATTAATGATACTCATTGAGCAGAATAATCAACTGAACTGTACCCAGGCAGATACGATGTGGCACTGAAATTTCACCAATTGTTACAAAATGTAAATTAAGATGGTAACTGCATGGCTCCAGCCCTGAAATTAATGGAAGCTTCAAAGTTCATACGGCATTTTTGTGAGAACCAGAAATGTAACGATTATCTCCATCTTGTGAAACAATCATTTTTGACAGAGTCTTTCGTTCTTTCAGTCATACCTACAAAACCCAATAAATAGGAAATGAGAGCTTTGGAAATAATGAGACAGGTAGCCAGAAAGATAGGAAATCTCCATGGAATTGTAATTCTGATGATATAGTATTGCCTGAAAGCAAAATTACATCGAGAATATGCTACAAAATTAAATCCCGAAGAAGCTAGAATACAACCTCCCAGAACATGGTACATTCCTCATTTTTTTCTGTTTAAAATCCGAATAAGCCTGGAAAATTTCGATTGGTGGTCGACGCGGCAGTCAAATCCAGTGGGATCAGCTAAAATAACAATATATTGAGTGGACCAGATTAACTTTATCCCCTGACATCGGTTTTATGGAAATTCAGAGAACGTAAATTTGGATTCTGCTGAAATATATGGGAAATGTTCTACTAAGTGCGAATTCGTGAGGCTGATCGATGTGCCCCGCGTTTTGTAGAGAACTCTTGATTACAGCAGGCCACCCGATATATTTGAAATGTTAGTTATGACATTCGCTGTCACATACAGTGCTTCTCAAAAGTCCCCCCCCCTCTTATTTTTGGAACGACTATACATAAACAAGTAAATTTGGAAACTGAATATTAAAGGTTGTAAACTTCCCTACTAGTGATGAAAGATGACGGAATCGTCAAAAATGACGTCACGAGGCCATTGTGACCAATTATTTCAAATGGAACCCTACGGCAAGCGACACCTCTTTTAAAAGGTATCGAAAAAACCTATTCAATGATACTACTTTTGTTTGTGTTTATGGCAGTTTTGGCAACTCGCTTTTGAAAAACGCAAAGCTGTGAGGAATTAAATCAGTTAATACTAAAATTCCAAATTCAAGCTCCGCCTCTGGATAGTTGTCAAATAAGCTGACGTTTTTGTTAGTCTCCCTAATTCGACGTTTTTGTAATTATCCAAGTTTTTGTACATTTAATAATTTGTGTTTTGTTGATCGAACGTTCAACTGTTTCAGCAGCTTTTGGTACTTTTAATATTTTTGTACATTTAAATAATTTGTTGAACTGTTGTGAGCCGAACGTTTAAGTGCTTCAAGAAATGAAATGGTACGTGCTTCAGGTGATGAAGTAGCAGCGATCCTAATTCTTGGTGAAACTGAAAGAAATATTCATGCAGCAGAACGCATTTTTAATGAGAGGTTTCCCGATCGCCCCGTTTCGAGGACTTATTTAAGGGAGCTTCTTCGTGAGTTTGAAACAAGGGGTAGTATTAATGATGCGAAACGAGCTGGCAGACCACAAATTTCTGATGAGAAAAAAATTGATATACTGGCAGAAGTAATAGTTAATCCTACTTCTTCAACAACTGCTGTTAAAAAAAACAAATGTCATCCATACAAATTAAAAATGGTTCATCAACTCTCAGACGACGATCCAGACCAAAGACTAGAATTTTGTGAAAATATGGAAACCAAAATTAACCAACAGCCAGACTATGTCAAAACAATTTGTTTTAGTGACAAAAGTAATTTCTATCTAAATGGTAATGTAAAAACACAGAATGTGAGGTATTGGAGTGACGCAAATCCTCACCTGTTTCGTGAAACACATATCCTATTTCCCCAGAAGGTGAATGTTTGGGCAGGTATCCTGGAAAACCACATCGTTTGGCCTCTTTTTTTAAATACTAATTTAACTGGTGAGGTTTATCTGGAGCTGTTGCAAAACGCAATAGAACCGTTAATCCTGGAAATTTTGGAAGATAATCCAGATGAATTCGGCAATTCGGAAATAACATTCCAACAAGATGGTGCTCCTCCGAACTATTACGGTGCAGTAAGACGGTATTTGGATGAGGAGTATCGTGGTAGATGGATTGGACGACGAGGTTCAACGGAATGGCCAGCTCGATCACCGGACCTCACACCTTTGGATTTTTTTCTGTGGGGGTACTTCAAATCGAAGGCTTACGCCACTGAACCTGACAATATTGACGTTTCAAAACAACGTATTGCTGCAGAATGTGAGGCTGTTTCCGCAGACACATTTGCAAAAGTACGAGAAGAGTTTAAAAATAGGTTATTTCACTGTCAGGAAGTAAATGGAGGTCACTTCGAGCAATTTTTCCAAGTAGATACTGATTCTTAGATCTGTAATTGATATCATACTGAATGGAATTTAAATTTTAATGTTTACTAATGACCCATTAAAACTGCCATAAACACAAACAAAATAAGTATCATTGAATAGGATTTTTCGATACCTTTTAAAAGAGGTGTCGCTTGCCGTAGGGTTCCATTTAAAATTATTGGTCACAATGGCCTTGTGACGTCATCTTTGACGATTTCGTCATCTATCATCACTAGTAGTGAAGTTTACAACCTTTAATATTCAGTTTCAAAAATTTCACTTGTTTATGTATGACCGTTCCAAAAATGGGAGGGTGGGAGGGGACCTTTGAGAAGCACTGTATATATTCTTATTACAAGATAATTGGTTCTATGGAATTATTATGAACAAAAAAGTAATTGTTATTATTCAATTAGTGCGCGTAGATACATTCCAATTGAAATTCAGTAACACTAGTTCATCGTCTCAATTGATTCAAAAGGTTTTCACGACGTTTCGAATGTTTGTAACTGCAATCGTCTTCAGGTGAATACTGACAAGTTCAGGTCCTACTTGCCAATGTATATGTCTGCCGGTGTAATGATGCGTGTAATTCCGCCATGTGCAGTGGTGCAGGTAATTTCGCGCAGTGTGATGGTGCGTGAAGTTTCGCGCCTCTGCAGCCCGCCTGAAAGAGCAATTATTGGTTTCAATACGTTCTTGATCTCAACGCTTGGTTGTCTGAAGGCGTTATTGGCTTCGATGTAGGCGGCCTCTTTGAACGTTCGTTTGAACCAATGCTCCTCTCTATGTAGAATACTTACGTCGTCCCATAGAGTTCGATGGTGCTCAGTCCAGGCGTGGTCAGCAATTCCCGATTTTGACGTTTCTCTTGTGCTCATCCAATCTTACCGATAACGGCATCTTTGTCTCTCCAATGTAGGAATCTCCGCATTCACATGGAACTTCATAAATACAATACTTACTGATTTCATTTTTGTTGTCAGGTTTGGTTTTGGTGAGGAAACTCCGTAATGTACTGCCGGAATGGAAGCAGCTCTTGATGTTGAACTTGTTTCCGATCCTTCCAATCTTCTCGGAGACACCTCTGATGTACGGAAGGTAGATCACTGTGCTTTGTTGTTGCTCTTCAGATGTCTCCGTTCTCTGGAGTTGTTTCAAAACTTCTCCTAGGAGTTTCTTGGGGTATCCATTCCGGTGAAGGTCCTCTCTGATGTGGTTTAATTCGGCATCTAGTGACTTCTCGTCGTTGCAAATGTGTATCGCTCTCTCTACCAATGTTCTCACGATCCCTCTCTTTGTCGAACTCGGATGGTTGGAGCTGTAGCTGAAATACTGCCCCGTATGGGTCTTCTTTCTGTAGACAGAGGTACGGATTTATCATTGCCTATTCTCTCAACGTTCAGATCGGGGAAGGTTAAGGCACTGTTGGTTTCCATTTCCATCGTGAATTTGATGGAATCCCTGATTCTGTTAATTCTTGAGAAGAAATCCTGGAGATGTTTATCTCCGTGATTCCATATAATGAAAGTGTCATCCACGTACCTCAACCATAGCTTCGGTTCGTATTCAGCCTCCCGTATAGCCAATTTCTCGAACCACTCCATGTATATGTTGTCGATGACTGGAGAAAGGGAAGATCCCATCGGGAGTCCATCGTCTTGAGAGAAGAATTGGTCTTTTTCCTGGAAATAAGAGTTCTGTAGGCAGCACTGCAGTAATTCCAATATTGCTTGGATGGGAAGGTCAGTCCTCTCGTGGAGCTGATTATCCTCTTCGAATTTCCTTTTGATGATACTGAGTGATTCCTCTATAGGGACATTGGTGTAAAGGCTCTCCACGTCGAGTCTGATGAAACGATCTTCTGGTCCAAGTTCAACATCTGTGATGGTGTCTACGAAGTGCTTGGAATTATTGACGTGTGAACTGCTATTTCCTTGTAAGGGTTGTAGTATCGGTAGGAGGTATTTCGATAACTTGTAGGTTGGTGAGTTCCGGGAGCTGGTGATCTGTCTCAGTGGCATGTCTGGTTTGTGGATTTTCGGAAGCCCGTAGAGGTCTGGTTTGTGGATTTTCGAAAGCTCGTAGAGATGCCGTGGTTTGCCGTTCGTTGTCTGGAATGAAATCTTTGAATTTCCTCAGGGTGTTGTAGATCTTCCTTTCTATAGTGAATGTTGGATCCTTCTTCAAAAGTTATAGTTCCTGTGTGGAGTAACGACTTATCTTGTCATCATTGTTGTGGTTCCATGATAACCGTGGCGTTTCCTTTATCGGCTGGAAGAATTTCAATGGATGAATCCTTCTGTAGGATTTTTAGGACCCTCTGTTTCCTGCAGTGATGTTACTCCGGGGATTTTCTCCTTCTCGAGTGTATCTCTCACTTTATATGAGAAATCTGCGTATCTGATCAATCCCCAAGAAAAATGTGAACATTCCCAAATATATTAATAAGATACAAAAAAATTTTTTTTCAAATAAGTTTGAATGTATGAAGTGTATACTCTACATTTTGTTCGATGTGAGGCAACCCCAAATTATACATTCATCGATGCCTATCGATTTTTTTTATGTATGACCACGCATAACTTTTTACAGAGTAGTTCGATTTTGATTATTTTCAATGTATCCTTAAAGTTGGCCCCAATTGGATTTGAGACCAAAATTCCACCCCTGAGGTTAGAGAAATGGGAGAAGATTGTAGGTTCACCCATTTGATTTTTACTTTTAACCTATTCTACCACGCATAACTTTGTACTGGGTTATCCGATTTAATGTTTTTTGTATAGTATAGGGTATGCTTGAAGTTGTTCCATTCGAATTTGAAAACAAATTACACCTTAGGGTAGAAAAATAGGGATGATTTATTGATTTTACACCTTTGAACCGATTCTGTTGGAACTTGGCACACATATGTAGTTCTGATGACACTACAACATAATGGAGGTCCAGAATTGATCTGATGATGGAGACGAAATACAGTCGATGGATCTCCTCAACGGTTCACAGTAGCTACGCTGTGTTTGGGGTAATATGTACATATATAATCACATCCTGACTAACTGACTAACTGATTGACTGATATCCGATCAACGCCCAGATCAAACCGCTGGACCTGAGAACTAAAATTTTTACAGCATATTTTTCTGATATTCCATCCCTATATGGGTGAAAATAAATTTGAGTCATGGAACTTAGTATTTGGACTCTTCTTCACAAATAAAGATGAATGTGTTTCAAAGTTTTTGAAAATTGGTCCTAAAAGGGTAAAATGGAGGTTGAAAATCTGTATAGTAAATTTTGGAGTTATGATAATGAAAATTGGTATTTGGGGGTCTTCATTACAATAAAAAAATACGTATTTTGGTGTTTTTGGGAATCCAACTCCTAAAGGGATGAAATGGGGGTTAAATTGGGATTGGAAGTTTGTATAGGTTGGGGTAGTTTCACGTTGGGGTCACAAAAATTGATATTTAAGTCTTTGCTACGAATAGAAGAAATATGTATTTGAGTCCTTAAGGAGGTGAACTGAAGGGTGATAGTTTTAAAGGTAGGGTCATAAGAATTGGTATTTGAGGTGTTTGTGAAGTATAAAGAAAAGGGGTGAAATTTTGTGTGAGGGTTCCGTTAGTTTTGAAGCAAGGGACATAAAATTCAGGTGTTGTTACAAATAAAAAATACGTGTTTCAGTATTTTTAGAAATTCGTCCCTAAAGGGGCGAGTGAATTTGTAATCGTCGTCACAAAAAATACAAAGTTGCTGGTTATAGTTATATAACAGTCAATAGTTGAAGTAAGGTTGGGTAAGTAAGTATTTTGAAAGTAATCCAAATTAAGTAGGAAAAATATAAAATAAATACTTTTTAACAAAAAATTTATTCGACGAAAAAATAAACTAAAAATCAAAAAATAAATGGACTTTTTATTCTGAATAACTAAGCTCCTGGACAATGTAAAATTTTAGTAACTAATTTTGAGTCGAACTAACAATCAACGAAGATAATTAAATTACTTCAAAGAAATGATCAAAACAAATTAACATAAAAATGCAACGTGAAATATCTAGGGACAAACAATAACATTTCAAAAATGTGCTCTCCGCACGATCACTCGCCCTCACGTGTGTGCACGTGTTTGTTTGTTTGGCGCCGACTCAAAATTAGTTACATTCGTTTTTGTTTTTTTTTTTTTTTGAGAAGATAAGCTGCATCAACCGCTAGGGTTATTAGCAATGGCATGATACAGATGGTTCGATTAATATATGATATTTAAAATTAATTTATATATGTTGAGAAATGTGTATATCGTTGAGGAAAGCTATCAATTGTTCAGTGTCACAGTTTTCACCAAGAATGTCTTTCATCGTTTGTGGGATGTGATGAGTAAGTCTGTCGATGTGATAAAGGACAGTTACATTAGTTGAGGAGCTTAATTATTAAGACTAAAAGAGGTTCATTTTATTTTTTGCTCCTCTTTTTTCGTCGGTTTAATTTTCTGTTAAAAAGTTTTTTTCATATACTTACAAAGTAACAACCCCATGACAGATATTTCGTGATTACATACAAATTTCATTATCGTTATTTTCCGAATCTCCATGCTTTCATACTCCACCTCGTACTTCATGAATAGAACGTTTCAATTTATTTTTCATGTTCTTTCCACGAGACATTATCCCGATTATGTCGACAAAATTAAACGATGACTAATAGATTTAATTATTTGGCAGGCAGTAGGACGTTAGTGGAGAATATATAACGTGGTCCCGGAGGATTAGCACACGATAAGAGTGATGTATGGCGGGAAGTCGTGAAGACGTGGCGGGAGATTAGTGGGGATCGCTTGTAGAGCACGGGGTTGCTTCCGGTCGTGACAGGCCAGATAAATCACCCGTCTCGTGCGTCGTCGATTAATGGCCGAACAAATGTGGAAAACCACCTCTGCACTTTGGGGTGTTTCTAGTGAAACATCGTTCGAGCCGGCGAATATTGAGAGTTTATGTTCTGAGGGCTGATTTATGATCTCATCCGACCGATCCAATATATATTGCCAATAGTGCGCACATCGAGTGTGATACGGGAACATTGTATTGGGACATTTTTCACCCGAGCTATTGATATGTCGATTTATATTCGTTTGATGCGTTGCGAGGGATGGGATATCGGGAATTTTCCCATTGGAGGAAATGATATGTTTATCGCTTTCTGTGAATATGTGAGATGTTACGTTCAGTTGAAATACTCCTATAACTGCTTTGCACGAAAGGTGAAAATGAGACACTAATAGCCTCAAGCCGGTTCCGTCTGTCTGTCCGATTGTATGTTAAAGCCTTCCAAACTGGGCAACTAATATAAAATGTGAGATAACCATAATTTCAATCATTCAATCATTTGGTTCGTTCAAACAGGCTGAGAGATCTCTTTTAGGTGGATGAGCTAGAGATTCACAAGGTGTATCAACAATGCGTGGTTGAACGAATACAAAAAAAGGTCCCAAATAAAAGTTGTATAGAGCAATGAAAGAGATGTTAAAAATAACTATCAACATACAAGGTGACCGATAAATCTACGACTTATAAAAGGTATGTTTTATTGAATGATACACCCTATATATTTTTACTCAAGGTTGTATGGTTTAAACCACAAATGGGTTCATTCACACCAAATATCCCAAAATCAATCATTTGGAATCAGAAAATGTTTTTCAACCATTTTTTTCGAAAATGGTACATTTTTATTTTCTATTCATAATTTTACTGAATGGTGCTTTTCCCATACAGGTGCAACCAAAACTTGGGATCTCTTTTTTCTCAGTTTTTCAAATAGAAACCCTGTAAATAAGGTCATACTAGAATAGTCCACACTATGAGCTTGTAGAAAATGTAGGGTTTCCTACTTGATTTCATTCAGAAATGTATGTTTTCTTATTTCTAAGGAAAGTTTTAACAACAATAATAATTTTTTTATTCAATACTGAACAGAAGAGGTTAAAAATCGTGGGGTGCTTGATGTCAATTGTTGTTAATGTTTCATGGACAGATATTGGGTAAACGTAGAATCATTATGAAAATATCTTAAAAAGCACCCCACTCTTTTTTACGATGAAATAAATTTGTTGTTAATCACTGTATTCTTATTTCAAACTCATTTAAAATTATTTTCTACTTTTTAGTTTAGTTTTCTATTGAAGCGTGTTCTTTAGTTTTTAAACTAATATTTATTTTCAACTTTTCAGTTTTGTTTTCTATTAAAGTGTGTTTTTGAGTTTTTCAAACTATTATTACTATTATTTAATTTTTTTAACTATTATTCTCCAATTTTGAATAGAATATGACCATAATCACAAAACTCGTCCGCCATTTTGGAGCCGCCCTCTTGAATCCTCAATTTTGACAAAATAATAATAAATTCCGACCCCAAAAACCACCACATACTAATTTTGAATAGAATTGGACCATAATCACAAAACTCGTCCGCCATTTTGGAGACGCCATCTGGAATTTTTATAATTTTCACAAAAGAATCATAATATTGGACCCCAAAAACCCCCACATACCAATTTTGAATAGAATCGGACCATAATCACAAAACTCGTCTACCATTTTTGAGCCGCCATCTTGAATTTCTCATTTTGACAAAATAATCATCTTGACCACAAAACCCTCAGATACCAATTTTGAAGCGAATCGGACCATAATCACAAAACTCGTCCGCCATATTGGAGCCGCCATTTTGTTTTTTTTCAAGCAAAAATTTCTTAATGCATTGTAAAAAAGCGTAAATTCACAGCAGATATTCGGACAAAGTTGATCTTGTAATAAAGCTAATTCTAATCTTCATGTCTTCTAGTGTCGTTGGTTTCTCGCGAAAGACATCTCCTTCAACATGTTAAATAATGAATTGTTTGAACATTATTTTGAATGCAAAGAAATTAATTTTTTTTTTCAAACAGTTCAATTATGTTTCTTCATTAGATAGACTCATTACTGTCTCAGAATAAAATTTAAGTTGAACTACTGCGAATTAAAGAATATCAATTAATTGAATGTTTCTAAAACTTAGATATTCCTGAATTCATTTGCATTTTGCTGAATATTCACGGAAAATATTCAATATTATCGTACGTGACAATTGAGTATTTGGGTATATCCCCACATCAATTATATTTTTTATCAATCAGTTTGAATATTGAACTAATATAAAACTATTTAGGTAACTAAATTGTTTAAATTTTATTAAATACATTTCTATCGTCAAATTTCTAACATTAGTGGTTTTTACATTGTAAAAAAATATTATTCGAAATGATCCGACAATTGTTAATTATACAGGTTTCTGTATTATATACTAATGTCATCACAGGTGTTTCTTCGATAACTAATCTTATAAATAGGGTTTATTAAAAAAAAATGGAATTTGAATATTGTGAGTAATGAAGTTATTCACAAGAGAATTAGGATAGGTAGGTTTTTAAACTCGCTTATTACGAATTTCTTGTAGGAATTAGATTTTATTGATTGTTCCCTATCAATATTTAGAGAAAGTCTCTATTGATGAGGTATTTGAAAAGAAAAATAAAAATAAATCTAGAAGGCTCACAGGGTCAGAGAAAATTATCTCTAAATTTGGGTATCATAATTTTTTTTTATTGATCATAAACATTTTTCATGTACAACACATAAATATAGAAAATCCTAAAATAAACAAATTTAGGTTACATAACATTAAAAATGATTCGAAATATAAAACAAATCGTATTCAATGTTCACTTTTCATTCAATTTTTGTCTTGAGAGTCTTTATTGTCGTCAATCGGTAAAAAATTGCTGCAGTCGCTTCCACTGCAAACAATACATGCCACATCCACGTGGTGGACCGCATCCAACTTTGCAAGAACAGAAAACCATTTTCAAGATATTGTCCGGTGCTGCGGACTCCGTCATGCCAATTGGCAAAGAAAAATTATATTTCTTCCATCCCCATACCACTATTGAGAAAATTCAATGAACGATTCTGCTTCAATTCTCCAAAAACTGTTTTCATTGGTGGCAGTCCTCTTGTCACTTCTGTTATTCTGCTATTTCTGTAACATATAAAAAACATGTTTTTTACATATATAATCTTAGATTTGATGATCAGAATCAATGGAAAGTAGTTTTAGACAGGAATAATATTTCGAATTATATCGTAAAATGAATTACATTTGAGGCTATAATTATAAAACAACCCTTTGGATACAACTACATAGCACAGTTTCCAAAAAAAAATACTTCGTAAACATTAGTCAGTGCATACTGCTCCATGGGACTACATCATTTCAGTTGTCAACAGTGGAGGGGATCTTCTTCAACCAAAAAGTTGAGTTGACAAATATAGTACATTCAATTTTAACAAAAGCAATATATGTTTCAGTGCGTATGTGCAGCAATGACAGAATTTTAATTGATGCCTCTAATAAATCTACTTCAAATAAAAAAAAAAAATTAATGTTATGGTGTTACTCTGGTTATTCAAATTCAATTATAATCTGCAAATGGTTTATGTTGTTAAATATTATGTTTCACTTTGTTATTTAAAGACTTTCATAAAGTGAGAAAACCAATTTTTTACACGCTTTATATTGCTTCACTTGTATGTTTGTTTGTTTGTAACCGACTCCTTTGGGCGTGATTTTGACCCACTTCCAGACTTCGAATGATTTGAAATTTGGCAGGTGTACATAATTCCGGTGACAATGCATTAAGAAATTTTAGTGTGAAAAAAAAAACAAAATGGCGGCTCCAATATGGCGTATGAGTTTTTTGATTATGGTCCATTCGCGTCAAAATTGGTATCTGAGGGTTTTCGTGGTCGGAGATTATGATTCTTTTGTCAAAATTGGAAAATTCAAAATGGCGGCTCCAAAATGGTGAACGAGTTTTGTGATTATAGTCTAATTCTATTCAAAATTGGTATGTGGGGGTTGTTGGGGTCGAATAATATGATTCTTTTGTAGAAATTGAAAAATTCAAGATGGCGGCTTTAAAATGGCGGCCGAGTTTTGTGATTATGGTCTGATTCTATTCAAAATTGGTATGTGAAGGTTTTTGGGGTCGAATATTATGATTCTTCTATGAAAATTAGAAAAATTCAAGTTGGCGGCTTCAAAATGGCGGCCGAGTTTTGTGATTATGGTCTGATTCTATTCAAAATTGGTATGTGGGGGTTTTTGAGGTCGAATATTATGATTCTTCTGTGAAAATTTGAAAATTCAAGGAGGCGGCTTTGAAATGGCGGCCGAGTTTTGTGATTATGGTCTGATTCTATTCAAAATTGGTATGTGGGGGTTTTTGGAGTCGGAGATTATGATTACCTAATTTGATAAGATTATTCCATTTTTCAATTTGCAAAAAAATTATAAAAATAATAGTTAAAAAAAAACTAAAAAAACACGCTTTTATAAATGAACCACACAAAAAGTAGGAAATAAATAATAGTTTAAAAAACTAAAAAACACGCTTTTATAGAAAACCAGACTGAAAAAATTTAAAATGAGAAAAAAATTTATTTTATTTAAAAAAAGCGTGGGGTGCATGGTATCAATAATTATATAGTACATTACACACCCAGGGCAGTAAAGTAGGAAATGTCTCAGATCACAGGTAATTGTTGGCCGAGGTGATACCATGCACCCCGCATTTTTTTTTTTATTAAAATTTTTTTTTTCTTATTTTCTATTTTTTTAGTCTGGTTTTCTATAAAAGCGTGTTTTTTAGTTTTTTTTAACTATTATTTATTTCATGTATAGTTGCTAATCTGGAAGAAAACTTTCTCGCGTAATCTGTTAAATTTTGTATTCGTGCTTTGCAAAATGATGCTCTTTGTATCGATCGAGATACATGCGTTTACCGAACCCAAATAAACGAATTCAGATAGAAATAGTTTTTGTCTCATTCGCCTACGTATCCAAAGAGGATGGGAGGATACAATAAACACTAATTTCTTGCTCTTCGCCGGATTAAGTATCCATTTCTCAAGTTTTTCCTCTAGTGTTTTTCTCCCGCCATCATTACGTACAGCCGAGCGAACAATACGCTATAAAAAAATAATGGATATTTAATGCGGAACCAAACATGGTTATAAATGACTTTATCGGGACAGCGGTTGCATTTTGAAACGGATTCGTTTCTGAAATTGGTTTGGTCTCCCCAATCAGTGAAGTAGGGCAAGAAGGATTTGTTCATTACATCATCCTGCTGTATTTTTTTACTTTTTGCATTTTTTATTTTTGCATAGGAGTCGAAACAAAATAATGATTTCCAGAAAAAAATAAATGGTGATAAGTACTTTTCTTCGTCAATTTCAACTTCCCAGGGGTTTTGAGAGATACTAATCAGTGATTGAGTAATTATATAACGAGAAGATATTGCGGCTTGGAGGCTCCAACCTTTGGAGAACCCCATACTTCAATCAGTAATTGCAGTTTGAGTAAGCTGAGGTCACATCAACAGAAAAAATACAAATTCTCCTAAAACATCAAAAATACGAAATCAAGAGGAGAAATCCAACTACAGTCTATACCACCTAGATTAAAGTCGGGGTCCGAAATTAAAGAATTCGGGATGAAAAAAAGTTTGTGGCCCCTCTGCGCCTCAATAATAATAATAATCGTCCCTATTATTTTCAAATGAAGAAATAAATAAAGGGCGAAGTTTATTTTGGATTGAGTGCGCAATCAACAATGTTCTTTCACTCAACCCTAAAAACAGAGACGTGTTTGATTTAGATATATATATATAAATATATATATATATATATATATATATATATATATATATATATATATATATATATATATATATATATATATATATATATATATATATATATATAGAAGAAGAAAGATAGTCTCGTGACTGGACTAGTTGAAAAAAACTATGAATTTGAAATAAACTTAGTAGAAAGGATATTCCTTGAGGTTGCAGTCAGATTTAATGGCCAATGAAAAAAGAAAAACTCTTTCTTATTTAGTCAAGCTTTCGAAAATGTTTATTTTCATTATCAAGACAGTAAGGTGAGGTTAAGTGAAGACAGCGATCTAATCACCATTTTGTGATTGAGGAACTTTTCAAAATCATATCACTATGAAACACTACTAGTAATATATATAAAAATTAAACAATTGCAAACGCACATATTGTTTGAGAAACTTGATTTAAACAATTTGAAATTTGACAAGTACAAAAATTACCACATGGTTAAAGCATGACTGAAAAAGGAAAAATGGAAAAATGTATATATATATATATAAAGCTCTATTTAGATTTGATTTAACTGAAAGTATGAAGTGTAAGTTATTGCGAATGCATCCCGCATAAAATTCTTGCTAAATAAATAGGAATGATAGAAAAAGATAATTGAGTGTTGCTATGCTCACACATATGATTACTAATAGACCCTATAAGATATGATTAGGTACCTATGTATGTACAAAACAAAACAAAACACGAGCTGTTCTGGAAATATATGAAAGCTTGTCTGGATTGATAGAGTGTTTGTATTATCTGTTGTGCGGATGTCTACAACTAGGAGGTCTCTTCTAGTTATTATCTTTCCTGAAAATTATTATGCTTCAGGGAATTTAAGGTATTTTATGTGAAATTCTGGTATAAGGGAGTCAATGCTGACAATAAAAAAGATATGTCTTGAAGTTTTCTCTGAATTTTTTAACACTAAAGTTTTTAAGCACTGATGAAATTGAGTTGTGAAGGTGATATACTTGGTAGCTGAAACAGTGGCTGAATATTTCTGTCGGGAAAGAAGGAAAATCAGTAAACCCCTATTTCTTATATTTATGTTGTGTATATCAGTGCTATGAGTAATTCAATGATGCAGATATGCAGTTTTCTCATTCACAATTACACCATGACATATTTAGTCATCTAATTTCATCCAGTTCTTTCAAAATTCTTTGTCGCCTTCGTATTAAAAAAATCAGGCGTAAACATGAATATTGAACTTTTTGAATTTTGTTTTTGTGTTGTAGAGTTAAGTTAGGCGCCCATACAGAGCAACCGCATAACTGAATAAGGATACAACTGATGCCTCACAAAGTACCTTTTTCATGTTGGTAGGAAATAGATACCAATCCAATCCAATATCATTTATTATTCAACGTTTTGTATTACATGTCATGCCTAACTTACATACTAACTATTTACATTATATACATATATAATTATATATATATATATATATATATATATATATATATATATATATATTTACATGGAGTGTGCTTGTCATTACATGTTTGTTTGGGTGTGGCTTTTATCGACCTATTGTTTATGTCGATGTTTTAAGTTTTTGCTTTATGAGTGTTTGCGTTGTGAGTTGTCATATTTATAGTAAATTCCAGGAAAACTGTAAATTAAAAAACCCGGTTAAAGGGTTTGAGTTAAGTTTGAGTGGTGTTTAGTGCTTGTGTGGTTGTTTGAGTGTTTTACTTTTTGGTTTGGTTTTTTTTTTTTTAATTAAATTTTTTAATTTGGAAGGTTTTGTTTTTTTTGTATTTTTTTGTTTTTATTTTTTGTATTCAGCCCGCTGTTTCTGATTTCGTAGGCAGCCCCTCAGGACCATGCGGGGGTGCATACGGCATAAGCCTACACCCCGGCGTGTCCCTTGGCGCCACCTACGTTCTCATCACGACAAGTTGTTGCAATGTTTGTGTTTGCACTGAAAGTGTGCATTGTATCTCTTGGAGTATTTGCAAGATTTTCATCATTGTGTCTTGCGTATTTGTCTGTATTTGAGTAAGTGCCGAAAGCTGCGGTGTGCCCCCCTGGTCCGTTCAGGATGGGGGTTCCGCTTCCTTCGGCTGTCTCGTCGTCGTTCGCCATGGTGGTTCTCGCATCCCTGGCCCTCTTGAGGGGTGCGATGACGTTCCTAAGTTGGTTATTTCCCTTGTACCTGTTTGGGTTTCTTGCTCATCTTTTTCCGCCTTTTTCCGCCGGTTACCATAGTACAACTAGATGTCAGCGTAAGCACGCTGTATTAACGTTTTTATATGCTTTCCAAATCTCATGTCAGAATCCACAACTACATCCAGGTTTTTTGTTTCATTCACTAACGCTATTTTCTCATTATTCATAATAATGTGAACAGGTAGGTTTTGTCTATGATATTTACCTCCAAACAGCATGACAGCTTTTGTTGAATTGATGAGTAGACAGTGATCAGTTGCATAATTGATAAACGTTTTCAAGTCCTCGTTTATAACTGCAAAAGTGTTTTCAAATTCTTGAGTCCCAAAACTATATTATAACTGAGTGTCATCAGCGTAGAGATGTGCATTATTTTTTTATTTTGAAAATAATATGAGAAGAGTATTTATATGGAGAACAGTAATGGCCCAAGTATGGACCCTTGTGGGACCCCTAATCTTAGCGACATATAATCCTATCGAACATCATTCATACAGGCCTGCTGTTGTCGTTTTTACAGATGGTTTTCGATCAAGATACAAGCGTTATTGGTATTTTTCATCATACCAACCAGTCAACCATAGTTAATAGTGTCGAAAGCTCGACTGAAATCTGATAGTTCTAGCATTATAATCTGACCTTTATATGTTGCTTCTATAATGTCATCAGTAATGTGAAGTAAGGCAGTGATGCAGCTGTAGAATTTGCGAAAATCTGATTGAATTGTAAGAAATAGGGAGTGGATGCACATGTAATACTTAATTTGGGATTTAGAGCCCTTTCTAACATTTTTGACAGCACCGGCAACTTCTTGCACGTAGTTTTTACTCTTACAATTGCTTTTTTCCAATCATGCAAAAATTTATTATATGAGTTATATAGGGAATAATAGGCAACAGAATTTAACCATATCAATACCCAGTCCATCGAAGCCCTTAGCTCTAGTATTTATGCCACAAATTGTTTCCTAGATAAATAGATCATTGACTTCATGAAAACTGAGCTCAAAGTAACTTAGCCTGTTAGTTTTATCAAAATTCATTATTTCTTCAGATGGTTGGGTTTCGGAAATAGACTTGATAAAAAAATATATTAAAATCATTTCGATTGTTTATCGTATCAGGTATGTCGATTTTTTTCCAGGTAGAAATTTATTATGTCTTTCGGAGTGGCATTTTACTAATTTGGTAAGTGAAATAAGCTTTTTTCTCTATCTCATTTGATTGAGATGTGTAATTACGTAAATCTTTATAGGCTTGTAAATGAACAGCTGATTTTGTTGGTTTATATTTATTTAGTGCTTTGTCCTCTCAGTTATCATAATTTTTATAGGAAACGTTAGCCAGGGAACCATACAGGTCGAAAATTCTAGCTTGGCTTCTGAGATGCGTCGAAGAGAGAGATAAAGAGTCACCGTGCAAAAGAGACAAAGAACGAAAAATTTCTTCTGTGTAACAATTATTCGTAATGAATTTTCGGTTGAGGAATTAAGTTTTACATAATTTGTTTTACATACTTGAGTTTTACATGACACGGGTTTGAAGGAGACATTCTTTAATTTCTAAATTATGGTGAATAAAATAAAATTTTATGAATTTCACTATATTTTTGAAATTTATTCAACACGTTTCGTATCAAGAATACTGATGAAAATGGGGTCTGGATTAGATATAACAATGAGAATTCATCGAGATCCAGTTTATTATTTAACAAATTTTCTGAATATTTATGTTCATTGATTTCAAACACATCGGCATGCTAATCACCTTTGTTTTCCATTTAAATTATTTTCAAATCTGTAATATTTACTAAAGAGGCAAAAGTTTTATTACATATGCATGCTTCTAAAAAGCATACATTTAATCAGCATTTGCATTAATATACATAAAACAAATGAATCAACAATATACCCAAAAACTGACCTAAATAATTGATTTGTTTGAAAATATGAAGAGGGTGTTTATAAATTCAGATGTGGAATCATCTGCGACTCAAAGATAAACTTTAGTCACTAACTTCCATCGTTCAAGATAACCTCTTGCAGGTTATTCATGTTGAAAAGGGGAACATTCTCAATTAAATATTGAACAGAAGGATTTTTCTGAGAATTGAAAAATCAACGATAAAAATGATTTTTGTTATGAATATCTATCAGAAAACAACTACTTCCCCGGGTAAAGCCACACTGGACATTAAACTTCATCTGAGATATATATTTCGGAAAGAGCCCTAGCGTAAAAAAAAATCTGGAAGTAAAAATTCAATTTTCTTTTGAAGTCCTAATTTGGAACTCATATAGATGAATGAGATAAAGAAAATGTTTGACCAGGAGGAATACTCACCATAAATAATTTGTAACATCGATGCAAGACTGACATTGCATTCACTAGGTCTTCAATACATTTTTGTCGACGAAAATCTGTTTCACGCTTCCACGGTCATCAGGAAGGGAAGAAATGAGAAACACATTTTCTGGAAGCAATCTCAGTTTGCAAAGATGGAAAAATAATTCTTTCAGAGTGACACTTCGAAATCAATGTCTTTCTACATTATAGGGTACCTATGATAGATTGATTCGTTTGAAAATATCATAAAATCATATGTGGAATCATCGGCGACTGAAAGATAAACTTTAGTCACTATCTTCCATCGTTCAAGATAACTTCTTGTGGAGTATTGATGTTGAAAAGGGAAACATTCTCAATTAAATATTGAATAGTAGGATTTCTCTTTCTGATTTTATGAACACCCTGTTCATATTTTCAAACACATCAATCTGTCATACCCCATGACAGGTTACAGTGTCAAAAAAACACAGATTTCAAAGTGTCACTGTGAAAGTAATATTACTTACATTTTTCCATCTTTACAAAGTGAGATTGCTTCTAGAAAATGTGTTACTCAATTCTTCTGGTCCTCCTGATGATCGTGGAAGCGTGAAATATATTTTCGTCGACAAAAATGTATTGAAAGCCTTATGACTGCGTCTTGCTTCGATGTTACAAATGATTTCTGGTGAGTGCTCCTCCTGGGAATTTTTTTTATCTCATTCATCTATTTGAGTTCTTGATTAAGACTGGAATAGAAAATCAAATTTTTACTTCCTGATTTTTCTTTCAATCCCTTTAAAACACCTATGACTTAGTTCAATGTCCAGCGTAGATTTAGCCTGGGAAGTAGATGTTTTCTGTTAAATATTCTCAGGAATAACTACATTTTTATCGTGGATTTCTTAATTCACAGAAAAAACTCTTCCATTCAATATTCAATTGAGAATATTTCCCTTTTTAACCTAATTATAACTATAATATTATTTACAAACACATTCACTCACAAAATTCCCAAATCAACGTGGGTTTTATTATTTTCAACAGTTGAGTTTTGAGCCCCATCATCTTTATTCAATTCCTCTATTCCAGACAATTCGCTCTCTTTTACGTTTCATCACTTCCTGTATCACTATAGTTTTCGCCCAAGTTAATAATAATCTGGTCCACCTATCCTACCCTATTGTTGGTTCCTTTGGAATATGTTCTCTGAGAATTCATCAAAGAACTCATCACAATATTTAATGATCTGGTTGGAAATAAGATTACCTTTTTCGCTTTCGACGTATTCTTTCATTTCCGCCCAAACCAACTCAATGAAATTCAGATCTGGATGATATGGAGGCAGTCGGAATACGTTGTGATCTTTCGCATTAAGAAGTTCGTCTATTTCATATAATTTGTCCCTTGTTTTATAGATTTTCATTGTACTGTAAGTTGTGGTTTTAATCATTCAATTTTCAATAGGTATACCTCTAACCCGTAACTATTCTTGCATTTCCGCTTTCCTTGACAATGATGTTGGCGATGTTTACAGTTGTTTGTTATGGTATGAGGCATTGTTAATTTCCACAACACTTCTCAGTTTTATATATACTTCTGCTGAATGTTGTACTTTGTGTACCGCTGAATGCTGCTGGCAGCTACATCCCTCCAATGATTATATTCCCACGTATTCGCATGAAAGCAGAGTTCCTAAATGGTGCGCCTCCTGAAACAATTTGTGCCTGAATTCCACAGGTTGGATGCCACTTGATATATTTGAGCAATAGTTTGACCATTTTCAAGTTTTCACGTGCATCCCAAGACGTCCCTACATTGTTGATTTTGGATTTACATAAAACCCACCCACAAAACTTGAACGTTATAGAAAAAGCCAGAAAGTATTTTGTTACTAGTACTCCGCATTGTAGCCACAGGAATACAACCCCTCGATATTTCATTCATGGCTCCTCTTTCAACTTTCTACAGTCAATAAGTTGAATGTTTTCTACGTAATCATCCTGGAAGAGTAGTCACTATATATCAAATTGCAGAAATATTTGATGAAGCTTATTTACGAGCCAGCACTCCTACAAATGCCATAAATGATGTTCCCGAAGTGGTTCACGTTCACAATAATATGCGAGTAGTTGCAGAAACTGTTTCAAATCTCAATAAAAATGACTACGTAGATGAGGTTCAACAAGAAGTGCTACCTGAAACACCGCCAAGACCATCGAAAATATCAAAAGAGCCTCAACCTTCAACGTCGAAAGTCCGAAAAGAAGTTTCGAGCAGGACCCTGTACTCCTCCCCGGAAATGGTTCTACCTTATCATAAAGTGACTAAGAAACCACAACAGACTTCCAAAAAGCAAAACACTGGTGAAACTGTTGTTTCAATCAGCACTCCTTACAAAACAGAATTAAAAAATTCATTGGAGCGAAAACGATCGATAGAAATTATAAAACGTCCAAATATAAAGAGGAAAATAGGAAAAACTAAGAATGAAAATAAGGCTGTTTCCAAGATTGAAAAAAACGTGGATTCTAGCGCATTTGAAGGAGACAGTAACCCTGAATGCTTTTATTGTGAAACCAGTTTTAGTGAAAGTAAAAAAGTAGAAGAAGTCCAACATGTGAGTTGCAAGCGATGGTTGCATGATGCTTGAGCTTGAGTAGAGGAAGACGAGGAAAACTTCATCTGCGATCACCGAATTTCTTCTCAATTTCCCTTTTTGTTCGTTTATTTTTATAGTGTCTTCTTAATGTCCATTTTTGATTGTTTTTTTCAATAGTGGATCGCTCCTTTTGTTTATTTTATTATTTTTATGTCTAATAAAATAACTTTAATTAAAACTTTGTTATCATTTCGCAATAAGTTCGAAGTACCTAGATAAACATATAAATTATCCCATTTTAAAAATTTGGGGTATCCCATTTTAACCACCATACTCCCTAAAACGGGACAGTTGCTCTCCTTTTAAAAAAAGCATTATATTTATTTTATATTTTGTAGTAAAAATTGTTCAGACAATGAAAAACGATTTAGAAAACATGTTTGTACATTTTTGCGGGATTTTCTTGATTATTTATGGCTACTCAAACCTCAAGTATCCCATTTTGAGGACACTTTCCCCAACTTATCCAGCTATTGCTTCTGCTTTCATAAAATTCAATATGTTGCTGATTATTTCACGACTTTTCTCACTCAATACTTTTTATTTTACTTATTTTCGAACGGCAAATTCAAATGATAAACTGCAAAAAACGCACAAAATATCACAAGTTGTAATTAATCTCTACGGAGATGTAAACACCACAAATGCACCCCTTAAACTGAACTCTCGAGAGTTATGCTACTGCGCATCCAAGCCCCAGAGGCCAAACTAGAATTGTCGACCTGTAGAACTCATTAAAAATAATTTTATGAAAACATATTTCATTAAATTACTCAAATTCCAATGTAGATGTAGCACAACCGCGAATAACCTTCCTTGAAATTCTTCTCGCCATATCCAACTGATAATTAGTTCTCAATTCACGACATGTGTTGCTGATTATTGTTTCCGAGAAACTTCAACGATAATAGCTCGCTTAATTAGCAACCGGTAATGGAGCAATTATGACGGATAAATACAATGTTATTGCATCTGGTCGTCGGCCGGTAACATATACGTATCAAGAGCTCATCTAAAATGGTAAAGTTGACCAAATCCGATCAGAATGGCTTTGAAGGCGCGGCGGATAGTTCGTTACGAATAACGGTGATCGAGTGGCAGCAGTGACGGGTAAAGCGTCTGCCAAAGAAGGAGCCTCGGTAAAAACGTTTGAAAGAATGGAATACCGGCAACCATCGTACATAACTAAAACTGACTATTCCCCTAATAAAGCTAAAGTGGAGGGCGACTTTCACTTGATTTTCGGCGTGATTACACTGGAAAGTGCGATGTTTTGGTGGTTTTCATTATGTCTTACCCGGTAACCAAAATGTGTTTGTGTGTACTCGAAAATAAGTGTTCGTTTGACAGTAATTGTTGAATATAATTTCAGGTAATCATGTTTTCAAACCGATCAGAAAAATCCAGATTTATGCCCGATGAGACTTTTTGATAAATATGTTGAAGAGGGAAAAGGTCCTCAATGTGAACGATTGTTTTCAAAAGCTAGTTCCATTAGCAACAATTGGGCGTCAAAAAAGTGGTACAAGAATGTTCTGGTTGGTACACGTGGGCCCAAAAAGCAACAATAAGGAAGGATTACAATCAGAACGAAAGAAAAACAAATAATTATCTACGAGCTTCTGCACCTTTGTTCAAAAGTGGAGTAGGGGAAGGTTAGTTGATCAGAATAAGGGGCCATGGATCTACCAGCTCAATCAGACCCTACATGCAACTTGTTCACAAACATCACGAAAACATTGTCAAGCAGATGAGAGGAGAAGAAATTCAAGAATTGTCAAAAGCTACAGGAAGTATTTCAAGCCTGGAGGCTACTCCGATTTAAAAAAAAGTACGGCTTACAACCTCAAGTGCGATTTATAATAATTGTGTTTTCAGTGGTAATACCACTAGTGACTGAATTTTTGCGATAAGTATGTCGATTCATTTTTAAACGAGACTGAGTTGCTTGAAAACTCCACGAGGCCGCAGAACGAGTGGTGTTTTCTTTAAGCAACTCAGTTGAAGATTCGATTCCTTCATCATTTTTACGTGAAAACGGTATTTTATTCAAAAGTCGCTACAAGCAGCCGTTTTCGAGAAATTTTGAAAATAAAATTATTTTTTGTACTGTCGTGTCAAAAATAATATCTTGACGCATAGTTAAATAGCTCCATTTATTTTTATTATGATTATTTGCTAAAAATGGTAAACTTTACCAATGCAGAGTATGCTGAGATATATTTTACCTACGGACATGCTAACGGAAATTCATATGAGGCTAGAGGTTTGTATCAGGAGCGTTATCCGAACCGCACAACTCCTTTCCAAAATGAAGAAAAACTAGGAAATCGAATAATTAACTCTTGTAGAACGATTCAAAATACTCCAAGAATTTTACAAAGAGTGCGCGAATCAATGAGAAGAAGATTCGATGCGTGCATACAGGCAGGAGATGGACATTCCGAACATTTATTGTGATTTTGATTTAGATTTATATCTAGTTGTTCTGTTGTTCATTTTTGTTTGAAAATAACCGTTTGAAATGTTTTTACGTTGAATAAAAAAAAAAAGTTTTTAAAATTGTTTCTCTTTTTGACAAACACATGCATTGATTAAATTTAAATTAAAATATCTCGAAAACGGCTACTTGTAGCGACTTCTGAAGAGCATACCTTTTTCACGTAAAAATGATAGGAGAAATCGATTTTATGTCTAGAAAATGTGATACATTCATGCACGCCAAAGTTGTGACTCCCCAAAAGAGACAAAGACCTGTAGGCGGCGCCCCCTACAATGAAGGTCTGAATTAAGATCAAATTTGCATTTCTCATATTAAAAAATCCTCAAATACCAATTTTTGTCCAAATATCGACATTATTATGAAAATTATTTACGAAAGACCAAAATAAAAATAGAATTTGAACACCCTGTATATAAAAAATGAATACCTTGAGGACCCATGCTTATATGAACTTTTCACCTTATAAATAACTGAGGAATCGTCCTGGAAAATATCGGACACTTATTACATAACACCCTGAATAGTATATAGCTTTATAGTTTTCCCAATATCAATTGCAGAAGCATAAAAAAGTCTTGCGGCGAAATCGTGTGAGCAGCCGTGGTGGAGATAACTGATTTTATTTAGATATTTTAAGATTCTAAAAATACCTCATAAATAATGAAAAATGAAAAAAAATTAAAGACAAGCTTTCATTTATACAAATACATTAAGAAAGAAAAATAATTTCTTTCATTGTTTGATGTAGGCAATATTATATCCTAAAACGTATTTCGATCGGCACACACCAAGACCATAGT
The DNA here is from genome assembly GCA_018342105.1 of Gonioctena quinquepunctata. Classification (NCBI taxonomy): domain Eukaryota; kingdom Metazoa; phylum Arthropoda; class Insecta; order Coleoptera; family Chrysomelidae; genus Gonioctena; species Gonioctena quinquepunctata. Next base: position 756,090 of record JAFIRS010000023.1, on the reverse strand, counting down.
CGCTACTGGTTTTTAATCTTTCAGAGCTATTAAAACACAAATATAACGCGTGATTTATGACCTCCCATCGTAGAGACACACCTGCCAGCATCATGTCCGACTTGATTGGTCCAGACGAATCGGTTGTACAACTAACAGCCCTCACTCGAGTCCACGTTGACTATCGGCTCTTTTGATCTACCGTTTGCCGACGGAAAATGTTCACGAGTAGTAAAGATTATTTTTCGTTCCGTTTCTTCGCATATACGCTCGTGTTAGCGAAGTGAGTTTTCATTTGCTCCCTATAGAAACAACTTCTGCAATTGATATTGGATGGACTATACCTATATATTGGCGGCTGTTGAAATATTGAAAAAAACCCTCAATATGTAATTTTTATACCAATATTGACAAATTATAAGTCGTTTCATAGAGCTTCATGAACTGCACAACTTTCATTCGAAAACTTTTCACTAATATGTACACACAAAGATAAAATCGCTAAAAATTATGTCATTTCCACCGAATTTATATCTTCTGTTTGCCATGTATGCTCCTTCCATTTGAGTTTCGTTCGTGTCAATCCGCTTTAAGTAAGTGACTTTTCATACTATTTTACTTCAAATCGCCACTAAACTGCGCTCAGTGCTACAACTTCTATACCGTTTACTGGTCGCCATGAAAATACATATATACAGGAGTATGTTTTTATTCATTTTTCTTTCGTGTTTTATATAGCAAATAAAACATGAAATGCAAAACAACATTCCATCTACAGCTGGTACGTATAAACACCAAGATTTTTCCTAAATTGAGGGCTTATTTGATGTTCATGGCAGTTGCTGAAAATTTATAAAAATGTAACGATATGGTTTCTAGACAAATGGTTTGTATATGTGAGCTTAGATCAGGCAGTGTTTTATGATTCATAAAATACAGTGTCTTATGATCTCAAAACACCAGTGTTTCATCGACCTCATAAGCGGTTTATAAACAGGAGCATTATGACATCTCAGCTGTGGATAAATACATTAATGTGAAACTATTGACTTACCGGACAATCTAGTGGACATTGTGCTGCCAATTTTCCGAAAAATCTGATTCATACTCGACTGTGAGAAAAATATAAGCAAGGTAGGTAAATAAAATTCAGGGGTCACGTCTGAATTTCGTACCTGGAAAAAAAGATGTACTCAAATGTCTTCATCAATCAAAAGCAATGCAGTTTAATCTGATTCAAAATCTCCTAGAATGCTGAGTTTGATATCTGATCAGCTTGATCCTTTATCCTATATATTTGATTATTTCATCAGGAAATCAATATTACCTATTGCTTGGATAACGTCACTTGTAATTCCTCTTACAAAATTACCAAAATTCAGCACTACAACTGCACTAACCACCATACTTGATTATTTTCTCCGAGCAGTAGATGCAGTAACTTCAGTTATGTCTCTAGTTTTATTTGCTATTTGGATCATTATGTTTTCCGTAATGAACTATTTTTTTTAGTTCGATGATAACGCTATAAAATTAATGGAATAATAATATTTTAAAGACAGACGACAAAAAGTAATATATGACTCTGAAACGTCAGATCCACAAGTGGAATTTTCCATACCTCAAGGGTCCGTCTTAGGACCAATATAACTTTTTTTACCATAATGCAGACTGTTCGTTAATATAGAGCAGTCTTACATCAGTAATGCTTTAAACTTTGGTAAATATTTCTGCAGCACATAACTTATTGTTGAATATTTGATCAATCAAAATATCTCACAAGCAGTGATGGCTCTTTTCATTACCTCTGATATGACAGGCAATGAGGCGATAAACCTTTAGTTTTTGGTAAGAGTATTCTTTCCTTTTTCCAACATTCCATGACAACTTCTCAAGGCACAAATATGGAGTTGGTTTGGTGGTACATCTCTAGAAGACCATCGGTGGAATTTCATTAAATCATGTTGTTTTTGTTGGTATCCAAACTTGTGCTTTCTTTGTAGAACTAGGCAAGATATTTTTCCGGCTAGTACTGAGAGGGATCATTGGTATCGAATCAAACACGGAGCCAAGAGAATTATAAGAAAAATAAGAACTTTAGCATAATGGCTGTCAATCTTTAGAATACGGGTGGGTTCTTTGATAGACTGTTCTAGATTATTTCGAAGGCCTTTACTTCGCGTCCAGCAGCATATGTTCTGTTCGAAAAAGTGAGCTAAACTTTATTATGAACATCAAGTCTCAGTTGGGCCTTTTGGCTGAATGGAGTCAAGTTCTATTGAGGAATACCCAAATTGATCGCTCTAGGATAGATAATTTTGAGTAAATATAAAATCACATTTTCTTGGATTTAGGTTCTTTTCTAGGTGACATGAGACATTATTCCGCGCATTATAATGACAACCTGAATCTGGAATGGAAGAAGGGGTTGTAGCCAGGGTAGAACATATGGTTTAAGCAGGTTGAGCAAAGCGACGACCCTTAAATATTCACCGCTTACTGATATTCATTCCTAATATCGGGAGCCATCAGGATCACCCAATGCAACTGTCACTCCACCCACAATCAGATACAATCACCCACCCTAGATGCCTCTTTCTTGACACACCTGTTTAATGTTATCAATTGTTTCAGTAACAACATTAACATTAATTTCCATTGGCATTTATGAAACACGAGATTCAAACTAGCTTCTTGAAAAAATTATATTTTTTGAACTGGAAAAGGCATATGATCTCACTTGGAGATACAGCACATTGAATACACTTCATGAATTCAGGGGTATTAATGAGTTTACTCAACAGTTTCTGAGTGGTAGGAAGCTTAGAACTGTTGAAAATATGAATATGGAAAATGGAATACTAAAAGGTTCTACATCGAGTGTTCTCTGTTTGCAATAGCGAATAATCTATTGTCGAAATCATTCCACAAACCCTCCATGAAAGCATGTATATTGATGATTTGGTAATAGTCCACTCCTCAAGATCTTTAATACAATCTGAACAAATTTGAGAAATTGGGTAAATTTGACGTTCTAATTTTCGATTCCGAATTAATATGGGGCCAACATTCAAGTGACCTCACTGTAAGATGCCGAAAAACCCTCCTCGTCATGAAAATACTGGAGTAAGATTGCTCTCCATCCAGGGTGACTGCTCAACATATATCAAAACTCAACTCTTCCAAGAATAGACTATGGATGTGCAGTTAACTCTGGCTAAGAGAAGTCGTTTGAAAATTTGGAAAATAAACCAAAATCTAAGTGGCGCCTTCCGGACTAGTCCAACCTTGTCACTCAACTGTGCAGCAGCATTCCCTTTTCTCGAGCTCTGTTACAAAAATATATGCTCAACCACAGCATCCAATCTATGACTGTAATGACACTCATAATGTGTTTTCAGCAAATCCAACTATCACGAGACTAATGGGAACATGCATCGATGAAAATAAAAACTAAGTTTTCAGAAATTATTCCACTTTCAATTTCCAGAATTTCCACGATAAACTTTTCGTGAACATAGAAGGTCATGCAATAGAAAGAGAAGTGGAAATATCAGATCCAAATATTCAATAACTGAAATCAGAATACTTTCAGAATTTTGAAAAATTATTTCTTCAAAATCTTTACTGACGGATCCAAGACAAAGAATGGGGTTGGATGTGCATTTGTTATAGGAGAACATGAATACCCATAGCCCTCGACCTCACCTATCAGAACAAACTGACAAAATCATAGTATTTTTTGGATTCCGAATCACTGTGGAATTAAAGATTATGGATCAGCATACCTACTAATTGAAAGAGCAGCCAACTTCCTCTATGACTAAGGTCATCCTATACATCCATATACCAAAAATATTTCAGCAAAGGAATAGAGATGATAGACAGGCAGAACTAGGACAATAAAATACTAAATTGAAAATGATCAAACTTCTTTGAGAGAAAGGATAAACACTCTAAAATTAACCAGGCGAGAACAAGTCGTACTGAATCGCCTCCGATTGGGACATACAAAACGGACTTGAGGTAAAAGTACCAAATTCTGACTCGTTAAGAGAGGTTTTCATTTACATATTCTATAACATATTTCAGTCTCATCACAACAATATGAATGATATCGGTTCGATTTTCACAGATTTTATTTTATTCATTTCTATAAATGAAACAGCATCAGAAATAAAAGATTTTTATTAAAAACATTGAATATAAGCTTATAAGCTATGAACCTAATTCGGACATGGTCATCTAAGTGAAGTACCTAAAATTGATACCCTGAGGCACATAAAACGAACACCGTCTTTGAAAGTGACACCCTCAGGTACCAAAAATGGACACGGTCTTTATATCGGACAGAATCTTAACTCAATTGTGACGCACAAGTAACATTACATGGAGGAAAAAAATATTGAAAATTAAAAAATAAATATTTTAGGAGCCATAAATAAACCTTTTTTTTTCATTATTTATTAGTACAGGCCCATTCATTTTTTCAACTATATCCTCAAATTTGTACCAAATAACATCATTCCAACTATTTTCTTTGGAGTCATAGCACTCAAGAAAGCTTCTTTATCATTTATTTCCTCTACCACGCCTGGAAATTTTAGGTCAAGGTAATTCACGATAACAAAGTCCCCTGGCTTGAAATTTCCAACTGGGTTAACAATTATTCCTGAAGATGTAGGGTTATCTTCTTGATTTTGACTTACTTGAGTTGGTTCTGTACCATTGAACATTTTCTGTTTTTTCTGTCTTTTTGTGTGTTGGTTTTTCTTCCCATTTTTCCAGTCGCAATCTTTTTCTATTTTCTTTTCCTCTTCCAATTTTTGTTTGCCTCCTTCTTACTGTAATAATCCTTTTTATGCTCAGAACTAGGTATTTTAGTTAAAGTTTTTTTTATTTTTTTCCTCTTTTGATTTTTTTGTCCAAAATAAGATATTTCAGCATCAGAAATACAAGATTTTTATCAAGAACATTAATTATCGGCTTATAAGCTATGAACCTAATTCGGACATGGTCATCTAAGTGAAGTAGCTAAAATTGACACCCTCAGGCACATAAAATAGACACCTTCTTTAAAGCTGACACCCTCAGGTACCAAAAACGGACACGGTCTTTATATCGGACAGAATCTCAATTTGATTGTGACGCACAAGTAACATTACATGGAGGAAACAAATATTGGAAATTCTCAAATAAAATATTTTAGGAGCCATAAATAGACCTCTTTTATTATTATTTATTAGTACAGGCCCATTAATTTTTTCAACTATATCCTCAATCTTGTACCAAATAACATCCTTCCAACTATTTCCTCTTAAAGTCATAGCACTTGCGAAAGCTTATTCATGATTTATTTCCTCTACCACGCCTGGAAATTTTAGGTGAAGGTAATTCACGGTAACAAAGTCACCTGGCTTGATATTTCTATCTGGGTTTACAATTATTTCTGAAGATGTAGGGTTTCTAGAGTTACTTGATTTGATTCCGTACCATTGAACATTTTCTGTTTTTTCTGTTTTTTCTGTCTTTTTGTTGGTTTTTCTTTCAATTTTTCCAGTCGCAATCTTTTTCCATTTTCTTTTTTCTCTTTCAATTTTTCGTTTGCCTCCTTCCTACTGTGATATGCCTTTTACTGTTCAGAACTAGGTATTTTGATTGAAGATTTTTAATTTTTTTCCTCTTTTTTTAATTTTTCTGGCCAAAATAAGATATTTTTAAAGGGTGAAGGTACTAAAAATGGCAACCACGTGAGTTTTTAGGATTATTTTTGTTATCTATTGAATTCAGTTTCACTTCGTCGTTTGTATCTGCGCAGTTTATCCTTTCTGTTGATATTTCATTTTCCATTAAAGCGACTGTTTTTGGTTTTTAATTTAATTTCCATTTCTGTCTCTTGCAACAATTTTTTTTTATTTGGTGATTGTTTGATTTTTCCATTCAATCACTTGCAGTTTGCCTTTTCCTACAACGGATTCCACCTTTATTTCTTCTTCGTCTGTTTCTTCATTGCCTGAGTCCTTTTTCTGTTAGTTTAACTTTTCCTTTTCTACAACATCTCCATTTGTTTAGTACTGTTTACAACTGATTCCACCCTAATTTTTCTCTGTTTGTTTCTGCATTGTTTGACTTTTTATTTCTGTCTTTTGCAATATATTTTTTCTACTACCGATTTACCGTCATTTCTTCTTCATTTGTTTCTGTACTACTTATCTCTTCTATATCTATACAACTCCCTCTTCCTGTTTCGTCTACTAAAAATTCAATGATCTCAATGTTTTAATTCGTTGTATGTAACAGATAGTCGTCTAGCCACTCGGCTTCTAAAACGGAGCACCCTCTGGTATTGTATTGTCATGGATTGTGAATTTTGGTTGGTGTGACACCTTGTATTACTGTATCCAACAGCGGTGCAAAGTATTCAATACGAATTTTTTGTTCATTACTATCAATTCTTAATTTAGCAACCGCTTTTCTCTAACTAGTTTTTAGGAGGCTTGAAAACTCCTACATCCATAGGTTGGAGTAAGTGGGTAGAATTAGGAAATAGACCAATCCTCTCTCCGAACAAAAATCACTTAGATGCAATGGCAAGTGCGACTTGTGTCCATCTTCATAAAATATTACAGGCAATGGTATATTATTTTTAAGTATCCATGGATGGAAAATGTTGGACATATATCCAAAAAAACTTTCTCCAGTCATCCAGCCCGATTCCGATTTTCCCAGACCCCATCAGTTGTTTGGCGTAAGTAATTCTCCAGCTGCATTTGCTGTCAAATTAAAACAAACATTATTAGTGTAACAAGTGGAAGAAATAATTCGAACAATTGTATAATAAAAAATAAAAAACATGATAAGTACCTGTAATGAAAGTTGTTATGCACTTTTCTCATTGTTCGCTGTACTATTTATTATACACGTTTTTGCTATTTTCTTAGACTACGCTCGGTAATTTGAGCCCTAGTTAGGACTTAGTTTTGAGTCATTCGTCTAGTTTAGAGATTTCAGGAAGACGTCGGATAAAACCTTCATGCCAATGCCTACCTGGCAGGCAGGTTCTATATTTATTTTTAAATGGGTTTGATTTTTTTTACTCAAAAACACATGTACACTCTCGAGTAATTATTCCTTGTTAACAGGAAATTCCACTTTAGCCACTTCTATTATCCACTTCACCAGAATGTCCTCTTCTTCCTCTGATAGGATTGTAGGAGCTCCTCCTTTGCATTCGACAGGGTACTTTCCCATAAAATTTGGAGTAAATTGGGTTTTTTTTTTTCCTTTTTGAAGTGTAGTCTTGGGTATTTTATATTCTCTATTTGCATTCCATTTTTGATGGCTTCTTGTGCAGAAGTTAGCCTTTCCAATGAGTAATGGAAATTTTTCTTTGCAAGCAACCTGTAAAAACGATAATATCACTACTATACATGAAACGGACACTACTGGATCTAATTATGACACCCAATGTCAGAATTAGGATAGTATACTTTGATTTACAGAAATTGAAGGGGAAAGTAAAATAAAACTCTATTTTGATAGGAAAAGATGTAAAATTCAAATTCTTAAATATTCGAACACGTTCATAATTCTGAAACATTCAAATCTGAATTCCTTTCTCTGTTGACCATAATTCTGACACCCTTATAATTTTAGGTTATAATATGAATAACTCATTTATATTCCGAAATAAAGGAGAGACATCATAAAACAACATATAACAATCAATAAATATGTTTTTGAGGCTATAGTGCAATGAACATCTTACCTGGAAGTAACTCAAAAACACCTACTGAGCTGCCCACGCACTCTTTATTTCATTCATTAACAAAATTTATTTGTTAGGTTGGTAATGTTGATTTTGAATCAATTATCGCAGCAAAAAACATATGGCTCGACATACATCAAAATATTTGTTTTTTTAATGAAATCCTCAATTTATTGATTATAAAAACATTTTAACAAAAAATTAAACTGACGAAATATGGAACTGAAAGTAAAAAATAAAATAAACATTCTTAGTCTCAATAACTAAGCTCCTAAACTAATGTAAATAACTAATTTTAAGTCGGCGCCAAACAAACAAGCAAATGAATTAGGAAAGGCTTTGTTGATTGTACGTTTGGCGCCGACTCAAAATTAGTTACTTACATTAGTTTAGGAGCTTAGTTATTGAGACTAAAAAGGTTTATTTTATTTTTTACTTATCAGTTCCGTATTTCGTCGGTTTAATTTTTTGTTAAAAAGTTTTTCTTTCTAAATTTTTTGTGGCTGAAATCTACTAATTACTACCTACTTGTTTTTTTATTACTTCCAAAATACTTACTTACCCACCTTACTTCAACTATTACCAGTAATAATATGATATCTACTTTTTCTATTTGTTGTATTTAAAATTATTTTTGTTGTTCTGGTTAGTTTATTTCATTACTTTGTATATCATTCCATCCTCTCATAGAATATAATGATTGTGACGGATGTAGGAGAACAAAAATAATGACAATAGCGATCTGTCATTGTCAACTACATATGTGTGCCAATGAAAAACCAATTATCCCCTATTTTTCTACCCGTAAAGGTGGATTATTCCATTCGAAATCCAAATATGATCAACTATGGGGTATACCCTATCTAATAAAAAAAGAATCATCCAAAGCGAAGAACCCAGTACAAAGTTATGCCTGATAGAATCGGTTAACGGACCAGAATTCAGAGGGTGAGTGATCAATATACTTCATTTTGCTAGCCTTAGGGGTGGATTTAAATTCAAATGGGACCAACTTCAAAGTACACTCTATCCACTGAAAAAAGAATGATCGGAATCGGACGTCTCAGTAAACAGTTATGCGTGGTCATACATAAAAAAAATATACGCGTCGACTAGAGAACCGCCCCCTTTTTTGGTTTCGTCGGTTAAAAATGGAAAGTGTCAGGATTTGGTGCAGGGTCCGCATTTGATACATTTACCTTATGTATATTTATCTTCCAGAAAAAATCGACCTCTTTACCGGAGCTCTCGGATACCTCTATCGGTGCAGATTATTCAATGGAAATGTGGAGCTTATGACTTGTGACTTCAATAAAAAATTCTATTTTTTTATCTGTTTTATTGGTAGGTACACTAGTATAAACGGTGTTATTAAAAAAAAATCGGTAAGTATGTTGAAATATATTTTCTCATGGGGTCTTAGGAAAAATATTGTGCAATGTACCTGTAAAAGATATTTTTCTTCCCACTAGTAATGTAAAATACTATTATTTGGCCATGGCCCTCCCATTCACCCGCCGCCGATTCTCAAGTAGCAGTCACTCCTGGCCAGATATAATTACACAGTGCGGCTCGCTTTATACTTTGATTGATGGATTGCCTTGTCACATAGTTGGCTTTGTTAGGAGCCGGTCTCGATGCGCCATGAATTAACGCACGGCCGGTAATGAGGGCATCTGTATCCAGCCGTCGTTCGGGTCATGTCTGACAGAAACGGTGTGGCTCAAAAACTGGCCTCGTGTCATTACCTAATCGGGAAGATTAAATGATTTTTTGATTGACAGGGAATGGCATTGGCCGGCACAATATCAGCGAATATCGAGGTTCTTGTCTCGGTGATACATTGCCGCGATTGGCAACATTGAGTGCTTGAAAGTGCCGCTCGTTTTGGTTACGTGGCGATCATGCGGGTTCGCATCTCGCCTGTAATGTCATTTGAAATTCAGATTTCTGAAAGAGCTGATGGAAGAATTCATATTCATGATATAGTAGGTATTATTATTTTAAGGGGGGAATAACGATAGTAATGTTACACAAGGCTTTTTGAAGATTGTTTTTTCTATTGAATTCGAATGGTTATAATAATAATAATATTGTCAAGTATGAAAAATATTACCCGATATAAATATAGCAATCATTTCTTTTTCAAAATTCTGAATTAATTTACCAGACTTGAAAATAAAATTCAAACATAATTGAACCCAAAGTGGAAAAATCCGTAGTTCATATATTTTACAGTAATTCATCATCTAGTTTAACATTTATTGAAATACAGTATTTCCTGCAAATTCAAAGTTCAACGCCAGTCATTAACCAGGGATTGGGTTTCAGTCCGGTATTGCATTCATCAATAGCAAGAACGCTGATTCTGCAAGTCAGCGATATATTTCCTATAAATGAAAGTGTTTGTTTTTAATCGGGCTCTCTTTGGTTTTATACTGCTGGTCCACGGTGACACATCTCCTTCCCTTGGTTTTTATTATAATGTAAGTGCTACTTTTATTTATTTGTTTTTTGGTTCATAGCCCCATTGTTCACTTCACTATTTTTGTATTCATCATTGTGTTATTTTTGCCCTTTTATAATTTTCAATAAACCATAATGGTTTTCACTTCACTTTTTTTTAATTTCACTATACCAGGGTGGTCACAATCACAGACGTAAAATGTTTTAACCTCTCGCAAGTCAAGCAAGATAATTAGTGGGCACCCTAAACATTTAGGGGGCCAGGGATTCACAGGGTATCCCAAAGTAGGGCGTGACATTATGGTTGGTTAATGACTGGCGTTGAACTTTGAATTCGCAGGAAATACTGTATTTCAATAAATGTTAAACTAGATGATGAATTGCTGTAAAATATATGAACTACGGATTTTTCCACTTTGGGTTCAATTATGTTTGAATTTTATTTTCAAGTCTGGTAAATTAATTCAGAATTTTGAAAAAGAAATGATTGCTATATTTATATCGGGTAATATTTTTCATACTTGACAATATACTTTATTGTTATTAAGAATAAATCTTGTGGACAAAGCTTGTAAAAAATACATATAAATGTAAATATAGAAATATAAAATGTAAATTTAAAAACACCTACGAAAAAGTAAAGTTAGAACATACACTATAAAGTTCATCGTCGAATTTTGTATCAACATGGTTAATTATGCAGTTTTTTTCAAAAATATTATCAAAACTTATATAATACACATATAAACATATAAAATTATATAAAATATTTCATAAATGAACACACATATTACACCAAACAAACAGACATTAATATCCAAGCAAGAATATAAACAAAAATCTTACATAACATATATTCAAAGATGCACATTTTGTCACGTAAATTTATCATTATAGAACTCTTGCAAAGTATAATAGGGTCTATCAGGTACAAATGTTTTGACTCTTTTTCTAAACTTTTTGTTGGTCAACTTTGCCTGTCTTATATCTGAGGGCAAGTGATTGAACATCTTGACCCCATTGTAATAAATAGAATCCCTGGCCAAATTTGTTGAAGGAATTGTCAATTTCAACGCGGTGGAACGGGTGTTATAAGAATTTCACGAAGCCTTGAATAGGGACATATTTTTGTAAATGAGACAAACCGATTCCAAAATGAAAGCAATCACTGTAAAAATCTCTTCCACAACGAATTTGTGTCTGCACGAATCACGAGGTTTAATCTTACACATATACCTGATAGCCTGTTTCTGCAGTGCTAATACAGTCAGAAGTTCTGATGAATTGCATACTACCCAGAACGGTATTCCATAACGTAGGTGAGATTCTAAGAGGGCGTAATACACCGTTCTGGCGGTTTTAATTCCCAAATGTATTGAAGTTACTCTCACTGCATAACATCCAGAAGAAATTTAACTTTTAAGATGCTTGATATGTTCAATATATTTGAGCTTATTGTCAATGTGAATACCTAGAAATTTAGTTTGAGTCTCGTTCTTGATCACTAAGTTATCACCAAATGACAGGTCATTAAGAGCACATCTGTATGATATAATGTTTGTTTTAGTGATATTGAAGGATAACAAATTAGAATCACACCACTCCTTGATTCTATTCATATCAGTAGATATTGCATTGTGTAAATGATTTGAGTTTTTGTTGTTCCACAATATTGTCGTGTCATCAGCGAAAAGAGTGAATTTTCCAGAAATGCTCAAATTTGCAAGGTCATTGACATATAATACGAATGAAGTGGGTCCCAAAACTGATCCTTGAGGCACTCCACACATAATATCCTTTTTTTTCTGAAAGTCCTGTTGTTCTTACCATTTGATTCCTTCCTGAGAGGTAAGAATCAAACCATTTGAGCGTCATTTCTCTGCAACCGTATTGGTGAATTTTTCTTAGCAAGATCTTATGCTGAACGCAATCGAACGCCTTCGTTAGATCACAAAAGCTACATCACCAGAATTCAACATTGAATAAATATCATAAAGAAATGAAAAGATGGCATCGTGCGTATTTTTATTGCTTTGAAAACCAAACTGGCTTTCACTTAATATATTGTGGCGTCTTAGGAAATCCGTCAGACGAATTTTCACAAGTTTTTCGATAACTTTAGCTATAGTTGGAATGAGGGAGATCGGGCGAAGATTCGCGGGATCATCTGAATCTCCACCTTTGTATAATGGAAGGACAACAGATGTTTCCAGAAGATCAGGAACAAATCCATTGTGGAATGAGGTGTTGATTTGAGATACAAATGTTTACAGTGCATTAATTGGAAGATTTTGGATAATTTTTCTGGAAATTCCATCATAACCAGTTGTATTTTTATTCTTTATATTCCTCAAAATTTGACCTAATTCGTTAATATTTGTATCGTACAAAGTTAGGTTATCCTCAATTCTGACATCTTCAAGATTTAATAAGGGATCGTAAGGAAGCACTATATTCTCACTAAGGTTTTTTGCAATCGAACAATAATAATCATTGATTTTATCAGGACTAAGTGATATTCCCACATGTTTTTTTATTATTTTCCCGTAATATCACTGATAGCAGACCATGCTTCTTTCATTTTATCATTTGACTTACCGATTTGGTTATCATAATGGATTTCCTTCGCTCTCTTAATAGTGGATCTATATATTCTGCGGTAGTTATTGAAGAAGTCATGGAAGTAATGTTTGTCAGTAAATTTTCGTATGTTATGCAGTGAACGTAAATTTTTCGAAGAAATGTTCAATCCTGTTGTAATCCATAGTTTTCTTTTTTTGACTTTAATTTTTTGCTTGGGGAATCATTCATCAAATACATTCAATAGCGCGTTGTGAAATGTGAGGAATGGATCACTTTGGAACAGAATACCTTCCCAGTTAATCTTTAGACAATTCTGATAGAACCTATTGTAATTTGCTCTAATGTGAAGTTGGTGGTGTTTCAAGTTGTCGAAAATGATAAATCAGTAAAAGTTTCAGTGTCATCTGTGAAACGTAAACGTTATGTTTATTTTTTCTTGTACGACCGGACTATATTCTTTTGTATACCTCATTGTCTCTATGGGCTCACTGCTTGCTAAGCCAAACTTGTCGGTAAGTATTTCACTTACCGTCCAGAACATTTTGAAGGATAATACAATTTTAGAGTATTTTTTATTTTTTTGAATTTAGGGCTGATATTCCTATAGTCCTTGCCTCTTTTAAGTCCTTATTCTTCCTTTTCAAATCATTCATCCACGAAGGCGTAGAAGGTACAACAATAAAATTATTTTCAAAAACCTTTGGGATTGCCATTTTGAACTGACAATTGTCACCTCCAGAAACCTTTGGAATTGCTACTTTGAACTGTACAACTGTCACTTTCAAGTGACAATTGTCACTTTGAACTGACAATTGTCACTTCAAAGTGGCAATTCCAAAAGTTTTTGCAAACTATTTTGTTGTTGGTACTCATCATATATTATTATTGGAACAAATAACTTTGAATACATTCCTAACTTGTATCTGAAAACTGCACGACAGATTAAAAAAAAATGCAACTATAAATAAAACCATGGTTAGGATTTTTCTAATGGAAAGCCCCTTGATGAATTGCATTGAACAAAATTGATCGAAAATATATTACTCAACAAGATTGATTCATACGAATTCCTTTGTACATATATCGGTCGTACAAAAAATAGTATAAGCATTACGAACGGTAAGGTTTACTGATTTCAGACGATATTCGACAACATTGTCAATAACCAGTAAACCATCTTCATCGTTCTTGATACTTAACAACTTCAGGCAAGTCTGATGGTAAGCTCTAGTATGATGACAATTAGTATATGTTCTTGTTAGGAATGTTGACTCAGTTTCAAATACACATAAAAACATTTCGAAGATGTATACACAAGGTAGTAGCAAAATTTTGAGAGGGGCTTACAAGTATCTCTGAATAAAATAGGTTTGATATTAATCCTTTTTGGAAAGGGAAAAATTCTCAATTGAATATTGAATAGAAATATTTTTCTGTGAATTGAAATATCCACGATGAGAATTTAGTTATTTTTTCTGAATGTCTAACAGAAAACAACACTTTGCAAATATGGAGAAAATTCAGGAACATTTCTATTGAAGAGACACTTCGAAAAAAATTTGACATTAAAATCTGTCATGTTGTATGATAGATTGATTTGTTTGAAAATATGAACAGGATGATCATTAAATCAGATGTGGACTTTACATACTATCTTCCATCGTTCAAATAACCTCTTGTGGGGTATCATGTTGAAAAGAAAACATTCTCAATTGAATATTGAATAGAAATAATTTTCTGTGAATTGAAAAATCCACGATAGAAATATGTTATTTTTTGCGAATATCTAACAGAATTCAACTACTTTCCCGGCTACAGCAACGCTGGACATTGAACTACATCTGATAGATATTCTGAAAGGATCCTAACTCAAAAGAAAAATCTGAAATTGAAAATTTGCATTTTCATTCGGATAGTAATTTTATTTTCTATTCCAGTCTTAATTATGAACAGATGAATGAGGCAAAGAAGAATGTTTTCCAAAAGAGGGTTCTCATCAGAAATTATATGTGATATTGACACAAGAGAGGAATCGCATTCACCAGGTCTTCAATACATTTTTGTTGACGAAAATCTATTTCACGCTTCGACGATCATCAAGAAGACCGCAACAAATGTGAAACACATTTCCTAAGAGCAATCTCACTTTGCAAAGATGGAAAAAAGTTGAAAAGATTTCTTTTGGAAAGACACATCGAAATTCGTTTTTTTTATTGATCCCTGTTATGGGGTATGAATGATTGATTTGTTTGAAATATGAACAGGATGTTCATAAAATCAGATGTGGAATCATCTGCGACTGAAAGATAAACTTTAGTCACTATCTTCCATCGTTCAAGATAACCTCTTGTGGGGTATTTATGTTGAAAATGGAAACATCCTCAATCAAATATTGAATAGAAAGATTTTTCTGCGAATTGAAAAATCCACGACAAAAATAATGTTATTTTTTGTGAATATCTAACAGAAAACAACCACTTTCCCTGCTAAAGCCACGCTGGACATTGAACTACATAATATAGATATTCTGAAAGGACCCTAACTTGGAAGAAAAATCTGAAATTGAAAATTTGCATTTTCATTCAGATAGTTATTTCATTTTCTATTCCAGTCTCAATTATAAACTCATATAGATGAATGAGGTAAAGAAGAATGTTTTCCAATAGGGAGAACTCATCAGAAATCATTTGTAACATTGACGCAGAAGGCATCGATTCACAAGGTTCTCAATACATTTTTGTCGACGAAAACTGTTTCATATTTCTACGATCATCAGGAAGACCGGAAGAAATGGGAAACACATTTTCTAGTAGCAATCTCACTTTGCTTTAGCCGGGGAAGTAGTTGTTTTCTGTTAGACATTCACAAAAATAAATTCATTTTCATCGTGGATTTTTCAATTCACAGAAAAATATTTCTAAACAATTTTCAATTGAGAATGTTTCCTTATTCAATATGAACGATGGATGATAGTAACTAAAGTTTATTTTTCAGCAGCAGATGATTCCACATCCGATTTTATGAACATCCAGTTTATATTTTTGAACAAATCAATCCTTCTTGGCTTATGAACACGTCCGGAATTGGAACTTCCTCAACACATACTCCATATCTGAGTCACGAATCTACTTGATCCTAATATAGTTTAAGTAATTGCTCTTGATTGATGAAGTTCCTAATATTCAAGAAAGGAAAGTTCAATGACATCAGTTTGGATGCACGCTAAACACAGTTTCAGGAATCTGACGCTTTGGTTAATTAGTGAAACTGTTCGATCAACAATTCAATTCTTTATGATAATTATGAAACCAAAAATTTTTGGTGTTGAAGACTATGGAAAAGACTATACTCTCACAATAAATCAGTACTTTAGCGAGTGGATTTGTTACACACATTCAACTTGATTGATAATAGGATGAAAACCACTGGGCACAACACGGAACCCTGAGGAACTCCCACTCGGACAATCCGATGGTCTGCTAAATTTTATATTATGAGAATATGTGCCGATACAAATTGTGTTCTTGCGTGTATTTTCATCTGAGCCAATAATATTACATGATCGACGCAGTCGATTACCCGGCTGTGGTCACAAAAGACTAAAGGGGCTCCACGAACTCATACATTAAAAATGATAAAACGCATTATCATTCACCATCTAGGATGTTAATTAAGTGAAAATGTTCGCCACTCAAAAACGAATAAGCTATAGCCAATAGGCATTTGCCAACAACAATATGTTCTATGATTCCGTTGAAAATTGATGTTCATTTATCAGACAGAATCAGACAAAATCCTACGCGTGCCCTCAGAACATGATAATCGTTCATCAAAGGCACATTGAAATATTCTTGAAAACAACTCTCGGTATGGTAAACGGCACATAATTTTTAGTTATGCTGAATCTTCATTCTTGGAGACTTCAGCAGTTTCAATGGTTTCAGCAAAACTACCAGTTTCAATGGTGCGATTATTTCCTCAACAGAAATCCCGGAATCTCATCAAATCTTCCAGATTCATGGTCTTTAATTTCCCTTTGAGTAGAGTCTTGAGTAGAGCCTACTCGTTTCTGAGTGGCAAACATTTTTCACTTGAGTAAAGCCTTTTCATTATGGAAGGTCGATATGGCTTCGACCTATATGATGTTTTGAACATTACTCTATTCGAGATACAAGATTTCGAGGATCCTTTCAAAGTATATCAGTTTCCTGGGAACCGAGTTCCTGATATCTGGGGGCGTTAATGGAACTCATTCAGAAGACTTGTACCTTTTGCAAAACACTAACAGCAAGTCCAGAAATGAACTAGGTAAAGTTAAACGACTGGCTTGTCTGGGAATGACATTTGCCAGACTGTCACCTCTTCACTTTGTCAACGAGCATGAAGCCAAGCCAACTCCTTACAGACTCAAGAGCTCTAGCCAATGGATCGACAGTGAAGCAAACCATGGACACTCCACTATTTGAAAAAAAGCAAATGAGGGCTGTCCAATCCTTTTGATGGATGAAATATCACCTTGTCTGTTCTGAATTTCGGAAAAAACCTAACATCGTCATCCCCTCACCCAAGTAGCATTTTGAGTGGACGGAACGTAGCGGCCACGATTTTGGAAAGCTTTGAAGGGTTTGACCACAACCACTGCCACGTAATATACACGGTTCTACCGCGCGGCGGCTACCAAAATGAAGAACACTTTTTTGGTGGCTGCTACGTTCCGATCTACATTCCTGGATCTCAGATAGCCACTTTCCAACCACGTTGTGGTCACCTGGCAAAAACGTGAATATGTAGTGGCCGACACTAGACACGTTAAACAACTGACTGCGTTTGTGTAAATAATATGTAGATTATCTCTGTTCAGCAACATATTTTTGTGATAAATGTTCCTCATTCTTCCATTTTTGCCTGATTCATTTCTAACACTTGATCAACTATAAAAATATATAACATATAAACATACAAACGCGTAAGTAAGTAAGTATATTGAATTTGGATACTTCTGATCGGGATACAATTAAAACGATTGAAAGTTTTATGTGAAATATGGGTGTTGTATCTCGATTGTGAATACGCGCAATGTGAATACACTTTATTTAAGGAAAACATTATAATTTTGGAAATAACTCGCCTATGAAATTATGTACTGAAATCCCTCAAACATTGTTTTAACAATCTTGGTTAGTTGAAACAAATACTTACGTAACAAATCACTACATCTGATGCAGTGCTGTTGACAAATGAATCTTTATTGAATATTTCGATCATTGCTCTAATAATGGCGACCCAGCATATTCCTTTAAATATGGCGGCTTTTGGAGTATATAACTTTAAACTGGCAGAAAGTGTAAATATACCACTCTAAAGCTCATCCCATCATAAAGTGCCCAGTGGAACAAAATTATTAATTTTTCCACCACTAGAAAGTGGCACCCACGTCGCAGGCCCATGACTCACCACTAATAACTTAAAAATTACAATGGGTTATATATAAAAGTTATAACCTAAAAATCACAATAGGTCTTATACCCTCGAAAGGGGCGAAAACGTCGGGCTATTATAACCTGTCACTTCAAAGTTATAACCTAGAAATTGCGGGAACATGTTAATTAATTGTTAAAAAAGGACATGTAGCAAGTATAGTGGATTTATGCAGCTCCAATGAACAATTCTCAAGTATCAAGTAACAATGATCAATTAACAAGTAATGAAAATGATGGCATTTATGCAAACAGAATTAACAATTGAGGTATAAATAGTAGGCAGGAGCACAAGTCAAAGATCCGATCTATTTAAATTATCCTTTTTAAACAAATAAAAAAAAATGTCTATTGAAAACGCATAACCCCTTTTATTTTGAATGAATATCATTCACGTTCCACGTAATAGGTAAAATGAAATTTTTGTAAGCAACAATGAAATAATTTGAGAAAAGTTAGGTTACTTTTCGTCATCGCGCTGACCAATCCACGGCCACTTCAAAATTAAGGAAAATTGTCTATTGAGAACGCATAACCCATACCATATTGAATGAATATCATTCACGTTTCAGTGACAGATAAAACGAACTTTTTGTAAGGCACAATAAACAATTTTCAGAAAAGTTAGGTCAATCATCGCACGGACCAATTTATATTGAATAAAATCATTCATGTTTCACGTAACAGGTTAAACAAACTTTTAGCTTCCGTCATCGCGCGGAATGGTGAATTTGGAAGGTTATTGTAATTTGTAGTGACTTTCATTAAATGCGAAATGTGGTTATCACTTACGGAGATAGCAAGAACGTGGCAATCATCACCATATATCACAATCAAGTGCCTGCCACATTGAAGGTTTTATGGAAGTTACCAAAACGTCACCGAATCTAGCATACTATCTTGAAAGGGACTGTGATATTTAAGTGGTACAGGATGGTTACCGCAACGATAATTTTCTACTTTTGAGTTTGAAATCATTTAAAGGGATTTGCTCGGTAGCCATAATGTTTCAGACTCCTCAAATGACACTAATAAGTTATAGAACTGTGGAGTGGCTACCATAGATGGGAATTACGTGACTACAACCATACACAAATAAAATTCCAGTTATTCTTACTGTATAGTGGTAGATTTAGTGGTGATTACGTGATAACCACCGAGTCGAAGTTGCAGTATCAGTTTCCGTCACTATAATGCTGCTTGGGCAAGGGAATAATGGAAAGACGGATCAAACTGGTATACAGATGGATCAAGATATGAGTGTATATCCAGTGCAGAATAAACAAAGAGATATACTCAGTTTCTCTTGGCAAATACATCTCATTGTTCCAGAGTAGCCAAAATCGGATCGGGAAAGACTCCAGTTGGACCGGAACCAATCTTGGGAATACCCAGCAGATGATGCTTGGTAGATAACGAGACATCATCGCACATCCTTACTGAGTGCCCCGCTTTGGTGCACCAGAGGAAGATCTACATTGGTAGCATAATTCTGAACCCAGAGGATGTCAAAGAGATTCACCTGGGGCAACTTCTAATTACTGACTGAAGAACAAACTGATGCTGTACAAAATGGTATCCTGACCTGTCATTTTGTATGCCCCACCTCCCTGGAGGAATAAGCTCATGCTGGTGCGGGTTCAGATGAAACTCCTCAGAATGATCACAAATGCTCCATGATATGTTCAAAATATTCGTAACATTGACCTGTAGACGGCTCAACCCGTTTCAAACAACTCAGGCACTCCTTGGATGATAAGTTTGTCCATTCGTTTGAATACCACTATGCGCAATTACTACCCTCACTTACAAATTCAGAGTTGCAGGTTCACGTGGAGTCAAATGCTATAGAGCTATCTGCTCTCTACAAAATTATAACTGTGAATTGGCTCACTCCGTTGAAAGATAAAGAGCTACATTGTTTTGATCGTGACTACAGCTAAGAATATCTTGGCAGATTTCGAAACGTTAGCAATCAAGAAATGGTATCTTATTCTCTGTTTCTCAAAAGCCACTATACCCAACCATTATCTTTTGAGGATGTTAAATGATATATCTGTGCTCTACTCTGAAGAATTTTGAGAATGACTTTTATATGTCCCGTCCCAAGATTAACTTTTGTGTCTCCACTAACATATTTCATTTTATGGTTCGTTACCACTTTATCGAAATCGAATTTTACAGTTCGTACTGAGATACATACTGATTAGCAATTGAAACTCGGCTCCTACATGTGACCCAACTGAGGCAAATGTTTATGGTGGTCGTAAACGCCATAAACACCACAACATTCCGACTGCATGCGGGAATCATAAACTATCCACCTGTGATAGGCGGGGAATTTACCCTCACTTCAAGACAAATTGAAATCATTTGGGAGGGTAAATAGAATAAAGTACGTATCGGAAAATTGATTCTCATTTCTTATACACATACATGTCTATAATTAATACTTTTTAAGCACACACAGTTTTCATATTGACTACATTGAGCTTGTTAATTAAGCAGATAGTTGAGCAGAAACTGAGTTTTTACGACTTCTCGATTATCTGGCAATGCCGACCCAAAAAAACGACTATAAATATTGTGCTCAGACTGTAACTCGATTCGACGGAGTCTATCCCTATTGGGTTAATGGCTTCAACCTGAAAACATATTTGAGTGATGTATTCATACATGGGATTTAATTGGAAATTGATTATGGAAGATAAGTTTGTCCATAATGTAAACGATCATCTTTCACAACTATAGCCTTTGGCTGTTCAAAATAATGAGAAGGGTGATTGATCTTATATGGAAACTACTCCAATAGAGTCAAATTATTCATCGTCTACCTAGACAAATATATTTATTCCCAAAAAATCACCTGCACACTGATCACTATATTTCCACGCACCCAATACTATTTAGAAATGTGAATCAGTTTGAAACATTCATAGCAAAAATATGCAATAATTATTAAGAGAAGTTCCCATTTGGATCGAACGTAATACCTCTTGGGTCACAACTTGATTCAAGAAAAGTGTTTTCTAATAAAATGGAAATATCCTTTTCCCAAGAAATCCACATTATTCAACAAGGAAACCGTCATTTTATGTATCAACGAAGTTATGAATTGATTCTGTGTGGAATTCGTGCGCCCAAAATTTGGAGTCAATATCAAATCAGGTCCACTCAAGATAATGGATTCAATCCAAAAGAAGTCCACCTTTCTCAATGATTCTTGATGATGAAATGTTAATAGCTTAACTCCCTACTAACATGAAAATATTTTCCAAATTGAAATGGATGAAAATAACTTTTATGTAAGAAGAAAATATGTAGGTATATGATTTTTTTTTGTTCCTTTTGGAATACTGAGATCATAAAGACGAATTATTATTATTATTATTATAAAGTTACCGAAATATATGGAACAATATGTGGTAGCAATACATATATTACAATAACCTTTTTTTTAGATACGATGAAAATATATCGAGAATCAAAGTCGAAGTTATGATCAATTCTGGAAAATGATATAAAATTATTCTACAACACTAGTAGACCAATCAATAGAGATTTTTTCGTGACAAAAATACTACCAGGAAACCGACTGTGCCATCATACGAAAAACGGTCCTTTGTTATATACTGTTATGTTTCCTACTCCCAACTGTCATTGCTAAATTTGTTATAAACATTTGAAAGCATTTTTTTTATTTTTCTTTCAATTTTTGACTTGTAACTTGACAACTAATGAAGCAAACTCGATGCGTCATATGTAGTCCGATTTCAGAATGACTATCCTCATGCAAACTAGGTGAGAAATACATGACCGTAAACCGGCGAGTGCATCAAAGCGACTGATGAGTGGGGGTAGAGCAGCAGATTCGTAACGGGTGAAGCGCGTTTGTATTACTATACAGACGTTTTCCCGCGACTGAAGTATTTTTCACCTGTTTTGCAATATTTCAACACAAAATGAGACTGAACATTTTGTAGTACCATACTTCTACTCTCGAAATCTTTTTGAAAAATTGGAATTGGACCACCTATGACCCATCCAGGTCTGGTGCAATGAAGTGCATTGATTAATTCAGATTGCAATTATGCCAAAACCAATGATCCGACAGCGCCTGAGTTTTTCACACATAAAGTACATATTAATCATTACTATGTCGTGGAAAGTTTGCACAACAACTTAAAAAGTGACGGAGTTATGTTTTTTTTAAAGCTGATTTTTACCGATTTTTCCAATTTTGCTCCGTTACTAATAATCCGATCGAGTTGTGCTAGAGCTCATTTTCTTTTCATTCAGATTTTCTACAATATAGTATCGATATTGCTTCATTAGTTTTCAAGTTACAAGTCAAAAACGATAAAAAATTAATGCTTTTAAATGTTTATAACAAATTTAGCAATGACAGTTGGGTGTAGGAAACATGACAGGATATAACTACGTATTTCGCATGATGGCACAGTCGGTTTCCTGGTAGTATTTTTGTCACAGAATCAATAGAGCAGAAAATCTCTATTCATTGGCCTATAGTATTCACTGTACTACTAGTGTGAAAGAGGAGAAATAGTGACCAGTAGATGACGTCTCTTTAATTGTATCAACAATTATTCCATTCGAACGAAAGAAATTATAATACACTGAATATTATATTATTGGTCAGTATGACAATCAAAACCGCGGTGAGTTCCTCGTTCACATCGGCAGAATGGCAGACGCTCACAGATTAACCAACCAATGGTTTTCGATTTTTGGGGTTATCTTGAAGTAACGAAGAGATATGGATAATGGAGAAATATCGTTTCGATATATTTCATTGGTGTTTAATGTAGTAATTCTGTGGGGACTAGGAATCGGAAGCGTATCTTTATTGGAATATTCGAAAGTTACTATAGGTAGTTTGATATACGTATAGGGGTTTTATACTGAGAATGGATGGATTTAAGGTATTTCTGTAGTTCTTTTCAAATTTTGGGAATCGCCTAGTGTGAACATAACCTCCATGAACCTACTCACAAACTTTTAAATTGATCCACCGTCCATTTTGTCGGATATTTGCAATTAAAAATGGGTCTTCTTTCACGCGATACCATACCTAACACGTGAACGGATTGTTCACATTTTTTATTATAGTTGCTAAACGGATCTTAGGATTATTTTTTTTACCACTTGTGTATACAGTACTCATTGATTTATTTAAAAAAAAAAAATTTTTGGCCGTTTAGTTTCCAAGATATTACCTGATGAAAAATATTAATTCTGCTCGACACAGAACGCAGATACTTGTAGCTGTGACGAAATGTCAACAGTGTACGCTGCAGAGAACTGGAGGGCGCGTTGTGAATTCCGGGAATGTGGAAGGTTTCTTCCTTGGATTTTAATAACTATGGAAAGGATTCAAAATAAATGTATTTTTTCACAAATTTAATCTATTTGATCAATTCACATGTAAACCAAATATACATTCAATACATAAATAATTGTTGAAAAAATATTTAAAACAATGACTTTTTTTTAATCGAAAAATTGCACTTATTGCATAACAAAATTAAAGCCTATTTTTCAGGTGTTCAACTGTCTTCTCGATAATTTTTTTGGTTTGTGTTACCCTTGGTTCTTTTGGGATCGTTTTCTCGGATGATAAGGTTTTTATTCCGATTTCGCCATTTTTCGAGTACCCCTTTTTTTAAATTTCATAGTGAATTCCGGCTCCTGCTATTTTTTTAACTGTACTGTGGGATATCACGCCTTTCAAATTTTTCAAGCTTGGTAACAGTAGTTTTATCATAACTAATTGTTTATAAGGCTTACAAACTTAAAAAAATTGTTTTTGGCAGAAGCATTGCACAACTTCAAAATTCAATAAGTCGCGGGCTAGAGTTTGTAAATTAAATTATCTGCTTTTCGTTCCGGCAAAACTTTTTTCATTACAGCCAAGCTATCCGAAAACCTCGCGCTATTTTCAGAATTCTCGATCATACCGTTGTTTATTATGAATCGCAGTAAATGAGAGGAGTCGAATGATGCATTATGATCATCAAGAATGCATGGCTTGAATGAAAATTGAAGAAACTCTTGAAAATAAATTAGAGCTTCACGAGGAGCAATCGTCGGTACTTCTTTGCCATGGAAATACAGTTTTCCCTCAACATATTTTGATCCCGTATCCCTGGAAGCATCAGTATCAATTGGCTTAGAAGGATGGAGGTAAACGCAGAATGTGGAATTTTCAAATTTCGCTGCTATTTGTTGAATCTCTGAGTCTTTCGAAAACCCAGAAGTTTCCGAATCGAAAAAGATGATATTGCAGCTATCCACCGATAACGGAATGTTTGGCAATATATTTGAAAGAAGTCGGCAATCAACAACTTCTCTGTGTTCTACATCAGAGTTGATGCCACAGTTGGTTTCGTACTAAATCCCTTCAGATTGCTCCATCGATTTCCTGGAGGCTTCTTTCTGTCGCGCTAGTGAATTCCTACGAGCTTTAGTCGGTGGCAATTTTGACTTGATCGCTTGGTTTTCCCTTTTGTTATCTAATAGCTTAGCGAAAGATGCAGTATGTTTCCCCGGTGATATATTTAATTTCGAGTTTACATCCAAAATATATTTTCCCCTTCGTTTTTAGCGCATACAGTACTAGCTAACCTATAGTCTGCAAATTCACTGAGACTGTAACAGCAATTCTTGGGTGCTTTGTGAGCCATGATGTTGGTTATGGTTTCCTTTGCTTGACTCGAGGCAACAAAAAAAAAATTTGGAGCATTATCAGCATAGTTTCCGATATATCTCCGAAAGCTCATTGTATAGTTGCTGATTTTTTTGTTCTATTTTATGTGTAGCTTTACACCAAACTCCACCATTTTAATGCTTGCCAAATACGTGTGCAGGAATATTGCGAATATTGTTAGCTAGCTCAACACTGTCCTTCATTTTGCACGAGTGCATGGGAAAACATTTTTTCAAGTAAGGGATAACTTTTTTTCCCCTCATTTCTTTGTAGTCTTTCCGTTCGACGCTACTAACACTAGAGAATTGCGGCGTTGCCACGACTGTAGCGCGGCTTTCCAAGATGTGTCATTCTAAATGACATTCAGAGTACAAGCTCTGTCAAAAGTTCAAGACCAGCAGCAACATATAAGCATTGGATTCCACAGCCCGCTGCGGCCGAAACTTTTGGCTGATACGTGTACATACAGAGATACCTTAGGTTACTCTCGTTTCGGACGTCCATCGTCTTAATGGATTTAAAAGGTTTTCACGACGTTTCGAATGCTTGTATCTGCAATCGTCTTCAGGTGAATACTACTACTACTTCAGTATTCACCTGAAGACGATTGCAGATACAAGCATTCGAAACTTCGTTAAAACCTTTTAAATCCATCAAGACGATGGACGTCCGAAACGAGAGTAATCAAGTTACCACATCGTCTAGAACCTTCAAACAAACCTTAGGTTAAGTACTTAATTTTAAATAATGCTTATATCTTGGGAAAATCGGAGGGAGATATAAAGCTCAAGGTGCCCAAATATACTACCAGCCGGTCCCTATTCAATCCAAAATTATAATTCACAACTTATATGCTGAAGCGTAGTTTCGAAGATGGGAACACATATTTCCAGTGGAAAAACGTGGCAATCAAAAATGCAGCTATATTTGAAAATGAATAAAAATAAATTATGAAGAGTCGTAAAACCCCTACCCATGAAATGAATACAGTTTCAATTTAACGGTCTGTCATATTTTCCATCAGATCGTGTCTCGTTGATTTAAACTCGACTGTTCTCTTCGAGCAGTACTTCTCAATTTTTGTGGTACGTAAGACCAGAGATCTAACAGACCCAGCGGAGGTACTCGTTGCTGATACCACAATGAAATTCTTACACAAGATAATATGTTTTATTGACGGCGCGCGTGGTTTAACAAATTATTTCGCTGGTAAAAATCTTATATTTACTAACGAGTCCCGAAAGTGGTAATTTAAAGCATGTTCGTAGAGTTTCCCTAAACTTATATTTTTTTTAAACTAAAACATAATTTTTGACTACAAGTACCGTTTTGCAAACATCAGTAGAAGAAAAGGGACAAATTTTTTATGTTTGTAAAAAGTAAAGAAATATATAAACTAAAGATGATATAACGTCTGAATTATATGTAATAATAATCAAACAGAACGAAAAGTACAGGTCTGAATTAATAAGTAATAATAATCAAACAGAACGAAAAGTACACGTAATAATACACATATACCTACAAAATATACTTGTTTGTAGAATATACAAACTTGATTTCATAAATTTTGGTTACAAATATGACAAATTTTTTTACATAATAATTTTTTGATGTGAAAAATTATAGAGAAATGAATGAAATTCATAATATTGTGTAAGTGTAATAAAAATAGTAATTTTGACATATGTCACTTTCATTATCAGTGTCGTCATCCAAGTTAACTTTTTTTGTTCTTGGCAACAGATTCATATTTACCAATGATTTTTTTACTTTTTGAACATACGCTACGCAATCTTCCTAGCTTTCGTTTGGACTATTCTGCATTCTTGACTGAATTGAAGCTACCACAGATTGAAGCTTTCCCAAAGCACTGTGTTTACTGCTCGTGAAAGCACTTGAAGAACTTTTATGCTAAGCACCATGCCCCCGAGCACTTTTCTGAACCACTGCTTAGTGCTTATACAGTGTGACCCATTTAAAATGGAACCACCACTGTAGAATACGCATTTTTCAGTCATTCTCAAAAAATTTTTTTTTGAAAATTAAGCAGCAAAAACTGTATCTTGACACGAATTTTCATAACTTTAGTTTCATTTCCAAGGTACTCTATGGTTTTTTTTCTTCGATAAAAACGGCAAAAGTTTATTAGGCAATTTTTGTTTTGAAATTTGACTACACCACTGGATTCGTAGTCGTTATAAATTTCATAAAAAAATATTTGTTAACAACGAAGTTACAACAACTTTAATTTTGGAAACAAAGTATTTGATATTAATTTTCATTTAGATTATAGACATATTTAAAATTTGGCAACACTGCCAATACAAAGTGGAACACCAGTGAATCTGTACAGCAAAAATCCGAAGTCAATAGCTCATTCCGTTCTACAGTTATAACTCCTGAAAGTATGGTAATGTGAGCGATTTCTGGTGGAAGCGATTTTGTAATAAAAATCTAACTACACCACTGGATTTGTGAATTATATTCCCTCAAAATCATTTATTTAAGTTTAGGTTATAACTGTATTCGAAAATAAAGAAATTGAAAATTCATTTTCAAGTTATGCAGTTTTCAATAGCCGATAAAAACGAAATGAACCGAATCAAGTTTTAAAGTATCAAAATTATTTATTCAATAATAAAACAGAAAGCAGGACAAAAAAATGTTCCTTTTTTATTCTGCAAAACTCAACTGAAACAAGCTTCTAGAGAAGGTATCAATAATTTGAGGAAAGCTGAACTAATACATAGGTATTGTACTAAATCAATAGTAGGCTGTGATTTAGTACACCACAAATCGCTCATATTACCATACCTTCAGTAGTTATAACTGTTGAACGGAATGAGCTATTGACTTCGGATTTTTGCTGTACAAATTCACTTGTGCTCTACTTTGTATCGGCTGTAATGCCAGATTTCAAGTATGTCTGCAATCTAAATAAAAATTATAATCAAATACTTTGTTTCCAAAATTAAAGTTGTTGTAACTTCGTTGTTAACCAATATTTTTTTATGAAATTTCGATGGTTTCAATTTATAACGACAACGAATCCAGTGGTGTAGTTAAATTTGGAAAAAAAATTGCCTAGTAAACTTTTGCGTTTTTGACGAAGAAAAAAAAACCATAGAGTGCCTTGGAAATGAAACTAAAGTTATGAAAATTTGTGTCGAAATACAGTTTTTGATGCTTGATATTAGAAAAAAGGAGAAATATTTTTGAGATTGACTGAAAAATGCGTATTCTACAGGGGTGGTTCCAATTTAAATGGGTCACACTGTATACGAAGAGGCTTAGTGCTTAGTAATCCCAAAAATTGTTGCGGTGCTCCGGAGCACTTTTTGAGATTACTAAGCACCCTACCTGAATCTATGAATGTTGATGAAACATAAAAACCCGGGCGGCGGCACCCCAAGAACTACTGATCGCGTCCACGTCCTCATATTATGCATATTCGAGAAATAACTTAAGTGCATAACAGTCTCGCCTATTCGAAAATTGCTTAAGCGCAAAATTCATAAATTCATAATGGCGACGAGCTTTGGTTATAGCCCGATTCCAATAAAAAGTGGTAGGTGGGGGTTTTTAGGGTTGGAGATCATGATTTTTTGTCAAAATCCACGAATTAGAGATGGAGGCTCCAAAATGGCAACGAGTTTTGTGAATTTAGCCCGATTCCATTTGAAATTGGTGTGTGTGGGTTTTTGGGGTCGGACATCATGATGTTTTTGTCAAAATTCATGAATTCAAGATGGCGACGTGTTCTGTTATTATGTCACGATTCCATTAAAAATTGGTATGTGGATTTTTTTGGGGTCGGAGATTATCAATGTTTGCAGAATTCAATAAGATGACGGATTTTATGAACGACTAAACAGAATTGAATGAAAATGATAAACACAAATTATTTTTCCTTTTTAGTGCATTTGTATAAAAGCTTGTCTTAGTTTTTTTTTTCAATCATTTTTACTTTGTTTCACTTATCAGTGGGCTGATATCGGTTCCCACGTAGATGATGGTTTCTGGTTGTCATTCCCTTTATTTGGACTGTGTGGTCACTTCTTCATTTCGATAGTTTCTCTTTCTAACATAGTACGTGTTGGAACAGTGGAAATGTACATTCTTTGTTTCTCAAAGATAGTTGTGTTCTTCTTTGCGAATTATTGATACTTCTATTTATTTGGCCAATGTAGTCTTCTTGCGCCCACACACGTTATTTTCCTTGTCCACATGGCATCCCAGTGTTAGGTATATAGTACTTGAGATTTCGTCGGTGAGTGGACTCTATTGATCGGTATGTTATCATAACAACCGCAAAAAAACCCCTAGTAAGGCTCATCTGACATTCAAAGTAACTCAAACCAATGGCAGTCAAATAAATGTAGGCCTGGCAATGAAGTAAATATCACTTTGGATTCTAGAAACTACCAAGAAGTTAATTTCAGACACACCAGAGTTTTATTTTGACGTGAAGGTATTCAATATACAGGGTGACGCAGGAGTGCGTTCAAGCTCCATAACTTTTTGTTCTTTCCAAGCTATCAACTAGATTTTATTTTAAACGATAGGTCTAACAATGAGGCATATTCTAAAAATATTTTTATTCATAAACAGAATGTCCCAAAATAAGATACATAACTAAACTCTGTTTTTATAAATGACAGCCCCCCCATTTTTGTTACATTTTTGGATTCACCACTAAATAGTCGCTATAACGCACCGGATTTCTCAGACTTATCTGTAATGTTTTTGACTTATATGAATTATGTGTCAAAATAGCGTCGAAGACAGCTATTGCAGATCATTCATAACCATCACAGAAAAAATCATTTCATAACCTAAGAACCATTCAAGATAACTCAACCAACTTTTTCCAGTCGATTTCTCAGGATTTATTGCATGTTTTGAAAAGCAGGTGGAGTTGATGTTTCATCGCCCCCTATGTTTTTTTGACAAATTATAAATGGCAAAAACTAGCCTTTTTTAAATGCAACACCCTATATTCCGTTGTATCATTGCATGGCATTGTCCAGGAACTTTTTGTGGAGTCTACTTTATGAAGTTTGCGAGATTTGTTGCAAAATAAGAAATTCTGATGGTTTCGTCAAGAAAATAAGAATCGAGTAGGCTGCTGTCGTAAAATTCACCACATCCGTGTACTTTCAATGATTGAAGGGTGCCATATGCCAAAAGTGGTAGGTTCCACTTTTTGTCAAATGCGGGTTTAAGGTAAATAGATAGTATATGTGCCATGGTTCACATGCACAATGAAAATCATATCGATGGCGTTTTGCCAAACGGACATATTGAGGAATTAAAATAACCTAGCGTTCGTTGTATTTTTTTCGTCAAAATAAGTTCCAATTCCGTATATACTAGATATTCCCGAAGGAAGAAAGAAAAGAGAGAAAGGAAAAAGAAAGGAAGAGAACTGGTAATGTGCGAGAAGACACAAAACGTAATAAGAATTCTGAGGATCCATAACATATAAATGTGCCTCCTGTAAAATGTCTAAATTTGCACATACCACCTTTTGCATATGGCACCCTTCAATTGTGCACGTCTTATTGTTAATAATGAATTTCACTCGCAAAGAACTCCTGACAGAAATCCTTTAATAGCTAGTAGAATCTACCATATGAAATATCATTAATCAAAACTTCACGGGTGTCGTTTTTCAAAGAGTTCAGAGATCGGTCTGAACTCAGTGGTAGTGTGTCTTATACCAAAAAGGTAATTGTAGGATCAATGAGGAAAATGAGATGCAAGATTCATTGATGCTACAAATACAGTTGTGTTTTGTATTCAAATGAATGGCATGATTGATGAGGATTATATATAATATTAAACAAAATTCTGATAAAGCAACGTTTAAAAACAACGAGTCGGTCAACAGACATGATATGCATCATTATGCAATCGAAAATGCCCACTGGTTAACGACTATTCATCACCAGAAGCGATAGTCTTCGGTCGGGGTCGTCATCTGAAAGTTGGTGCACCATTTTCAATTTGTATGCATAAAATTCGTTTTTAGCCAATACCCTATGTACTGTCCTTTGACGAACTTCACAGAAAGACAAATGTTGGGCGACTAGATCGTTTGGCATCTTGAACACTACCTGTTGCTTCAAATTTGGGAAGAAACTCCCCCAAATGAGTCCTCGATATGGGTAACTCTCATTAAAAAGACCGCTGCATGGAAATTGTTCCTTCATCCGCCAAGTATTAAGACAGCTACTAATTTGTCGGCTACAGTACGTACCATTTTGCCCATGTGAATTATTTAAACGTCTTGTTAAACAATAATTGAACGAAATATTCAAGATATAAACACTTTTGCAAGAACTTAACAAAGTTACAATAACTAGAGCAAACAAAATTAGTATAACTGAATGGTATTTTCAATAACTTTCAGATTTGCTCTGAGGTCCCATTTGAAATTATTGGTCACATTGGCCCTGTAACTCCATTTATGAATAATACGTTACCTGTTGCGACTAGTTGAGAAGTCTACATCAGTTTATTTCCACCCTCCAAATGTCATGATTATAAGTATTGACTACCACTGTATATTTTGCATAACGTAGTTAAATACACGATTTAACTTGATTCAATAAAACATAATAAAATAACGTTCAAATAGTATTTTTCTAACGTTTATTGAAACGTTATACCTACTAAGATAATTCCAAAACATCAAATTTATTCTGATATTACTTTAATAGGATGTTCAGCTGTGAAGGAACACGTTTTTTCTAGTCAGTTAAAAAACCAGGATGATTTTGTGAAAAAAAATTGTAAAATTAAAAGATTAATTTGGACATGGAAATCACAAATAGAAGATTATTTTATTTACTTGAATGTATTTCAAACTACTCTCAACGTTGAAAATCTCAACCAATTTTAACCCAAAACGTTATACTTAAACCTCGTTGAAAAATGTTAATAACGTACGTTCATTCATTTGGTATGCCGTATCGTTCATTTAACCATCGTCATGTGAATGAAACATAAAAAAACGGCATAAATTAAGTGTTAATTACATGATATATATTCCTTTGAGACAAGTACATGTACTTTTCCGTGAATATAGGAAAGTCTACAATTTTATCGTCATGGACGAGCAAAACACGAGTGTTAAAACAGTGATGTGCTCCAATATGCACTGAAATTATTTCGTAGAGTCGTAAAAGCCATCGTAAAGACGATATACATCATTTCTGCATTAACAAGAAGATGGAGCTTGTCCACATGTTTTAACGGGGTGATAATAAAACGCTAATGGCAATTTACGATACGTATATAACAGAATGTGCTCTTAAAACACTCACATAACTCGAAGCTTTCAAAAATAAACCTAACGTTTTTACTACTGTTTCAGTTCGTCCATAGGTCAGCTGTCCAGATAATCAACCGACGCAGCTATATATAATGAAAGTCAAGATCAGCCGTCACTCTACGAACTACTTAACAACGGACACCTGAGTTCCTAACTGACAAGTAAATCAATCTGATATTGAGAAGCTACAATCAGAAAGCCGTGAATTCTTTGAATACATTCCCGATAATGATGAAAAGACAGGGGAACTCGATTTAAAGTACATTATTCAACGAGCGTGCAATGATGGCTATTCATGGAAACTAAGTTTGCGCCATAGGCGAGCGTCGTAAATTATTTGGATGAGTAATAGGCATTTCTCAAGTTTCTTCCACTCTCAATTTGTCAGACTATATCTTGCTATAAAAAAAGTTGAAGTTCCTTTCGATTAATTAGTGAAGGAATTGTAATTTTTTTTTTATGTTATAATAATATTTTTTTTATTATTAACAAATATAATGTAATATAAACTTAATCAGTAGGCTCAATTTTAGTACATACGCATTGATATTGTAATATTAAAATATAATTTGCTTTTAAATTTATTAAAGTTATGACGCGTACACTTGCTAAACACACAATAATGGAGAGATTATAACGCGTATGACTTGGTTAGCACAATAGTAAAGAGAGGTTATAATACGTACTTGCTAAAAATACATAAGCATTTATTATTGTCTGTATAAAATCTCACTTACCTAATCCATACAATATCCGGAACTTTCAGAAACACTCAGGATTATTATTGTTATTATTTTTTATCATTTATTATGCACAAAAAACCTGTATACACTCAACAAAAATAATCGTCGCGACACCACACTGTTCAATATGAAATAGAAAGACGAAACGAAAATAACTGGCTTGCTTTCTATGAGAGAGAGAGAGACAGACAGAGAAACACGCGCACGCCGCACGGCTAACAACCATAGCGAAAGTCTCGTTACAACTTTTGGTCTTAATTTATTCCGTCTAGCCATCTTTCGCAACGCGCGATAAGGAACTACGTTCCAAAAATTTGGGAAAAAATCATATTGCTATTATTACTTTCTCATTGCGAAGGAAATCTATGTTACATATTTGGGGTTGATTCCATAGAAAATTAAAAATATTATTAATTCAAACTGCTCATCTGTCAGAAAGCAACAATTTTCCTGGCTATTACATCGACGAATGTTGGACTACATCTAATACAGAGCTGTCCCAAAGCACTGGGCTTAGTGCTCGTGAAAGTACTCAAATCACTATTGTGCTCGCAAGCACTGTGCTCCCGAGCACTGTTTTCAACCAGTGCTTAGTGCTTCGAGCATTTCACGAACAGGCGTAGTTCTTAATTATCGCTTACCTATGAATCTACAAATGTTTTCGAAACATGAAAATGCGACCAGCGACACCCCCAAGAACTACCGAACGCGTCCGTGTCATTATATTATATATATATATATATATATATATATATATATATATATATATATATATATATATATATATATATATATATATGAATCCTTTATTTAGCCCAAGACTAATATTAAGTACAGTCAATAAATAAAATAAGTAGAATAAAAATAAATAAAATAAGTAGAATAAAAATATAGTTACATATAAATACATTGATAACAAACAGATAGTAATATACTACACTATATATACATTCATATACACACACATAAATAAAAGTTAATAATAGGTATCATCATCGAGGTTTGCACTCACTCAACAGAAGTCTCTTCAATTTAATTTTAAATACAGCAAGAGAGGGTGAATTTTTTATGTCCTCAGATAGTTCATTGAACTTATTTAGTCCTCTGAAAAAAACTGAATTTTGCGATTTTTTGTTTTCACATTTGGAATGAATAAATTATTTCTATTTCGGGTATTGTAATTGTGGTGTTCTGATACGAAAGATATTTTTTCCTTCAGATATGGTGGAGCACTACCTGTTCTTATTTTAAAGATGAAGATCAGTGCTTGATATAGTAACATTTTTTCTACTGGTAACCAGTCAAGCGTATTCAACATTTCATTTATGGGTGTTTGTTTAGAGCAGGATAATATTATTCTCATTGCTCGATTTTGCAATTTCTGTAATCGTTTCATTTCATTTTGTTGTAGTAAAAATAGTATGGTAGAGCAGTAGTTGAAGTGATTAAGAATGATTGTATTGTAAATAATAGTTTTTGACCATATGGAGAGAAACCTGGAGCTTCTATACAAATATTTTATTTTAAATGATATTGTTTTTATTATATAGTTTGCATGCTCTTTGAATTTCAAATCTCTATCAATAATTACTCCTAAATATTTGTAAGTATCCACTAGCTCAATTGAACTATTGTTGATTTTTATTTCACACATATTTTCTCTGAACTTTTTATATTCCTTGTCGTTACCTATCAACATGAATTTGTTTTTTTTTGCATTTACCTTTAGTTTGTTGGCACAGCACCATCTGAATATGTTTTCTAGTGTTTCGTTGATTATATTCACTACCGTCGTACAGTCTGAATTTGAAAAGTGAATCAGTGTGTCATCAGCAAATAAATGAATTGAGCATATTCCAACATTATTAACCACATCGTCAATGTATATTAAAAATAATAGGGGACCAAGTACACTACCCTGTGGAACACCCTGTTCGTTCATGATTTCATCACATAGAATGTTCTTCAATTTAAGTTTTTGTCTTCGGTTCTCGAGATAATCAACCAACCATGCCAATGCATCCCCAATAATACCAATACTTTCTAATTTTTTTACCAACCTACCCCTGTCAACAGTTTCAAAAGCTCTTTGCAGGTCAAGGAAAACTACTCCTGTCATTAAATGTTTATCTGAATTATTTTTGAAATCATCAAGCACACACTGTAAAGCTGTTTCACAATTGTGCCCAGCACGGAAACCCGACTGCACACTATTGATCACTCCGTTCTGGTCCAGAAAATCCAAAATTTGTTCGTATACAGCTTTCTCTAATATTTTCTCTATTGTAGGTAACATATTGATTTGTCGCAGGTCTTTAGCATCGTTGGAATTTTCCACCTTAGGAATTGGTACTATTGTGGATACTTTGATATCACTGGGAACTCTACAAGTTTCAAAAGAGGAGTTGATGAGGTTCAACAGGGGCTGTGCAATATTATCGAAACAATTCTTCAGAAAATGTATATTTACATCATCTGGACTACCTTTGTTAGGCAAAGAAAAATTAATAGTTTTGAGTTTTTCATAGTCAATGAATTTGAAGCCATCTAAAACACGTTCACGATATCTTCGTAAAATTGGAAAATCAGGGCCTGTATTGTCTATTTCACTATTGAGCTGTTGTATACTTTCTACATAGTAATTATTTAGTAAATTTGGCATTGCATATATATCTTTTGTGATATCATCATCTATTTTAAGTTCCTCTAAGGTATTATCTATTAATTTCTTTGGGAGACAGAGTTTTAATGTTTCCCACATTTTAACAGAGTTTCCTTTATTTTCCAAAATTTTTCTATCAAAATATTTACGTTTTGCTTCTCTCATAACTTTCACTGCTGAATTTCTATGTTGTTTATAAATTTCCCAGTTCTCTTGAGTTTTGTCTGTGATAAACTTTTTATAACTGATGTCCCTATTTCGTGTACACTCTTGAACATGCTGTGTCCACCACTCTTTATATTTTGGAAAAATTTTCATTTGTCTTATTGGCGCAATTTCGTTAAGGATATTACTTACGACTGAATAAAAAGTCCTATATTTTTCGTCAATATCCTGTATTCTAAAGTCCCAATTTATTTCTTGTAATCTTTGATTTATATGGTCATAATCAATATTTCTTCCCCTGCTTTGAATCTTCAGTGGCGTTGCTTCTGAAGTAGTCCCTATTAACTTGAGTGAGATAATAAAATGATCAGTTATCTGAGGTGTATTGGTGACTTTTGCTTTGAGTTTATCGCTATTAGTGAGTACTAGATCTATGAAAGAACCACTGCCCCTGTTGAAATGAGTGCATTCCTTCACAATGTTTTCTAGCCCAGCATCAGTTACCATATCCTTTAACCTTTTGCTGTACGTGTTTCCTGACAACCAGTCTATGTTAAAATCTCCGACAATAATCACAGTAACTCTTTTATCACATACATTGTCCTCAACCCAATCTTCAAAACAGTTTAGAAAATTAACACAACTACTGCTAGGAGATCTATAAAGTGAAACAATTAAATATAAATTTTTTCCATGTTCTATCTTTACAGCAACCATGCAATAAATTTTTTCTTCAACTACTTTTTTAATTTCCAATACTTTTATATTTTTTCTCACATATATTACTACACCACCGGTATGTCTACTTTCACTATCTGCCCTGAATAATTTGTAACCCATAATATCAATTTCACTATCATATATATTTTCCGGTAACATGTGTTTCTGACAAAAAAATCAAAAGAGGTTTTTTATTGACAATATATGCGTGAATCTCATCAAAATGAGCTGGTAAGCTCTGTGCATTCATATACACCAATACATTTTCTATTTTTTTCTCTCTACTGTTACTTGGCATTTGTCTAAAAAAGTGTTATTTTTTGCATCATCTGAGTTTTGACACATATCTCTATTGATAGGGGTTGATTTCACAATGGAAAGTTGACCATTATGTGAAGTAAGACACTGATCTCTATTCTTTGTCAATTCTGAAGTGGTTCCTACTAATGTATTATGCATATTCGAGAGATAACAGTGTGGATATAAGCACTGTTCTCAATGTTTTGCGTTGCGGAGTGAGTTTAGTTCTCAACAATTCTTCTTTGAATGCAGAAACTTAATGATAATTTAGAACAGTTATAGGTGAAAAAATTATATTCTGTGACTGGGAGGGCCTTCTGACCAGACCAGTCGTCAAAGTGACAGCAATTTCATTTATGTTCTACTATGATTTTGGCGGTGCTTTATGTGTTGAACTTTCGGCAGGCCCGTACTGGGACACTTTTGTGGGCCGAGAAACTGTTTCTCGAGGCTCCATGTGATTTTTTACTAAGATGTAAATTTTTTCGAAATATTTTCAGAAGTTTCAAAACAATGTGCTGCGTTAGTGTGTTTTGGGTCAGTTTCTATTCATAATTGGTATGCTAGAGTTTTAAGTAACGAATATAATAATTTTGTTGAAATTAATAGATAATAAATTTATATGATTAATAGACATTAACGTAATAGTTATATTCAGTTAATTTTTATATTAATAATAGGAATTTAACAAATTCAGGAATTTGAGATGGTTGACGTGTGTTAATTGATGGTCCAAATCTATTCAAAATTGCTATCTGGAGATTTTTGGGGTCGTAGATTATGATTTTAATGTCAAAATTCAAGAAGGAGGATCCAATATGGCAGACAACATTTTTCATTTTATTATCCGATTTCAATGAAAATTGGTATGCAGGTGTTTCTGTCGAAAATCATGATTCGTCACCAGCATGCGAGTCATATCAATTGCACCACACCAGTTTATTCAACTCATAAATAATATATCATACGGAGCAAAGCAGTGCGTTCTACATAATTATCCTGTTTCCATTGTTGCTCCTAATTCAATTCGACGTGATTAACCCAAAATACAATAACTCCTTTTTTATTTGGACCAAATTGTTTATCACAGCAATTATATGTCAAAAAGCTACCCAAGTGCTCCAAAGTACAATTACTTTTTGAAAGTGCTTAAAGATCACGAGCATTTCAGAAATAAAAGTGCTTAGTGCTTTAGACTCGGGTGCTTAGTGCTTTGAGCTCGAAGCACTTTTCCTCAGTGCTCGGCACAGCTCTGATCTGATAGATGATAAGCAAGCCACAACATTGTCCAAATATAGCAGATAACAAAAAAGGAAATACAAGCTCCTTAGACACTAATATGAATGAAAAGTGTGACTGTGTGCACGTATCGATATAATCGATAAAAGAAAATTGTATTTCGTGCATAAAATAATTTTTTTAAATCGTAGGAAAGCGCTTTCGACCCCTAGGTCATCATCAGTGCGTACCTAAAAGTAAGTAATATTGATAGAGAACAAGTTACTGAAAATTTTTTTTTAGAAATAAAATTGACATATTTTAAATGTGATGTTACTTACTCGTCAGGTGTACAAGAAGCCAAAAAGACCATAAAATACCTCATGATCAATGAGTGTTGTATGAGTTCACGGGACAAACATGTTAAAAAACATACCCTAGGCCAAGATGAAAATTGAGATTACATTTTCATTATCTCTTAAAAGCCATTGTTTAGGTGTGATAGCTGGGCCCAAGGGACAAGATTGACAAGTGAACGATGGAGTAGATTGACATGGAACACAGAACCATGGAGATATCAGAATCAAGAAAGGAATATCCCTGCCATACGAAAAACACACTAGTAGATGATCAATCTAATGAGGACAGTCATATGTCAAATATATGTTCCAGTATTCCAAGGAAGACCAGACAAGACTCTTCAATTCTCACATTTAAGTCATCGTAATTGAATATAAATTTAAGGGAGAAGTCTAATTAGACCTGTCCTGATCAAAACAAAATTGAATAATTCTGGTAGTGTCCATGGACAATGAATTTAAATTTCCCTTACTAAAAATAAAAATCCTTGTCTACCATGGCTCAGTTGAACCGCAACTGGGGGATAAGAAGTGTGATACAAGTCTAATGGGAACTAGACCCAACTTCACAACTCCCACAGCTGGAGTAAATACAGAGTCTAAAAGGTGACAATCCAGAACATAACTTGTGTTCTCAGTATGGAGAAAACTGAAAAAGAGGCTGGCAAATTGCAAAGAGATACAAGTTAAATCGTCATAGAGAATGGAAATTGAAAATTATAAGCATGATTAACAAGAAAATTAAAATGTGAATTAGAGTAAAAAGGCTGAGGAAGTTCAATACTATTTAATTTAGACGTCTATGAAGTGGAATATAGGATCTATTTGAATTGACTTGCGTGTTGAGACAAAGGTTATTGTTGAGTATTTCTTTGATAATGTGTAAATCTTCAAGAAAATCTAATCTATAATAATTTTTGGAACTGACCTCATGTAAGATTTGTGAATTTCTATTTGGACTAAAATTATGATTGTTGAATCCTGAAGTGATGACCGAAGGCAGAAACTTTATTACTGTTTAAATGTTCCATAATACGAACTTTCAAAGGTCTACAAGTTCTACCAATGTAGGCTGCATCGCAGTCTTCACAATTTAACTTATATATACCACTTTTGGAAAGTTTGTCAATTTTGTCTTTTGTATTGACCAAAAATCTACTCAAAGTTACTTCCAATGACCTAGCTACTTTGTTAAAATGTTGTCGTTTAAAAAAGGAATTGAAACAAATTTGTCGATTGAATTTAATTTTGGATAAGATAAGTTATGTTCCTTTTTATTTTTTATTTTCTGAATCAAAGTGTTGATAATGCAAGGATTATAATCATTGTTGGAAGCTACTTGTTTCAAAATATTCAATTCTTTTTGATACTCAACATTAGAAAGAGGTACATTTAAGAGTCTGTGGATGTAACAATTGAAGGCAGCCATCATAGCTGATGGGGATGATTCGGAAAACTAGGTATCACATGATCAGTTTGTGTAGGTTCTCTGAAGATATTGAAATCTACGGAGCGAATATTTTTATGTATTGTAAGATTTAAAAAAAATATTTTATTATTTGATTCTATTTCTAAGGTGAATTTTAATGTTAGGGTGTATTTGATTAATTTTAGTTAATAAATATTGAGCAGTCTCAATATTACCATTCACAAACACTAAACAGTCTGTACCAATGTAGAATTTCATATCTGTACCAATGTAGAATTTCAGGAATTAATATCCGTGACAATGAATTTATTTTCTAAATTGTTCATGAAAATATCTGCTAAAAAAGGGGATTAACAACTACCCATAGCAAGACCTTCGGGTTGCTGATAGTATTTTTAATTAAATATAAAAAAATCTTGTGAAAGGCAAGAATTCAAAATGGTCAATATAAAAGTAGTACAATTGTCATCAACTTTTGCAAGACTCAGAGCTTCGTTGACTAGTGGTGAAGTTTCCATTTTTGGAACAGAGGTGAAGAGATTGCTAACATCAAATGAAATCATTAGACAATCTTGGGGTAGATCTAAATTCGTAAGTTTATTAATCAAATCTAAAGAATTACTTACCGAAAATGTAGGTTCGCTGTTAGTTAACTCTTTTATAAGTTTGTAAATGAAAGAGGCCAGAATCGAAACTGGAGTATTGGTGAAACTCACGACTTGTCCTTATCGGTATGTCGATCTTGTGGATCTTTGGAAGTCCATACAATCTAGGAATGACTGGATTGCTAGAAAATAATGAAAAAGGAGCAGAATGTTCTTTGAAAAATGACTATAATGGATGGAGTTATATTAGATTTTAACGTGAGAAAGTTAGCGGACTGCGGTAACTTTTTACTGTTCATCAGTGATGATATTAGGAACATCATATAAAAAGTAACCAACCGTAAAGTGTGTGCTTAATTTATTATTTAACAAATAATTTGCAAAAGTACATTATTTATTGAATATCTTGGAATGTTTTTTATTTTTCTGGAAAACTAATTATGCCATTCGAAAGAATGGAAGATTTCATATAAAGTTTCTCTTTAAAATGAAAACTGTAAGCTGCAGATTTTTTTTTTCTAGCGCACGAACATGTGAGGCGGCGACACTGAAGTGCATCTCTCGAGGAGCACGTAGCCATGAGCGAGCTTCACTTAATTTGTTATAACTTTGATCTAATTGATCAAATTTAGCTATCAAAAATTCGAATGGAAGGAAAAGAAGTAGCTAACGAGGTATTATGTTTCCAAATGTGAAAAAAAAAATATGGATAGG
The DNA here is from genome assembly GCA_018342105.1 of Gonioctena quinquepunctata. NCBI lineage: Eukaryota > Metazoa > Arthropoda > Insecta > Coleoptera > Chrysomelidae > Gonioctena > Gonioctena quinquepunctata. Next base: position 714,833 of record JAFIRS010000023.1, on the reverse strand, counting down.
AATAGTACATATATGAAGTTACGTCAAAGTAGAATTTTCTATAAAATCAATTAAAGATCTGCCATTCTTGAAATTTTCAAAATTATCATCTGAAATTTGTACAGCTCACTCTCCAAATGACACTTGAGGTGTGTCTTGGAAAAAAATCTTAAAATTTTATTTTAAAAAATACAGTAGTCAAAATATTGAATAATTTCATAAAATGACAAATTTTAATTTTCAGGCCATGCTTCAAAAGCCAAAAACTCCATTCAAAATGGGATATCACGATTTTTCGATAGTACATTCCGAAGCTTGTTATGTGTACTTCAAGAGGTTTGATTAATTTTATTAAAAAACTTAAATTAATAGTAAAATTTAAAAACCAAAAAAAAAATGTTTTTCCAAAATCTGTGAAATTTTTTGTTAAATAAAATTTGATAAATTTATATAGAAAAAAAAAGCTTACCTAATGAACATATATTTATATTACGACCTCAAACAAGGTATGGGCAGCGTAAAATATTTTTTTTCTTTGTTAATATAAGTGTAAAGTTCATCAAGTACGAAAATATTACCTTTATTAGTAAATAGACGAAATGTCCATTTTTATAAGCTTAAAATTCTTGTTTAGAATAGAAATAAAGTTTATTTTTAGAAATTTTTATATTGGATCGAAAATATCATATTTGATATAGGACACGGAAGAACAGTGGATCGGTAAGTTTAGTGCTCACCTGACGCTCTACGTATACTAGTGGAGTAATATTGAATTTTTAGCTTCTGAAAATTGGGGAATGGTCGTTACTTTTTACTGAACATTACAACATATACATATGAGAAGTTACCAACCGTAAAGTGTGTGCTCAATTAATTATTAAATAAACAAGTTTCCAAATTACATTGTATATTGAATATTTGAAAAAAATTAATAAACAATGGTGCCACTCGCAAACATGGAAAATTTCACATCATAAAGGTATATAATTTTTTTTCAAATAAAAAACTGAAATCTGCAGATTTTTTTTTGCTTACGTGCGAAAAGTGCAGTGCTGGAGGAGCACGCAGTCACGTGCTAACAAAAATGTATCTGAAAGGAGAAAAACCTCAGCTAACGAGTAGTCATGCTTTTAAATGTGAACAAAAATATGTATAGGAATAGTACATATATGAAATCACGTCAAAGCAGAATTCTGCCTAAAATCAATTGATAATCTTCAATTTTTTTTCAAGATAAACATTTGAAATTTTCACATACTCTCACAACGTCAAATAAAAAAAGGTCAAAATTTTTTTTCGAAAACTACAGAACTCAATGATCCCCTTCTGTTTCCCTATAGTAAAACTTAAAAAAGTTAAACCATTTTAGAAACTACCCCAACTCAACTGTGATCAACAGCAGGGTTATTCGGGGCGTATCATGAATTAAAATCTTGAAAATGTAATTTTATTAAAAATCTTGGTTATAGATTTTCACGAATTTCAAAAAAGTACCGGTATCTCAGAAACTATATTTTTAGTAAGTCATACTTTGATATCCTGTACAGCCCTCCAAGGATAACATTAACTTTTTTAAACACACTGTGTATATCATGAAACTGTTTCTTCATGTATTCTAATATGTTCACACTTGAACTGCTGAACAAGTCCAATATCTCCGATGATAAATCAAATCAGATTCCCATCTTAATCCTCAACAAAAGAATATTTCAACACCGCACTAACGCTGCTCCGCCGCCAGTAGCTATGTTATTGGACCCGTATTTCAACATCACACGCGACGTATATGTGCAAGCTAATCAAATTTACGGTCTCGAAGTAGTATTTTGTTAGCGAGTGTGTCTCTCCATCTTTCTTCATGTGTGTTTCCCGGCGAATATGCGCTAATTTGTCTGTCGTCTGAGGCCGTATTTCTTTATTTAAAGAACCATTTGACTCTCACCTCGTCGCCATTATCCAGGGTTTTTCCTCTCTCCGGGCGCCTCTCTCTCGCGCTTCTGCGGCGATTCGCTGTCTCGAACTAATACCGTAATAGCGGGCAAGTGCTTCCTGTTTCGACCCTGACAGCTTTACAACTCTTCAGAGGACATATATAACGTTTTCTTTCATCAACAAGGCTGATACTTGGGCTAAGTGCATGCGTTAATTCACAGGCGAGAGTGGAAGAATGGAGTCGGTGGGTGAAAGAAATACTTCAGATGTGCTAAATTTTCGTGATGTAATGATGATACATGTTGGAAGTTTCATCCATATATTGATATTAGTGGAACATGGGCGGGATATGATTGCAAGTGTTGTTCAATAAAGTTTTTTCAACAGGTTGACGAGAGTCTTATCGATATCTGAGGCAAGCAATGTCGGGCTCGTTCAGTACTTTGGGGGGATATTTTCTATCAGGAATTCATCGCAGATCGTGACCTATTCGATTCTGAATACCCCGTTTGTTTTTTCCTAGGGAAGACATTCATTTCAAAAACAGGAGACAGATATCAGCTGTCACATTGTTGACAGGTTAATAGTTTCTGTTAGAAGTTTTATGGCCCTAATTGAATACATGTATGAATCGATTTGTTCCAAATTATGAATAGAATGTTCATAAAATCAGATGTGCAATCATCTGCGACTGAAAGATATACTTTAGTCACTACCCTCCATCGTTCAACATAACCTCTTGGGAGATGTTCCTGTTGAAAAGGAAAACATTCTCAATTAAAAATCAAATAAAAGGATATTTCTGAAAATTGTATACCAGTCATTTTCAACCAATCAGATGCTTTATTTCGACATTGTTACTATGGTAATCAGCGAATTTTCTGAAAATTTTTCATCCACAATAGCATGTAGACGTAAAATTAATAAGTGGAAATTTCCCGGCACATGACAGCTATCATATAATTAGACAAAAATAATATTGACACAACATTGACAATATTTTTTATTTACTCACTTATAAGTTGGAAATATTACAACAATTTATTAAGGTGTACATTCTACAATATCATTAATTAATTTTAAATTTTTAAAAAATTCCACTTCTACCTTCTCTTTCCTAAGTGGTGTATAAAATACAGAACCGGTGTTTTTTTTAACAATATGCCTGTGTTTCATAAAATAAAAATAATACTGAGACACCAGTTTATTTCTTTGAGTATTAGATTCGTGTCCAAAAGAAGGCACAATATCATGCAGAATGTTGCCATTCTCTTTAAATAAGTCTTCTTGCTCAGGATTTGATCCAGATTCTTCCACTAGGTATGTTAGATATTTTACATTTTTATGGTACATTTTAATGTGCTGTGATTCTTTGCAGAAGGAACACAATTCATACGATTGAAAGTTCATTTCATTATCACTTTTTTACTAACTTATGATTGTATACAATGTTATGAGGAACTTATAATGCCACAAATAAAATATTGATTGACAGGAGTAGTGAATGTCAAATCCAAGGCTAACTTTACACAGAATATTTTTTTAATAAAGAATAAAATATCCCGATTTTCTGAATTATTTGAAAAACAAATTATTACCGCTAATATTAATTTTTCTTAGAATTAAATCTGAAAGAATATGAAAAATATTTAAGTATATATGTATAGGTATAGTTATATATTTTTTGCTGTATATAACCTTTGTTTGTAGTCAATATTGACATTTCCCTGAAACCTAGTGAGCAAATTATATGAAATCAATTATTTTATGTAATAATGTATCTGATATTATAAATTTTATTTATAAAGCACGGGAAAACTAAAAAAAATAAAAATATCCCGCAATACGAACATCACTTTAATTTTTAATCAATATTGATATTTTCCTGAAACTCAGTAAGAAAATTGTATGAAAACAATCAATTTTATATGAAAAGGTATCTGATATTATATTTTATCTTTGGAAAACTAAAAAAAAATAAAAAATATCCCCGCAATACGAACATCCACTTTAATTTTTAAATCAATATTAATATTTCCCTGAAACCTAGTAAAAACATTGTATGAAATCAATTTTATATGAAAAGGTATCTGATATTATATATTTTATTTTACTAGGGAACGGGGAAAATCAGAAACAAATCTCCCCCAAAACTCCCATTACACACAGCCTCCTATTTATTTGTGAATAACGTCAAAATGAATATTTACTTAATGTTTTCGATTTAAATATAATTCCGGTATAACATTTTCATACCGAATCCCCCACGTGCTTGAATTAATTGCGGGAAATTTGTCTCGTACATGAATTTTTAAAGAAAATTATTCCTCGTCGCTTCGCGACTCGTGATATCAATTCGGCAATAATTCATGCTCTAGGGAGATTATAAGTGAAAATTGAAAAATTCACGACTTCAAAGAAGTTATTTCTTCTAATATCTAACAGAAAATAACTAGTTCCCCGGCTAAAACCACTACATCTGATGTTGTTCAATGTCCAGGGTAGTTTTAGCCTGGGAAAGTAGTTGTTTTCTATTAGATATCACGAAAAATAACTCCATTATTGTCGTGGTTTTTTTCAATTTTCAGAAAAATTCTTCTTTTCAATTTTCATCTGAGAATGTTTCCTTTTTCAACATGCATGATAATTTGATATTTGAAACATATACTATTACTTACAATAATATAAAATAGCATTTATAAATTTTTTATCGTAAGGAGTGTTGTAGTGAACAAGTGATCTCTTACTGTGAGATTTTTTTTATTTCTTTCATTCTGAAATATCGTTTATAACTTTGCGGTCTAGATTCGAAGTATACAGTTTGAATTTTTTCCGTTATCAAGGCATGGAAATCAGTGTAGAATGAAATGTTCCATATTTGGTCTGAATATCAGATTTGTTTTATTGCCTTGTTATGTATTTGTGTTCTACTGGTTTCTAATTGACTTTCATTTCAATCAGAATACAGTCAAGAAGGTATTTTTTTAAATTGTAGAATTTTGCTTCTATGTATGAATAATATGATGGAAATTTACCTATATCGACTTTTGTGGATGATTTTTAAGAAAACGGATAATTTAATTTCTTTATTGGTGAAAATCGTTCACTCCGTGTTACAATGCTGATTCTACCAATGTGTAATACCGAACATCTGCATGGTGAGTATTTATTATATCCAAGAAATATTTGAATTTGGAAAGCATAAATACTAAAGTATTTATGAAATTCTGAACATATGTCTCATTCCGAATGTCGATATGGTATACTTTTTAATTATTTCATACTGTTTGTAGAGTGTATATTTTGCACTTCATAGTTTTTTCCTATTGCGTTAAAATATAGATTATCGATAACAAATGGCATGAAATTGATCAACTAATAATTTAGTGAGATTCATTAGTCGAACCATCACAATATTTCACCAAAACTTGATTATATTTTATTTTTCAGGTTAGCCCAAGTTGTCCGTCTATAACATAAACTGTATTGTAAGCAGAACTGAAAATTTCTCCTTCACATTTCAACGTAAGTAATTTGTTGATATACGTTGGGAATTAAATAGGCCTCGTAACAGTACCTTTGTGGTACCTACGTAATAGGTGATTGTGAAAATTTTCGGTTTGGAAAAACTCAACCAAAATTCCTCAAGATAATGTTTCATCTAAAATGAAACGAAATAAAACAAGGCTCTAATTGTGAATGATGAGACTCCCGTTATTTTTTATTGGATTTTGAGTTAGATTGGCAAAATGGATTAGATTGGGATCAAACATATATTCAGTTTTCTAGGTCCTATAAGTGGTACATTATTGAGCCCTATCTCAATCTCAATTACGATTACTTTCGTTCGAATGTGAAAACAAAACGAACATAATTTTCGCCTGGAATGGCCATCTTTTTGGTGGATTTTTTAAATTTAATAATTATATTTAGAGACATAGCACACGTGCAACGAAGTGCATTTTCCACACTACTGAAACCCATAAAATTTTGGGAAATATGGGCTATTCCTACATTTCGATCATACATAATGTGCACCATTTCGATGGGAATTAAAGTATAAATCGAAAGATTTCGCGCGCGATAGCGGCAAACACGACAATAAAACGGTACGACATGGCCGGCAATCGGAAATAAATTGCGGTTTTAATTATACCATACATGTGGTAATTTAAAGGAAACAGGAGCGCAGTTGAGGGAAAAACAGAGGTTGAGTATATGGGATATTCTTGAGAATTAAGGTAAATTCAGAAGTTCATTCCTTGAGGGAGAGTAGCGATTAATACATTTATTATTTGAGGTACAGATTGCTATTTTTCTCTTTCGTAAATTTCACGAATCGTTTATTATTACCGATGAGTATTTATTTCATTATACTACCAAACGAACTGCTTCTATTATTATTAAATAGAATGTTTCCATCGAAACATTCTGGAAACTCATTGAATTTATGCAGGAATTCCTCTTATATAGGAACAACGATTTAGAGAATATATCTGTATCATATTGAAGGAAAAGTTGATGATGAATGTTCTTGATAGCAAAACGCTGAGTAATAAAAACTTTTTAACAAAAAATTAAACCGACGAAAAAAATAAATAGAAAATAAAAAAGTAAAACTTTCTCAGTGTTGAAAATAACTGAGATCCTTACTAATGTGAGTAACTAATTTTGAATCGGCGACAAACAAACTACCAATTTAATTAGGTAAAGCGTAAAATAATGGCAGCGGAATGCACGGCGGCGTTTTGATTATTTCTTCAAAGTAATACAATGATCTTCGTTGATTTTTATTTGGCGCTGTCTCAAAATTAGTTACTCATATTAGTTAGGGGCTCAGTTATTATTAAGACTAAGGAGTTTATTTATTTTTTCTTTTCAATTAATTTTTTCGTCGCTTTAATTTTTTGTTTAAATTTTTTATTTTTACTTCTTTGTGACTAAAATCTACCAATAACTACCCACTCAATTGACTTCAGGTATCCATTATGTAGTAGTTTCATCAGAACTACATATGTATGTGCCAAGTTTCAACAGAATCGGTTCACAGATGGAAAATTATCAATCCCCTATTTTTTTACCCTGAGGATTATTCCTTTTCGAATCAAGAAATGACCAACTGTGAAATATTCCCAATCCAATAAAAAAATAATAATCTAAATCGGATAACCCAGTACAAAGTTATGAGTGCTAAAAATTCAGTGGATGAACGATAAATATCCCCTATTTTTCTACCCTTAACCCTACGGTCAGGGCGCCAGGTCTGTGAGACTTGGCGCGCAGAGAATCATTCGGCAAATCCGCGCGGATTTTGTTTGTGAGTGGGAGTTCTCAGTAGCTTCATTATTTCTCATCCAGTACCCGTGTAGCAAGTGGCGAGATTACAATTCAACAGATAGAGGAGTTAACTGTCGAAAATTCTGTGAGACCCAGCGCCCCGACTCATGTGATTATTATCAATTCGATTGATTGGCATTTTTTTGGGTATGTTTATATTTTATTGTTATTTACAAAAAAAAAACAATTATTTTTAATTATTATATTGAGGATATCTCAAGCCTTTCTGAACACATGTCTTTTGATAGTGTTTTTGAATTTACTATCGATATATTTGAACTTTTTTAGATATGAATTACGAAGACGAACAAGAGAGACTACGTCGGCTGTGGGAAGAAATCGAGATAGATGAAGAACCCAATGATAATGAGGATGAACTGGCCAGTGAAATTGACTTTACTGAAGAAAGAAACACTGATAGCGAATCAGAGCAAGACTGTGATGAAGAAGACGATATCGAAAACGTTGCTCCTCCTAATAAGGTTCCAAGAGTGCCGACTTTTATTGGAAAAAATGGAACCACCAGATGGAAGAAACATTGTCCAAATAAATTAGTGAGAACAAGGTCTGAAAATATAGTTGTACGTTTACCAGGAGTGAAACCTTTGGTAAACATGCCAAATCAGCTGCAGAATTTTGGTCTTTTTATTTCACAGACGATATGTTACAAATAATAGTTGATAACACGAACCTCTATATCTCAAAAAAAGGTGAGAGTTATTCAAGAGAAAGGAGAGCAAAGCCTACTGATATCTGCGAAATCAAGGCGTTTTTTGGGTTGTTATACTTAGCAGGAACCTTGAAAAGTAGTCGTCTGAATACCAAGGAGTTATGGGAAAGAAACGGAACTGGAGTTGAGCGATTTTGGTTAGTTATGTCTCGTGAACGCTTCCACTTTTTGCTCAGATGTCTACGTTTTGACAATATTGATACAAGAGAAGAGAGGAGGCAGTTTGATAAGTTGGCTCCAATACGAACTATATTTGATTGTTTTGTTGAAAACTGTAAAAAGGCATATACTATTGGAGCAAAGACTACAATTGATGAAAAGCTCGAAGCTTTTCGGGGAAGATGCTCATTCAAGCAATACATTCCTAGTAAACCAAATAGATATGGAATTAAAATTTTTGCGTTAGTTGATTCTGCAACATGTTATGCCTCAAATCTTGAAGTATATGTTGGAAAACAGCCTGATGGTCCGTATGAATGTGATAACAGTCCATGCAGTATAGTTCTCAGGCTAATAGAACCTATATCGGGAACTAACCGAAATCTTACATGTGATAATTGGTTCACAAGTTTCGATTTAGTGAACAAATTATTCAATGAGCACAAAATTACATATGTAGGAACTGTAAGAAAAGATAAAAAAGAGTTACCTCTCGAATTCACAAACACAAGAGCTCGGCCACAGTATTCTTCACTATATGGGTTCCAAGAAAATATCACAATCGTATCATACATTCCCAAAAAGTACAAAAATGTAATTTTGGTATCTAGTTTGCATCATGATGATGTAATCGATAGATCTACAGCTGAAAAATGTAAGCCAGAGATAATCACATTTTATAATCATACGAAGGGAGGAGTTGACACTCTAGATAAGTTAAGTGCAACTTATGATGTATCTAGGAATACTAGGAGATGGCCGATGGTAGTATTTTATGCAATGATGAATATGGCAGGTGTCAATTGTCAAATCATTTACGCATCAAATAATAAAATATATAAAATTCAGAGAAGATTGTTCCTGAGAGATCTTTCCTTGTCTTTGACCAAAGACCACTTGGAACGACGTTCTTTGGCAAAAAATATTCCACCATCTGTGAGAGAAAGGAGACAAGAGCTAGCTGGTACTCTGGAGGTACCTCCTGAACTCCCACCCGGAACACGAAAAATATGTTTTTTCTGCAAGAAAGACTCTAAAACCAAATATTTCTGTAAAAATTGTAGAAAATTCGTTTGTCTCACTCACCTACAAGCTTGGTGCCCCACATGTTCAGACGCTGCAAAAAACTGATGAAAATCAAAATTTGTTAGTATAACTAGTGATCTGTTACCTAAAAGAGATATTTCTTCTTTTTGTTTATTTTTCTCCTATTTTTCAGTATGTAATATACATTCCAATTTCAGTTTTCATGTTATGTAATTCATTTGAATTTAGTTTTTTTTATGAGTTCAATTTCACTTTTTGATATGATTGAAGCCTATGTCTATGAGATTGAATCATTATTCCGTGTCTAAAAGTCTCACAAGTATTTTTTTTTCATTATGTGTCTGTCAGACCAGACGCCCTGGCGCCCGGTCTGTAGGGTTAAGGGTCTGTCAACAAGACGTGACAACAGATGCCCATTACATACCTGATTAGATGTATTGAAATATAAGGAACATTATCCTGATCTAAAATTTATTTCCAGCATTGTTTTAGAAGTTATGATGCAGGTATAATGAAAAATAGCATATGAAACACGTGTATAAGTGCCTTTAAAGCACTTGCAACGTTGAGGGCACGAGGCGGAGCGGAGTCGTTCTTTAATCATGTATCATAATATACTATTATATTATGATACCGATGCTGGATGCAACGAGTGTAATAATATTAGGAGGACGAACAGATTCAGCTCAAACTATGAGGGAATCATCAAAACTACCGCCAATTCTGCCGAAAAAACATCGATTTACTATACTTTTTATCATCTTCATGAAAAATTCGGACATCCGTCGAAACAGTTCCCAATGAATCCAGACAAAAATGAAAAATAGACGGGAGGTCGGAGGTAAAATCAGTTTTTTAGAATTGCCAATTTTGTAAGTTAAAAAACCCGAAGTCTATGATTCCTGTCAAGGAACAAATGCCAGCTGAGAGACTTACGCCGCACGTGAGACCCTTAACGTTTACAGGCATGAATATTTTCGGACCGTTTTTAGTTTCCATAGGTCGAAGGAAAGAAAAAAAATGGGGTATCCTTTTTATGTGCTTGTCAGTCAGAGCAGTCCACTTGGAAGTAACACATAATATGCAATTAGGAGGATGATAGCTAGAACCCCATCAGATATTTGCAGAAAATGGAACGAATATACGAGGTGCTTCGGAGGAGTTGAAGAAAGCTCTAGGTGAAATGGAACATGAGCAAATAGGAGATTATATGATGAACCGTGGAAATTAATGGAAGTTCATACCACCTGCCAGCCCACACATGGGCGGAGCATGGGAGCGTCTCATACGTTCCGTTAAAAAATCGTTTTATACAATTCTCAGGGAACAACAACTTAAAGACGAACTTATGCTCACCCCATTCGCGGAAGTAGAGAACATGCTAAATACGAGACCTTTCACGAAGATTTCTACAGATCCGGATGATTTAGAAGCCCTAACACCCAACAATTATCTCGTCTGCTCTCAAATAAGATGTATCAATTCGGAGCAAATTATGACATGAGGAAAGCATGGAGGAAAGTACAGAATCTCACAAATGAATACTGGAACAGATGGGTGAAAGAGTACTTTCCAACTTTCACAAAAAGAAACCGTTTGACTATAGATAATGATCCTGTCAAAGAGAATGGTGTCGCTATTGTCATGGAAGGTAATATGATAAAAAAACTCCTGGAAGTTGGGTTGAATAGTGAGAGTATTTCCTGGTCCATATGGGAGAATACGTGTTGACGAAGTTAAAACGAAGGATGGAATTTTGAAAGGGCTGGTCTCCACATTGGGAAAAGTTGCTGACTAGATGTTCTATTTTGGAGGGGGAAGAAATGTTGAGTCGTCATGGTGTTTTTGTTTTGTTACAGATGTTCAATTTATTTTTAATGTCAATTTTTCGATAGATCTGAAAGTAAAGAGTCATATTGTCAGTCAGACTTTAATTTTCATTACACAGATCAATTAGCCGACAAAAAATTGTCCAAATTCTTCACACCTATAAGCATTATAAAAATGATATGATATACGGGGTATTCTACTACTTTCTGATGCAAGCGACAACACTGTATTGATGGACATATTTTAAACGGATTGAGCATGCCTGATTATGCATGCACACGAATTTTCGAAATGATCTGTTGCTCCGTTCTCCAGATACTTCCAATGTTCCATCCACCGTTAAACACGCTGTATATATAATTATATTTTTTTTTTGTATTGATCTTGACATTGAAACACAAGTGAGTACTGTCTATATCCTTGTGTGCTTTTGTTCGACAGCTGAGAGGGCCTTCGTATTTTTGGACGTGTTTCGGATTTGCATTTTCAAATTTTAGTTGGAAGTTCATAGTAGAGTTGAACCGAGAGGAAATCAGTCCTGTTATTTTTATTTCTTTCGATTTGATTCAGAATACAAATATATACCAGGAAACGTTCAGGGAAAATTCATTCCTTATTCAACTTTTCATTTCGTAAAGATCCAATTTCAGATGAAAATAGAAATTATGTTTGTGTTTTCCAAAGAGAATATGACCTCTTCTTTCGGACATGTTATTGGTTAGCTTGATTAATGACAATTTCAGGAAAATAAATCAATTTAAAGAGAGAAGAAACCAAGTGAAGGGAGATAAAATAAGAAATGCAATGCATAAGATTTTATGCATTGCATTTCTTATTTTATCTCCCTTCACTTGGCTTCTTCTCTCTTTGAATATATGCCAGTCGTGCAACCTAACCCACTCCTACTGAGAAGGAATCTTTCATTTTGAATCCTATCGAGGTAGGAGAAATGTGTGGAGTGTTTCTTTCTGTCACTAGGTGCCGCCGGTTGAAAGTTATCTTTTCCGACGTACCTAAAGATGTTTTAAGCTCGATGGTGATTCGATATATGTTGTGTCTCGCTTCGACCAGAGCTCTCCGGATCTCTGGCTGGTGACTACTCCGTACTGATGAGGGCCAAAAAGCCTGAAACTGGTATGCGGATTGTTAGGCGAACACGACATGAATTAAACATAATCGACCTTATCGGAAAGAAACATTTGCGATCAATATCCATTTATATGGAAGTTTGCATGGATTGTCAGGTGAATATAATTCAACGTTCTGCGTGGAATTTGCTAAGAAAGTAGTTGTTTTTCACCTGTGGTCTACCAATTGTGTTTCAATTATATTGAACCTCAGTGAAGATGACTTGTGTATTTATGCATTGCATTTCTTATTTTATCTCCCTTCACTTGGCTTCTTCTCTCTTTAAATATATGCCAGTCGGGCAACCTAAGCCACTCCTACTGAGAAGGAATCTTTCATTTAGAATCCTATCGAGGTAGGAGAAATGTATGGAGTGTTTCTTTCTGTCACTAGGTGCCGCCGGTTAAAAGTTATCTTTTCCGACGTACAAAGATGTTTTAAGCTCGATGGTGAATTGATATATGTTGTGTTTCTCTTCGGCCAGAGCTCTCCGGATCTCTGGCTGGTGACTACTCCGTACTGATGAGGGCCAAAAAGCCTGAAACCGGTATGCGGATTGTTAGGCGAACACGACATGAATTAAACATAATCGACCTTATCAGAAAGAAACCTTTGCGATCAATATCCATTCATATGGGAGTTAACATGGATTGTCAGGTGAATATCATTCAACGTTCTGCGTGGTATTTGCTAGGAAAGTAGTTGTTTTTCACCTGTGGTCTACCAATTGTGTTTCAATTTATATTGAATCCTCAGTGAAGATGACTTTGTGTATTTCATGCAGTGCATTTCTTAATAAATAAATTCCTAAATCTCCTCTTCCGACTGGTCGCGCCATCAGGTTTTCCATACGTAGACTTTATGAATGTGTTGCAGTATTTTCGAATATGTATATTCTACCGTTCTTGCCCCCAGATCAAGAAAGCGTGGTCTTCGAAATACTTCATAATTTTTCGACTAACCGAGATGGAGATAAAGAAATATTTTCGCCAGACATACGATGCGTGTTATTGAACCATTCCAAACACAGTTATACCTTAATATCCCTGCATTTTGAGATTGCATGTAATAATTATACGTCTGGAGTTTATTAGTTTTGAAACGTTCAGTATAATTTATGGTAATGGTGTCGAATTATAAGGGACAAATAATAACTGTCGTTATTATTCATGAGTAACGACGGCGACTTAGAAAAATGTTAATATCACAATCCGAGAATTGAGTGATTGCAGTAAATCACGAATATTTTGCAGGAATGGCGATATGAGCGATGAAAAGCCAAGAATTGGCATGTTTATGAGGCAATTATAGAAATGAGCTACTTTACCAGCTATCGAACATAATGATTAGTTGCTTCATTATTTTCACCAATCCCGTTCCAAGGCATGAGCGAAGCCGAGAATAATTTTCGAAGGAGATGAAGTGTTTTAAGTTCATCCCCGAAAATTTCAAAGAACGAAAGATGTTTTACTGAATTGGTTTCCTTTCTTGTACTTTGCAGCCGTCTGATTACCCATTTCCCAAGTCACCGAAAGACATCGCAGCCTAGTAGGCTTATTAGGTATCCTTCCATATCTTCCATGAAACCGATTTCAACAGTCTGGGCATCTGCACGAGCTTATTCAGGACATTTCCAGGGATGGCAACATACCTAAATTCACAGTGAGGAAACCATTTATAAAATTATTTAAGGCGATATTCATAGAAATTATGAAAAATGCTCGCACACGTCAATTCTTGTTATGAAAGTGACGTCATTTGAACTACAATTGAAATGTACAGGGTTACTCACTTATGTGCAGCACAAAAAATGTGGTTTTTTAAGTTATGCCTTATATTTTTAATATTTTTGGATTCTATGTGATGAGCTGATATCTATTGAATCATAGGTGCTACATTTTGGAATTCTTTCAAGGACTTGGGAAAAACTTAAAGTAGGTAATACGTTTAGTCAAGCCTAACTAGCTAATAAAAACTTTATGATATTGAAACAATTAAGTTGAAAATTACTTTTTATTTCATCTCATCAATTGTTCAAAATATTCGCCATGTACTTCTTGGCAATAATCTTATCTATAGTAAAACTCCTGCCTTACATTTACTATAACCTGAGGAGATTTTCAATATTATCTGGCATAGTCACATATGCTTCATTCTTGAGATAGCCTCACAGGAAAAAATCCAAGGGCGTTAGATCTGGCGACCTAGCTGGTCACACCAGAGCACATGGTCGTCCGATCCACCGTTTGAATACTCTCTTACAGGTACAGCATAATGGGGTGCATCCAAATATTTCCACTCAGTCGGGCTGATCTACTCTATTTGGATAAAAGTTGAGCAGCGCAGGAACAACTTCATTCCCAAGTAAATTCAAATATGTTGCACCTGCCATATTCCCTTGAATAAAAATTGGTACAATTATACGGTTACCGATTATTCCTAACCAAAGGTTAACCTTTTGGGGATGTTGTGTGTGTGTGACTCGTGCATTCAGTGAGGGTTTTCCTGCGACCATTATCTACAGTCCTGCCTATTGACTTCTCCATTCAGCGTGAGAGTTTAATTCATTTGGAAAAAGAATAGACTGAAGAGCTATCTCATTTATATCTAACAACTTCATCATTTCTTCGCAATACTGCACTCTACGATCTGGATCGTCTTCGGTTAATTTCTGGGTAAATACAATGTTATAGGGGTGAAGATTTACTTTATGAAATGTTTTCAGGGCAGTTGTATAGCTGACATTATTTTGTGAAGCAATTTGGCGTGAACTTGACGTCGGATTTCCCTTGGACACTTAACAGAACATTTAATTTCTCATCGTCCACTACATCGTCGGAGTTTTTTTTTCAGCGGTTCAACATGTTTAAATTCTCTGTAGTGTCCATGAATTTTGGACACAGTTCCTTGTTAGATATTCGGCAAATTAGGATGCCGCAGATTGAACATATTGGAACTTCAGCTTGACTCTTGAACATATCTGGAAAATAATAAATTCCGAGAGAAATAAACTCGATTTAAACCCAACAATTGAATTATCATCTGATGAGATGAACAACTTTTTCAGTAACATAGCTGATAATATCATTAATTCTCTCCCATATGTTGCAAACGAGGAACTTTTAAGTTTTAAAAAATTTCCTGCTCCGTGCAATTCATTTTTCTTCCGACCCGTTCTAGAGATAGAAGTTTTAGAAGCGATTAATTCACTGAAGGACTCCAAATGTTCGGATACCCATGAACTCGATAGTCGAATACTAAAGGAAACCTCGTCTATAACAATCCAACCTTTTACTATACTGATCAATTTAATCTTATGTACTGGTATCTTTCCAGACATCTTCAAGTTTTCAAAAGTACTGCCCCTTTTTAAAAAAGGTGATGCTAAAGCCATCGATAATTGCAGACCAATAAGTATTATTTCAATATTCAGTAAAGTGGTTGAAATTATAATTAAGATTCAGATCTATGCCTACTTTGAGAATAATAATTTTTTCAGCAACTCCCAATATGGATTCAGAAAGTCGCGCTCAACAATAAATGCAGTGTTTGACATCGTGTCTGGCGTGGTTGAGGAACTTGAGCAGGGTAATCACACTGCGTTGATGCTTTGTGACCTATCGAAAGCGTTCGACTGCGTCTCACATGAAATTTTGTTGGAAAAATTAAATTATTACGGGGTTAGAGGTATTCCGCTTCACTTAATAAGAACCTATCTTACTAATCGTCAACAAGCAGTGATGCTCAACGGTACCTTATCAGACTTTCAAACTATTAAGCATGACGTTCCGCAAGGATCCGTTTTGGGCCCGCTCTTATTTGTCATTTATGTAAATAACCTGTGCAATGATATGATGCCGATCAAATCGGTCCTCTTTGCGGACGACACCACTTTCATTCTGTCGGATAAAAATAATGATATGTTACAGTCTCATCTCGACGTGGTAACTAATAGTGCTAATCAGTGGTTTGCATCTAATAAGCTGAAATTAAATGGTCAGGAGACACAATGTATCCAGATTTCTGCTGATAATCAAATCATCTCTAATTGTGAAACTAATAAAGTTAAATTACTGGGCATTACATTAGATAATAGGCTCAACTGGTCTGCACATATTTCCCAACTGAAGAGAAAACTCTCGGGTTCTCTATTCGTTCTCGGCCAATTGAAGAACATCACTAGTGCAGATATAGTAAAAACCTCATATTTTTCACTGTTTCACTCCCATATTAGTTATGGTGTACAACTTTGGGGAAATTCATGTCATTCCATTCAAATATTTAGGATGCAAAAGAAGGCATTGAGAATACTGGCTTATATTGGATATAGGGACCACTGTCAAGAAAATTTCAAAAAACTCAGGATTATGCAATTGCCAACTTTATTCCTATATTATGTTTTGATTGAAATACATAAGAAGAAATCATCCTTGACGAAACAATGTGATATTCACGAACATAACACACGAAACTCTCACCACATTAGATTAAACCGATTTCGTCTTCTCCTATCGCAAAAACATTCCATAGATTATTCTCTGTACAATATCTTGCCTCAAGATTTCAAAGAGCTCAGTCTGAATACTTTCAAGAGGAAATTGAAAAATTATTTGTTGAGGCATTGCTTCTATTCTGTCGATGACTTCAGAACACATTTTTGTGGTATCACACATGTCACTACTTCTCTTTGATTTTCAAAGTTTTTATATTTGTGATCAATGTTATTTGCTCGTTAGTTTTAACACTTTTTGTACATTTTCTACATTTTTATGTGATTTTTAGACGTAAGCCAAACATGACTTGCTACAAACATGTTGTATTATGTAACGTAGTCAAATAAAATATTCTATTCTATCCCCGTAACCTATCATCATCAAAAGTTCAATTCGAAGAGTTTTTGTTCAATTGCATAACCTTCTGTGAAAAAATAAGTAGGCTTTCATGTAGGTACTACAGTGTGTACCCAAATATCACAATGTTTTTTGTGACAATAATTTTTGTTATATGACTAATTATTTTACTTTTCAATACGAACAAAGATGCAAAAATGTCAGTTGAGGTTTGAGGAAAACTTGGAAACGAATTCTACTACAGAATGGGTAACACAAGTATACATGGATAGCATGTTGATCAATACGATAAAATAAAATGTAACGTTCAAATAAATTGTTTCAACATCATAAAGTTTTTATAGCTAGTTAAGAATTAAGTCTTCTAATAATCTAATAGGTCATTGAAATCGACTCATTGAATGAAATCAATAACGATTCACATGTACAGGGTGTTTCTTAAGCACGTGTAGAAGCACGTCAAAATAAAAAGAAAAGTTTCCATAAACATATGTCCGCACGTTATTCGTTTCTGAGATGCAGGGTGTCAAAGTTGAATTCTTATTGGAACGTAGTTCCTTATCGCGCGTTGCGAAAGAGGGCTAGACGGAATAAATTAAGACCAAAAGTTGTAACGAGACTTTCGCTATGGTTGCCGTGCGGCGTGCGCGTGTTTCTCTGTCTCTCTCTCTCTCTCTCTCTCATAGAAAGCAAGCCAGTTATTTTCGTTTCGTCTTTCTATTTCACATTGAACAGTGTGGTGTCGCGACAATTATTTTTGTTGAGTGTTTACAGGTTTTTTGTACATAATAAAAAATAATAACAATAATGAATCCTGACAGTGTTTCTGCACAAGTTCCGGATATTGCTGATGGAGTTAGGTAAGTAGAGATTTTATACAGACAATAATAAATTCTTATGTATTTTTTTCAAGTACGCATTATAACCTCTCTTTACTATTGTGCTAACCAAGTCATACGCGTTATAATCTCTCCATTATTGTGTGTTTATCAAGTGTACGCGTCATAACTTTAATAAATTTAAAAGCAAATTATATTTTAATATAACAATATCAATGCGTATGTACTAAAATTGAGCCCACTGATTAAGTTTATATTACATTATATTTGTTAATAATAAAAAAAATATTATTATAACTAAAAAAAAAAAATTATTACAATTCCTTCACTAATCAATCGAAAAGAACTTCGTTCCATCCGGGTGTCCCTTAACACCTCTCAAGTTTTTTTTATATTTTGTGAATACATTTGAAATAAGGTATTCGAGTGAAGTTTGTAACTGGGAGTATTTTTCAATGACAAAATCAAATTTGATGTTAGTTTGTCTCTTACTGGGGTGGCGTCACCTACATATCTTTTCAGTCATTTGAAATGACATAACTTTTCTGTACGTACCTGTATCACGTTTTCTAGTGGAAAAATCGATTTTTCTTACATTTAAAAAAAAATATATTCTTGGTAGAGAAGATTCATTACCAACCATGAAAAATAATTAATTCAAAAATATTATCCTAAAATCCAAATACCTCATCCTGAACGAACAAAATAATGTACTTTTCGACGTAAAATGTAATCAAATTGTTAACGAAGAATTTCTATATGAATTAAATAACTCAGAAAAAACACGAAAGATGCCCCTTGCGAAATTAAAATTATAAAATATTCCAAGCAATTTACTAACTCCAACCCAGTCCCAGTAGTTATTGCATGAACAAGGGTCCTGAAGATAAAATAAAATAAATGGATCATTATGACCCCTTGTCAAAAAAACTTTTGAACGAAAACTGAAACCGACGAAAACAGAAACTGAAAAGTAAAAAATAAGAGAAACATTCTTAAGCCGGCGCCAGGAGTGGCACTCCTCGCGCCAAACTTGCCAGTTCACGCGCCGTCGGATAGGTCAGGCTTGGCGATCTTCGGTCGGCGCGGTGAGTCCCGTCATCTGTCGGTAAATGAACACGGTTCAAAGGAGCTCGGACGATGGCGCTCTACCCTGTATACTGCTCCAACTACGCGGCTAGGTGCGTGGTACTGTCAGTGCCGCCGTCGTAACTTTCACCATGGAGTGGTCGAACAAAGTGGTGTTTCCTCCCTCTATGAAGCCCAGCTGATTATTTGGAACACACGGGATCCAAACCATGAAAACAGGAATTTAATTCATGATGCCTGGAAGCGAATTTAGAGGAAATGAGTAAAAAATATTCAATGGAAGGATTGAAAAATTTTACCGCCAACAATGCCGGCGCATAACAGACTACAACCGCTGCGTGTCCACGTCTGAAACAGTGATCCTACATGCGTCGTGGGAACGGCCCGACACATTTCGTTGCGCCAACCTTGACACTCAACCCTCAATCCAGGATTGCCACTCCACGCGCCGTTGGATCCCGGCTTCAGTCTCAATAACTGAGCTCCTGAACTAATGAATGTAAATGATTTTGAGTCGGCGCCAAACAAACAAGCAAATTGATTAGGTTAAGCGTAAAATGATGGCAGCGGGGTGCGCGGCGCCGGAAATTGTCGAGCGTTCTCGAAGTCAATATCAGCGAGACAGGTACACGAACGGGCACACAAGAGCACACATCGTTGCGAGTGGTCGTGAGTAGGGTGCATTTTTGGAATGTTATTGTTTATCGCTGGAGATTTGACGTTGCATTTTCATATATTTTTTGATCAGTTTTTAAAGGTATTAAGATTTCGTTGATTGTTTGTTTGGCGCCACTCAAAATTAGTTACTAACATTAGTTTGGAGCTCATTATTGAGATACAAGGTTTATTTTTTTTTTTGCTTTTCAGTTTCTTTTTTCGTCGGTTTAATTTTTTGTTAAAATATTTTTTTATTTTCATTTTTTGTGGCTAAAATCTATCAATTGCTACCTACTCAATTTGGTTTACTTTTTGAATACTCACCCACCTTACTTCAACAAGTTACCATTAGACACTATAACTAGCTGGTACCACCGACTTTGTCCGCGTTGAATTATGTATTTTTTGTGACGACTCTTACAAAGTCATTAACCCTTTTTTGGACGGAATATCAAAAATACTGAAACACGTATTCCTTTAGTTGTAACAAGGACCTCAAATACCAATTTTTATGACCCTAACTTGAAAACTAACGGAACCCCCATACAAACTTCCACCCCTTCAGGGGTTGAATTCCTTAAAACACTGAAATATATATTTCTTATATGTGTAACAAAGACTTCAAATACCAATTTTCATGACCCTACTTTGAAAACTACGGAACCATACAAACTTCCCAATAATTTTCATGCCAATTCAAAACAAATTTCACTTTCTAAAGCCCTTTAGGTTGAATTTTCATAAACCTTAAAACATATATATCTTTATTAGTGGGAGAAGAGCTCAAAACCAACTGTACTTTTTCACTTTCACCCACCTTATCACCTATTTAGGGATGGAATAACAAAAGAATATGCTGTCAAAATTTTAAGCTCTTAGGTCCAGCGGTTTGGTCTGGGCGTTGATCGTATATCAGTCAATCAGTGAGACAGGCGGATTGTTTGGCGGACATCAATTGAACATAATCAAGTTCTTCAGAAAAAACATTTACAATCAATTTTCATTGTCAAAGGAAGTTTGCATAGATTTTCAGGTGAATATCATTTAACGTTCTGCGTAGTATTTGACAGGAAATAAGTTGTTTTTTGCTCGTGGTTTACCACTTTTTCCAATTTATATTGAATTTTTTGTGAAGAGACTCCAAAGCCCCTTGTTTTCTGATATTACCCTTCACGTGGCAATCTTGTTTGATATATACGCCTTGTCGGGCATACAGCCACTCCATCTAGTTATTATGTTATTAAGATGGTGAATAATATGGAGTGTTGCTTTCTTTCACTAGGTACCGCCTGTTAAAAGTTACTTTTTCCGGCGTAACTACAGGTTTTTTTTTTTTTATTTGTGTTGGGTCTCGCTTTGGCCAGAGGTCTTCGGATCTCTGACTGGTGACTATTCCGTACTGATGAGGGTCAAAAGGCTGAAACAGGTATGCGGATTGTTATGCGGACCTGGCAGAAATGAAACATAATCAAGTTTATCAGAAAGATACATGGGCCATCAATTTCCATTGTCAATGGAAGTTTGCATAGATTTTCAGGTGAATATCATTTAACGTTCTACGTGGTATTCGTTTCTTTTTCGCTTGTGGTCTACCACTTGTTTCAATTTATATTGATTTTTTTGTGAACAGACTCCAAATTCCCTTGTTTCTAATATTACACTTCAAATGGCTCTCTTGTTCGATATACACGCCTTGTCGGGCATCAGCCACCCCCATCCAGATAGAACCCTTCGAGATAGGTGAATAGTATGGAGTGTTTCTTCCTGTCACTAGGTGCCGCCAGTTGAAAGGAACTTTTCTGTCGTACCTACAGGTGATTTAAGCTTGATGATGTTTTCATTTGTGTTGGGTCTCGCTTCGGCCAGAGGTCTTCGGACAGGGTCATAATCTTGAAACCGTTATGCGGATTGTTAGGCGGTCCTTGTATTAATTAAATATAATCAAGTTAATCGGAAAGAAATATTTGCAATCAATTTTCATTGTCAGTGGAAGTTTGCATAGAGTTTCAGGTGCATATCATTCAAGTTTTGCGTGGTATTTGCCAGGATAGTAATTGTTTTTCGCTTGTGGTCTACCACTTGTTTCAATGTATATTGATTTTTTTGTGAAGAGACTCCAAATTCCCTAACAATATGAACATATTACACCAAACACTAGGTGTCTTCTGTGAACCGTTGAGGCGATACCTCGACTGTCTCTCGTCTATATCAGATAACTCCAGCTCTTATGTTGTAGTGTCATCAAACTATATATGTTGCCAATTTGAACAAATCGGTTACAGGTGTAAAACCAATAAATCATCCCCTATTTGTCTATCTAAGGTGTCCTCCCTCAATTCCAATAGATTCAACTTTGAAGCATGCGCTATACAATAAAAAATACATCCAAATCGATAACACATTACATAGTTATGCGTGGTAGAATCAGTGAAAATTCCGTGGGCGAATCAACAATCATTTTCCATTTTCCTACCCTTAGGAGTGGAATCTTGTTTTATAAATCCAAATGGGACCATGGAAAAAATCAAAATCGGACTAGTGTGTAAAAGGTTATGCGAGGTCATACATAAACAAATATACGCGTCGACTAGATAACCTCCTCCTTTCTTTTGGTCGGTTAAGTAGTCGCAACGCCTTCTTGCAGAAATTCTAAGGACTCAACTAATTTCCAAGGAACTTTTATCTTACAACTTATCTACCAATGCGAAGTGAAATTGATACTACAATTATGCGAAGCCTATAAAATCCAACAATTGAATTTGAATCATTTGGATTTTTATAAAATTTTAATTTGAAACAATTATTCCAATCTAAATTTTCAAATTCGAAACATTAACCAATCAAGCTGGAAGCAGTACATTTTGATGAAACGAAACACATACAAGAGACACTAGAGATCAAGGAAAAGAAATCAAGAGGATCCAAGATGTACCACTCAGTTCAAATAAAATTGACTTTTGGACCATAATACTTCACATTATATTTTTCGCAGCTTAGCGCCTTCATTTAATAAGACGTCTAAAGCCTTGTTTCCTTCACTTCAAATTGTGAATGTATAAATGGAAACAAGTCTGCCAGAAGTTGCGGCACAAGTGCCAGCGACAAAAATGTACCAGGCGACTGTGGGACACAACATGTGCCACAATTTGTGCCACGGACAATGGAAACAGGGTACCACATATCCCTGGGAGACTCACATGTGCAGTAGCTTTCAGTCCATATGATACGGTTAATTTGATTATTTCGGGCATTATTTATAATGCTCTGGCAATTTAATAATTTAAATACTCTTTTATGGACCAAGTGATAAAGGACACTGTACATAATGCCCGGCATTTTGGAAAATGCCCATATGGGAGGGCAATATGATAATACTGTTGGAATAATCAAATTGCCCGGGCTCTATAAATAATGTCTATCACCTATTGGGCAGGATAATAAAAAGACATGGTTTAGCAAATAAATTAACAAATTTTCCGACGATCGCGTAGCAATATTGGTCCAAATCAACTTTATGCTAGGAACTAATTTACAATACGAAAAGAAAAATGTATTTATGCTGAAGAAATTCCACAGTCAGAGATTTCACTAAGAGAATGTGCAAGAATGTCATTCAAGACTGGGGGCCAAGGCTCTAGTCGATGTGGCTGTGAAGGGGGCTGTGAATCTAACAAGTGCAAGTGTCGTAAAGAAAAAAAGCAATGTAACTCGAAATGTCATCAAAGTGAATGCTGCTCTAGTATATAGAAACCCTAAGATTCGACATGAACTGTGTATATGTAGTTGTAAGTACATACCTAATTATTTTGTTTAGTCCGTTTGTTTGTTAGTTATTTAAAAATTGTTTCAAATAATAATCCTTTTATTTTTGTATGAGAGAAATATGAATAAAAATATTCTCAAATTCCCACGAGACTTCCAGCACTATTCTATAAAATTACTCATTTTGTTATATCCCTTTGTGCACTTTTCAAATTGCTCGGGCATTATAAATAATGCCCAATTATTAACATTGCCCGTAACATATACACGCCGTCCAGATCCTTGTTATGGTATTTTCGGATTTAATATAACAAGTGCAATGATTATCACCGATAAATAATCATTGCACGAGTTATATTTGATGAGCATTATCACATGAAATAAACTTCTTAACGTCAAACTGACAATCTACAATTTTAATTAGAACCAGGTGACGGTCAACATGCGGCGATACTCTGTTGTTTTATCATCTCAGCCAATCAGATTAGTCGGAAATGGACCATGTGACACGTGAATTATATTCTCAGTGTTTTGGGTGCTAATGTTTGTTTTGTGATCGAATGGCGAAAGTTATTGAACTTCAAATCCACCATCTCGGTCGTTTTCGCCTTTTTTGTATTTCATAGTATGCCCCAGCCATTAGCAGAAGTAGCTATGTTGTCCATAATCGCTCTTAACCGACAAATCTCTCACGAAATACTGGAAGTCAATCCATCTGATTCACTGTAGGACTACAACTTGCACTCCGACTCTCTTTGTTTCAAAATGTTGCAGATATCGCAAGGAAATTGGAAACAGAGAAGAAAAACGCGCAACTTGTGCCGACACATGTTGCGGGACATGTGCCTGGGACATGTCAGAATGGAAACGTAACTTGAGTTTTCAAGCAGTGCCAGACGACAACACAAAGGAAGAACCCCATATAGTCTTATAGGAACCATATCACCTATACGCACTCTAATTGGCGCCCACCAGATCGGATGCTCACCCAGCAGATATCTGATGAGCCTTCATATCACTTTTATTTTGTGATTCATAGTTTTAACATTAACTTTATTGAGTAAAAGTCACTTCTTTCATTTTCAAAGTTTATTGTGATTTAAAAAAATGTTTTCGTATAGCTACTACGAAAACTAGTGTGAGCCTTGAACAGTATTGTCTAGGAACATTTTCTAATTCATTTTTGGAGTTTGGACACTTTCTCAGCTAATAATTGCTCTGAGGGTTATGAGGACTACTAGTTTCATGTTTAAAGTCCCACTTATCAGACATTCTCTGAAGTATCTACTAGAAAACCGTGGTCCATTATCTGATTCTAATATTTGTGGAATTCAATGGATTGCAAACAAGTCATTCCAAATTTCACTAATTTTCAATTATGAAGTTGTCTTGAAGCATTTGATGACAATGAATCCTGAATCACAATGAATTCGTGTGATCACAATGAATTCGTTACTCATGAACGTGAAGAAAACTTGCAATTTTTTGCTATGGTAACTAGGGAATAGATTTGCAAAGATTTAATTCTTCACAAACAGATATTTGGATGGACTCACATATCCTGCGTTTTCAAATAAAGTTGAATATGTCTCCATACTCTCCTATCCAATAGAGTGACTATTTGGCTCTTCTAAGACAGATTTGAATCCCTAAAAAGTGTGTTTTTAGTTCAAGACTCTGATATTTCAGTTCTAGGAACCATTATTTTTTTTTTAAAATTACCCTCTTCATGAAGTTGAAATAATATTTTATATTTCATAGTTATATCAGTGTGTGAGATAATGTTTTTTAATACACTAATATGAACTATATGTTTATATTTCATTTACTATTGTTACATACTATTCGTTATTAATTTTTTGTATTGACTGAACAAATGTTTATATTAACACACGTTCTTGTTATTCCCCTAAACTACCGCAATTTTCACAAGAAGCTTTTCATACAATGCCGCCAAATTCTATAACCAAGTACCCTGTGAATTCAGATTGTATACTTGAGTATTTCAAAAGTCTGAACGGTTCATAAAGACTCCCATTTTATACAAAGTTGACGACATATCAGGTATGGCATGATAATAATGATGAAAATGTACAAATATATTTTTTATTTCTCTTATATAAAACATCTTTTCTCCTGTGTGTATGTAATTAATAAATATCTCTATATTCTTTTTTTTATGGTCAAGCTGAAAAACAGCTATAGCTGACACTTCGCCTTTTCATCATTTTGTCTTTTCTCTTTCGTATTCATAGTACTCTGTTTTTTTAAAGATATTGAAATGATAAATAAAGCCGCTTTATTATTATTACTCAACTATTTCTTCTACGAAATTAAATGTCAAAATTAATTTCCACTTTTGACACCATTCAATGTGAGTTAAATTACTCAATCAATGTATGAAATATTCTTGTAATATTATAATTATTTATTATCTGAATGACTAACTATGACAAATATAATAACATTCACAACTACTTAAAAATATAGTCAAGGTGTGTTCACATAATACATATATGATACAGAAGGAAAATATATAGTTTCAATTTCTCAAAAAAAAAAGTTTTGCGGAACACCCTATAGTGTCGTAACTCAGTGCCAGTTCCTATTTCCCAACATAACCATCAATCTCGGCCGACACTCAGGCACCTCCGAATATAATCATCAAATGGAAATGAGGAGGCGATTCCAATCACACAGTGTAATTCAATTCGAAGGGAAAATATTACCCGTTTTAAAATATGACAATCCAATTACAGTAAACTGACATTGCTTATTAGCATAGAAAGTTATGACCGCATAAATTATATTTATCTTTATGAATATTCGAAAATATATGGCAACTTCTGTCACAGCATGTTGCGTTTAAATCATACAGAGTTATAAAATGTTTTTATTATTTCATTACTCCGTGAAAATTCGGCATTTTTCTGGGAAATGCGACAAATAGGAATGACTGAAGAGTTCGAGTTGCCATCTTGCATTCAGTATGGTTGATGCATATTCCGGTATTGGTTAAGAGTTTTTTTTTGAAAAAAGTATTCGTGTTTATTTATTTATAAAGCACCTATATCTAATGTGAATATATGTTTCTATAAGTTAGAACAAATTATGTCTCATTTCCCTTAACACTATATATCCTCTTTTTATATATTATAAAATAATCTTTCCTAAAAAGGAAGTTGAAATTTGACGCCATCTACAGTTAAAAATACTTGACCCAACTTATTCTCTATCAATTTCTGTACATAAACTCAGTGTACAAAAAACATTATCCAAATCACACAATAAAACTCTGAACCTTTAAAATAACACTTCATGATAAACAAATATCATTTATAGAATTAATAGGAAAAGAAAAAGATAATTTTTCCTTCTTCAACATCAGTGCTTAATATCTCAGTGACTAATGTAAACGTGCACCCAAATACATTTCAATAGCAAATATGGTTTTTCATGTTGAATGCAATTAACTCACATGGTACGGGTCCGTTCACAAAGTATTGTATGAGATCTGCCTTGGCATCCCAATCCCAATAACCAATATTTGTTGACATGTTTTTTTGGGTAACCTGCCACAGATCATATAAACGGTCAAGAACCGACGATCAAATTCACGTTAGAATCAGAACAAAACAACCAACTCCCCTTTTTAGATGTCATGATCCGAAAATCATCATCCCGAATGGAAACATCTGTACACAGGAAAAAGACACATACCAATCGATATCTACACTGCAACTCAAACCATCATGCCAGTGTGAAAAAAGGCCTCTATTATCGAGCCCAAACAGTTTGCAATTCCAACCAGAATCTACAGAAAGGAATAAACCTCACAAAATCTGTTCTCAAGGAAAATGCATATCCGGATCAGTTTGTGGAAAAAACAATCACTGACTTCGAAAACAAAAATCCACCAAACAACCAACCAACACAACCAACAGGAGTACTGCTGCCACCTACACATTTCACAACCAACATAATACCTTATGTTACCGGATTATCTGAGACGATCCAACGGATTGGACATAGGTATGATGTGAGAACATCATTTAGAACAACAAACACACTGATATCTATACTAACACGAACAAAACAAAAAAACGCCAAAGAAAGCACCAAAAACTGTGTTTACAACATACCTTGTTCGTGTGGTGATAGTTATATAGGTGAAACATCAAGACCATTAGAAGTGCGCCAAAGGGAATATTAAAGTTACATCAGAAAACTACAAATAACCGGCTCAAAAATTGCAGAACACATCCTCACACTCAATGGCGATCAGACGATTGAATGGAATAGGTCGAAAATCTTGATGAAAGAACCACATCAAGAGAGGAGAAAATTGAAGAAACGTCCTGATTCTTATTTCTAATAAAAACTGCTTTTCAACAAATTCTGTTGAAATGGACCATACATGGTAACCTCTACTCAGAGAGGAAGTGAGATATGGTAGAATGCTAATAAACTGATCTGAACAACACCCCATATATCAAATGAGCAATACGTCACTCTCAAATTTTTTGGCAGATCCCAATTGACATCTGGCTCCCATGAGATACTTCATTCTGATAGTCTAACTTGTTTATCTAGCTTTCATTTAAGAAAATTCCAGTGGTCTCAATTATCTTTTGTACAAAAAGTTAACTGGTGATGTTTATTTCTGTGTATTGATTGATCTTTTATCAGGACTGACAATTCACTTGAAATTAAAGATCTGGATTATTGAAAAAGACTAAAAGATCCATCCAACGAATCTGATCAACGATATCTGACCAACGATGTAGCAGAACCCTAGCATCAAATAACGGAAAAATATATTTGTAAAACCTTTCTGATGAACCTACTTTTATATTTAATAATTTTTCTTTCAAAGTTTACCAAAACACAAATTTCTTGAATTCTTTGAGAAATTAGGAAGTTATATTTTCCTCTTTGCAAAGCTGTTCTTCTTTGTATAGGGATGGTATAGTTAATTAGCTATCACCAACCACTTTCAGTGAAGCCAGGAACAAAAACGGATGGATTCCAACTTCCTTCATCCCCAACTAATATCAATACTCACTTTTAAATTTTTTGATGATTTCCTGTTGAAATTTGTGTTTTTCAAAAACCGATCCACATATTTCTTCCTTACCGTAGAACAATACCCCCCCTCTTATTCTTGGAACGATTATACATAAACAAGTGAAATTTGGAAACTGAATATTAAAGGTTGTAAACTTCCCTACTAGTGATGATAGATGACGAAATCGTCAAAGATGATGTCACAAGGCCATTGTGACCAATAATTTCGAATGGAACCCTACGGCAAGCGACAGCTCTTCTAAAAGGTATCGAAAAAACCTATTCAATGATAATAATTTTGTTTGTGTTTATAGCAGTTTTGGCAACTCGCTTTTAGAAAACGCAAAGCTGTGATGAATACAAGCTCCGCCTCTGGATAGTTGTCAAATAAGTTGACGTTTGTTAGTCTCTCTTATTCGACGTTTTTGTAATTGTCCAAGTTTTTGTACATTTAATAATTTGTGTATTGTTGATCGAACGTTTAACTGTCTTAGCAGCTTTTGGTACTTTTAATATTTTTGTAAATTTCAATAATTTGTTAAACTGCTGTGAGCCGAACGTTTAAGTGCTTCAAGCGACATGGTACGTGCTTTAGGTGATAAAGTAGCAGCGATCCTAATTTTGGTGAAACTGGAAAAATATTCATGCAGCAGAACGCATTTTAATGAGAGGTTTCTCGATCGCCCCGTTTCGAGGACTTATTTAAGGGAGCTTCTTCGTTAGTTTGAAACAACGGGTAGTATAAATGATGCGAAACGATCTGGCAGACCACAAATTTCTGATGAGAAAAAAATTGATATACTGGCAGAAGTAATAGTTAATCCTACCTCTTCAACAACTCACGTTGGATCTACCTGTAAAGTCAGTCGAAGTACAGTACACAGGGTGTTGAAAAAAAAAACAAATTTCATCCATACAAATCAAAATTGGTTCATCAACTCTCAGGCGACGACCCAGACCGAAGACTAGAATTTTGTAAAAATATGGAAACTAAAATTAACCAACAGCCAGACTATGTCAAAACAATTTGTTTTAGTGACGAAAGTACTTTCTATCTGAATGGAAATGTAAATACACAGAATGTGAGGTATTGGAGTGACGCAAATCCTCACCTGTTTCGTGAAACACATACCCAATTTCCCCAGAAGGTGAATGTTTGGGCAGGTATCCTGGGAAATCACATCGTTGGGCCTCTTTTTTTGAATACTAATTTAGCTGGTGAGGTTCATCTGGAGCTGTTGCAAAACGCAATAGAACCGTTAATCTTCGGAATACGGAACTGAAAAGTAAAAAATTAAATAAACTTTCTTAGTCTCAATAACCTAAACTAATGTAAGTAACTAATTTTGAGTCGGCGCCAAACAAACAAGCAAATGAATAAGGTAAGGCGTAAAATGATGGCATCGAGTTGCTCGGTGACATTCTGATAATTTTTTTAGAGTAATTCAATGATCTTCGTTGATTCTTCGTTTGGCGCCGACTCAAAAGTACTTACTTACATTGGTTTGGGAGCTTAGTTATTGAGACTAAGATGGTTTATTTTATTTTTTACTTTTCAGTTCCATATTTCGTCGGTTTAATTTTTGTTGAAAATTTGATTTTTCAATTTTTTGTGGCTGAAATCTACTAATTACTACCTACTTGTTTTTTGATTACTTCCAAAATACTTCCCACCTTACTTCAACTATACCAGTTAAATAATATGATTATCTACTTTTACTATTTGTTGTAATACAAATATTTTTGTGGTTCTGGTTAGTTCATTTCATTACTTTGTATATCATCCTATCCTCTCATAGAACATAATGATTGTGACGGATGTAGGAGAACAAAAATAATGACAATAGCGATCTGTCATTGTCAACTACATATGTGTGCCAATGTTCACAAGTGAGTAATCAATTATTGCCTATTTTTCACCCGTAAGGGTAGATAACCACTCGAATCCAAATTGATCAACTATGAGTATACCCTATCTAATAAAAAAAATATCCGAATCGAGAACCCAGTACAAAGTTATGCCTGATAGAATCGGTTAATGGACCAGAATTCAGAGGGTGAGTGATCAATATCCTTCATTTTGCTATCCTTAGGAGTGAATTACATCTTTCAAATTCAAATGGGACCAACTTCGAAGTATACCCTATCCACTGAATTTTCAGAATCGGTCGTCTCAGTGAAAAGTTATGCGTGGACATACAAAAAATAAATACGCGTCGACTAGAGAACCTACTCCTTTTTGGTTTCGTCGGTTGAAAGAGGAACAGCTATGGGAAGTTGACTCCGGAAGAACGGATATTATGTCTTCAGCGATGTTGCACAAACACATGAGAGTATTGTTCTCTTATAGTTTCAAAAAACAACCAGGTCTTCAGGACAATTAGTTACTGCTCATACAGTTTTTACTGCAGATAAGGTTTCTCTCATATATCTCAAATCATTATACCATGTCACCAGTGGCTTAGACTTCACATGATACTTACGTAATGGAAAAATTTTGTTCAGAAGGTTAGTAATTGTATCTATGGATTTGTCGGCCAAAATGCTAACATCACTCAGTACCTTTAAAAAGGACCAATCCGCCATTGCAGGCCATTGTAAAATGACATTTTGTTCTTTTGCCCGATAAATCTTCTGAGGGTAGCTTTAGAAGTGGTATCTTCCATTTTGTTGGAAATAAATACTTGTCCAAGATGGTCTGAGAACAGGTTCATGATCCCTACTATGCATTATTAGTAGGAAGGTTGGTGAAAATATTGTCTATGCAAGATGCTGAAGTTGAGGTGATTCTGGTATTTTGTTTATAGTCACCATGAGACCAAATGATTCTAACACGTACTTCAAGTCGTTTAAACGCTGAGATTTGAAATTGAAATTGATATCAAAGTCGCCTGCTATTACTGTCAAGACGTAAAATTTTTTTCGAAAGTTTACAATACCCTTCGCATTCAAATCAATTGACCAAAACTATTACAGTTTCTAGCCCCAACATTTATTACTCCCTAATGAATTAAAAATGAGCTTCAAAATTCAGATTCAAGAAAGGAATAAAACTCTTTACGAACCAATCTGATCGATACGGACTCGTGCACTAATTGAAAACTAAAAAAAACTGTATTGATTGATTGTTTACCAATATTTTCCATACTATTAAAAACTAACATCGTCAATACAAACTCATATAGCATATTTTTCACCAGTCTAGTAGTTTCAAAATGGCAGCTGTAGAAAAATAAAAATAAATCTCAATATTCCACTTACAGAGCTTTTTTCCGACGATGTACACGCAAATGAAAAATCGCTGTAAATTACCATTCATGAGAATTAATAATATTTTTTTACCCTTTTACTCCTTTCATTTGGGGTTCATTCGTTGGTGTCAATATGAGTTTTGGAACGAAGTTCCTTATCGCGCGTTGCGAAAGGGGGCTAGACAGAATAAATTGAGACCAAAAGTTGTAACGACACTTTCTGCTGTAGTTGTAAGCCGTGCGGCGTGCGCGTGTTTCTCTGTCTATCTCTCTCTCTCTCTCATAGAAAGCAAGCCAGTTATTTTCGTTTCGTCTTTCTATTTCGCATTGAATCAGTGTGGTGTCGCGACGATTCTTTTTGTTGAGTGTATACAGGTTTCTTGTACATAATAAATGATAATAAAAAATAATAACAATAATGAATCCTGACAGTGTTTCTGCACAAGTTCCGGATATTGCTGATGGAGTTAGGTAAGTAGAGATTTTATACAGACAATAATAAATGCTTATGTATTTTTAGCAAGTACGCATTATAACCTCTCTTTAATATTGTGCTAACCAAGTCATACGCGTTATAATCTCTCCATTATTGTGTGTTTAGCAAGTGTACGCGTCATAACTTTAATGAATTTAAAAGCAAATTATATTTTAATATTACAATATCAATGCGTATCTACTAAAATTGAGCCTACTGATTAAGTTTATATTACATTATAATTGTTAATATAAAAAAAAATATATTATAATTAAAAAACAAAAATATTACAATTCCTTCACTAATTAATCGAAAGGAACTTCGTTCCATCCGGGTGTCCCTTGACACCTCTCAACTTTTTTCTTCCACCGACAAACAGAACATCTGATTTTATGAACATCCTGTTTATATTTTCAACAAATCAATCATTGTACCTATTTCAACATTTCTCGAATTCAAAGTTAAACTATATAAATAAATAAATATCAGTTATTATTTTTCTAATTTTTTTAAGATTGGAAGCAGAGTACGTACTGCCTATATCCTAGTGTGATGGTTATACTTCTCTCTTCCGTTTGGAGTCAATTTACATAGAAATATTGGGAAGCATTTAGGGAGATTTGAATCCTGCTTCAACTTTTGATTGAAAAGTTCAAGGCTTATACAAGAATGAAGATTATTTTTGTTTATAATGAAAATATTTTCGACACATGATTCGTTAGCTTTATTGGCAATTTTGGAAACGATAAATGAATTCTAAAATCTACTTTCTCGACTGACCGCGGTATTGGGTTTTCATATTCACCCATAGGTTCTTTTTTTATTTTGTTATGAATATTCCTATAGAACCACAATTATTTGTGGAATTGCTAATACCATGAAACGAGTTATGTGGAGAGAAAAAAAAAGAGGGAGGTAATATCAGCATATGTGGTGTATTTTCCAGTCCGAACGATTCGTAAATACAATTTTTAACATGTTAACGTTATTTCTACGTATAAATTATCAACACTTCTTAATTCAACTATTTTCACTTGAAAACTTGAATTTACTGTACTGAATGTTTAACAGCCGCATACATAATGTATTCGGTGCCAACGGATGTGACGTGATTTTATCAAGATTTTAATTACTAGCTCTATGTAATAAACTGGGGAGTTTCATTACTTCATTATAATATTGATGTTAAATTATAATTTTTTAGTGTTAATGTGTGTATGTAGGAAAAACGCATTGAATCGGTGATATGTGTGTAATGGTTGACTTTTGCGTAAACATCTTCCAGAACAAACAAATATAGGAGCTATGTTGGATGTGTAATACTGTTTGAAGACGTAAGACATTTATTTTCGATATAATCAAAATTATAAATAAAGGACTAGGCACAGATATAAGTGGGTTTTCTAGGCATCGATAGAATTTGCTGAAATTTTTGTATATTACACCTAAGGTATATTAGAATAATTCTACGCGACCACGGTAGCAATTGTAGTAGTTGGTACAGGGTGTAATCGAAACTTTCTATTTCTTGTCATGTGATGAGCAATTTTAATATAATTACTCGTGATGCGATTATCAAGATCATAATGCAAAATTGACATATATAAAGGAATGCCTTCGTGCAACCATATTGAAAAATTCAATCCACCCCCATATAGGGGTAGTTTGTACTTGTGATTTTTCTCATAATGTGCTGACCGGGGATTTCCAGCTAGATATTCATTGAAACGCTGAAATGTAGAGTGCACAAAACATTATTTTTGTATATCATAAAAAATTCAAATCAGTCCCTCAAAAGGATAGTTTATACCTGCAATTTTTCGAAAAACTTTTTGTTCGAGGGGTGAATATATTCCATTGAAACGGTGAAAATGATTGCATTATACATATTATTTGTGCCATCATGAAAAAATAACAATAACCCCCTTATGAGGGTAGTTTATACTTGAGATTTTTGGAAGACTTTGCTGACCGGGCATTCAATGAATATATTTATTGAAACACTGGATTATGATGGCACAAAACATTATTCGTGCCACTATAGGGAAAATTCACATAGCTACCTTGTAAGGGTAGTTCTCAATTTTTTTCAAAAAACTGCTGACAGGAAGCAAATGATAGAAAATGAACATTACAATAAACAATTCACTCTCATGATTAATATACTTGAAGATTCTACGAAAAACATGATTTCTCGTGTAACTTAATTAACAGTTCACTATTATTTCATTTAAACGGTACTTTTTCAATATACTCTATGCACATTATTACTAGCATATACGTGACTAACAATCACAGTTGTCAAATGAAAATAGAATTAAAATATTTTGTTTTATCATGGCAGTCCTCGATGGAATATAAAAGGGTCAAAATCAGCTTCCTCTTATCAACAATAATATGAGGTGATTTTTCGAAAAGCTTTGCTGACCGGGAGTTTTTGGTAAAGCTATTTTATTGAAACGGTAGAGAATGATTGCACATAACATATTTTTTGCTAGATCATAGGAAAAATACAAGTTAGTTCATACTTACGATTTTTTTAAGAAATTTGCTGGCCGGAGGTATCTACTGAAAATATTTCAATAAAACGCTGATTCAGTTTCACGAAACATATTTTTTGCCACCATAGAAAAATTCGCACAAGCCCCCTCATAAATGTGACTCTTGTCGTCGAAATTGACATTGTTTGTTTAAGTTGCATTTCATTCATATATTTTTTGAATATTAATAAGATTGAAATTGTGATAGTCAATTGTAATATATATATATATATATATATATATATATATATATATTTAATTTCCATGCGGAGTCTGCCAAAACTATTTAATTGGGTGTATATATTGGAATTCAATTTTTATTTTATTTTTCATGTATATTAATCATGAGACGAATTTTTATTAGAAGGTTTATTTTTAATATTTGTTTCCTCGGTCAGCAGTTTTTGTAAAAATCTCAAGTTAAACTACCCTTACAAAGTACCTTATGAGAATTTTCACTATAGTGACACGAATTATATTTTTTGTGCCATCATATTCCAGCATTCCAATAGAATATATTAATTGTATACCCCCCCTCGGTCAGCAGTTTTTGTAAAAATCTCAAGTATAAACTACCCTTACAAAGTACCTTATGAGAATTTTTCTATGGTGGCACAAATAATATGTTTCGTGCAATCATTTTCTACCGTTTCCAATGGAATATATTCACCGAAAACCCTCGGTCAACAAAGTTTTTCGAAAAATCCCAGGTATAAACTACCCTTATGAGGGGACTGGTTTGAATTTTTTATGGTGACACATAAAATATGTTTTGTGCAATCTACATTTTAGCGTTTCAATGAAATAAAAAGTTATTAGAAGTTATTAGAGAAATAAAAAATATACCCCTTAATGGGGGTGGATTGAATTTTTTATATGGTGGCACGAAGGCATGTTTCCATTGATATGAATTTTGCGTTATGATCTTGATAATTGCATTACAAGTTATTATATTAAAATCGCTTTTAAATGAAAAGAAGTAGAAAGTTTCGATTACACCTTGTATCAACTGATGCAATCGCTATCGTGGTCACGTGGAATTATTATAAGGTACGACATACTTAAATTTCAGTAAATTCTATCGATGCTTAGAAACCTCCTTATATCTGTGCCTAATCCTTTCACTGGAATAATATTTGTAATAAATTGCTTTTGCTCTTAGCCTAAGCAAGAAAAGTGAGTAGGTCTAATTACAAAAAAATCACCAATAATATAAAGAAAATATTTATACAAAACTAATCTGTTAATTTTAAATAATTCGGTTTATTACTAAATCTTAATTTACGGTGAAAAATGCATATATATCCGATGAAGTTGGTATTTTGTTTTGGTTTTTGTAAATTAGTCGATACATTTTGGAAACGTATGTTTTTCTGTTAGTTTCTAGGGTTGGTGGGTCCATTGAAAAATTATTGAGATTAAAACATTCAATAGACTTTTGAAAATGCGCGGCCCATACTTGATTAAAATCCATATTGAAGCAAACAAAAACACTCACTTCACTAAATGAGTTTCAATAAACTGGATTTACAAAACCAGGACACATGTTTCGCTATACAATAGCTTCTTCAGGTGGAGATGATACAGTATCAGAGTAGATAGAGTCTTAACAAACCATTATCATTGAAAATCATTCGTAAGGCATTGTAACACATACAGTTTTTTTAAATCGCACGAGAAGTAAACGAGATCTTCCGACACAGGCAATTTGACAGTTGACGGCCAAGGGCCAAGCTAAGCAGCGTTGCCAAGAAGAAATGATATTAGTCCAAGAAACTGGGTCCGAATAAATTAACTTTTCATGATTCTGTCTCAGATTCGTCAACTGTTTCCTGATTGGCCCGTGAATGGGAGATTTTGAACATTCTTGTCCCTGATTACTCTGGTAGGAAAAAAAAAAGTTGGACATTTGATTGATTTTTTTTGACAGTTGTAAGATTTTGGAAAATACAAATTTCTGATTTTTAATCGAATAGTCAATTCATTCAGTTTTCTGTTTCTAATCAGTTTATTCATTGTTATAATTCCTAAACTTCATTAAGGGTTTATATATAGTTTCACCAGGTAGGTGGTCTTATATGTAGAAGTTCCTAAATTTTTTGGCGACGTGACAGGAATTTGAGAAAGCGTGATCTGCGCAGAGAACTACCTTCACGAAGATTTATAATGCCACGATGGATATGCTTGCAGGAGATACTCCAGACTCGGTTGAGTTAGATGGAAATCTCAGAATGTTGGATCAGAAAAAATGAGGTCTAAAGGAATTGATAAAAGAACTTTTGAAAGCTGATTGTACTCCAGAAGATTTGGATTTAGAAATTGCCGGAGTTGATTAGTACTCTCACAAATATAATAAACTGAGAAGAGTGGGCAGGCTACTCAGAAAAGAAGCAGCAGATAGTGTTTCTGAGACTGATAATTATAATATTCTCCGAAGAAAATTGAAACTTCCTAAGATATAAATTTGTAAGTTTGGTTTGTGACATATAAGGTTGGTTAATTTTCGAACCAATTTCAAAGGATATACGGGATGCAGCCATACAAAATGACGATAAGTTTCAATATCTCATTCAGGTAACAATACCCAATTCCAGAGCAAGACAGTTAGTAAACAGTTTTGCTCCTACTGGAGAAAACTATCCGAAAGTTATTGAGAGCTTGAAATCATGATTAGGAAGGAATGATCTTCTAGTAGAGGTATATGTGAGAGAGCTCTTGTCACTAGTTTTGAACAACATGCACAAGAAGATAAAATTGTCCGATCTATGTGATAGCATTGCATCACAACTGAAAGCTCTTGAAACGCTGGATGTGTGGGTATACTATACCCTATGATTGAGTCATGTTTACCTGGAGAACAACTGAGAGCCTGGCAACCTAGTGAATGTTGTTCCAGTAAGTCTACGTTGAAAGTTCGTCTCAAGAAACTAATATACTTTCTGAAAGAGGAAGTAGATAATGAAAAAAGGATATCCTTAGCAGTTGCTGGATTCGATATCAAGAAGAGTCCTGAAAGAATTACCGAGAATAAGGCTGTTGTGAAACATACCGAAGTAGTTACTTCTGCGGCAGGTTTATTGAATCGGAAAACTCCTATGAAATGTGGAAACCATTCATCGGCTGATCGTGATGGTGATAAACTCACTCACGAAGACAAATCACACATTTTGAAAGAGAAAGACTGTTTCATATTTTTCAAATTCGGGCATATGGCAAGAAGATGCTGTGTGAAAGTGAAATGCCCCACATGGAAATAATACAGCTGTCATGTGTGATCATGAAAAACCACAATCGAAAGATATTTCTGCTCGGAGCGAATCTCTTTCCAATTATTCGTACAGATGAGTTTTTCTATAGACTCTTTCAGTGAAAGTTGTCAGTGAATGAAAAACTCATTTTGCTCTTGCCGTGATAGATATTGGTTTCCAACGAACTTATATTTCGAAAACTTAGTCCGTGAAATGAACTATGAACCTGTCAGACGAGAAAGTATACCTTATGTGGTGGTGTAGTCAGACTGCATTGAGCATACTTGGTACCGTGTCAAACTGAGCCATTTGAATGACAAATTTGTTTGTGACTTTGGAGTTCTGGCCAGAATGTCAATTGAAATGATTTGAAGTGTATTATACAGATTCCTTGGATGCACGAACTGAACTGTTGAATATTGTGATCAGTGATAAAAACCTGGGCTCATTGAAATTTCAATCGGAGTGATGAAATTATCGACTGGAGAAAAATATTTTTTGAATTTTGGGTTGGTTTTAGTTGAGACCCCCTTATGATGGAAAAATTCCACACGTAAATATTCCAAACTATTCATCAATGTTAGTTACATCTCTTTTTCCTGCCAATTTCTGAATTATGGGAATTGGATATACTTGGAATTACTGATTCCAAAGAACGAATAAAATAAGAAAAAAAATTATTTTATTTAAAAAAAAGCGTGGGGTGCATGGTATCGCCTCGGCCAACAATTACCTGTGATCTGAGACATTTCTTACTTTACTGCCCTAGGTGTGTAATGTACTATATAATCATTGATACCATGCACCCCACGCTTTTTTTAAATAAAATAATTTTTTTCTTATTTTCATTTTTTTAGTCTGGTTTTCTATAAAAGCGTGTTTTTTAGTTTTTTAAACTATTATTTATTTCCTACTTTTTAGTGTGGTTTATTTATAAAAGCGTGTTTTTTTAGTTTTTTTTAAAGTATTATTTTTATAATTTTTTTGCAAATTAAAAAATTGAATAATCTTATGGAATAAGGTAATCAAAAACCCCCACATACCAATTTTGAATAGAATCAGACCATAATCACAAAACTCGCCGCCATTTCAAAGCCACCCTCTTGAATTTTCCAATTTTTACAAAAAAATCATAATATTCTACCCCATAAACCCCCACATACCAATTTTGAATAGAATCAGACCATAATCACAAAACTCGTCCACCATTTCGGAGCCGCCATTTCGAATTTTTCAATTTTGACAGCAGAATCATCATCTCCGACCACGCAAACCCTCAGATACGAATTTTGAAGCGAATCGGACCATAATCACAAAACTCGTACGTCATATTGGAGCCGCCATTTTGTTTTTTCTCTACACAAAAATTTATCAATGCATTATCACCAGAATTATGTACACCTGCCAAAATTTCAAATCATTCCGACGTCTGGAAATGGGTCAAAATCGCGCCCAAAGGAGTCGGTTACAAACAAACATACAAGTGAAGCTAATATAAAGCGTGTAAAAAAGTGGAAGAACAAACAATAATGACTCAATTTCTTGAAATGGTTATATTTCTACGATGGAGGGAGGTATGAAGTCAAGATGCCTTGGATTGAAGGACATCCTCCATTACCGAGTTATTTAATATGGTAAAAAAGCGACTCGTGAATTCAGCTACCAAACTTAAATATGAAGGGTTTTATGGTACATATGAGAGTTTCAATGAATGGATGCTGGAGGGTATCATAGAAGAAGTACCTGAAGAAGAAAATTCAGATAAAGGTCTATATCTTACTCATAGACATGTCCTGAACTAAAATTCGCCCAGTATTCGAGGCGCTGGCAAATGTCAGAAATAATTCCTCCTTTTTCTCCTCAGTAGTGTCATCAATTTTCATCCCCAACAAGCTTCCGAGAACATCAAAATAACCATCCATTATATTCTTCTTGGGTTATTTCGAAGCTGAAGAGAAGTTTTTGCATCGACAATTGCGTTACTAGTGTCGACCATTCTGATGATCTCAATATTTTTATCGAAGAAGCAAGTAGTTTCATGTTAGATGGCAGATTCGATCAACGTGGATGGGAGCATACTATTTTGAACCCTCCAGAAGATGTGAACAACAATGGCCAGTTCAAACCAGTACTATTTCTGAATTGGGATGAAAATCGAGATGTGTTTCTTGGTTGTGAATGTTTCTGAGGAAGTATTCTAGAAGTTGTCACTAAAATCATAATCATATCATTTTCTCACCGTCTGTTTGATCCCATCGGATTCAGCAGCCCTCTTTCTGTTTTCCCTAAAATGTTGCTCCGAAGAATTTGGAAGATGACAATTGGTTGGGATACTGAAATTGAGGGTAATATCAAAATCCAATTTCTCCGTTGGTTCGAAGAATTGAATATTCTGAAAAATTTAATATACCCGATTTCAGAGCTGAACATTTACAACAAAGATTTTGAAGGGAGTATCTAGGCGAGCACATTCTCCATTCGAAAAAAAAAACGTGGCTAAAAATTCTATCAGTGTTGGAAGTATTGTGTTGATTGGGAATGCCAATACCAAACGACTTGATTGACCACTTGCTATTGTGGAAGAACTTCTACCAGGTAGGGATGGAAAGTACAACTGCTTCGTTAGAAAACGAAGACAGATTTTCATTGATGCTCATTTAGCGTTTTTCCCATTGGAAGTTGAAGAAGAGGATGTTCAAACATTGTAAAAATCAGAACAATTGGAAAACTAATTGTTCCTACCCCTATGGAATCGAAAGAATTTGATAAATAAAAGGAGTTTGAGTCCCATTCAACTGCTACTCGATATGGGAGAAAAATTATTAAACCAAAAAGATTCCGATATTGAGTAACTTCTTAGATAGTCCACGTGACTCAAGGTGGGAGAATGTAGGAAATTACCCTTTCTGAGAGACATTTTTGGATCCTTTGTTAATTTTTAAAGAATTTGAATATTTTGATTTCACTGATTCTCTTCGACAGTTGTAATATTTTGGAGAATATAAAATTTTGATTTCGATTCGAATAGTCAATTCATTTGGTTTTATGTTTCTAATTAGTTTATCCATTGTTATAATTCCAAACTTCTTCGAAAGTTGATATATAGTTTCACCGGGTAGGTGATCTTATATGAAGGAGTTCCTACAACTCCCGTTTCGGACTTCCATCATCTTAATGGTTTGAAAGTTATTCATGACGTTCGATAATTTTGGGAATAACTCGCCTCTGAAATTATGTAGTTAAATCACTCAAACATGTTTTCAACAATTTTGGTTACTTGCAACCAATACTTGCGTAATGAATTACTACGTTTGATGCAGTGCTGACGACAAATAAATCTTTATTGGATGTTTCATTAATTTCTGTAATAATGGCGACCCAGCATATTTCTGTAAAGATGGCGGCTTTTGGAGAATATAACTTTGGAGTATCAGAAACTGAATGTATACCACTTGAATGCTCCTCTCATCTAAATTATTCCACCTATAGAATGTGGCACCCACGTCACAGGCCCATAACTCACCACTTCGAAGTTATAACCTAAAACTTAAAATAAAAAACGGGCGAATACGTCGCGGCTATTATAACCTGCCACTTCAAAGTTATAACCTAGAAATTGCGGGTACATATCCATTAATTGGTAAAAAGGACATTAGCAAGTATAGTGGATTTATGCAGTTATCAAGTATCAAGTAAAATCATCAATTAACAAGTAATTTATGCAACTGAATCAACAGGTAGAATATCAAGCAGGCGCCCAACTCAGAGATCCGATATATTTAAATTAACCTTTTTATACAAAATCAAGAAAAATAGTCTATTTAAAACAGATAATCCATTTTATTTTCTACAAATATCATTCACGTTTCATATGACAGTGAAACCAAATTTTTTGTAACCCACAATAAAATAATTTGTGAAAAGTCAGGTTAGCTTTCGTCATCGCGCGGACCAATCCACGGTCACTTGATGGTAAATTTTCAAGGTAATTGTAATTTGTAGTGACTTTTTAGAAAGCAGTCATGATATTCTACTGATAACATTCCAGCTAATAACAATCATTATATTTCCACAATAAATATAAATTTTCCTGCTATAACTTGTTTTTTACAAACAAAGTTTACCCCGGCAGTGTTTTCTGTGCACCCTTCAACCACACACCATGTTGAAGCCCATTCGTGAAATGTTAAAAGCACAACAATATTAAACATGAATTACGAGTTCAGTAGTAGTCATAAAGTGAACGAAATGTCATATCGTGAGACGCCTTATCGTTATCGCTGCTTTTACGTCCGCAAAGCAGCATGTGGTATTAGAGCTGTTGTGTATGGTGACGCCTAGCGTCGTAATCTGCGAAACTCTATAGCGTTTATTCGTGAATATATCACCATCATGTGGACAGGAAAACTACCAGGAAGACTATAACACTGGAAATTTATGGTATAGTTGCTTTTTCATGTATTAACTGAATGTATTGGCTGGAGAATGGACTATTTGATGCTAGTGAAGAACAAAGTTGTTGATTTATGGCATCCGCTTGACAACTTGAAAGCAAATGTTTCGAGTGAGTGCGCATGGAAAGTGTTCATGTTATATAGTACTGGTACTCATTCTCTAAATAAATATTATGACAATGGCATTTTTTTGTTGTTGTTTAAATCTGTATTGCCAAATTTTTTATTGTTTTAATATACGTATTATGTAATTCTAATATTATTATATTATCAGTCATCAGTCGCTCACAGAAATGAGTAATGAAATGAGAAAGACATTGTACTTAAACATCATGAATTTTGCAAGTAATGGAATGAAATCCCATGATCTGAGGAACGTACAACCCATTGCAAATTTATATCTTATATTTAATCAAAGTCCTTCATGTCAAGCAGAGCAAACCAAAATGAACTGAAATAATGAAATAAAAATGAAAAAATATATATAC
Organism: Gonioctena quinquepunctata; assembly: GCA_018342105.1. Classification (NCBI taxonomy): domain Eukaryota; kingdom Metazoa; phylum Arthropoda; class Insecta; order Coleoptera; family Chrysomelidae; genus Gonioctena; species Gonioctena quinquepunctata. The sequence goes on along the minus strand of JAFIRS010000023.1, from coordinate 671,971 downwards.
CACGTTATTGAAACGTACCAACGAATATGAAATAATTTCCCCCAGCCCCATACATATTTAAAACCACATACAGATTGTCATGAAAATTTTGTGATTGTGAATTATTAATAGCTATTAAAATACTTTTGAGAAAAAAAAATAAAAAACGTGAGGCCCATGCAATAGATGCTTGATTCATGAATAGTACACCGAAGGCAATAACAATTTTATTGCACGGCAAATGATATGAACTGTTGTATGACTTTTCAGAACGGAAGCTACTCCCTACACTTCTTACTATTATTTATTGCATGCGCCCCACGTTTTTTATCTTTTATCTTACAAGTATGTTCATGACTATTACAAAATTACTAAATTCACAATAACAAATTTCCAAGGAAAATATATATATATGGCGTTAAGAATATGTGTTATTAATCTGTATGGGGCTTAAGAGAAATTATTTTATGCTCCTTTCAAAGACTTGGTATATTAACCTTGCCTCACCCACCTGAAAAATTTGTAACCAAACACATTCCACATTTTTTTCATTGGTTCCATTTTAGTGCTTTTTGCTCCCATTTTTTATTTTTAATGGCTTTATAAACGGACAATTTTACTCGAACAGTTTTTGTTAATATTAAATAACAACAGAAATCAAAATTATTGTATTTTACAAAACAAAAAAACATAAATTACTAAAACAGCTGATAAAAAAAGTAAGGAACATAATTCTCAGTTTTATCAACAAACATATACTAAAACTACGTGGTACCATGGAAATAACAAATAACTACTAAACTTTAGGCCCAAAAAAAAATTATTCATCGATAAACATGGTACAGTTTTGGCAATATAATTTGGCATGCGTTAGACATATCGCAGTATTGCAATCAGCACAGCGGTGCTTAGTTTTTCTGTCCTGTGTTGGAGGACATATTTTGCAACGTACATATCCTACGACTACTGAAGCCGTTGGAGCTTCCCTTGCCTCACCCAAAATTTCGGCAATTTTCATTCAAAGATTACGTGGAATCCGAAGATAATTTTTTCTTGCCTGTTGAGCAGGTTTTGTCGAAGCTTAGCCCAACTCTTCTAAAAAATACGACGTTTCTTTCTAAAATCTTGGTTATTTGCCTTATAAATTTGTTTGCTATTAATACCAGCAGTATCCATCATCGAGAAAAAACTCTCAGTGTCCACCTTCTGCAATTTCGAGCTACACTATGATTTCCTGACATCTCGTCTACTGTATCCTTTTGATGAGTTATAAAATGTAATAATTCCTGGTAGCAGTTTTTCTTCACTTTTAGGATCTATTGTGTCATCATGATGTAGTGATGATGAGAGGACAACATTTTTATTCCTTTTTGGAATATAGAAAACTAATGTATAGTCGTTCTGGAAGCAAACATTGAAGACCGGAGTGGCCGTGTTTTATCTTCATTCAAGAAAAGTGAAGGAATTTCTACTTTGTTCTTCCTAAGGGTTCCTACTGATGTCAACTCATGCTTTTCTCGTAACATTTCAACAGCAGAGTAACTAGTATACCAATTGTCAAATGTTATATTTCGATTGCTTCCAGAAAGGGGGGCTACCAATCGATTAGAGAGGTATTTGTGATATTATACACACCATCTGGTTGGAGACCTGCATGAATTTCCATATTTAAAACAAAAACTGTGCGAGTGGCTACAAGAGCATGCATTTTTATTCCATACTTCGCAGGTTTTTTTTGGAATATATTGCTGAAACGGACAGCCTCCACGAAATCACTCGAGTTTTTCATTTATAGCAAGTTATTGTCCTGATAGGTATGCTTGTTGACAATAAGTAACAAATTTCTCTAACACTGCTCTTATAGCAATTAACTTGTCAATTTGGTATATCATCCACATTGACAAAACGTGAACAAAGTTATAGAAATGAAAATCGATTGAAAGACATAACAGCTCGGGATATTTATATTCCTCCTCCATCGGTTCTCTATAAATCTTTTAGATGACGATGACTACTTCTATATACGACTGCCAAGTACAGAATGCACAATGAAACTTTCATTTCTGTACTGTTCGTTTCGCCCCAGCTTCTCTGATTTTTGTAATTGGTCGATTTTTCACCAAAATACAAGTACAAGTTGTTTAACTTTCTAAAATTGTTTCATCGATCAATAAAGACCAACATTGTAATGGGGTTTTCACGTGGAATTCTCACTCTTGTTGTAGCATTATGTTTGAACCATTCAGTAATATTGTCTTTACCCATGAAAACTGTTATTCGCATCTTGCATATTAATTTTATACGTAACTTGCTCATTTTCAACAAAATTATCACTGTCTTAAAGGAAGCACAATCACTTCCGTTAGCTACAAAATCGTCTTCAGAATCCTTTCAAACTATCCATAGTTTTGTAGATAATTCTGCTCTTTTTCGTAGCATCCTTCGACTAACAATTATTATAATTATTATATATTGAACTAAAATGAAATCGAATGAACTTGCCATTTTCGTGTCAAAAGTAGTATCGAGAACCTACGTGGGGTGTGGTTAATATGTCTAAAAACCATGGTGTATTCGATTATACCTGTAAAATATTGGGACAAACTGGGAGACACCAGCTCACTTGATAAAGGGAGTCATCTAGAGTTTCAGATGGCGCCGACGTCGTTTCTTGTCATAATTCAGTAAACTGCTATTTCAGACCACACAGGGTGTTTTTGTGATTTGCGTCTCGGATCCGTTCTGTGTAAGTTCTGTGATTGTGCTTTTGTCGCCTTTAAGGTTATGTCAATTTGTGTTGAATATTTTGAGGTTGATCGATCGATGTAACATGTTCTAGAACAAACTATTCCATGTACTCATGTCAGTGTTATATAGAATTTTCGAGAAGTGTTCCGAAATAACACTAATTATGAACAATTGTAGTGCGTACCAATTTTGTATGGTTAATTTTCTATTGATACGGCTCCACCGAGTTGGTATTTCTGTCCCATGAACACAAATTCAAAGTCGTTGCTTGTTCAAAAATGTATGTGGATAGTGGAAGTGGCCTAACAAAATTCATAAATTAAAATGTGTCTTGAACGTTTCTATTTGCTTAAAAAGGTGGAGAAGGGGCTTTCTTGATCTTTGAACCTCGGAAACTATTTGAGAACGACGCGTTTTGACTTCGAATTCATTTTCATAGGGCAAAATACGTAGGTAACACCATGCGGCAAAACTCAACTCGACGGAGGCGTATCAACAATCAATTTGGACAATCCCGCCTTGCTTAAGAAATTGAATTTTATATTGTTTTCCCTGTTCAAAATATTCAGACGTGTCTCAGGAAAAAACTAACATGTTTTGTATAATTTTCAGCAAATGACATGAATGAATGCATGAATTTCTACTCCACAAAAACTTTTCCAAATACTTCTTTTCCAAAATAAATTTGGACAGATTGATGAAGAAAAGCAATACAAATTTTCCGTAAGATTATGTGAAGTGTTGGATAATCTCCTCTGTTCAATTTACAGTATTATCAGGTAAAAAAAACATTTTTTGTGTCTTGTGGCACTTGTTATTCTATTTTGAGGTTAGCCAATTCTTTCTCCTTTATTCTGGAAACAGCAAATGATCAGCAAATCTTGATTTAAATTTTTGAAATAGAATTCATCATTGAGTAACAAATCCAATCTCATGGATTTTTATGCTCTTCTCAATGAATTAAAATAGAATGTAGAATGGGGAAAAGCCGAGTATTTTCGTATCTCATAATAAAATAATTATGTTTTTGCGTAGAATTAAATATATTATGAGACTATGATCAGCAAAAAATGTATTCCGAGATTCCTTTGATTGAAATATTCACATGTTATATATATTTTTATGGTGATAACTGCATTCGATGTGTTATCTCATTGACAATCAGTATGTGTATTCCATTGTTCATCATCATTGTCCATTTTGGAATATGAGTTGATTGTTAATTATGAATATACAATACACGGGAGAATCATTTCAATCAGTGATGAAATCGGAATAGATAAATTTGTATGTGCTAGTAATCTCAACAAGGAAAATATTTTGAGAAATTCGAATAGATGATGGATCCACAATTACAAAAAACGTTTGCTCATTATAAAAATCTTATGATGGAGCGGATAATGTTTTTATGAAGTGCTACAAATCACATACAATTACCTAATTTAGCATCCAAACCAATGAAAGTACGGCAGATGCAATCTTCCGCTTTCTGAAGAACATATATTCTAGTCTGAAGAGAGTGAGCGATGCAGTGTTTTGCGATATATCTAAAGCTTTTGACTGTTACGTAAGCTTCATCTCTACAGCTTCAGAGGACGAAGCTTCAATTGGTTGAGTCCAATCTGAGTGAAAGAACCTCTGAGCTTATGGAAATATTAAGAGCTGTTCACTATTTGGGCAGACAACACAAATATCTTATCGCAAGAACTCAAATTACTTTCATAGTAAAATGGCTCGTATATGTATAAATTAATTTGTATCTTCTCTGAACTACCTTTGCCGATTGTAATAATTTTTTTCATCTTGTGATTGTAATGTATTAGTAACTAGCAAGTCAAAAAAATTTATTATTACTTTTATATTTATTTTTCATATATATATATATATATATATATATATTTACAAATTTTTTTCCATGAGATGACAATCTTCTGATAAAAGTGTTGGAAAATTCTAAATATAGTGGATAATTCTTCCAAAGAGCCATGGGACCTCTGTGTTGGTTCGGAATCCATTAACTCAAATCAAGATATATTCATAGAATGAAAAGTCCACGCTTACTTGTGAAATTCATGTGTTCATTAAAAAGTGATAATCATCCTTATAATAGTCATTAGCCTTATAGGTCTTGGAGGGCCTTGTTCTTCCGAACAACTGCTGGGTTTAGATAGCCCTCCTTCTCCGATTATCTCATGCGGGGTGTTACTTACTAAAAAATAAAAGAGAAGCTGATTTTGATTATTGTTTTTTCTCCTCACTTTTGTTAGTAGGGCTCACATTTTCTGGAGAAGTCATTCTAAGATAGCTGAAAGCAGCCTAGTCTGTCGCTGACCAGGATTAATCGATTTCTCAACTTCATCATCAGATTTTATGATATCTATATTGAACTCTCTGATTTTGTTCAGGCCAGAAGGTTGTAAGAGAGGTAATAGTCCGACAGAGATGGGCAGTGAATGGCTTGGTAATAGTTTGCATCGGAAAGTTTTCTGGAACAATGTCATCGGGGACATTTTCCAATCCTCTCAATTTTCAAGTGAATTCATCGTCTAGAGAGATCATTCTACTCTCCTATCTTTTCTCCTTCCTTCGTGGAAGTTTCCATAACCCCAAAATGACAATTTGAGAGAAAATCTTTCCTGAAAAATCGCCAGGTAGACTTCAAGAAAAATCCGATTTTTGACAGACAGATGTAAACATTGTAGTAAATTTCAAGGATTTCATCTCATTTTCGCGCCAACTGTTCCGAGTGGGATCTTGTTCGTAGAATTATAATCTTTGTAAACGATCAGTTCTCTTTTTTTGCATAAAAATAAGCAATAATGTTGACAGAAAAAGAAAATTTCATAGGTTTGAAGTTTGAGATTAAGCGTGACACAAACATTCCTTAACCTCACCATCTGCTAATGAAGTTCTAAGCAGAATTTAACGACATTCAATTGTTGCCCCCAAAAATTCTAAACAAAATCAAATCAGTGAATACACCAGCATTTTTAGGCATCTTAGGTGTGGTATACCCCAGAGCACTTCTGACAGGTTTAACTCACAGCACAGTTGATTTAAAACTGAACAGTACTAAGCATTTCAAAGATCAATGTGTTTTAGGAAGCTATAGGCAACCAGCAATTGGTGGACTAAAAAATTAGAGAAATAGTGGCATTTAGAAACATCTGGGGTATGTCATGCCCCACGTAGGTGACGCAGGGTTAAAAAAGCATTCGATTTCAAACATATTGATGAGATTATGACAGACATGTGGCAAATTTCAGGTTCATTTCAGTGTCCCTTCACCTGATCATATATGTCTGTGTTTTTGTTGGTCATCGGGAAGTATGTTCAAAATCGATTGCTTCCTACTATTACTATCATCATTACAGACAAACAAACACACGGACAGACAAGAAAGTGAGTTAATATTGCATTATCATCCAGTTCTGAGCAATGCCTGAAGTTACAAGTCTCTAACTCATCAAGAAGTAGTTTGTAATCTATTGCGAAATTTGTACCGAACAGAAGACAAGAAAAGCGAGTTAATAAAAACTGCTAAAATACAAATTTTGCAGACTTTACGAACAGAATATTAAATAAGTTCATAAGAAATAATTGCAAAAATAATTGATTGTAATAATGATAATTATCGCATGAAATCTGAGAGATTGTGTGTCCTTCCTCCGTGATCACGACTCCCTCAGATCCTTTCTTCGGGAGTTCAAAGGAATGGCAGAAATACCATGTAATAATAGTTTATTGGTTCTTCAGATCATGTCTAGCGTAATATAGAACAAGTCAGTTTAGTAGAGTGTCAGTTATAACATTTTACATTTTACATTACATTTTTCACAAATTGTGATCAATATAATTAATATACTCAATGATTCAACTAAGTGCATGAAAGCATGCAAAAAAGGACTTAATATAATAATAATGATGATTAATTTTTAATTTTTGGACTTTTACTTGCATAATATAGAACAAGTCAGGTGTCAGAAACAGTTTTTCCAAGCGAATTTTCGACAATACAAATAAGAGACTTATATTACAAACAGATTACAGATTACAAATTATACATGAGAATATCTAAAAGCAAAAAAATCAAGTAGTTTGATGAAAGATAAAATATGAGAATGTACGTACATACATAAATATACAATCAGTTGAAATCTGTATCTCCCAAATACTCACTTATTGGGTAGTACGCTTTTTTTAGTAAGATATTTTTGACTACTATTCAGAATTTATTCAAAATAAGATCTTTGTAGCAGTTTGGTAGATGATTGAACAGGGTTATTGCCATGTATTTTGGACAACGTTCTATTTTTTTGGAGACGGTTACTCGGAACTTCCAGTATTGCAGAATTTCTTGTGTGATATCTACTGGTTCCCAGCGCTCTGAATGAGGCCAGCTCTGTTTTGGCATATATCAGGATATGCATGACATACAATGAATGAAAAGTCAGGATTTTCAGCTGTATGAATATATTCTTACAACTTACTCTCGGGACTGACAGAATACTTTGAGTATCTAGTCGTGTTTCAGTATATGGCAGTGCAGCAAATTGATGCAAAGCTGCGACTTCCATTACTACTGAATCAACCATAATACACAGCACACCTTGATAGAATACGGATGCTATTTGTTGTATGAAAGTTACTAGTGCGAGCGATAGGTTGTTGAGAACCCGATGACCGTTGATCGGGTAGAACCTTCTGGAACGATATGTATGAGCATCTGCATTCACTCCAGCACAAGCGAAAGGACACTGCACTTCTTTCATGTAAAGTGGCGACCGGTCAAATTTTCTGAAAGTTTGGTATGTTCTTGTACTCGTCCTAGTAACCAAAAGTGTCAATAGGACCAACCCAATCATATGACTAGTTTTCTAGATACGGGCTGTTGAAATTGAAAATTGACAAATTTTTCGGATTTTTTTTTTTAAATTACAAGATAGATTCAATTTCTGTTACGTACACACGATTACTTCATGTTTTGGTAATACATTAGTAGGTAAAAACGAAAAATAAAAAATTATTATATTTACGGGGGGATTTACAAAAGTATGACGGTAGTTGTTCTACTGTGACGTCAGGGAAACATATTTCCCAAAAGTACTCCTCAATAGAGTATTTTGACAAGAATATATCGCACAGTACCCATTTCTTATACATGGTGTTTCATAGATTAATTCAAAATCCTGGACTCACGGATTTATTTTTTTAAAAGTAATACCACTAGCATATGGATGTCTCTAAGCTTCAAAATATACAACGTGGTGAACATATTTTTCATGATATGATGATTTTAATAACGTTTCGAGTGGCATGAATTTTCCAATCGGTCCTATTATGAGATACAGGGCATTAAATTAGAAAATTGCTGATTTGATCAGTTTTTTTTAATCCAAATTTCAAAGCTGGATGACTTCATGTTGCGTATATAAGTTCAATATAAGTTTTGGTTAGATGTATATGAAAAGGGACAGCTAAAAATATTTACTGTTGTAACAGTAGGGTGATTCACGAATAAATTACCCTGTAGGGTGATTCACGAATAAATCACAATAGGTTTTTGAAAACAATCATTAATTCTACAGTTGCGCCACAGCTAAATTATTTTATAAAATCAATACCTACCCGTTCACAATTTTGAGGCTAAAACATTTCGCTATGATTAATTTTCATACAGCCAGCCAACCACCAAAAATAATTATGCTTTGAAATTATTGAAACGATAACTTGCATTTCTTTAGTGACTTGAGTAACTGAACAATATTATATTAGGTATGCATAACTGTAGATAAAATATACAGGGTGACTTTGAGTTTATAATTACTAACAAAATATATCGGTATAGACATCTTTGTCCAATATAATTGATAAGTTTTTATACACGGGGCAATAAAGATGATAATCCATTTTCTATGAGGTATAATTCAAATACTGGGTATCTTTTTCGTACAGGTGGGTACCTCACAATATACGAGCGAGTTATGTAGTATATTAAAATTATAATACTTATAACCTTGCTTATTACTAATGATGTACATTTTTACAGAAAAAGATATAATTTTTAGATGATTCATACAGATAAGAATTAAACCATAGGTACGAACGTATATTGCCGCAACTATCAGAAACATCAACCTTAAACCTTTAAACTCATTTCCACACCACCACACAGGTAGAGATTTCGGTGAGTTTTTTTAAAGCCTTTTTCCAAGTTATTGTTGTTGTGTACATCCCCCAACGTTTGTTTGACAGCATACAAACCTAGGGTAAATTCTGAATTTCAACCAATTACTTTTCTATTTACATGATATGGCGCTCATTCTGTAATGTTTATGTTGTTTTCATATCAAATTGTTAAAGGAAACTAGAAAGTTCCAACGAATTTTATCATCTTTATTTGACAACTAATCGTCTTTACAATTCGGTTTTTTTCTTTTATTTTCTCTATACTGAGGGATTCAGATTTAGATATTATATTTCTTCCTCTGCTTCAAATATGAAATGTTAATTCAATTAAACATTGTAACAAATTAAAATAAACAAAAATAAAACCAAAAAATAAACAAATTCATATCAAATGTGCTAAATTCTTCTATCACCATTGCACTCGAAATCTTCAAGATGTTTTGGTCTTGACATTTGTCTCAAAGGACGAGAACGTGATGTTTTTTCAATTTCTGCCGTACAAACAGGTTTGTTCGGAAATTGATCATCACTAGGGACTTCTACTTCTTCTATTTCCAAAGTATGAGGGTGATTTCCCTCTTGATATGTTATGTAAATCTTTCCGAAAGATTTTGGTGGATAATCTGAACTTCTGGATGAATTAGCTCCATTGGCTTTAATTTTTTTGAAGACTGATTAATTTCTTTGAATGAATTGTTCTCTCCTCTTTGCTGTTATTTCTGTACCACTAATGTCTGTAATAACGGAAGGATCGAGATCATAATATGGCGTCAAAAAAGTTCGTTTAATTTGTTTACATAGTACACGACCTCCGATTTCAAAATCATGAGTTCTGGTATGCCTTCGAGCATCAGCATATTTTTTTTGTTGCTCTTTTTTTTTTTTATCTTGTATATTCACCACCAAATTTTCCCCATTTTCTGATAACATTGGCAAAAAATTGTTGATTATCCTTCCTAAAACAATTTCAAATGGAGATTTTTCTAAATTTGAGTAAGGCGTGCTGCGGTAATTCATCAAAAACTGGTTAATTTGAGAATCAAACTTACCCGTTTCCAATGGGGCACATTTGAGAGATTTCTTGAATGTTTTAAAAAATCTTCCTGCCATACTATTCGCTTCTGGCCAATGGGGCGTATCTTTAACATGTTTGATCCCGTATTCACAAAGGAGTTCTGAAAACTCATGTCCGTTGAAAGGTGGTCCATTGTCAGATTTGATCGATTTTAGTATTCCAAATGCAAACAATGTTTTCTCTAATATTTGTTTCAAATCTCTGAATTTTGTAGATAAAACTACTTCAGCTAGTGAATATCTTGAGTGTCCATCGATCATTATAAATACGTATTTTTTCAGGAAGAGGACCTGCATAATCTATGTCAAGACTCTGAAAAGGAAATTCCGGTAATTTGGATGATATGACGGGGTCTCTACTATTGCTTGGCGTAACAGCTTGACAGACTATACAGCTATTTATGTACATTTCTGTCATAGAATCGATGTTTGGAAACCAAACTTTTGTTCGTAATAGCTGTTTTGTTTTGACAATACCTTGATGACCCTTAGGTATGTGCTATTTCTACTGCTCTTCGTGATGAAGATGTTGGTAATATTATTCTTGTGCTTCTCAGAACTATGTTTTCTTGAAAACTCAATTCTTCTTTGATTTTACGGAATGGCGTTAACTGGGGATGATTCCATGTTTCATTCTTGTCATCAATTGAGTTTTTCATCAGTTAACACATGGTGTTGTCATTTTGTGTATATTTCTCGACTTCTTCAATTGTCATCGTTTTTGGTACAGTATTTTTTATAACAAAACTAACATATTCATCAACTTTTTCATCATTGAGTTCCTCACTGATTTCGGGATATCTAGACGAATAGCCTGAATGGTTGTTTTCCACTTTTTGGTGTATGCTATTGAATTGATATGGTTGAATTCTAAGTAATAGTCTTTCTATTCGGATACTTGGTGATGTTTTAAAATTCTGAATTTTTCTGACTAGAGGTAAATGATCAGTATGTGAAGTGAATATACAACTATATAAATGAACATGAATATGTTGTATTGCCCATGTTACAGCTAATCTTTCATTTTCAATTTGACTGTACCGTCTTTCTGTGTTGGAAAGAGTCCTACTGGCATATGCAACAATATCAGTTTGTTCTGCAGCTTCTTGTGATGATATGGTCCTGCATCAACATGGAAACTAGAAAGTTCCAACGACTTTTATCATCTTTTTTTCACAACTGATCATCTTGATGATTCTGTCTGATAGTACAATGTCTTTGAACAGCATTTCGAATGAAAGATGCCGCGAAATAAATAATAATTTTGGTAAATAGCCCATTTTCCAAATGATTCTGCTGATAATTTCAGCCAAAAAAGATTTTAATTCCAAGCACGATCTTGGATCCCATTACGTTCTTGCAGTTTGTCCAGCATTTGTTGTGATTCATATTAATGTTATATATTTTTATTTAATAAGATGATATGCCATGTCTCTTGTTTATTGTTGTTTCCAACTCCCTTATCTATCTGGTCACTGCACTCACCCGTCTCCACAATTTCATTGTTAGTTACATACACCCCCAAGTGGTTAGTTCTATTTCTATGCTCGCTATATATTCCCTATTCCATAGAACCTTCTCTTAATTTCAACACGCACCTCCAACAAAAACAAATATAAGTCTCAATTACGTGGAATAGGCGTATCGGAGAAACCACTTTAATAAAAACGCACCAAAACCTCTACATCTGTGGTGGTGCAGTAGAAGAGTTGAGAAACAAAAAATGCGAAAAACTTGGTAATTTTCAACTTCAACACGCCCTTTCTACACTTGAATAGATTTTCCTGATAATATTGTCATTTTTAGATCTTAAAAAACATGTCAAGAAACGTTGTTCCTCCACAAAAAATCACATTCATTCAATATATAAATGGGAGTATTTGTAGGAAACGCCAACACACCCAAAACGAAGCATATGCACTTTGTAGGTTCCCTCTCCCATTTGAAACGTTGCAGAATCAGAAAAGAAAAAGATGCGCCATATGAGATTGACAAGCATACGCATTGAACTCTAAATTGCATAACGAGAGAAAAATTCACAGGGAGGGTGCGCTGTCATACATGTCATCTATCATAAGGCTTGAAGAGCGCTGAAGACAAATAGGTATTTTTAGTGTCTCCCCCAATGCAAGCTGACACTCATTATGATTTATGGAAGGCATTTCCAGCTAGTCCGACACTTCCCTTTCGTCTCAATGAGTAATGTAATTACATAATTGTCACTGCGATGGATGTCGTTAGCATAATCAAATTACTGCCGAGTTTGATAGTCCAGTTGTCTGAAAAAAACCTAGGAGAATAATATCATTTTTGGATTTTATGAACTTTCGTGAGAATACTGATTTTGAAAAGATTCACATCTGAATATTTTTCCAATAACTTGCCTCCTTTTGGCGTATCATGATATTTTGAGAGGAATATTGGTTTCACTCGATACCTTATACCATATCTTCTTACTACCATAATTGAAATACATAGGCTTATCTTCCGGAGCAGTGGATTTCTTCAAAAGTTATCTTTGTGAACGAAGTCATGTGTCAAAATCAATGGGAAAATATCAAGACCCTTCAGATAACTCCAGGTGTTCTCCAGGGATCAATATAGGGTCCACTATTATTTGCCCTTCATTATTCGACTTCGAAACAATAAGCTATGTGAGGTGAATTTTTATGCTATTGATGAGTTACATTATACATTCTTTCCCCAAGACTGGGATGTGGCACTTGAGAACATGAATAGTGATATTTCTGATAAGCAAATCTAGAACCTATTGCCTGCACGTAAATGCAGATGAAACGACTGTTATGCGAGTAAATGTGAAAAATATGGAACTGTCACCCAAAGTAAGTACTATGAACTTAGGGCTGATAATGGATAAGGAACTGAGGTATCAATCCCACATTTGCCATATTCGCCGCTAACCTATTTTTTTTATAATAATGGGCAGTTTTTGAACAGAAAGGTGAAATATGACCTATGTGAGGCATTGGTATTGTTCTATTTCAACTATTGTGATTCAATCTATGGGCCACATATCCACTCCGATAACATACGTCGTATACAAGTTATTCAAAATTCGCGTCTACGACTTATATATGGAATCAGACGACGTCAGAGGATATCCCATAAATTGAAAGAAGAAAACTGCCTCAATATGACAAAAAGGTTTCTTCATTCAGCCTGTCTGTTTCCCAGAATCATTGTCTCTAAAACACCCCTATACCTGATGAAAGAAATAACATTCCATAACACAATATAAACATTCGGTTTGAAGGGACCCCCCTCCCGCTCACAGAACTCATATTGTCAAAAGGTCATTTTGCTATCAGGTCTCGATTCCCCAAAGTCCCTTATAGAGCTGCTAATTTTAATAGACAAATGAAAAAATATCTTCTGAATTACCAAACGAATTAGGCTATGACTTGGTTGGTTATCATATGTAAACTATAATATTTTTTCTTTTTTTTTTCTTTTCCTTTCCTGTTATTCTTCTCTTACAGATAACTTCACAATGAAATATGAGTATGTTCCTACGTATGGAATTATATAGAACCTTTGTTTGTTTTTGTTTATCTAATATTTTCCGTATTTTTTTATCTTTTTTTGTTTTTACCTTTATACTTCATATTATATTTTTTATTGGCTGTGTTTTGTTTCTTCGACATGATGCATGATCACCTGATCTTCGGCGTTTTCCCATGACTATGATTTTATGTGCCATATTTTATGTTCTCACTTTTGTGACATCAATATTATGGGAAATAAAGACCAATTATTATTATTATTTAAAATCACACCACTATGCTCCCACAGTAATACAATATACTCATCGGAAGGATATCCCTTTTCTAGTTCTAGGGAAATTTTTCGACCTTTCATTATGTTCTCATGTATCTGTGGAGATTGACAGCTCGTTCATGGCACTTATACGATTTCTTTTAATTCAATTTCAAGATCTTCAACTTCTTTGATATTCGTAATTCAGCCGTAGGTTCGCATTAGTTCTAAGTTAGTTGAAGTAAATATGTTCAACAGAATGAAAAATTCCAAAGAATTCACACCCAGGCATTCATATGAATCTCTACATCTTCATAAAGTACCCCCACCCTCCCCAAACAACGCACTCGAAAATTATGGATTATAAAAAAACGAAGAAATTCTATTTAAAATATTATTAACAGGAATTTGAAAAAATTATATTATTATTATTAACCAATATAATATTGAGAAGTGAATTTCATATCTTTGAATTAATGTACAATATTTTTCAGATGATTTAGGAATTTTTAAGGACCAAAGTAGTGCGTAGTATGATTTTGTGATAGTATGACTTTTGAAATTTTGTCCGATTGTCTCTCTCGTCCTCAGAATTTGGAACAGTCTGGAAAATTCTGGGAAAAGTCAATCTCTCCGCTGTATACTCAGCAATTTTCACTAGCATTTCGAAAAACGTATAGCTTCATCATACCTCGATTTGACCACTGTGCGATGCTACTGTATGCTGATCTTTTGCAGGTATGGATCTCTCTGATCATCATGGCGGTCTAGTGAATCAAAAAACATACTTCCCTGATTATTCCAGTTCATTACTCTACCTTTTCATCCAACATCTGGGGAGACGAGAGGTTCTGCTGAAATCTCTACAGACCAGATACTCATCCTATGAAGGTGTCCTACTTTCTCCATTTTGGATTCCCCCTCCCCTCGATCTGCTTTGAAACTGATCACGGATGGTCAGATATCATTGCATTTCTTCTCGTATTCTATCGATAAATGTGGGCTCCATTTCTCTATCCAGTACTTTGATGTTTGTCTTTTATTACTGCCATGCACTCAGGTATGGTGTTGATCCTGGTGCTGCCTCAATCATGATGTGTTCATGACCCCAGATGCTTCAATCTTCGTATTGGAATTGCCTCATAACTGCTTTTCGTCTAATTTCAGTACATTGAACTGGAGAGCACCGCATCGTCTCAACTGGGGCATCGCCGACACATTGAGGGGTTTCAGACTCAACGATGCATTTCTTTTGTGTTTTTTCTTCCCCACTTCTATGAATAATATTTGAGGTGATATCTCAATTAGCGACCGTATTCTCGTACTCACAACATTGAGTTTCTGAATTGAAACAAACCTTTATTCCAGTTGTCTCCAGGCCCATCTCTTGGGCATGAAGGCTTTGGTCATCTCCACTGCATTGGAGGAGATCCCCCTTCAGTTCTCTTCAGATCTTTACCACTGGTTCTCTATTCTGATTCCAAGATTCCTCACTTCTGGTCCCAAAGCTGAATTGCTTCATTGGTTAAACCAAAAAATTACTGTCCATCCTTGGGTAGTCCTCCTTTCCATCCTGCAAAACAATAACAGATACCTTGAGCCTCGAAGTATCAGTTTATCAAACGTTGGGACATGCGATATCACGAGTCTGCTCCTGGAATTCAGACAGACCGCAGAAGAGGGAAGACGTGTTTTCTTCTGTCTTTTAATCCCTGAAGAGACTTTCCGCTGCTAGTTTCAGTCTTTTTTTTAAGGTGGAGTCTTGCTTAAGGATCTGTAAATTTCAAATTAAAGCTTGAAGCTCCGATACCGTATTAAGGACCCTCAAGCACCTTTCGGAGAGGCTGGAAGAAGATAAACCACCTTCATTTGAGGATTGTAGACGATGTGGTAACTTAATTACACTTGTTTCGGACGTTCTTCGTCTGATTTGTTTGCAGTACCTATTTTCACGACACTGACGTTCCGATCGATTGTATCTGCAATCGTCTTCAGGTATACGATTGCATATATATATATATATATATATATATATATATATATATATATATATATATATATATAAAAGCGATTGAAACGTCGTAAAAACCTTTTAACCCATGATGACGAGTGCTCGTATTGTAAGGGAATTCTGAACAACCCTAGTTATTGATTGTTCATTTTCACATCAATCCCTAAGGGGTAGAAACACCCCGTGAAATATGAAACCGCAAATTTCAGAAAATATCGAGAATGACAGTACCATCAACAAGTTTTGGCATTTTCGGCTGTCAAAATATTTTGATAACGTATTTCTAATATAGGTAGTGTTTGTTGAGTTTACCGCCAAATAAACCGATACGAAAATAATAATCAAATACACATGATTCATCGAAAAATAAACTGTACCACGTTCTCAAGAGTGTCTGATTCATGGACTATAATAAACACTTCAGGTCCTCATAAGCACTAATGTGCTGGAGATGACTTCAGGTATAGGAACTTAAATAGACAAAGCCAGTCTGTACTGAGGTTTTGAACGAATCGTGAAATATACGTGTCAAACGATTCCTTTATTTTACTCCTACTATAAGTTCAATAGTGTCCTATCCCCTCGAGGATGGAAATTCAAAGAACCACTTATTACCTCGCATTCCATTACTTTAGCTGGTCATGTGAATATCCTGATGGCAGAAAGTATTATAACACTTAAACTATTCTACTTCCAGTTGTCAACTACATTTCATCCTTCCACTACCTGAGGACCGGACTATAACGCGATTGTCGAATGTTTCGACGGTTAAATTGTGATCGATGGTGGCTATTTCCGGTGACAGAACGGGACATATTCTATCACCTCGTCGGCAATAAACACGTTTTTATATGCAGCTTGACGCGTACATTGTAACAAGTAGGCGGTGAGAATGGTTCTCCAGACGCGTAAATCACTGCAATGTGGACATTGCACACGCGGGGTTAATATCCTTGCTGATTTATCATCTGGCATAGGGACAATGCACGCATCATGCGGATGAAGTTATCGCTCTCGGGTGAGTGGTTTTCCCTCGTGAACTAGCGGATGAATGTGGTAGTTGGTGGTGCTCTCAGTTTTCCTTTCTTTGCCACTTGCCTTGTTAACGATTGTGTTTACATAGTGAGGTGACTTCAGTAGAAATCGCTTTGATGTTACGGGCGGTTCAAAGCATTTTACATAATCCTTACTGTAAAAAAAAATATGTCTGGACACACGTTTGAGGAGAAACTTACTCTGGGGGATATTTCATAGACATTGTAAGGAAGTTACTATTTTATTTTCCTGGAAAACGGTATAAAATGATAACTCCCTTACTTTTTAACATACACTATCACTTGTTAGGAGATTTCAATAGAAATACACCTATTGAAGACGTCCCCACGATACTTTCAAACAAGTTTTGCATATTTTCGCCGATTTTGGTCCCCAGAACCCAAAAAGCTATATTTTTATGTATGCATACAGGGTAGGGTGTCTTTTAACTTGTTGCATACCCATGAATGACGGGTGATTTAATAACAAATCACACTGGTTGGAAATTGGAAAAAAAAGGCGAATTTGTCCAAATTCTGGGAAATTTTAGGAACCGCGAAATGGCGAAGTTTTGATGGGTAATAGATGTTTTCACAGTTTTTTCTGGCTTATCAAGGACGCAAAAATTTCAAAGGAAAAATTGTTTAATTTTTTGATCGGCGGTTGTGCAAGAAGTTATATACAGAGTTGCTACTTTTTAATGGTATTGTATTGATGACTTCCAAACCATACTAGTTAGAAGTTCGGTTAAATGGAGAAAAAGTTGCGTTTTGGAAGCATCATCTAGCGGTAGAAACAAATCAAAAATAGCATAGCCGGTTCTTGAGATATGACGAAGAAAGTAAATTCGATCATTTCGGTTTTTTGGTTATGCTTCATTCATTTTCAGAACTAGCAAAAAATATTCAGGAAATTTTTCATTCGGTAGTAAATTCTCTTTAATTTGACCTTTTCAGATTCTGCATCCAACGTTTCGTATTCTCCGGAACACCCTCAACTTATTTTTTTTAAATACGGACTTGGATATTTTATGACACTAGCGGTGTATCATACAATGCATTCAGAGACGGTTTTCGGGTAATATGGACCGTAAAATTTTTTTGGTACAGATCTGTATTGAATTTATAATTCATGTTAATTTTCATAAAGTGTGCAATACTTCGAGCATAAAGTGATCAATTAAAAAAAAACAATAATTATTCGAATATTTGGAAAAAGAATTGATAAGATGAATAATTAACTGATCGACAATAAGTGAATGAAAAATAAGTTTTAATTGCTCAAAACTTCTACCACTTTGTTCAAAAAATCAATTATGCAATTAAGACTGTTTTCTCTCTACTATCCTATCGTTCCAAAAGAAGTTTCAAAGCAAGTTCACATATCTTTCGAATAATTTCGAGGTTTTATTATTTATTTATATTCAATACTAGCACATCAACTAAACTGATTTCAAACAAGTATCGACCTACTGATAAGGGAGGCCGTGAAAACAATCCATAATACAAGAACTGTCACATTATTTGTTACATTGTTCTTTATTGCGTTACGAAAATTTGTCATTGTTCGCAAGTTTTTTGGGTGTTTCTTAGTACCTAATCAAACTTCAATATGGTAAGATACAGTGCAGAAGAAAAATGAGATATGTACGTATTGTACATTGAACTGGACAGAAATTCATTGAGAGCAAATCCAAGGTACGAAGACTTATATCCCGACAGAATGCAGTTCAGTTCTACTTGAAAATTATGGACACCACAGTTGTCTCCATGCTTAAAATGTAAAAAAAAATCCGAAGACCTTCCGGGGTATTATCATCACAATCATCTATCATTATATTGTATTCTGTAATATCTAAAGCAGCTGCACTGACTTTTCCTTTCTCTGGAAGATTATGAATTCGTTTTCTCTTCGCATTTCCAGCAGTTTCAAACTCAATATCAGAAAAAGGATTTATTTTCCTATTGAATTTTCCAAAATAGATTTCTTGCACCATCTTAGCGGTTGTTTTCCAAATTGTCTTGATAGAATGATCTTTATAATTTTCACCATCACTTTCTCGCATGTTCACAGCCATTCTTGCTATTTCGGTAGTTGGAGTGAAATTTCAAAAATTTTGCGATAAAATCCTCTAGCACGAATGATATTTGATGAGAATATCACCCGGATAAAATTATCAGAATTCATGTTATATTTGAATTTTCAACGGGGGAAATAACAACAACTCTCGTTCCAAAATAGGAGAAATCGTGTGTCCGTTTCTAAATGCTTCGTTTTACAGATTCATTAATTTACAATGATCATTCACTGCTCTTGAACTTGCCCAAGAACCTTAAATATTTATAAATTTTTCACTATCAAATATGTTTGTATCTGACATCGATAAAAAAAAATTTTTTGACGATGGTCGGATTCGAACCCCGGTCTTTTTTTTCGTGGCCTGCTCCTTAGCTAACGAGGTCATCCCGGCTTTGTTATAGGTATGATTTTGAATGCCTGTTGACTTTATGCATATACTAATTGAGTTGTGTGATTTGTGCTGTTTGGAGATTTTTATGAAGTTGTTAGTGGTTTCACAATTCTTCATGAAATATTTCTAGCTCCGCGTGATAGTCTGGTAAACTACCCACTACTACACAACACCCATTGATTGTATGAGAAAATGGGAGTATTATGATTCACAGCTTCACTTGGCTCATTTAACACTCTGAAAAATGTATATATTTGTATTCCAATATCAATTCACTGAGGGAAATGGTCGCTCATTTTACTTTTATTTTCGAGAAAGTATTTTGCCTGGAAATTCAACTAGGGCGGTTTGCGGTCTTATTGTATCATTAAACCACCAAAGCGCTGCTTGAGTGGTTCAATCATTGATAATATGGCCGCAACTGGATAAAATTCCCAGAATACATGTTATATTTGAATTTTCAATAGGGATTACAACAATTTTCCAATTCCCAAAATTAAACAAATTGTGCCCGTTTCTGAATGATTAGTTTTACAGAATCATGCATTCAGAATGATCATTCACTGCTCTCAAACCCTCCCAAACATCAAATATATATATATATATATATATATATATATATATATATATATATATATATATATTGTTATGTTAACCAAAGTTGTAAAATAATTGAACTTAAAATTATCATTATTATTAATAGGTATTTTTATTATCATCGTTGATGCTATGTTATTTTACAATTTTCTTTACCTTTTTTCACGACTATAGAACCTTATACCATGCACTAGTCGATGAATATGTATCAAGAGAGCATTCCTGAAGTAGTTCTATCATCAAAAATATATAACCAACGATATATCTAATAAAAATCCACTATTAAATCATATAAAAATTGAAATTTATAGTAAACATTGAATTGAAGTAAGATCAACGTATACATAAGGTTTGAACATCCTGTATGACAATTCACATCAACAGAAAACCCACCAATGGGATTCGAAAGAGTTTGTGTGGGAAAAGTGATGATATATAATAAAATGTAATGGCAGAAATTGAAAAAATATAATTTTATATGAATTTGTAAATAGTATGTAAGAGTTAGAATAAGATATCATTCATAAAATCATTAATAATAATTAGAACAGCAAATAATTAGGTAGGAAGTGATACAAATTCGGAAATCTGTGAAAAAATGAAAAATTGTGAGTGTTACCATGGGATGAGATAACAAGTTTGGAAGGAGATTGAAAAAAAGTTAAAAGGTGAAGCCACGTACAAAATTTCAAAAGAAGCTTTCATAGATAATATAAGAAAACCTGCTATAAAATTCCCGAACGAAGAAAAATTCTTGAAAAGCTGAACAGAAGTACATAGTAAATAAAAATTCCACCTACCTGGTCTAGAGGATAATTCTTGGAAGGAGAGCAAGTAAGCTGTCATTGAGATCCCAGAAATACGTCCACGAGATTGGAAACTTCAACAGAAAAGCAGCCACAAGGTATTCAATAACTGAACTTATCAAAGTGCAACTTTTCACAGTAAACAATAACTTTGCGTGTCTAAATCACTGGTTACTTTGATTTGGGTAGAACTTTCATATGAAATTCCATGTCAAAGGACTGATAATAAGTTCAAACTTTCTTCTTCAATACTTTCATTGTCACAAACATCCATATTGCACCATTTTATGTCATTGTTTGCTAGTATAAGGTATCTATGCAGAGCAGGGTATTTATAAGTTTTGATTTGAATAAAAAACCAACCAATCTGATTATTCTCTGCAACTGGTGTTTATTTTCCAATTTATAACCTCACTTTTGTCCACCGAACAGCTTTTCTAATCGAATCGTTGGTGCCAGGTCGGCAATACAGATCGCAGGGATCGACTGCTGAGAAGGAGTGACCCATGTTCATAGGCGTACCTGACTGAGCTGGGATAAGGTAAAAGAGTTTGAAAAAGAGAAAGGTAACATGACATAGCCGGAGTTTTCATTTGTTATGATAGGGATTCAGAAATTAGAATCTGTGAAATAAATTCACCAAAATTTAAAATCATATAAACAACCAATCATAACAACATATATATATATATATATATATTATATATATATATACATTTTCCACCAGCAAATCAAATATTTTTGTATCTGAAACCGATTAAAAAAAGCTCTTTGCAATGAAATCGAACCCGAGCCTTCCGGGTGAGAGACTGACATGCTAACCACTACTCCACGAGAACTGTGGTTAATAATAAGAAAATAATGGAATACAATTATTCAATGCGTTACTTGAAAATCTGAAGCTTTCAACATGCTCCAAAAGGTATATTTCAATTAAAATATCAAATCACTCTGATAGTGAGTTGAGAATCCCCTATTTGATCAATTTTGCATTTCCTGTTTCCCTATGAAGGCATTCAATGGGTTGACAGGACCACCTTAGTGTCGTTTTATGGCAGAACAATATCGAATAGACCGTGGTTTTATCGAAGGGTAATATCATAAGTGCTAGGGAATTTATCCCATTTTTTTTCAAATTTTCGAGAAAGCATTTTGCCTGGAAATTTTACCGAGAACGATTTGCGGTCTTATCATCTGATTGAAGCACGAAAGTTGAGTGGTTTCATCTTTGATAATAAGGCCGCAAATTGCACGAGTTAAATTTCCGAGGTAAAATGCTTGAGAGAAAAAAATTGGGATAATATTTGAAAATATTTCCCGAATTACATTTAAACTGGATAAAACTACCAGAATTCATGTTATGTTCAAATATTCAACGTGGAAAGTCACAACAATTCTTCTAGATCCAAAATCGAAGGTATCGTTTTACAGATTCATTCGTCCATACTGATTGTTGATTGCTTTCGAATTCTCTAAAAAACTTAAAATACATATCATTTTTTCACTATGAAATAAATTATTATTGAAGATGCAACTGATTCTGACAAAACAAAAGATCCACTGCTAGGAATCAAATACGAGCCTTTCGCGTGACAGTCTGAAAAAAAAGGCAGGTTCAAAAGTGGTTCTCATTAATAATCGAAATATTAAATAGATACAAATTTGATCTATGATCATTAAAAAAATGGCGATAAAGCAAAGACGGCACGTGGTGTTTCCAAGGGATCATCCTATCCAAGTACGAGCCGTGCCCGACATTGCTTGATTTCGCGTGACAGTCTGGTTACCTAACCTCTACTCCACAACATTTTTTGATTGTCTGAGAATATGGGAATTGAATAATTAACTGCCTGAGAAATGTTAATATTTGAATTCCAATATCAAATCACTGTGAGCTGTGAGCTCAAAATGCCTTATTTATTCAATTTTGCATTCCTTGTTTCCTTATAGGAATTGCATTTTATATAATACATGAATTGAATGCGTTGACATATAATGACAGCACATAGTGTGGTTTTATCGCAAAACAATCCCGAATCAACTTGTAGTTTTATCAGTATAAATAGCGAGAATATCTTGTATCACTATGGAACTGATCTGATTGGTTCCCTGTTTGAAATCTCTGCCATTTGATTGGCTCAAAAATAATGAGGAAAATAGTCGGGAAAAATGCACTAGTGCATGTTTTTCACGAAAAATACCTTGTGTTTTTCCCATTCAGAAGTTATTTTATCGATAGGAAAAACGACGTTATTTATTGGAATTTTGTATGAGTGCATTTGTCAAAACAAAAACCTTTCGCACACTATTCAATGCGAGCCCAATATGGTAATGATTCACGAAACACTACATCACATTTTCCTGTTGGCGCGAGTGCATGTGGTGTGCTGGTTGCCACCTTCTTTTCTTCGCTGTTTAAACTACAGCTAACAGCTACCGGTCCATTGTGCTGTCAGAACAATTAGTCCTCCTGTTGTGGGTAATAACGAGTTCCGCGATAAATTATTCACCACTTCCACAATGTCCCGAGATCAACAAAGGAGCTTTCATTCGCACCTTATTCAGACGGGAGCATTTCTGCTGCTTCTCAAAAGTTATGTGGGAGTGTCGACCGGCGGAGATGAGGGAATCATTTGGGAACTTGAGTATTCTGTACAGTTTTTTTTAAGTGAAGTTCGATGATGTCTGGTGTGGAGTTTTGTCGGAGGCGCATATATTATTGGATGATTTGCATAGGGTTTCGATTTTATCGTATTTTGATAACGGAAAATTCGTTTCAGTCTGGAATTACGAAACGTGAACTGAAGCCGACACTACTGCTGCTTCACAATATAAAAAAAGGATTTACGAAAAAAAACTCCCGAGAAAATATATTGTGAAGGTCTTAGCAATACCTTCATTTGTTGAAAATTAAATCTTTATTTTCGAAGGAATTCCAAGACAAAAATTGGCGGTGTACAAAATCCCATGAGAAATTACATTTCCATAACCGTTACTTATATCAGCCAATACGAATTACTATCTGAACAAAAAAATAAAATTTGGAGAAAATGTTGATAGATCGTTTTTGGAAGTTAATGTGGAAATGATTCATATGTAAAAATTAGAATTTGAAACAGCTAAAAAATTAATCCACTGAGAATTCATTGTGAATGATTTTTATGAAAATTAAAGAAAAAATTATAATTTGAAAAAATAAAAAAACATGCTTTTGTAATAATATCGCTAGATATTCGAGTCATTATGATAAAAACTTTTTAACAAAAAATGGAACCCACGAAAAAATCAAATGAAAAGGAAAAATTTAAATAAACCTTCTTAGCCTTAATGATAATTGAGCTCCTAAGCTAATATGATTAACTAATTTTGAGTTGGCGCCAAACAAACTAATAATTGAAACAGGTAAAGCGTAAAATAATGGCAGCGAGATGCACGGCTGTGTTTTTATTATATCTTCAAAGTAATAAAATGATCATGTTAATATTTTTTTTGGCGCCGACTCAAAATTAGTTACTCACATTAGTTTAGGAGCTCAATTATCATTAAAGTTAAGAAGATTTATTTTATTTTTTGCTTTCTAATTGATTTTTTCGTCGGTTTCATGTTTTCTTAAAAAAAATCATTTTTCACCTTTTTGTGGCTAAAATCAACTAACACCTATCTACTCAATTGACTCCAGGTATCCATCATGTTGTAGTGTCATCAGAACGACCTATATGTGTGCCAAGTTCCAACAGAATCGCTTCACAGATGAAAAATTTATAATTCCCTATTTTTCTACCCTTAGGGGTGGATTATTCCTTTCCTGATCCAAAAATGACCAACTCTGGAGTAGGTATGCCCTGTCCATTGAAATGAAAATCCAAATCGGATAACCCAGTACAAAGGTACGAGTGGTAGAATCGGTTAACGGGAAATAATTCAGTGGATGAACTATAAATATATCCTATGTTTCTACCCTTAAGGGTGACATTCATTCTGCAAATTCGAAGGGGACCAACTTCGAAGTATTCCCTATCCTTAAAAAAAATAATCATCGAAATCACGTTGACTGCCGATATCAGATTTGAAGATTTGCTAAAAGACTGGCATTTTTAACCGACGAATAAAACGGAGGAGGTTCTCTAATCGACGCGTATATTTTTTTCTGTTTAAATTTGTAAAAAAAGAAGTTCCCAGTATTGTGAGTCATTCATTATACCTGAAAATAATGACCCAGGGGTCTCACCGTCCTCTGAGTTATGTTTCCACAATAAGAGGCCGATGACCCAACACTTGAGTCAGACCATAAAAATAACTTTGAGATAAAAAATAATCACAAAATACATTATTAAATATTCATTTATTAAAAAATACATTCTGTTCAATATACAAAATTCAACGAAGAATAGGAGTCTACACTCTGGAACAGAATATTTGCAAATCATGCTCGGGAAAAGTAGACCAAATACATACATAAAAACAAATCAACAAACATAAAGATTATTGCAAAAAAGAAACCTAAGAAACATTATTTTTTGACATAATACATTCAAAAACAATTTCTGAGACAAATTCATGGTTGATCGGGACAAGCTGGACAAAAAAATTGAGTATTCTTGCGGATTTTGTTTTCATGGCACACCCTGCACCGCTTTCTCATCTGGCCTCCTTTACCATCCATATGATATTTTTCAGGCATATGGTTAGGCTGGTCTTAAGGTTTGTATTTCGATTTTTCAGAGGGTTTCTTTTCCGTTTGTGACAGAATATTTTTGATGATACAGTGCTGAAACTAGTTTCGTTCGGCTCATACTCACTTCCACTCCTCAAAAACGGTTTTTCATCACTTTCAGACAAATAAAGTAATTCGTCTTGTTCAGCTAATGATAAATATTTCGTTTTCTCGTAGTCTGAAAGCCTTGTTTAGGACTAGATGGTCCCATGATTTCATCATCCATTACAGAGAAGTCACAAATACGATCGCAAAACCAATACAACAAATATACTTGTTTGTACCCTAACAAGAGGCCGACGTGAAAAGTAGTTTCCCTGCCGAAAACCGGAGCTATACTGGTTCATAATGTACCATATTGCACATGACCCAGCGATTGAGTCATAGGCCTTTGGTGGGGAACGTCATGACTCGACAGTTGAGTCTTGGCAGTAAACGCGTTAACCTATAAGGTATTATGTACATAAATTTTGGAGAAAGTACTAAGACCATACCAGTGAATTCACCAAATCTTCGAAATGTGTATTTAAGGATTTTACCAGTGAATTCATCAAATCTTATGAAATGGATTTTTTTTCTGACGATCTTGGTGGGGAAATCTGGTCATAGCTATCAAATCATTGTATTGTCATCGGTTTTTAATACGTGTGCACACGTTCCAATAATTCGGACGTCTGGAAGTGGATGAAAATTAATTTCAATGATTCCGTTACATACATTCATACATACAGGTAAATATAATAAAGCGTATGTAAAAACAGAAAAACGTTCACTGTTTATTATTTTACAGGTCGTTTTGCATAAATGCTGGGGAGTAAACTAAGCAACCAAAAAAATATTTTTCAGTCCCCATCTGTATCGGAAGTATCAAATGGAAGCTGAATGTGAAGACATCAAAATATGAAAGAAATGGGTACAACAATCATTGTTAGACAAATACCCCAAAACATATAAACAACTGTTATTCTACCATCTACTCTAATTAAATATGAGTTTACTGAAAAACATTAATAATAATTTACAACGATTTAATGTTATCGGACATATCTTAGAGAAACATTTTCAAATAATCAAACCTTCAGTGAACTGGTAGCAAAATATAACAAGATGGAACGGGTTGGGTCTATTAGACCGAAAAAATTAATAGACATCTATTTACAGAAATACCGTATTCACGGAAGAGGAACAGTTTAATATAGTGAAGTAATAGTATAAAATGAAAAATGTATACGTTTAAACATTCAAATAAAAGATTATAACTGACATAACACATAAAAAATAGTAACACAATCCGGGCATGTCTGTTTGGAATGTTCTGAACAAATCATTTTACCACAATTGTGACAGCGATATCTTATTTTACGATCCTTACAGAATGCGCATCTACCTCTACCGGATGGTGGCTGTACAACTTCGATAATAGGTGTGTTACAAAGTTTCCTTGCAAGTTGCTTTATATCCCTTGAGATATATTTGTCACTCGCTCTTCTATTCAGTTGGTCCTCAATCAAAGTTAGACTGAGCTCCTTCAGGAAAGTCCTCCGTGAAATAGGTTTATCTTGGTTGTTTGATCTGTATATAATGAAAGAATTCACACCGGCAACATCAAGCAAACCATAAAAAATTGTCATTGGCCACCTCCTGCTATTTCTAGCTATACTATAGGATGAAACCATCTGATCAACTGTATCAACACCGCCTTTCGTTACATTGTGAAGGGTTATCTTTTCTGGTTTGAATTCGTCACCAGTAGATTGATCAATCGTAACAGTATGGTGCATCGTAGACAAAACTAATATATTTTTTATTTTTTTTGGTCTGTATGATACTAAAGTCATATTCGCTGTGAAGGCAAACATACTTGATTTGACAGGTCGTTCTGGAAGTAGTAATTCTGGAGGAATGTCTCTCTTGTTGGTGCGTAAGGTACCCAGAAGAGTGAGTTTATGATTTTTTTAGCAAAGTTGTGGCTAATGGTATAGATGTAAACCAATTATCCATAGTCCATTTCTGTTTGAATTGTGTATTGGTTTTGTCAATCTAACAACTACCTCAATAGCATTGTTTTCCACTTTATACGGTCCATTGGGTTGATTTCCCACATACACTTCCAAATTACATGTGGAAAATACTCTCGCGTCCACCAACGAGAATATTTTCAGCCCATATCTAGCTGGCTTATTAGGAATATACATCCTGAATGGACATCTCCCACGGAATCCTAACAACATTTCGTCAAAGGTCGCATATTGTCCTAGACAATGATGTATCCGAAAAGTACTGTTGATATTTTCGAAAACATTTCTTATAGCAGCAAGATTGTCTGTTGCTTTTCGTTCTGCTCGTGTATTGAGATCATCGAAACGTAAACATCTCAATAAAAATCGTAACCTTCTTAGCGCCATGGTCGCACGGAAAATTTCAACCCCAGTACCATCTGTTGCCCATAATTCGTAAATTGAAAGGCGGTTACTCCGAAGAACGCCAGCCATATAAAGAAGTCGCAGAAAAGCTCTGATTTCAACTAAGTCAGTTAGTTTGACATCGTCTTTATCCTTATATGAATCGGCAATTTTACAAATGTATTTGTTAGTACAATCCACAGTTTCCTGTTGTACATTATGACTTATGAATAACTCCCAAGAATGGAGAACAGTCTTCGCTTTTTTTGCCTCGCCTACGACTACGACGAAGTTTCCGCAATAAATTGTGTGATCTGGTTCTAACATTCTTTAGTAGACCCATTTTGCACCACTTGAACCCATTTTTCCCAACATAATATAAATGTATTCTTTTTTTTATTTTTTGATCGTGCCTAATACCTCTGGTACGAGCAGATGTATCGCCATCATCTCCGCCTTCATTATCGTTATGTTCATTTATCTCCTCTATATCCTCCTCCTCCTCCCCAGTTTCTGGAAAGTGGTCACTGACGATCATACGATCTCCTCTCTCAGAATCCGAATCATCTGCATATTCATCACCACTAGACACCTCGTCAAATAGATCCTGGAGTTTCCTCACCTCTATTCCATTTGGATCAGACATACTTGTACTTGATGGAATTCAAATAAACGATAAAATGGAAAGTTTCACGAGTGAACGGGTTGGGCCTCACAGACCGAAACTAACAATAACATGAAATACCGACCTCCACTAACAGCACTCTTTTGTCGATGTGCAGAGCGAGTTGAAACAGGAAGGTACTGGGAGGGGCAGACGCGTCAGCGCACGCGTGACGAAAAAAGAGGGGAATCTGTTTACGCTCTGGTCTGTGATACCCAACCCGTTCACTGAAGGGTTAAAAAAATCCCCAAACAACATATATTTTGCCTGATTTGTTTGAAAATATGAACAGGTTGTTCATAAAATTAGATGTGGACGACTGCGACTCAAAGATAAACTTTAGTCACTATCTTCCATCGTTCAAGATAACCTCTTGTGGGGTATTCATTTTCAAAAGGGAAACATTCTCAATTGAATAGTGAATAGAAATATTTTTCAAAGAATTGAAAAATCCGCGATATAAATGTTATTCTTGTGAATATCTAACAGAAAACAACTACTTCCCTGGCTAAAGCCACACTGGACATTGATAGATATTTTGAAAGGACCCTAACTATCAGAGTACTTCAATGTCCAGCGTGACTCTAGCCGGAAAAGTGATTGTTTTATGTTAGATATGCACAAGAATAACTTAATTTTTATCGTGGATTTTTCAATTAACAGTAAAATATTTCCATTCAATATTCATTTGGGAATGTTTTCCTTTAGAGTATTTTGTCTGAATTGTTCTATAAATGAATAAGTTCCAGTTTTTTATTCGATTTTCCAACTAATGCCATTTTGAAAACAGGACCGATCTGGTGCATTTCTGAATGTAGGTACTAGAAGTAATGTGATGCAAATTATTTCTTTGACATTTTTCATTCAAACGCGGGACTTCGAGAAGAATATATACGACTGAAAAGTACACTGAATAAATCAATAATTACAGCTACAAAGAAATATGCTAATAAAGTAATCAAAGAGAACAAAAATAGTACGAAAGGTCTCTGGAATACAGTCAATGAAAGTTGTAATAAATCAGAAATAGCAATAAACATTAATGAAATAAATATAGACGGCAACAGAATAATTAATAACAAAATGGATATATGTGAAGATCTCAATGAATATTACAGCAAATTGGGGGAAACTATGCGATGAAAGTAACTGAACCCTCAGATTACGAAAACACTGAAAAAATAGTTGAAAGCACCATGTATGTATATCCAACTGATGAGAATAAAGTAAAAGAAATTATAAACCAACAGAAGACAAAAAAATCTCCAGGCGATGATATTATTCATTCTGAAACTCTGAAAGAGATTGTTGATGAAATAAAAACTCCTCTCACATATTTAATAAATCAGTGTATAGATACAGGGTGCTTCCCAAAAATCTTGAAATCGGGACTTATCAACCCAATTTATAAAAATGGGGACAAACGAGAACTGGTAAATTTTAGAACACTTTCTCTTATATCTAACATATCGTAAATCATAGAAAGGATACTGAAAAAAAGAATATTGAGTTTTTTGAATAAACATAAGGTAATATCGGATAGGCAAAATGGGTACAGATCAGGAAAATCAACGGAAGATGCAATATTCTCTTTATCGTCGTGGCTTTCTTAGGCATATTTGTAGAACTATCGAAAGCATTTGACACGGTCTGTCACGATAAACTACTGAAAAAAATATTCTCCTATGGACTTGGAGGAAATTCCTACAATCTCATAAAAAGTTATTTGTCTGGTAGATAACAGAGGATGAAAATCGACGATGTTACTAGTACCTACAGAACCGTTTCCTATTGTTGAAATAGACTTTATTGGATAGAAAAATGGTTTAGAGGCAATATACTCACACTTAATTTCACAATAAAAAAATATTTACCATTCTCTTCCTATTCAAATGGACTACCGAATAATGGACCACTCAAAATAGGAGACAGAAATACCGGAAGATTAAATCAATAAAATACCTCGGCATTGTAATAGATCGTCATCTGAGATGAGATATACAAATAAAAAATGTGGTCAAAAAACTGAGGGGTTTGCTATATAGATTCAAATACCTGAGCGATTTTCTTGATACCAAAAATTTTAGAATACTATATTACGCTTTGGTTGAATGGCAACACCAATATACAGGCTGTCAACTCTTTCAACTTTCTGGGAACTCTTGTTGATTCGAAATTATCTTGGAATGACCAAATAAATCACCTTTGTAATAAGCTCCATAAAACGTATTTTGTTATATTCTCTCTCAAAAAATATCTCAATGTTCAAGGTCTGATCAACGTCCACTATGCACCAGCATTCTCAACAATAAGTTATAATATAATTAATATCCTGGGGCCAAGCCACAGAGATAACTAGAGTATTTACTCTACAAAAGCGCATTATTCGTCTCATCTTCAACTTAAAGTATCAAGACTCCTGTAGAAAGCACTTCAAGAAACATCGAATATTGACAGTGATCAGTATCTACATATTGAAAATATTGTGTCACATCCACAAAAGCAAACACCATCTGAAAAAGTGCTCGGAAATTCACAAATACAATACTAGAAATCAAAATAATATTTACATGGAGAAGTTTTTTCATATGGAGTACAAAAAATCTCCGAAATTTAGCGGGAGTCATCTCTACAACTTACTACCTGAATCACTACAAAATCAATCTCTGAAATGATTTAAGACTGATCTTGAATAAATTCTAACCTCAAATAGTTTCTTCGACGTTTTCGAATTTCAAATATACTGAACATCCATAACATGATTACCATTCAACTGTTCACTTTCAATTTCAACTGTATCATGGCTATAGTATTTGTAACTAACTGTACATCCTCTCTAACCAGCCAAAAACTTAAAAACTCTAATAAGTTTCTGAAAAAAAACTTCAGAAAACTTTATATATTTATGTATTATCAAATTATGAATTGTATGTTTTTTTTCTTAAATTCAGATGACGAACCTACATGTAACATGGCAGAAAGGTAATAAATAATCTATCTATCTATCTAACTATCTATAATAGGATGGGATGGAGTAAACGATAACCACTTGAATTTGAATACTATACAGAAATACATCATTAAAATAATATATAATAAGGCCTGTAATTATCCAAGCGATGATTTGTTTAGGGAATCCAACTCAATTGTTGTAAGAGAACTATTCTGTTTGAGTTTTCTGAAAAATATAAAAAGGAAATATTGTATTACATCCTTCTAATCCTAATTATGATTACGAGAAAAAGAAATAATACGGTTATATTACCAGCCTGTAACAAAACTATAGGTCATCGAAACGCAGCTTACCTGGGACCTAGACTATACAATATGGTACCGGATTCCATAAGATATATCGATAACAAGCACAGTTTCAGCAAAAATGCTAAAAGGTGGATTGCGAAAACTGAAAGACCTTTTTTTCATGATATTGTGAATCAAAATAGATAAGAAATGCATAAATGAATATTGCAACAAGTCTATCTTTCATGCAAATAAACTCTATGATTATTATCATATTTATTAGTTTGTAATCAAAATTGTACATTTATTGTTAGATTATACTAAATTGAAGATTTTATTGCATTTATTATATATATTTAGATTTATTTCATTAAATATTCCATTAATTACTAATTTTAAATGTTATCTGTATTGTTCGTTCATTTAATACATTTATTATGTTCATTTTATCCCTAAAGTAACAATAACATTCATAAATTATTTTGTAAAAATATTATGTAGTAGCACATGCAGTCACTCACAAGTACTATAACAACGCATAGTTGTTATACACTTCTGTGACTCACCTATGTTTATCGCATTATAATATTATTGATTATATATTTTTTTTTAATGTCAATAAACATTATTATTATTATTTATTTTTGTGTGTTACATTGTATTGTGTTCTGTACTGTAAATTTGGATTACTAAATTTCATGTATGCCTTTCCCTTTATTTATGTTTCATGGATGAATGATGAAAATTCTTGGATATTATTATTATCAATAAATATTAGTTATTATTTTTCTAAGTGATATCAAGTTCGAAACCCAAGTTAGTACCATCTATAGCCCTGTGTCTGGTTATACGTCTTTCTTACTACTTCACCAACTTTTGATTGAAAAGTTTGATGTTAATACAAAAAGAAGAATATTATTTTTGTTTCCAATGAAAAGTTTTCATTTTTCCTGACACATGATTCGTCAGCCTGATTAATGCCAACTTCAGTATCAATAATAAATTATGAAATCTATCTTCCCGACTGGCCGAACCATTGCTTTTTTATTTCATCATCGCATCGTTCGTACTAACATACGAGTAAACTACCATTATGCAGACTGATTAATAGCCCTGTTTTATTTCTTTCGTCGTTGATTCATATATCATCCGTATGCCCCATACCATATCAAATTGATTACCTGTCAAACTACTCATCGAAATATCATAGGAGACATAATAAATTACGTCGTTGCAAAGCGTGGGGATTAAAGGAAGACCTTTGATCTCGCCTGTCAACGTTGACTGTGCTTTGTTTTCTTTAGAAGGGCTGTTGAGCCACCGTTTTCACTCATCGCCACGTTTCGCTTAGGAAATTTCGTCAACAAATTAGTCTTGAACTCCATATCACGTCCTACCATGCCGAGTGAGTTTAGATACCATACGTGGTCTTGTAGGCAGAGGCGCGTATCCGAGAGTCTTTCCCACACAATATGCAGTTTCACACAGATAGCTGAATGTTTGAAAATTATCGCGCCCATGATGCGTATTAGTCATACGACTGCCAAGAGATAATGAAATATCAGAGTGTCTAGAAAATTGTGAAGATTACATAAATACTCACATCCTAATGGGCGACATCGATATTAACATAATTGAAAACGATGACATCGCAAATAACAATTTAAATTCAGTACTGCTGTGTACTCGACGATTTCGAATCGAAAATCAAAATTCTGTATTTTGTGTAACATTTTGTAAATTCAAGCAAAGCGGTTTCCCCCTACGGCCATCTTTAGTGCCTATCTAAAATGTTTATGATATAATTATAATGTACAAATACAAAAAAACAGAATCTGACATGAGAATAAAAAAACATCTTGATTGAGTAAAAGCTTGTGAGCATTCTCACATGTGTTGTATGTTCCGGGTTCTCAGATCCACATTTATAATGTTCAAAACAATGAAAATTTCCCAACTCTGGTCTATTTCAACATTGTTTAAACTTTTGAAAATTGTTTTGGCTAACGACTAGACAGCCGTGGTAAGACAGCACTTGACAGCAGGCAGCAGGCAGAGTTATTGATTGTATAGTAAATTTTATTCATGTGACAACTGACCTATGTAAAACAATGGAAAAAAATCCATCAGACATGAATCAAATGAAATATAAATATTATAAAAATAACTAGAAGACCCGGCCACGCGTTGCTGTGGCTGTGGTTTTTCCTTTATCCCGTTATCCCCTTATCCTGTCATCCCATTATCCCCGTTTTCCTTAACCCTTCCCATTTTCCTGTTATCCCTTTTTTCCTTATCCCGTTAATCTCGTTTCCCCTTATCCTCTTATCCTGTCATCCCGTTTTCCAGTTTTTTCGTTATCCCCGTTATCCTGTTTTCCTATTATCCCGTTTTTCATTTATCCCATTATTCCGTTTTTCCATTATTCCCTCATTCTGTCATCCCGTTTTCCCGTTTTTTCGTTTTCTCGTTTTTTCGTTTTCCCGTTTTTTCGTTATCCCGTTATTCCCGTTATCCCGTTTTTTCTTTATCCTGTTATCCCGTTCTCAATTAATCGTACTACAATTATTATATTCGATTGCCATCTTGCAACCCTATTGCGGATCTGTGGACAAAATAAAAAAACATAAAAATCGCGATGGAAAAATAGGGGTTGATCGTAGAGGAGTGAAAATTTGGGGTTGTATGTATTTTCGAATGTTGTATCATAAAAAAATTCAAAAAAAAATCAGTGATATCTCCAGTCTGATAATGGAGATGAAATTCACCGACGCGAAAAAAATTGCCGATGACTTTGATATTTCACCAAAGTTGAAGAAAACTTGGCAACATAAATCAAGTTATATGGAAAAAAGCTCGAATCCAAAATGACCAATTCTTTTTTTCTGGAGGAAACTAATGAACACGAACTCCTCAAAGTGATTCTGAACAAACGATCTCCCGGAATTGATATCTTTGAATCAGAAACTACTAAAATCATAGCAAAGGAACTAGCAACACCACCTCTGTCATATACGGTTTTCGATTTAGAAAATAAAATACATTAATTTGCTTGCCCCTATCCGATTTTTTCTCTTAGTCTAAATTTCAGAATTGTGGTAACCAAAGGATCTAGGCAAGATTTTTATAATTCTATGGTAACTATTATTTAGTTTTTGTAATGAGTACGCATAAAAATACATTTTTATTTCTATAAATACAACTATTATGAACCAAAAATACCAAAATCAAATTAACTGTTCAAAATGTCCGCCTCCTGCAAGTGCACGCTTCAGCCCTCTTTGTCATTGACTCGCGTACTATTTGGAAAATTCCTGGAGTATTCCTTATTGCTTCACAGAAAACTATTACGCGGTTTCACAATCCTTCCTCAGTTAGAATTGGTTGACTGTACACCAAAGTCTCAAGATGTCCCCAAATAAAATAATCAAGACTGTTTAAGTCAAACAAGTGTGTGATGGAGCATAGTGAATAGTCGAGTATCTGTGCGCTCCCAATAAAACGTGTGTAAAGAGTGTATAAAAGCCCAAATTTTCTGGTGAAAAGTTGCATAGAAAACATTCAAATTATTTTTCTACCTTACCAAAAGTCTGCCATGGAAAATGGTTTTGACTAGAGAGACTAGTGAAGAAATAAAATCTTCGATAAATGCAGCAATGAGTAAATGTCTGAAAGATGCCACATTCATAAAAACATTATCTGATATGGTATCGGCCGCCGTCTCGAGCACCTTAGACAAAAAGCTAATTGAAATAGAGGAAAAAATAGCGGAGATTAAAAACGAACATCAACAATATATAAAAGAAAACGAAATAAAGATAAACAATTCAGAAGACATAGTCAGAAGCCTACAGGAGGATACAAATATCATGGAAGCCAAATACGATACGTTAGATCAAGCAGGTAGGAAGAACAACCTTAGAATTTTCAATTTCCCAGAAAAACTGAATGAGAATTTGAGAGATGAAATAAAAAGGCAGGTTAACTCAAAATTATTATCGATGGAAATAAAGGATACTGATAAAGCACAATGCTGTAGAATAGGAAAAGAAATTAATAAACAAAAATCTCGAGGAATCTTCATCAAGTTCAACACATATGAGATAAGACAAGACATTTACAAGAAAAAGAAATATCTAAAAGGAACAGGAATAGTCATCCGGGAAGATTTGACCACCCTCAGAGTGGTTCTGTTAAATGAAGCTATAAAAAACACCTCAATGAAAGATGTATGGACCGATGCAGGAAGAATATATGTAAAGAAAGGGGAACACATTTCCATTATTAGAAACAAAGAAGATTTTAAGAAAGTTTTTTAAAATAATTTGAAATAAAACTTCTTATTAGCTATGTAATTATCGTTTTTTCATCACTTTTTACTTTTTACAATTACAATATAACTCATGGGACATGCTAGATATACTTACAACTATCATACCTTACTTTCTGTTAATAGCTATTAAAAAATTCCAATTAATTTTCAGCTGATTTGAAACAAATGAATGAGTTATTCGATCAAATTGATAATGAAGGTGAGATACAAACTAAGGAATATGATTATCCAAATGAATTTTTGAGAGAAATAGGAAAATGGGATGAAACTGAAAACATATCAATATTACATTTCAATATACGAAGTATTAGAAAAAAAATTGATGAATTATGTTTATATCTTGAAGATTCCAAAAATACTGATGTTATCATCATTTCCGAAACGTGGGATATTAATGAGGTAAGTGACTATGACATTCAAGGGTATACATCTTATTATAGTGAATCTAAAATAAATCAGAACGATGGCCTAATTATTTATGTGAAGAATATGTGGAATTCAGCGACTGAAACGATTTACTTTGAAGAAATAAATCTAATCAGAATCAACGTGAAATTAGGAGACATTGAGACTGGAATAACTACGTCATATCGGCCACCATCAATAAACATACACACTTACTTAGAAAACTTAGAATATTTCTTTGATAACCTGCTTAAAAAAAACCTTGAATTTTTCGTGGGAGATATTAACCTAAATATATTAGACACACATGACATTTCAATCAGTGAATACCTGAATATATTGTCACAACATGGTTTCTGTTCGTACATAAACAAACCAATGAGAGTAACTGAAAACACTTCCACTATAATTGATCATATATTTATAAAAATCAGTCAATATAAACAATACCAATTTCCACCCGGCTATCTTTCATTCAAATATCACAGATCATTACCCAACTTATATTGTAGTCACACAAAAAAAGCAAAAGACATTAAACAAAATTAAATCAAAAACAATAATCAATTTCTCTAAGCTAGAAGCTTATTTGAGGAACGATGAATGGGAAGAGGTTTTTAGTTGTAGAAATGCACAAATCAGTTATAATAAATTCATGCAAAATCGTCAAAAGTACATATGAATGTCTTCTTATACAAGGAATTTTAAACAGAATGAATATAAAATCAAACCTTGTATAACAGAAGGCTTAATAACATCCATTAGACATAGAGACATCATTAAGAAAATATTATTGCACAGTCAATCAAAAAAAATTTGAAATAAACTAAATAATTAATAAAAAAAACAAAAAATTAATACTATAAAAAAATATTGATTTAGTAAAAGGTGATAGCAGAAAAACATGGCAATTAATCGATGAGACTTTAAACAGAAATCCTAGTAAATATTCCTTAACAAACATACCAATAACATATACCGATAACATTGCTATTTCAGACAATGAATGAAAATCAAACATATTTAACAAATATTTTGTTGAAATAGGAATAAAGATGCAGAACAATATGAATAAAACCCTGCTCGAACATCCTCAAAGACTCTCAAATGACCCAACAGTACCATCCACAATGGTTCTTGATCCTACAACAAGAAATGATATCATCAATATTATAGCTACGCTCAAATGCAATTGTCCACCAGGTCCAGACAAGATTTCAGCAAAACTCATTAAACAATTTCATAACTATCTAGTAGATCCACTGGTTCATATCATAAACATAAAAAAGGCTAATCACTCCTGTTTATAAATCTGGCGAACGGAAACTTATCGCAAATTATCGACCAATCTCTGTGATCGACAATTTTGCAAAAATTTTTGAACACAGCATGAAAAAAAGACTAATAACCTTTTTAAACAAAAATAACGTTATTACTGAAAGACAATATGGATTTTTGAGTAACTCTAATACAGAAAAAGCCGTTCTTGATTTTGTGGAAAAAAACCGTAAACGCCTTGGATAAATCAGACAAATGTCTTGCTATCTTTCTTGATCTTGCCAAGGCGTTTGATACTATATCTCACGAATTACTTTTGGAGAAGCCTCATAATTATGGGATTAGAGGGCCTATTAAGAATATTCTACAAAATTATCTATACAAGAGATCACAGAGAGTAAAGCTTGGAGAATATAATAGCAACCCATTAGAAATAACAATTGGTGTACCACAAGGAACCGTCTTGGGACCAATCCTGTTCCTTATTTACATAAATAGTATCAAATATCTGGAAAACTGTGGAGGCCATATAATCTCCTATGCCGATGACACTACTTTGATTTTTTCTGCAAAAACTTGGGACGAAGTTATGAATAATGCTAATAATGGACTAGGACAAGTTAAGAAATGGTTAGACCAAAACCTACTGAGCTTGAATGTTAAGAAAACAAAGTACATCTCATTTTCTTTAACAGCAAGTTATCAACCGACAGATAAAAGTAGTATTCTTGTACACGAAAATGATTGCCAAAATCGTTCAACATGCTATTGCCCGAAAATAGAAAAATGTAATAGCATCAAATATTTAGGTGTCATGATAGTCGAACATTTAAGGTGGAAAAAGCATGTGGTATCATTGATAAACAGGCTTAGGCAGCTGACTCGAAAAATGTATGAATTGAGAGGAGTAATCTATCATTCCTTGGCTGAATCCATATAAGGTAATTGTATTAAGGTATGGGGCGGGCTATTCCACAATAATTTAATACAACTCCAGTCAATGCAAAACAAAATTCTAAAAATCATATTTAAAAAACCTAAACTACATTCTACTGTACAACTGTATGAGCAGTTGCAGATACTAGACATTAGAAGCTTATATGCCTATCAATGCCTGGAATGGATGTTCCACAACGTAAGTCGTTTCAGTCGTCCCATGGAAGTCATAAAAAATACCAGATCACTAGACAAACTTGAAATATATATACCAATGTTCAAAAAGAGTCATACACAAAGATTTATTTTCTTTTCCGAAACTCTATAATATTCTACCTCCTGAAATGAAGACAATAACAAAACTCCATAAATATAAAAAACAAACAAAATTTTCGTTCAAAAAAATCAAACAAAAACCTATCAAATATTAATTTAGTCGATGTGTTACTCAGTATCCACCTATTCTTAGGAACATCTCACTCAACATAACTTAATCTTGCCTTCATTGTACCTAACATATTGTATATAAATGTCTTGTACTCATAAAAAAAAAACTATCACCGTCAATGAACTTCTGTACAATCTCAATGTTTCTGGAGGATTGCAGACAAGCACAACACAAGCATTCAGTATGCTTAGGTGCAGTTTTGTGGTCCAATTAGAAACTTTAAGATAAATCACTGTATACTTATGTACACTTTTACTCTGAATAAATCTGAATCTGAAAAATCTGATCTACTACTCTTCAACGGCCGATTTCGCATAGGGACAAGCAAATTAATGCATTTTATTAACTCAAAAACCGTTCGCCGGAAGATAAAAAGGCATCGGACCATTTTTATGGAAAGATTGAAGACAATTACAAAAATTATATTTATTTGGAAGAAAGACAGTGGCGTATCATTATTTTCATCAAAAATATTACAGGGCATGTTAACAGGAACGGTACTGATGAAAATTGAGAAATCCTTTATCATGGAAAAAATTTATTTTATGCGTACTTTGCATGTATCAGAATTGAAAAAAAGTCAAAGTGTTTTCAGAGATATTGGGGAAGAACTGATTTTTTTGTTAAATTTCAACATCCGGTATCTCAGAAATGAAGCGGTTGCAGACCTATGTTCATATGAAGAATTTGTCCTAAAATCATCCAAGGATGATCGCCCTTTAGGATCAGCAT
The DNA here is from genome assembly GCA_018342105.1 of Gonioctena quinquepunctata. Classification (NCBI taxonomy): domain Eukaryota; kingdom Metazoa; phylum Arthropoda; class Insecta; order Coleoptera; family Chrysomelidae; genus Gonioctena; species Gonioctena quinquepunctata. Next base: position 632,133 of record JAFIRS010000023.1, on the reverse strand, counting down.
TCAATTATGAAACACCATGTATAATAAACTGGTCTTTCAGTGATGAAATATGTACAGCGCCATTTATTACACCAATCCACAAGTCTAGAAATGAATCAAAAGTTGAGAACAATTGATCTATATCCGTCATAACAAATTTTGCAAAGATCTTTGGAATAATTTTTAAATCATACGTTGATAAGTACTCTGCAAATCAAATATTTTTATCAGAATATCAATACCTCATTATTTGATAGAGTTCACTTCAATTAGATATTGAGTATTGTTATAAAGCATCACTGTAACACTGAAAATATGTGTCAATATTCAAATAAACAATTTCCTGATGAGTGTATAGGAAATGGGGAAGTAGTGAAATGGCCAATAAAAAGCACCCATTTCATTCCACTTCGAGTTATTGAGGAGAACGTTGAAAAATAGAGTTTATTCAAACAATATTCACTGAAACTAGTCGCTAACAAAGTAATTAGATATGGATCTGTAAAAATAATTTCATAGTGTCATTTCCGATCAGCTCCTAGAAGATCTTGAGAGTATTGGATGCAGAAGTATATCCTACCAACCTTTATGGAAGATAACAATGCGTAAAAATGAATGACATCTTCAATGAATTTCAAACATTAAAATAAGGACTACCTCAGGTACTGCTTTTCTCATCAAATGTAGAAGGGAACATAATTAGCTTCGCAGATGACACAGCGGTTGTTCATCATTCAGAATCATGGGACTCACCAAGAAAAAATTGAAGAAAACTTCAAAGCAAAGGCAAATTACTAACTTTTAATATGACTAAAACCTTCTTCATTGTGTTCACGTCATATTCCAAAAATCTACCATATCTCAATTCACCCTCGATCAAAAACAATGACGTGAACTTCACCATCATCCAAGTTAACAAAATGAAATACCTTGGTCTATTTATGGTTAGGGTACAAAATTCAGACCTGAATAAGTGTGTGTTTCAAGCAAAAATTTTACATTTTGACTTAAACAGAGGGTTAGTTAATCTAATATTTCTTGTTTGATAATCGAATTAACATTAATTGTAACCATTAGTTTATATACCAATATGATAGTTTCTTCCGGTGGAATACTCGGAAAAACTTCAAAGGAGATGAGTTTGTACTTGCCTGGAAGTCGGATGTTCTTGATTTCATCAATTAGTTCGATACTATTTTTCAACTAAAATTTTGGAAATAAATTACAATATATCCTGATTAAGTCTGTTAGTTTTCCGGAAACTTTCGCTGACGGTGCTGTAATAACAAAAACAACAGGAAGAATGGGATGATTTTGTTTATGCAGTTATTGAGTCTTACGAGTTCTTACGAAGTCTGAAGACTTTTATCGATTGCTGTGACCGTTTTCCCTTCATCTGCACAAGTAAAAATCATGTTATTTTCAATACACTTGTCTTTTATTCCTTGTGCATTTGATTTTTCTTTGTTGCGCTTTATTTGAGATTTTGAAAGTTCAATATATTACCTTTTAACGCTATTTCTGCTTCAATTCTTAGAATTTCAAATTTTTTGCGGTGATTTCTGGTTTCAGGTTATAGTTGGAACCTTTTGCAATTATTCTTTTTTTATGTGACGTGAAATCTGTTTTGAATAGGTTGACGAATCTACTGAAAGACTTATGTTCCGAAACTTTACAATTATGTGCAATGATTTTCATCGAATAAGAATTAGCCATGAAATCTGAAATAAACTGCTGATTTGGATATTCGTGTTAGAGTTCAAATATATATATATATATATATATATATATATATATATATATATAAATATATATATATAGAAGAAGGGTAGTCTCGTGACTGGACTAGTTGAAAATAACTATGAATTTGAAATAAACTTTGTAGAAAGGATATTCCTTGAGGTTGCAGTCAAAATAATTAAGTATCTAAAACAATATGTGCGAGTGCCATTGTTTAATTTTTATATATATTACTAGTAGTGGGTCATAGTGATATGATTTTGAAAAGTTCTTCAATCACGAAATGGTGATTAGTTCGCTGTCTTCACTTAACCTCACCTTACTTGTCTTGATAATGAAAATAAACATTTTCGAAAGCTTGAGTTTTTCTTTTTCTCATAGGCCATTATTTTGACTGCAACCTCAAGGAATATCCTTTCTACAAAGTTTATTTCAAATTCATAGTTATTTATATATATATATATATATATATATATATATATATATATTCGAGAAGCCCATGGTTAATCCAAATTCATGAAATGTATTTATATGCGGTTTATTTAACAATTCAGGTATTGTTTTCATCGCATACCCTTACACAGTACATATCTTTGCATGGACACACCGTAACTTCAAGTGTGCCTCATAAGCTCCCCTACACGGAAATTTCTAAAAATCTCGTGAGCAACTGTATTTTTATTTGTTCCACTCATTGTTAAAGTCGAATGAGCGAAATCACTAATTTCTGGTAAAATACCTCAATGCGCAGAAAGATAAGAAAAGTGATTAGATTTTTTTTATTTTTTTTTTCCAAAGTTGTTTTTTTAAAAAGGAAAGGAAGATTCCTCTTCGAAAACTGCGGAAACCACGCCAGGATGTGACGTAACAAGTTCAGAACTATCGCCGAGAGCCCTAGAGAATTTCTGCATACATAATATTCTTTACAATGTGAGCAGGCCGAAATATAATGGTATAGGACTCGTTATACATACATATTATTCAAGAATAACTGAATCAAGAACGGTGCGACCTACAATTCGACGCGAACGTAATGGCCCCAGCTGTCAACTGACAGATGGGTATTTTGGACTAACTCGAGTGGAGTGGTTTTAAAATAATGTGAATTTATATTCATGGGCGCCAGGTAAATTTTTGTCCCCAAATACCCAGTTCGATATTCAACCCCCAAATTACCAAATGAGAAATAAAATGAAAACCGCTATGGTGTACTGGACTATTGGTGATTTATTCAACACAAATTGACAAATTGACGTGGTTGGAAATTATCCAATGAAAATAAAAATATTTGGTTAGCGAATAACAAAGCTAGCGTAAGCAGGTTTCAAAATGTGCACAACTACAGAAGCATAAGCGATATGAAGACATGACAAGCGCATTGACGCAGAAATTAAAGTAGGCTACACAGTTCTATTAAGAATAAATATATTTAATTAATACCAAATAATACACAATAATTTCAGCTCAGAAAATAGTAATAAATAATCCTTAATTCACCCAGCAACCCAAATAAGTTAAAATAAATGTGTAGGAAAAACCTTTGGTTTCTTGCGCTTCCTGCGCCTTAGAACCTTACTGCCTTAGACCATAAACACCGATCTGGTAGTCCGATGGAACACCCTGGGAAAGGTATTGCTTGAGTAGATAGGCCACCCTGTATATATGGGTAGTTACGATGACCACCCTGTATATGAGCGAGGATGCGCAGACCACCCTGTATGGGAGCGTGAATATGTAGACAACCCTGTATAGGAGCGTGTATACGCAGATCACCCTGTATGTCGTAATGACCCTGTCAATCGGGAGTCATTCAACTTCTATATGCTCCAATATCTCCGGCGAATGACCCAGCCTGTGAAAAGAATCCAACCCGTGAGAAGAACCAGCACGTGAGACAAACCAGTCAGTAGAAAAAACCCCAAGTCCTTCGAGGTTGTTTAGGTCCAAATTCCAATAATATAACTTCTTCCTGAAGCAGTCTAACACCTTTATACCGTAGATCGACCTACTCGATTATGGCCTCTAATGACTATGGCACAAAGATTGCGATTTTCCCCAGATTTTCAGATGAAGGGTATGGAGTGTAGTAATGATTTGAAAAAATCCCTCTAGGAGGTTCAATCCCGAAAGGTTCACCAAAAATATCTGCAACAACTTCACAAAACCATCGGGAACTAATTATTTGGGGGCTCAAAAACACTTTCCATTCAAGGATGACGTTTAAAGTCATAAAATTTTTCGAGCCACTTTCTAAAAACCATCACTCAACACTTTCGACACCTGTCCTCCCCAAAACCATGCGAAAAAAAGAGAACCCATTTGATTGGCTATCTCGACTACGACGATTCTCCCAACCAATCAGATTCATTGGTAGGTTCACAACACAACCAACGTTGGCGCTAGTGCTATCTCGCGATACAAACATTTGACCAATTAAGGTTCGATGATCCATCGAATGCCGAGAGAACATACAACCGTTGGGAAAGTACACTTCGTACACTTTTTCCTTTTTTTTTCTTTACTTTATAATGAACTGACTGAATTGTCTAGTTAATGCACCCTAAGTGTGATAAATATATCGAAGTTAATTATAAAAAAGTCTGGAACAAGTGGGGTACTTTCGTACAGCAGGAGGGGTACTTTCGTACAGCAGAAGGGGTACTTTCGTACATCATGGGGTAGATTCATGCAGGGTAGTTAAAAAATATAATTAACTGGCCAACATTTATCAATCATGTATTAATCTGACAACTAACATATTAATATTGAACCTGACTCTAGTTAACATTATTTCTTTTCGTGGAAAACAACATAAAATAAAAATCTTTAAAACTTAGTGTACCCTTATAATCAGTCTAAATGGAGTATTTGTAAATGCAGTCTTTGACAATTCAAACTTTAAGTAGGTAATTAGACATTTGGTCAACTTTGGTTATTGCTCGAAATTATTTAAATTGATTGCAAAAGTCCAGACATTCTAGCTGTACAATATGATGGTGGTTGAGGATCAGAGAGGATCATGAGGTCTTCTACATCAAGCAAAACAAATGACCATGATGATCTCGGTTTCTTTCGAAGATAAGATATTTTCAGCTCTGTACTCGAATAATGACTGGGGACTTTTCCCAAGTAATATACAAACCCCAGTTGAATAAAAACATTTATTTTTTATATTCTCTGGACTCACATCAATGGTATCTCAACAATTGGTATCTTCATCGCTTTTATCAAATCATGCGGAGACGATGAGCTCACCTGCAAGCTTAATTTGTGACCCTTCAGATTCAGAGTCGACGTCTCTGGTGTACAAGGTGTGTATGTCTTCTACATCAGGTAAAACAGATGACCATGATGATCCCGGCTTCTTCCGAAGATAAGATACTTCTAGCTCTGTACTCGAATAATGACTGAGGACTTTTCCCACGTAATATACAAACCCCACTTAAATAAAACATTTATTTTTCATATTCTCTGGACTCACATCAATGGTATAGCAACAATTGGTATCTTCATCGCTTTCATCAAACTCACGCTGAGACGATGAGCTCTCCTGCGAGCTTATTTGCGGCCCTCCAGATTCAGAGTCATCACTTACTATTTTCTTGTTTTTTTTTTATCTTGAATTAAGTTCCGGCAAACTACATTTCATTTCTTCAGCTCTGGCTCTTCTTTTCTGCCTATGTTTCTCTACAGTTCATTTTTTCGTGTGTATCAGTATATATACGGGATTTTCCCGGTTTTATTCCTTCATTTGTTTTTCCGTTTCTAATAACAGTTGGCTAGGGTCTTATGACTTCTGGTGGTCGAACTAACAAAACTGAACTAAAAGTTTTCGACCGTTATAAATTAAAAGTACCTCAAAATATAGTTTGCGTAAAACAAATTTTTTAAAATGCAAAATATTTTCATTTATAAAAATCGAAGTTTCACGTTTTGACGGTAATTTGCGTGAATTAGTTCTTAAGGGATCATTCGTACGCATACGAATGTACCCCTCGTAGTACGGTCCGAATGTGCCCCAGCCCTTACAAAAAATTAAAATACAACTTTATATTCATTCGAATTAAGTATGAAAAATGTTACTTACTAAAACCAAAAATAAACAATGATTTATCATCACTATCTTCTCAAAAACACAAAAACTCTACTAACAGTGCGATCGTAAACTTCAACAAAACAATTACTCACTGAACTCGAAAACAGTTCACTCAGAGTGGCGTGACGGGGCAATAATCGTCAAATAACATGGCGGCATCTAAGACTATGCATACAAGGAAACGCGTGTTTGGGCGCCATTTAGTTGTTCTGTCAAACTGACTGTACGAATGTACCCCATGTAGGAAGGGTGACCACTTTCCCCAGCACCTTGGAGTTTATCAGATTGACCCACGACACACGTTTATTAAAGTCCAAAAGGAACAAAATGGCATCCGCAGTGACAGTTATCCGATTTACCGCTGGCAACACTGTGCCGGTATCTGGGACAAACCTGGAAACGTCAAGTCCGATGAAGGAAGCTCTCAGAAAAATTACATTACCAAACAAACATCCCAAGATGAGTTTTGAGGAAAATTTTCTTTAAAAATTCATGTACGAGACAAATATCTCGCAATTAATTCAAGCACGTGGGGGATTCGGTAAAAAAATTTTATACCGGAATTATATTTAAATAGAAAACATTAGGTAAATATTTATTTTGACGTTATTCACAAATAAATAGAAGGCTGTGTGTAATGGGAGTTGTGGGGGAGATTTTTTTCTGATTTTCCCCGTTCCCTAGTAAAAAAAAAAAAAAAAAGGATTTCGTATTCGGGAGATATTTTTTTATTTTCCCCGTGCCGTAGTAAAATAAAATATATAATATCAGATAAATCTTTATATAAAATTGATTGTTTTCATACAATTTTCCTACTGGGTTTCAGGGAAATGTCAATATTGATTGAAAATGAAAGGTGGATGTTCGTATTGCGGGATATTTTTTTAAATGTATCCGTGCCCTAGTAAAATAAAATTTATATTATAAAAATTTTTTTGGTTTAGGGAAATGTCAATATTGACTACAAACAAAGGTGATATATTTTCATATTCTTTTTGGTTTAATTCTGAGAAAAATTTATATTAGCGGTAATAATTTGTTTTTCAAATAATTCAGGAAACCGGGATATTTTATTCTTTATTCTAAATAGAATGTTGTTGGCGTATGTTGCCCGTTAAAAAAATGTTGTAAAGTTAGCCATGGATTTGACATTCACTACTCCTGTCAATCAATATTTTATTTGTGGCATTATAAGTTCCTCATAACATTGTATACAATCATAAGTTGGTAAAGAAGTGATAATAAAATGAACTTTCAATCTTTTGCAAAGAATCACAGCACATTAAAATGTACCATAAAAATGTAAAATATCTAACATACCTAGTGGAAAAATCTAGATTAAATCCTGAGCAAGAAAACTTATTTGAAGAGATTGGCAACATTCTGCGTGATATTGTGACTTCTTTTGGACACAAATCTAATACTCAAAGAAATAAACTGGTGTCTCGGTATTATTTTTATTTTATGAAACACAGGCATATTGTTAAAAAAACACCGGTTCTGTGTTTTATTCACCACTTAGGAAAGAGGAGGTAGAAGTGGAATTTTTGAAGAATTTAAAATTAAATAATGATATTATAGAATGTACACCTTAATAAATTGTTGTAATATTTCCAACTTATAAAGTAAGTAAATAAAAAATATTGTCAATATTATTTCAATATTATTTTTGTCTTATTATATGATAGCTGTCATGTGCCGGGAAATTTCCACTTATTAATTTTACGTTTACATGCTAATGTGGATGAAAAATTTTCAGAAAATTTGCTGGTTACCATAGTACAATGTCAAATAAAGCATGATTGGTTGAAATGACTGGTATAAAATTTTCAATCTAATTCTCTTTCGTTACTCCTCCCTATTTTCTTATCGTCAACGAATATGGAAACTCGAATAAGTGGTTCCATAACACGCTTACCGAATGGGTTATAAGTTTGGTATGCAAGAATAGAATAAAAATGTATTCCTGTTCCTTATGCGGGCGAATTTGAATATTGAAATTCATACCTTCCATTCGGAATGAATAAAAGATAAACCTAATGTTTTCATGTCATATTTTACGATCCTACTTTGAAACTTTCGAATCGAGTTTATATATCAAAGATCGGTTTTCTTATGCAATTTGTCAGAGGCATGAAAACGATACTTTGGTGTGGAGGTCGCAGGAATAGGGTAGATATTCGATTTGTGGAATATTTTACGTGCTAAAAAGTTAGGGGATACCCGATACCTATCAACCCTGAGAAGAAATTGGTCTATAAGTAATTGGGTTTGGTTTTTATTGCTAAAATGTTCATCTCCCATTGTGCTTTATGACCCTATTGTAGAATATTTAAAGTGAAGTAGAAAAGTATTTTTGTCGCAATTTTTGGAGAAACAATTCATCATTGAAATCATAGCAATAGTGTGGTGTGACGTTATGAGTCAGTGGCGTGCTTGGTAGGGGAGTGGGCGCAATATCATCCCTACCCCTCAAAGTAGCAAGAGTAAATATTTTAATAAAAAGTAAAACGTCCATCCAATCTGAAATGTAATATTTTCTGATTATGGTTCCAGCTCACAAAATTTGAATATCCATTTATCAATATAAGGGATTTTACTGACCATGACTTATTTATGGTTAACAAATATTTTTATATCAGTAATAGTTGAATGTTACACTGAGAAAAATGGATGGTGAATAGTGCCAGAAATATGGTAATGTTTACAAATTTTCTAGTACTATATGTGAGCGCAATACAATATGGTAGCGTTTAACAATAATTTATTATTACCATTTATGGTAATGACTACTATAAGGGTATTCTTATATTATATCATGAATTGAAGCATTTTTTTTTGTAACTAAAAATATATCATGGTAACTTCTATTGTACATGAATTATGAAGTAAAATATAATTGTATGGTAGGAAATATGACCTGTATTTTGAATTTACCATCACCAATTGTAAAAACAATCATACACTTATTTTGAAATTTAATACATACATATAGTAAAACTTCAAATTGTATTGTAAAACCAATCAACCATACTGTATTGTAAACTCATAATATAAATCGAGTGTCGTTAGGTCCATCACACCTCCCTTTTCCATAATTCGTATCAAGAGGTATTCGATATACAAACTCATGAGCATTCAGAATGGACTTATCTACATTTTTTGTGAAAAAACTTATTTTTCTATAAAAAATAAAATAATTGGGTTAATCAGCCCCATTATTTATGTTTCTCATTTTATTAATGATTGTTTTTCTGCTTTATTTTCTCGACTCTAATTTATTTATTTATTTGGTTTATACATTCAGCAGACCGAAGCTCAATTACAGGAGTACTTAATGATTATTACATGTGATTGTGCTATGAGAAGTAGTAACAATTTATAAGTTTGGTTGACTTACAGGTTATATGTTATTCAGAAACCAAACTGGAAACGGTTTTCTGAATTGTGTCTGCGTAAGAAAAAAAATGTCAACGAGCCTAGCTTATTATAATTTCCGCTCATTGATTTTATTGGTGAATGAAAGTGATGTTGTGTATTAGGTACATTGAATGGAATGTATTGTGATACCGAGAAGATTGTCGGGGTATATTGAAGTTGATTAACGAAAGTAATGTCGAAGGATCTATGGTGTTGTGTATAATTTTGTACATAAATAGTAGATCATTGATTTCTCTTCTTTTCCTTAATGACTGTGATCATAATTGTATTTTCTTTCAGGGTAACGTTTATATTTTTTATAAAAAAAATATTTTAAAAACTTTTGTTGAATCATTTCAATTGCCGAAATTGTTTGTTGGTGGTACGGGTTCCATACTTGACTGCAGTATTCCAATTTGGTTCTAACTAAGGTATAGTACAATTGACAGAGTGCATCCAACGATTTAAATTCCCTACAAGTACGAATCAAAAAACCTAATGATTTCATGGCTTTGGAAATTATTGTTCCATAATGATTTGTAAAGGTTAGTATTCAGTAGTAGAATGCTGATAAACTGTTCTGACAGTGAACAAATTCCTCATATCTGATATACAGGGTGAGTCAACAGGATTCCCGTGGTTCATTGCTTCTTAATGTATCACTATATCGATTTCTTATATTTTTTTTGTCAAAGAGACCATCTGAGACCACCTTCTGAAACTACTTTCATTCATACAGGGTGCATCATTGATGCGTGGCTAACCAAAGTTGTTCTTTTTCAAATGAAACACCCGGTATATTTTTATATATTCCATCGGCTGTTCCATTGGCTGCTCAAAGATTTTTTCAATTTTGAGTTCCGTTGCGGCGTTGCCGAATTATTCAAAAAAATCTATTTTGTAGACTTCTTTTCGAAAAATTACCTATTTCACATTTTGAAATATTTAGTAAAGATAATTGAGGAATCGTTGGTCGATATGATGATGTTCATTGAGAATACTAAGAATTTGCAATAAATTGCACAGGATGTTCGACACAACAACACAAACTTAGCCATTTTCAAACATCGGTATTTTGATTTTTTCAAAGGAACACCCTTTATATTTTCATTTAAATCAACTCCTTTTTAATGACCCTACACTTTTCATCTTCGACGTCATGTACCTTAAACAACCTGTTTCCGAGATATTCTGGTTTAAAGGAATTGTTCAGTATCAAATCAACAATTCTATAGATTTTTTTATCTACATGTTTGTTCTTAGAAAATACTGATACTGAATGATGTTTCAATTATTTTCTTCCATCTTCAAACGCATTCTTGGCAACTCATGAATAACTATCATAGCAAAAGACATTTTTAAATGTAACTATTTTTTCTAGTTTAGTTATCCATGACTACCGCTGAAAAAATGACTATCGGAATTTGTAAATAGAGGTAACTGTCAAACTACAATCCAGTTGTGTTAAAAATTATTGTGGCATTATGAATTATCGTTTAGAGGAGTGGTTAAAATGGTGTATGCTTTGGGGGAAAGTGATGGCAATTGCTTACTGGCATCTAGATTATACGAACAAAAGTTTCCTGAGAGAAGACATCCAGACCAGCGAGCATTTCGAGACCTCAAAACAAGATTTGAGGAAACCGGAAAAGTATTTTACAAAAAGTTTGGACGTGCTTGTCCTGTAACGAATGATGAAAACGCTCTTGATATTGCATTGCATATCACCGAGAATCCCCATGTGAGTACACATATTTTGAGTAGCGAGTTGGGAATATCTCAAAGTAGTGTTTCTCGGATGGTGAGAAAATGCAATTACCATCCATATCATAAGCAGTTAATGCAAGAGCTGACTGAAAGAAATTTTCCAAAGAGAATGCGGTTTTGCCAATGGGGTATAGATGAAATCAACCAAGAACCTGATTTTTTTGAGTATGTTCTATTTTCGGACGAAGCCACGTTTCACAACAATGGCCATGTGAATCGGCATAATATGCATTATTATGCAACTGAAAATCCTCATTTTGTTAGATATATCAATCACCAACAACGTTGGTCACTGAATGTTTGGGGAGGTATCATTGGACGGCGTGTAATTGGGCCCTTTTTTTTCAACGGACATTTCAATGGAAGAAAATATCTAAGATTTCTGCGAAGTCAGTTTTCAAATTTATTAGATGATATTCCATTGGCAATAAGACGGAGAATGTGGCTACAAGATGGCGCGCCTGCACATTACCACACACAGAGAAAAGAGATTCTGTAAAATTACCACGAAAATCGTTGGTTACATGTAACCAACGATTTTCCTGGTAAATTTTCCACTCGTTGTGTGAATTTTACATATTCACTGTAGAGATTGAAGTTCTCCTGTGATTTCAGTTTCACCAGAAATTATCAGAATTTTTACAATGCATTATGTAAAATCGAATACATTCTCAAGTGAATCTCTCGACTCAATATTTGTATTTTCACAACTGTGGAATTACAAATATTATGTTTTTTCTGCAAACGGAAATGTGAAATTACCATTGCCATTTCTTCTCTTTTTGTGTATTCATCATGATGATTTTCACAAATTCTCTGTATTTATAGCTATGTAGTTTAAGTTATTTCATGTATTTCTACAAATGCATTATCACAAAAGTTTTTATTTAATTTGTTGTGTTTTCGCACAGGTAATTTTATAAACACTATTGACTTTTACAGATATAATTTCTTGATTTTTTTTTAGTTTTAAATTTATTTTTCGTATTTTCACAGATGTGATTTCATGGATGTTCTGTATTTTTACAGAAATTATTTCATGGATTTTCTGTATTGTCACAGAAGTTATTAAATGTTTTTTCACAAATGTAGTAATGGGAATACCATTTCCTGGCATTTCACCTGGAAAATAAAAAAAGGCCATGAATTAAACGATAAAAATAATAAAATAAATAATTTAATGATTGTTAATCTCACTAATTTTTTATATAATAACTCTTTCATTATAAAATATCTAACATAGTTGAACTGTTTATAAAAATAAAATAACTCAACAAGGAAACTTTCATTTCATCATTTCTGAAAGTTGTCCCGCCAAATAAAAATCTGTTCCTAAGAAAAAAACAAATCATATGTTAACCTACATATAATACATCAAATATAACAGTCATGGGCCCTATACATCGATCTCAAAATCAAAACTCTTATTTTCAGTTTTCTTGGAGTGAAACCATGAAAATAATAGAATAAATAATTTAATGGTCGTTAATCTCAATCACTTATTACATTAAAACTAAAAAGCATTCATTATATTTTATATAACACAGTTTGACACTTGTATAGAAATTTAAAAATAATATAACTCAACAAGGAAACTTTCATTACAACATTTCTGATAGTTGTCCCTCAAAATAAAAACCTGTTCCTAAGAAAAAACCAACTCATTTGTTAACCTGCATACAATAATTATAACAGTCGTGGGCCCTATACTTCGATCTCAAGTTCAAAACTCTTATTTTCAGTGTAGCGATGAAAATAATAAAATAAATAATTCAATGATTGTTAATCTCAATCTTTATTATATTATAACTGAAACGTATTCATTCTATTTTATATAACACAGTTTGGCTCTTGTACAGGAATAAAAAAACCAACAAGGGAACTTTCATTTCAACATTCCTGAAAGTTGACCCTCAAAATAAAACTCTGATGCTATATAAAAAAAACAACAATACATACATACAATACAATAAATATAACAGTCGTGGGTCCTACACATCGATCTTCTTCATTAAATTCAAAACTTTATTTTTAGTTTTCTTCCACTAGCTGGGTGAATTTTCATATGGTACCGTTGTACCATTTCCAGTGTAGCTCCAATTTTACTGGGATACTCCAAGTTGAACATGAAGTAAAGAGCAAACATCAATGAAAATCCTTCCATAAATGTTACGGACTTCAATATTTCTATCTTTTCGAACATTAAAAAGCGAAAAAGACTCTGCAAGAAAAATCCAAATTATTCAGACAATTGAAGGAGATTTAGAAGATTTTGAGAACGGGGGAGATATCCCCAAAAAAAAAATTATAGGAATTAATATTCATAATTTTCTATAGGAAATATAATTTGTAAAAATGTAAAAATTGAAAAATTCAAGATGGCGGCTCCAAAATGGTGGACGATTTTTGTGATTGTGGTCCGATTCTATTCAAAATTGGTATGTGGGGGTTTTTGGGGTCGGAGATTATGATTATTTTGTCAAAATTGAACGATTCAAGATGGCGGTAATTTTTTCATATCATTCATAATGACTTCAAATGCCACGCCCAAACCACATTTTTTAACGTCTTTCTCGAACATCAGTGCAACAAGTTGAATATTTTCTACTCGAGAACGCTGCCAGGGAGGGATATTGCCTATGGTCATATAAACTCCAATAATTTTGTTTTTGTTTCGGAATGCTCCGATAGGATTACGAATCTCAAAAGAATCCTGGAATAATCTCAATTGAATCGCAGATTCATTTTCAGAAATCATTTAATTTTTTTTTATACTTTAGACCATCAGTTATATTACAAAAATCACCTGAATGATTGAATGATGATGTAATATAAAAGAAAAATGAATTTCTATCTAAACTTATTTTTTGAGGTTTAACATAATTGAATTGTTTTCTGTGAAAGTTGAGCCTTATGAATTTACTTCTCAAATAACCGTTACTTTTATTATGTGCCGCTGAGAATAAATCATCATTCAATTTACTTCTAATCTGACTTATGTCAACCTGCTGGTCGATATTCTTCAGAACATATTCCTTATTGAACTAACTGATGTCAGAGAGACCGTTTACTAGAAACTGGAGAGCCTAATTCGTAACTAAATATTTTGCCTCTAAGATACGTAGAACTCAAAAGGTCTGACTATTTGTTTTCAATAGTTTTGTCTTGTTCAGTAGATATAGGTACAGAAATATCGGAGGAAATATCGGCACAATCATCGGCTTATTCCTGTGGAACCATAGAAGTCTGAATTTTTTCATTGGAGTGAATTCTCATTACATGATTTATAAAGTTCACAACTTTTTCAAATACTACATTCGAGTGGCAATTATCGAATGGACACTATGTAGAATTTCCAGTTTTGATGTGTGTATAAATATCGTTCAGAAATAACTTTTTGATCTTGAACTCGTAGTTATCTATAGAGCATTTGTATATGTTAATATCTTTCCAAATTATATTTTCTTTTAAAACGGTAGGTTTTCTATGAATATGTTGTTTGAACATTCCGTTTTTTTTTCGAAACGTGCAGTTCAACCTCATGCACATGAAATTTACAGAATATGCATTTCGGTGGTAATATAGATGTAACTCATATTTCTTCAATGTTTTCAACACTAATTTACAAATATTGCATTCATACATTGTAAATTGATACTTACCAGATATGACATATTTTTAACACACTTATAACAGACACGTCTAACCTCTTTTCGGATGGCACACTTTTTCTGTTGTTTGTTGGCGACTGGCGATAAAAATGCATTCCTGCTTTGCCAGCATCTGCAACTAGTCATGTGACCTGTGACATGTGACCGACAGAGACAACATCGAAGGGTCGGAATTCTGTAATTCCTGTATTCACAAGGGTGAAATTACAGTTTTTCTGAGAATTGACAGTATGTAAAAAGTTATAATATTCGAAAACACAGAAATATTGCAAATATTCACAGAACTTTGGTGATTGGTTTCAGTTTTTCTGTAATATTACCAAACCCTCTATATTTTGGAATAATTTTTGTTATTATTTGCGGAATATTTACAAATACTCAAAACAGTGAACTCACAATGATAATGTATATCTACAGAACTCATTTGGGAACGGAGGAATTGAATTATCATCTATAGGAAGCTATTTTTTTTTATGTTCGAAAATTATACCAGACTCTTTCACATATTTACAGATATTCTGTGAGTATTCACGATTGTTAAATTATAAGGATTCAGTGAATTGACAGAATATACGTGCCGATACATATCTTATACGAGAACACAGAAATTTTGTGAATATTCGCAAAACTTCTCTGACTGGTTTCAGTGTTTCTGTAATATTCACAAAACTTCTTTATTTTGAATGAATTGTAGTTATTATTCCTGAAATTTCCATAAATTTTGCAATAGTGAAACTACAATGAATTCATTTGGAATTTCAGAATTCATTTGGAAACGAAGGAATTGAGTAATCATCAATGCAGATATTTTCCAATATACATAGGTTATGTAATACTCCAGTGACTTTGTGTTTTCGTATCTCTGTTTGGTAAATATTCACAGACTTTTTGTTATATACTCACATATGTTTTGTGAAAGTTTAAAGAAGTTTAGTACTTTTCCATATATATTGTAAATATATATGGAAAATTACTATCTAACTGTGAAAGTTCGGGTTGTCTTGTTTTTAACAGAAATTGATAGTACTTTTAATGTGATAGTCGCAGTGAAATATTTTCACATGGTAATTGGAGTGATTTTTACAGCATTTTCAAAGTCATTTTACCATTGTAACTCATCCATTTTTGTCTGTGCACTGATATGCGGGAATACATTGATAATGAATTCCGTGAAAAATGGATAGGTAGAGGAGGGCCAGTTCAGTGGCCTCCAAGGTCACCGGACCTCACAAAAATGGCTTTTTTTTTTCTATGGGGATACATTAAATGGGTTGTCTATGAAACTCCACCTACAACACCTGAGAATATAAAAACAAGAATTCGTTCTGCTTTCAGGGAAATTTCAGAGGACATGCTAGCACATGTGGATACTAATTTTCGAAACAGATTGAGAGTGTGTATTGGTGAAAATGGCAGGGACATTGAACATTTGCTGCATTAATTATTATTTTCTGTTGATTCGAATGAATATGATTTTAATGCAAAGTTTAATTCCAAATATGATACCAAAGGCGAACATTGTCAATATTTTCTGTGGAAAAATATCCATCTTTTGGATGTAGAATATCTCGGAAACGATTGTTTTAGGTACATGACATGGAAGATGAAAAGTGTAGGGTTATTGAAAAGGACTTGATTCAAATGAAAATATATAGGGTGTTCCATTTGAAAAAATCAAAATACCGATGTTTGAAAATGGCTAAGTTTGTGTTGTTGTATCGAACATCCTGTACAATTTATTCCAAATTCTTGGTATTCTCAATGAACATCATCATATCACCAAAGATTCCCAATTATTTTTATTAAATATTTCAAAATGTGAAATAGGTAATTTTTCGAAAAGAAGTCTACAAAATAGATTTCTTTTGAATAACTCGGCAACGCCGTCACGGAATTCAAAATTGAAAGAATCATTGAGCAGCCATGGAACAGCCGATCGGAAGATATGAAAATATACCGGGTGTTATCATTTGAAAAAGAACAACTTTGGTTAGCTACGCATCAATGATGCATTCTGTATGAATGAACTTATTTTAGAAGGTGGTCTTAGATGGTCCCTTTGACGAAAAAATAAGAAATCGAAATAGTGATACTAAGGAGCAATGAACCACGGGAATCCTGTTGACTCACCCTGTAGTTCTGTTAGTATCCACTCGTATCGTGAATAACTATCACAGCACTTGAACCATTTAACCTTCACACATTTGCTTTTCCACACGTGATGATTTCTGAAGATCACGCGGCAGTTTCCACGCTACTCTCGCTTCCCTGTATTACATACAAATCTTACCAGAACGAACGATATTCCACATGTGAAACGCGAGTTAATCGTTGCATTGAAAATTCACATAGAGGAAAGCCATTAGGCAATGATCTAAGTGGTGTCTCTAATGGGAAGATCCCTCGGGAGAGCGCGCAGTCACGTGTAAAGGATCACTGTCACATCATTCATCCATCAACTGTTCTGGTTGCGTTTATAATGGCCCTTTCTGTCACTTGAAACGCTGCCGCGACAAGACCTCTTTTCAGCCGTAATGTCAATTGAATTGCTGTTGGATGCTGTATGATAAATCTCTGTTTGATGTTGTAACTTGGAACTTGAGTGGAAATATTAAATTTTTCCGAAAAGGGGTAGAGTATTTTGGTAAAACTGCATTTTATGGTAACCAAGGGATTGAAATAGGTACAACTAAAATAATTAATGAGCAATTTTATCCGCGGATGTGTGCCCAAATTGAAATTCTTGAAAACGAGAAATATTACCACTATCGAACTCTTTCCGAGCATAGGGAACCGTTTTATTTACCCTGCAGTGGTAGCGCCCATATTTCATACAATTTTGGTAGCGCCGGGTCTAATAGACCCGAAATTGATATCATATGTAGATTCTCCAAATCCAATGATATAGACTTGATTCTTTCATATAACTACATTTATGTTCATTTTTTATATGTCCCCATGATTTCGTTATTCAAATTGAGTTTTGTATTCATTTAGAAATTTGTCCATCTCTGATTTTCATGCTCACAAACCTCCTCTTTTTCTGTAGAAGATTTATTTGAAAAAAAAAACGGAATCAGGTCAAATTCTATTGAAGAAGTGTTTTGAATTATATTTAAATATACTGAAGAAAAATAAAAATGTATTCAATTAGAACACTTTTCATAGTAAATATTCACATGTTTGAGACATAGAAAAATGTGGCACTTTTTACAATAGTACTTCGATTTATTATCATTTTTACATTCGACACATCTTTTTTTTGTACCTTGGGGTACTTCAGGTAATTCGTCTGTATTTGCTGTTTCCCTGCGTCTTTTTTTGACATCGTTGGACACGTTTTCAGCTCTTGATCTCCTTTTCAGATGTTCATCTAATAAAGATAGGGCAATAGTTTTCAAAAACTTTCTGCGTTTTAAGTCTGAATCAGGATTATTACTACTATATATTACCTGGGCATTTATTTCCCCTTCATTTAGAATGGAATAGAATATCACCATCGGCCATCTTCTAGTATTACGTGCTACATTATATCTGGAACACAGTTGGTCTACTGTATCGACTCCACCTTTTGTTGAATTATAAAATGTAATAATTTCGGGTTTGTTTCCATTGCCAGTTGAATGGTCGATATTATCGTCGTGATGTAAACTAGAAGCATGTAAAACATTTTTGTTTGCTTTCGGGACATGGGACACCAAAGTCATGTTTTTCTGAAAACCAAACATACTTGAAGTTACAGGTCTGATCTTAGTATTTTTGAATTCCAAGGGGAGTCCACGTCTGTTTTCTCTTATCGTACCAACATATGTTAGATTATGATTTTTCAGAAGACTTTTTATTAGAGAAAATGTTGTTAACCAATTATCGCAGGTAAGATTTCTTGCCATTCCAGATAAGGGAGATATCAGACGTTTGACTAAACTTTGTGAATCGGTCTTTACATTAATGGTCCAGCAGGTTGTTGACCAACATACACCTCTGGATTTTTGGTATAAAACATCTTCGAATCCACTAAAGTAAATATTTTCAATCCATATTTATTTGGCTTTTTGGCAAGTATTGTCTGAATCCACATCTCCCTCTAAAGGCCTCTAATTTTTCATCAATTGTCACACAAGTTCCAACTGTATAATGTTTCTTACAATTATTGACAAATGTATCGAAAACATATCTTATTGGAGCCAGTTTATCTTGTAATTTTCTAACATCTCGGGTGTTCCAATCATCAAATCTCAGCATTCTAAGGAGAAAACGAAATCTACCCAGAGACATTGTCAACCAAAACATTTCTACCCCACAACCTTTTCTATCCCACAATTCTTCAAGATTCAATCTGGCACCCTTCAAACATCCTGCTAGCTATAAAAGTCCCAGAAGAGCTTTAATTAAAATTTTATCTGTGGGTCGTGCTGTTCTCTCTCGTTCATAGTTTGGGGCCATTTTTTCAATATACTTATTAGTACATTCAACTATGGTCTCTAGAATGTCTTCGGAAAAAAATAATTCCCAACACTCTATAGGAGATGTTGACCATTTTGCAGCTTGTGTAACACCAGGTAAACGTAAAATTATTTTTCTTCACGAATTTTCTCTCTTTTGGATTCCAATGAGTGTTTCCACCAAACTGTTCCATCTGGAGCTTTGAAACAGGGTAACCGATGTCTTGTGAATGCGAGAGTATTTTTTTGATCAGAAGAAGATGCATCTTGTTCTGTATCAGACGCTTCGGATTGTACTTCCACATTATCTTCTTCATCTGAATCTTATGAATCCATTTCAATGTAATCATCAGACGAAACTCCTTCAAACAAACGCAGAAGACTTTTTTGTTCAGCCTCGTAATTCATCATCTATAATGGAGAACGAATGGTAAAACAAAAAGTACCACTCATATACACTGAAAGCCTCAAAATAATAAAAGAACAGAAAAGTACAATTGAAATTATCACACGTTTGGTAGCGCCGGGTTTCTTGGACCCGAATGAATCATTCACGAGAAATTCAAAAGCGGTATAACCTTCCACTGGTTACTACTACCCAAATAAGGAAGATAGCTGGAATATGAAATTAAAATATTGTAGCACCTCCGAAGCGTCACGTGGTTGAAGTGCTGTTCGGGTCTGAGAGACCCGCCGCTACCACTGCAGGCTTGAGGTTGATTAGCTTGCCTAGATAGCAATGTTGGACAAATTAGGTTGAGTTGTGTCTCCTTCCTTCACATAGGCTATCGATATGGTTTGTTTCTCTGTGGGCCGGACCGTAGGCTATTCGCTGTGTGCAAGACTGGTAATGCCCTCTAGTGACTCGATAGCTGAAGTTTTTCTGGTATATTTCCAACAATTTGAATTTTTCAACAATTTCTAAATAATCTATCACGATGTAACAATTTTGTGCTCACTACTAGTTCCAGATGAATCAAAGTTTTTTCTGTCGAAAAAATAGTAAGTAAATGGTAAAAAATATGTGTATTGATACGAAAGTTCACCGCATTTGTAGGTTATGCATGTCAAGTTATAGATATTTTGAATATTATAATGTACCTAATGCTACTTCTGAATACTTTCAGTTTATTAAGGTCGCAGGTTCATAAGGTCTTGAGAACATAAAAAAGTGACTCGCTTGAGGCATTACATTTAACATTAGTTCACATGTGACTCCCATTGCTTTTGTCACCGAAACCAGTTCGTGAAAATTAAATCAAAAATAAAAAAATAAATTAATATAAATCGAGTTAGGTACTTAGCTTTGCCTGATAGAATGCCCGTGTGTGATAGAAAACTCGGAAAAACATCAAAAGTATCTCTGTCCCCTGTTCATAATGCTGATCAATTACAACACTGTCCAGGCGTTCCCGAACTCGCAGCTCAAGTCGCTATTTGCTTTTCATCGCCGTCCCATGGATTACCGCCCCATGGAACTTGCTTATATAATTTTACTGTCCACTTCTAGGCGATCAAATGGAAAACGGAAAACATCCGAAATATTCATTGAATGAAAACCTCACGTCCCGGAATTAGAAATTGAAATATCGTGGAATAACACAACACTTCTCTCTTTGCTGCAGCTTATGTGCTGCCGTTGAAAATGTATAAAATTTACACGTACTATTTTTATTACTATTTTTGCGATCGACTGCACAACAATAGCGAGGTCTCATTGTTATTATATGTATGTTGTGATACTATCTAACCCCATCCGTGACCATTGCCACTACGATTACCAGTATTATCATTATACCTACTCCTAGTTTCATCCATCCCCTCCAACCTAACGCACACTGCGAATGGGCTGTAGTCCGGTCTACAGAGAAACGAAGCTAGTTATTGGCTTACGTAAGAGAAGGGGTCACAACTAGCCGAATTATGTTAAAATTACATTGTGTGCGGCATGCCTCATCTACAACTTATATATTTCAGGTGAATTCCAATGGATCAACCGCTTCAACATTCAATAATGTAGCCGGTTACCAACGCAATTCGTTTTATCATAAAATAAATTGAATATGTAAAGTTGACTAATTTTGAAATGGGTTTCAGCAACATTCGATTTTTTTTGCTATTCAATAATCCCTCGACATTATAAATTAATTGCATTAAGAATGATTTTCCATGATATTTTTGACATTTGGCAACACTGCTTTCGTAGGGGTATTCTGACATTTGATATAAGTCATTTCACATTCAGTCAATTCAATATATTTCGAATTTAAAAATCACCTTTTTTATAAACTTATTATTTTAAATTTCGTGTATACTATCTCATTTCGGATTCTTATATTTCCACTTAAATAGTAATATAATATGAAGTTCAAATCATTTGGAATTATTCCCCATTATAAATAGTGATCGGCAAACACTATCATTCTATTTTTATACAGAAGCTTGTTCAAAATTTTAAATAATGCCAAAAAATTATAGGAATTATGTTAAAAATGAAAACATTTTCAATTTAATATTGAATAGAATTTTTTTTTTAAATTGAATATGAATTGAATTGAATATAATATCTACAGATCTACTTCACGGCATGTTATATATAATGTCAAAAAACACTGATTTTAAAGTGTCACACCAAAAGAAATGTTTCTCACATTTTTCGATCTTTGCCATTTGAGATTGCTTCTAGAAAATGTATTTTTTCCCAATTCGTTCGATCTTCCTAATGATCGTGGAAGCGTGAAATACATTTTCGTCTACAAAATGTATGGAAGAACTAGTGAATGCGATGCCAATCTAGCATCAATATAACACATAATTTCTTAAGAGTACCCCTTCATCTTTTTCTCATTCATCTAGATGAGTTCTTAATTGCGACTGGAATAGAAAATCAAATAATTATCTTAATAAAAAGTTAGATTTTAATTTTCAGATTGTTTTTCTTTTGAGTTAGGATCCATTCAAAATATCTTTCAGATGTAGTTCAATGTCCAGCGTGGCTTCAGCCGGAGAAGTAGTTGTTTTGTGTAACATCAATAAAATAACCATATTTTGTAGTAATGATTATTTTTGTTGTGCAATAACAATAAAAATATAGATTTCTTGAGAATTTTGGACTCCCATATGTTGAATAATTACTATCAACTGCACTTGAATTTCCTGTATTCGACTTTAGATGTGAAGTCAGCAGAAGCAGCGCTAATGCATTTTGTATAATGTGCATTTTTTGCAGAAATATTTGTTGTATACATAATTATCTGCATAGCTTTCAGATACAGTGGAGAGTTCACAACCCGGTGTTTGCTAATAAAGTAGCACTGATTGCGATATGTCCGGTTGAAATCATTCAAATTTTGATATTTGCCAATTTTTGCTGGCATTTTAATCATTGTATTTCACCAACAACCTGACGGGCGCATTTTCCGTTATTATAACCATAAAAAAATTTGCTGAGTGGAAGGAGGGAAAATATAAATAAATTGTAGGTATCTTTCTTTAACGTAAGTCATTCTATACATACTTTTTTATCATAAATGAATCTCATCGGGTGCATCTCTCAGAAATTTGGTCATACCTACATATGTGAATCTCCAAAATTGGCGTTACCACACCTAGAAATATATATTTATGTACCAAGTTTTGTATTGTATAAATATAAGATCTTCATTAGTTTCCACAAGTTATGTTGCAAATGCGAATAAATATTTTACAAATGTTTAAGCTTAATTGTAGTGTTAAGTTATTCTGCACAGTTTTATAATTCAATTGCATCGTGGAATTCCATCGGCTCGTTTCTATAAACGAAATGATGAAAATTGAATTATGACCAGCGGCAGATATGATACTAAAGCCACGCCCACTGATGTGAATATAGTTTTCCCTGATTAGAGTTCCTATACAGAGACGCATCTTAGTTTTAGTCTATTCAGATACACCTTGTATTATAGGGCGTTTTGGATTTTTTCATGTATTATCGGATTTTCTGTGATATTTACAAACCGTACACAATTTTTTTTTTCTACTCTAGGCAAGCTATTTCTTCTATTAATTTCAACTCGCCAATATTCGTAGTGAAACCAATTCGGTCATAACTCACCTTTGAATACTCTAAGCAGAATAAACAGCTGGTTTTATGTCACTCTTTGAAGTATGCAGAAATTGTGAAAGAGTGCCAAATAACTACCAGAACTTCTGTTATCAATACAAATCAAAATGCTACAAATTTTGAAACTGCATGACCTTGCCAAATATGGATTTTTATGGTATGAGACATAAATATAAGTTATACTTTTATAATAGACAATATGTCTGCGTTTAGTAATTTCAAAATTTTACATTTACGTTTGAATTGTTTTAGTTATATTATATGATATTTATTTTGATGTTAAACTGTTTTGAATGATTTGAGTAAAAATTATTTAATTTAATTTTATTTAAAAAAAGGAGTAAAGGGGAAAGAACTCGAAGTCTTTTCCACATTTTTTTTAAATATTATTTTAATAAACTGAGGATAAGACTTCGAGTTCTTCCTCCTTACTCCTTTTTGAATCTATGATATCCACTTTGAGTATAATGGACTACTTTCGCCAATTTAATTTTATTATATTTTAAGTAGCTTATTATTTTCGAACTTCCTTTAACCAAAATATTGACTATATTTCCACTTTCAATAATTATTTAACAAATTGCATTTATGCCAGTGTAATTATATTAATTGTTTTGAGTAACATGTTAATTACATTGACGAAAAGCCACCCAGCGTTTGAAGTATCGTAGAAAGTTAAAATATGGATGAAATGTGGTCAAATATAGTGAGTCATAAATGAAGAAGATTAAAAACAGAAAAAGTCATTATAATCTTAGACACAATAGCTCAGAAATATCTGAGTCTATATCAAACTCTAGATACAGTGTCTTCCGGCAAGAAAAAAAACAAATATTTTTCGATTGATGACTCAACTATACTTCCCCTATGGCTCGATTATACATCAATCCAAATAAACCATCAAGATGCACATTGCTCGAACGTCAATCTTCCAAAATCAATAAACCCTCCACAAACTGTCAGACTTCGAACAAATATAAAAGGCTCGAGTATCCGACTGAACAAATAGCCATTTAATAATTCCCATGCAATTTTCATATTTCAACTCTCCTCTCACAAAGCCCTGCTAATGGGTGAGCATGATCAATTTTCCGCTGCCAAACTGTCGACTCGCAGTGATAAATTTCATTTCAGTATTGTTTTGAGAGCGAAATATTCGTCATGACGAGCTGCCAACTTCATTCGCCGTTCTTTTATTAGACATCGTCGAGAATGTGGATTCATTCCATATGTTATCAACAGCACAATCCTGTTGTCTGCCTGTCTCTCTTGGTTATGAGAAAAACGGTTTTCTTCATTCTTCGCTGGGTTCTGGAACATCCGAACATATTTCATTTAATTCAAACTGATGACTATGGAAGACAGGGTCGGTTTTGATGCGTTCTTCGAAAGATGTTATTATTAAATATTGAAGAGATTGAAAAACGTCGAAGGTCGGACTTTGAAATTTACTAAAACAGTGGCTTGAAAATTATTATTTCATTATTTCTCTAAAAACTATCAGAGTAGTATTACTAGTCATATACGTTAAATCACAAGTTGATAATGTTTTATCACAAAATGATTAATTTCGCAACCACCAGCTTACTTTTACAAATATACGGTCAAACTCCCCACTTGCTGCACCTTTGTTAAAAATGTTAAGTTGCATGCTGTGAAAATAACCTCAAACTTTGGTCAGAAGAGTTCTTCCATAATGCTGCTGTTTTGCTTTCGCTGTCTTTTCCTGCATTTCTAATTTTTTCGATTATACACCGACAATTTTTAGAGTATACTATACCTAAATATTTTTTTCAACACCATACTCATATATCATATATTCAAAATTAGTGAAAAGGGAAACATTCTCAATTGAATATTGAATAGAAATATTTTTCTTTGAATTGAAAAATTCACAGAAAAATCAAGTAATGAAACGTATGAGACAAGTACGAGAAGAACAGAAAAGAAACATTTCGTTACAGATTATAATGAAAATCTAGTACAAAAAATAATTAATAAAATCACTTTTCACACAAGCTTTCATTCAAATGCATTAAAAAGTAAAAAATTGGTCGCTTTTGTATTCGAACTGAAAACTTTGGGCGACAAGCTCTTGAATCTATAACTCACGGAATAACCTACGTCAAACATCCAAAGCAATTATTTTTTACTTTTTACTGCATTTGAATGAAAGCTTGTCTTTGAAAATGTTTTTTATTAATTATTTCATTTTGTTCTATTTAGTACTTGAGTGTACGCCTTAATCTGTGCATTTTTTCTTCAAAGCCTTTTTTTCCTGTGAGGTCTAAGCTATCTAGTCCTTCAATGAGGAGACCATCTAGAGATTAACTAATCCGCCATCTTGGAGTTGCGATCTTCAATTTATGAATTTCAACTAAAAATCAATAATCTCCGACTAAATTCATAATCTCCGACCCCAAAATCCAGACACACCAATTTTGAATCGAATGGGCCATAACAACAAAACTCGTCCTCCATCTTGGATGTGTGAATTTTAATAAAAGATTCATAATCTCCGACCCCAAAAACCTCCACATATCATCTTGGAACCGCTATTTTTGTTTTATGAATTTTGAAGGAAAATCATAATCTTCGACCTTAAATCCCCACATACCAATTTTGATCGAATCACCATAAACCTAAATCTCGTCCACATCTTACCTTTTTTTTTTCCAAACAAAAATTCCAATTTTTTAAATTCATAATTTCCAAAATTTTGAATAGAATTGGCCAACACAAATCCTCCGCCATTATCTATTTGAGTTTATGAATTTTGACAGAAAAAGTCATTATCTCCGACCCCGAAAACTCCCACATACCAATTTTGAATCGAATTGGATCATAATCACAGGACTGGTCCGCCATCTTGGGGCTATCATCTTGAATTTTTTTATTTTGACAAAAAAATCACCGTCCCCGAAAACCCCCCAAATATCAATTTTGAATCGCATCGTACCTTAATCACAAAACTCATCCATCACAGTCGCAATTTTTTTTTTTTTCTAACAAAAATTGCATTCTCACCGGAATTATAAACACCTGCCAAATTTCATCTCAATCCGTCATCTGTGCAAGTGCTCCAAAAATGGATTTCAAATTTTGAACCGGCAAGAATGACATAATGATGACAGAGTGACAGAATGACAGAATGACAGAATGACAGAATGACAGAATGACAGAATGACAGAATGACAGAATGGCAGAATGACAGAATGACAGAATGACAATGACAGAATGACAGAACGACAGAATGACAAAATGACAAAAACTTGTTCGCCATCTTGAATTTATGAATTTTGACAATAAATTCATAATCTCTGACCCCGAAAACCTCCACGAATCCAATTTTTAATAAAATCGGAACAAATTCTCAGAGATCGCCCACCATCTTGGGGCCGCCATTTTGATTTTATGGATTTTGACCTAAAATCATAATCTCCGACCCCGAAAACCCCCACATACAAATTTTGAATCGAATCGGGCCATAATCACAGAGATCGTTGGTCATCTTGGAGCCGCCATTCCAAATTTATGAATTTTGACAAAAAATTAATAATCTTTGGCCCCAAAAACGCCCACATACCAATTTTGAGTCGAATCGGACCATAAACACATTTCGCTACTTTTTTTTCTGACAAAAATTTCATAATGCATTGTCATGGGAACTATGAACACCAGCCAAATTTCACGTTAATCGGGCCACTAGAAGTGGGTCAAATTGAACTTGCAAGATTTTATTACACAGACACACAGACACCGGGACAGGTGAAACTAAAAAAAAGCTTGTAAAAACTAATTAATTTGAGATAATCACTGTTTAATCGGGATCAAGCGGGGTTGATAGTCGTAACAATACTCTAAATCTCTGCCTGGCACTGACAAATGACTCTCAGCGTTCGTGTTTTGAATCATTCTCAAATAGTCTAAGAATGAGTCTAGGGATCGAAACAGATACACACCAGTTCTGCACAGTTCACAAACAGTTTCAGAATGATTTTAATTGAAATCCGAATGAACCTGATGAACTGTTCAATGTTATCAGGACTCCTGGTTAACATAATTGATTCAATTTAGTGTCCAACTTCAGGGGTAGATCTTTGGCAAAATGATGGTTCCTAGGGATATATGAAGATCTTTTTTTTCCGATATCGCAGTAATGCATCGATAAATTTTTCATGAATTGATTACGGTTTTGTTGTATTCACACCAATTGTTCCAGAATATATAGACCGAAGACTGTGGGCATATTGTATTCTCCGAGGATCTTCGTCACGAAGTCCTTACAGAAACTCCGGGAATGCGTTTTGTAATTATTTTTTGTGTAATACATACATTTTCCATAGAAAATGAGCTACCCCAAATCGGAAGTCTGGAATTAATTTGACCATGATAAAAAAACAATAATGCCCGTTTAATCACAACATTTTCCAAATCTGAATTAATACCTTCACTAGTATGTTTTTCAATTCCCACAATACGTGGTGAATGTCTGTTCTCCTTATGAATTGGTACCTAACAGACTTCGATTTTTCCTTATCAAGCTCAATCATACTTTTATGCAGACGTATTTGAAGAGGCATACACTTGATTTTGCATCGATTGTAAAATAGAGGATGGTTTGGTAACCATTGTCATGACCCGAGAATATACATATATAGACATAACGAATTTATATGGAAAGAAATGGCCATCTCGAAGATGAATGGTTATTTTGAAGAGTCGAAAAACGCATACGAAACAGTTACCAGATGTGGTTAAGGTAGAAATCCATTAAGTAACCTGTCAAGCGATACAAACAGAATATAAAGAAGGGTCTTATGAAGTCGAAACTATCAACATCTACAAAATGCATACGTGTGAAAGTCATATTTTCATAAAACACATACATGAATCCCACATTTATGCCTATAAAATCAAGAATATGTGGACGATTTCCGCTGAAGGATCATTAATCACCTCGCGAACAAAGAAAATTCAAAAAATTAAGCCCAGCTGTGTGGAAATGATTATTTCCATGTGTCTTAACCCTATTTGAACCGCTGCTGAAAATATAGGCACAGTAATAAATTTTGTTCTTCAATTTTTCCGCGAATCCAACCGCTTATAAATGAACAACATGAAGCTGTCACCCTTACCCCTCTTCGTGGGAGACAGAATTAGAACTAACGCGGTAAGCGTCATCACTAGCGGCCTATAAAACAGATTGAAAAATAAAAATCGTCATCATTGAAGCCTCAACGTTCATTCACAGCCTTCCATTAGAA
This sequence comes from Gonioctena quinquepunctata, assembly GCA_018342105.1. Lineage (NCBI taxonomy): Eukaryota > Metazoa > Arthropoda > Insecta > Coleoptera > Chrysomelidae > Gonioctena > Gonioctena quinquepunctata. The sequence continues at coordinate 603,649 of JAFIRS010000023.1, read as the reverse complement.
TTCGGAATACTACCTTTTAATACTCGATGTAGTAAGAGAAAAATTAAGTCTTAGCGATCAAATAGAATTATTTAAAATGTACAGTTAGAAAATTAGCGAAAAGGAAAATGTTTTATCGAGAAAGCGCGTCATATTTAACTGCTGAAATAATAACAAAAGAAAATAATAAAGAAATTATAATAATAATCTCAATATGAACCCGATTGATAAAATGTTGTGTGTGACATTCAGAGTCTAAACAGGAAAAAATTGTAAGCCGTATTTTGTGCTTCTGTGTTAATTTGGCCTATCAGATCTTCTTCAACTATTATTAAATTCAATGGCATCATTGTCTTTTCTACGAAATCTCTATCCAAAGTTCAAATATTTGTTTTGGAAATTTCAACCGTATATTTTGGGTATGGTAATTTGTGGTTTTCAAAACATGAAATCTCCTGTATTGTAAATAAAAACCAGACTTATATCACTGCGGAATACATCCTAATATACTAATATCATTTCACAGTTTTATTATTGAATCAAATTAATTTTATAACCAGAGTGGGAAACGAATTACCAAATTTTATGAATTATTCATCCAGTTTCTTATAAAGTTTTCTTAATTGTTTTATATTGTTAAATTACTTGATTACCCAAAATGCATCCAGTTTCTTGAAAAACTGTTGTTTTATTTGTGGATAAGACTTCGAGATCCTTCCCCATTCCCCCTTCAGAATATGTTATAATTATGAACACATATTTTTAATTTTTAAACTTTTTTTACGAAGTTGGTTGATTTAACCGAACACAATGTGTTCTTCTGCTTGCAGTCCTCAGTGCCGCAACGCACCCGCTCATGGGATTTCAGGAGACGCGCTCGCCGCAGGGTTAAACCATAAAAAAACAACTGATATTATTTAGGCATGAATAAATGTATGCATTGAATATTTCAGCTTGATGGAGGCATATGAAAATGTGGTTTTATATTTCCACAATGTTTATGCGATGTGAGGAAAGGTAACAAAAATAGAAGTTGTTATTAAACTATAACGTGTTACAGGTAGGTTACCAGTCTCGTATCATTCAATTTTTACTTTATTCTTCTACAGTTTTTTCAATGCAATAAAATACTGAATATATCTGCTACATATCATCCATTTCGATGATTTACCGCAAATAAAATAATATTCCATGATCAGAACTTGAATGATTGTTATTTTGAAAGTATACTGTGAATTGTTTGCAATCTAAATATTACTTCAAGGGCACTGAGCTTGAATAATAACCATTTTTATCCTTGTTCAAACTGTACCTTGAAACAAGTTCCTTCGGTTCATTACTCACATATTTACTTGATCGGAGAAAAGACCATTATTAAAAAAAAACTTTGATGAACTTCGAACATAATTACTCCTTATCCAGTGCTATCCATATCCATGCCAGGATTAGAGAACAATCCATGAAAAACTAATATGAGTTTCAACATTTTGCTTGGTATTATCCAAACTGAATGATTAATGTGTCACTAGGAAAAACAACTTGAAGGTTTGAAATTCATTTCAGTTTTATGAGGTGAGCCAATTGTTTGTATCAATTCCGTTTACAACTTGTCAGATGTCAGCCAACATGAAAAATTACTCATTCCAAACAAAATTGATAGACGCTAAACAAATCAAATTTTCGTCAACAACTCCAAAGACCGGGCAAGCCAAACATTTTCCGATAAATTCTCCCTACGTGCAAGTAGATTGAAATATCAAAGTCAACAAAGAATGTTGAAAGCCTGGTGCACGCAATCGCGAGTGCCATGTAAACCGCGTGAGCATATAACCTGACGGGAAAAATGAAATATCTTAGGCCACATGTTATAGGCCAGGTATTATTTAATAAATTATTACATGCACAAAAGAGTTGATCTTACCATCGAATGCCAGTTTTGTATTAACCCAGAATAATTAATCCAGATTGATATATTATACAGGGTATAAGTAGGCCGTGCATTAGAGGTTTCTCAACTTGCAGTTGGAATAGAAATTTGAAGTTTGGTAGTGTTAGTCCTACAGCTATACAGGGTGTTCCAAAATTCGGTATTAATTTTCATATTTTGAATGGAAATCTATTTTTTTTCCACATGGTGCAATGAGCTTTCTAATTCTAGTGTGGATAATTAGAGTTATAATAACTTACAGTTTTTGACCTAAGTCGATTTTTCTAAAAAAAATTCCGCCGCAGTAGTTTTCAGAAATTAGGAAACCAAATTTGTGAAACAATTAGCTGGGAGTCCAGGCTAACTCCCATCGATGGTCTCATTTTGTACCATATGGGCACAGGCGATTTCTAAAAGACACCACTGAAAAAAAATTGGAATTTAGGGTGAGTTAGTCAAGCATTCTTCATAATTTACTTCAACCTCTATCAAGTTATTCGATAAAAATCAAGAAATGACTCATCTTTCCAAGAGATTATTTGTTTTCTCAAGTATGCCATGAAAAAAAACAGTTGTGATGGAAAAAGTGATATTTTGTCAAAGTGAAAACGAGTTTTGCTAATTCTCAAATAAAATTGATTTGAAAATGAATAATTATCCCAACGAAGTTGTGTTAGACTTTTTTGTAATCCATGGCATATGTCAAAAAATTATTGAGCCAACAGTCCAAGAGTTCAATTTCAAATACCCAAACTTACCAGGAAAGTTCTCACGATTGAGAAATTATTTGAAGAATTTTGGAAAAGTAGCTAAACCCAATAGGAGAGTCAAATGACTAACTGGCAATGAAAATAATAAAATTACCATTCTCGGATATTTTCAAGCATATCCTCAAGCCTCAATACAACGGCGTCTTTGGTATTGGGATTTCCAAATTCTGTAACACAAACCATTCTACACCGTCATGAGCTACTGCCTTCTGATAATAACGGAAAAAATTATAGACTGTCTTATTGCAATCGCATTTCATTCTGGCGAAGAAGTTATATGCGCAGTGGCATTGACAATAGCGAGTAGTATCTTAGTTTTCATTGTGCTTCAGTGTTGAAATGACATGAACGCCCATGTCCATAACAGAGCACCAATAGAATGAACCGGAGCGGTTAACAGGTTGCGCCGACTTCCGCCGGAATAAAGGCGATTACAGTAGATAGATCGCTTCACAAAAAACAGATCACCTATCAAGCAGGAAAATCAACGATTAATGCTCTACAACACTTAGTTGAAAGCACTGAAAAGACATACTTGGTCAAATAATGTCCATTCACACATATAGAGAGTGCTTTCTATAACACCTCACATGACTCCATCATCAGATCATTAGAGGAAAGGAATAAACACCTCACTGATCAGATAGATACAAGCAATGTTGAGAAGCAGAATCATTGTAGCTGCTCTTGTGGAGGGAATAGTCTTATGACAGCGGAACAAGATTGTCCCCAAGGCGGGGATCTATTACCTTTGCTTTGGTCACCGACCGTGGATAATCTGATAAATCAAGGTTTCGCCGATGATCTGGTTATCACTATGAGTGGCAGTTATATCAAAAACATATTTTCCAAGGCTACAGAGGCAACCTGGACGTGCCGCAGAGTTTTTGACAGGACATGAGGTTTGAAGCAGAAATGACATACTGGTTATATCAAACGATTATCAAACCCATGGTTACCTATGCTTCATTAGTATGATGGACAAAAACACAACAGTACTTGGCACGAATCAAGTCGCAGAAAGTGCAGCGGTTAGCCTGTCTGGAAATCAAGTATTCGCGTGCCCCACTGTAGTACTAAAAGTTATGCTGAACCTTCCACAACTGCACCTGTATGTAATGGAGAAAGAGTTGCCTTCAGGCCGCACCGGTCATACAGTGCGGCTTTTAATAGCTCCCCCCTCTGTTAATTTTTGAACGGTTTGTCGTAGAACAATGAAAAAAGGTATCGAATGATATCACCGATACTACTTAAATGAAAGACATTGTGATTACCCGATAGAGGGCGCGGAAAGCACATCATTTTGAAAATTTCAAATAGCATGGGGGTCAAGTGGCACATCGTTGAAAAGATAACTCAATTCTTTTTTCAATCATCCAATTTTTTTTGAATTTCGTTCAAACGTTTTTTCCCAATATGCATTTGCAACGTCAAATATAAGTGTGTATCTGAATTGTACCATTACCTCAATAACTTTTGATGTGAAACAACGAGACATGAAATTTATTAAATGGTATTACCGGTCCTACGTTTTGGGGGAAGATACCTTACAATTACTCGACAGAGGGCGCTGGGGGCACATCAACTTGGAAATTTCGAAGGGCATAGAGGTCGATTTGCACATCGATGAAAAGGTAATTCACTTTTTCTCTCAACCATGGTTGTTCTAGGGAATCACCCCCTTCACCCCTCACTGTTAACTTTTGAATGCTTCGACATAGAACAACGGGACCAAAACTATTGAATGATATCACCGATACTACACTTTGAAATGAAAGACATTGTGATCGCTCGATAGATGGCGTAGGGGGCACTTCAACTCAAAAATTTCAAATTGCATAGGGGGTCGAGTGGCACATCGTTGAAAAGATAATTCAATTTTCCTTTCAACCACCAAGTTTCATTGAATTTTGTCAATTATTTTTTTCACAATATGCATTTTAAATTATGTTATACTTGCCATTTCAAATGCATATTGTGAAAAAATGTATTGACGAAACTGTACCAGATATAATGCCAGCTAGATACGACGTTGAAGTGAATAACGAAGTGGTTATGAATAACCACCATACATTCACAATGAACAGGCCTCAACCAGGAAGGAAAGTATTAGTATGGTATACTTTCCAAAACTGACGAAAGAGCTCCAAGGGTAGTAACGGGACCCAGTTTGAGGCTAGGCGAAGTCTCAACAATTTTTCAAGCAGAAACGCATATTATTGAAATTTGCGCCCAAGAATGCCTTGAAAGAGTCTTCAGGTGGGCAAAGATCTATATCCTATCAGACAGCCACGGAACACTTGTTAGTCTAGACTCACTTGGGACTGCAAACTCTCCCTGAGACCACTGGCTAGGACCAATAAGGTTACTCTGATGTGGGTGCTAGGACACAAGGGAATCAATCAAAAGTAATGAGGAAGCGGACAGTCTTGCCAAAAAAGGGGCAAGCTGGGAAGCTGATAAAATCAAAACCCACTAAAACATGAACTGCTCAATTTTCTGGTCGAGAACCCTTCTGTTTTGGTGCAAGAAATCTGACCAAATTGTACTCCACTGGAATAAGGTTCCAGAGAAAATTCAAGCAATAAGGCTTCTGAGTCGGTTGCCAAAGAAAGCTAAACAGCTTTTGAGTTGGACAAGGAAGATTTGGAACTGGTAACGGACCTGTTCACCCGACATTGTCCTTTGAGGTATCACCTCAAAAAATTTAATAGATCAGGCAATGAACTGTGCCGTTACTGCGAGAACTTCGGGAAAACTGCAGAACACCTGCTTTGAGACTGCCAAACGCTGTTTTGCAAAAGGCTAAAATTCCTCGAAGGGGTTTCATTAACGCCCTCAGATATCAGGAATTGAATTCCCAGGAAACAGAATTCCTGGTTTTGAATATATGAAAGGTAATGTACAAACTACCTTATAGGTTCGGAGAGGCTGACGAGCCATATCGATCCCCCTACAATCCAGTTTTTTTTTCATTCATAAGACGGCTAGAATTATCTTTTTAAATAACCTCTTGTACCCATTCAATTCCATATGATCTTCTCTCAGCAAAGAGGCCTTCTCTCATTGTCGTGTCTTGAGAAAAAAATATTTTCGTAAAATATATTTGATTATTTATTGAAATTTCTAGAAACCAATGAAAACTTTCAATTCAAATCATTCATGTACGTTTTGGCCAATAAAAACTTTATTATAGTGAGAATAATCTACCTGGAAAATTGCGAACAAAATTTGAGGTATTTTGTTTTCATTCTTTGACAACCTATATTCCCCTATTTCAACGCTCTATCTGTGAAAGTGTGATGAACTATGGACAAATTGAATACTCTGAAAATATCCAAGTTTTGAACTCGCTTCAGCTTCTAGACATAAATACTACTAAAGATATGCTCAAAAAAAGAAGAGAACAAAAAAGGATTACTGATTATTTATCATTTTGCGAGGAAGTGTGTTTGTGATTGCAAATTCCAGAATACAGAATACCACCCGAGAGTTCAATAAAGTAGAAAATAATTCTACAGATTTCTTTCTCAAACTTGTTGCCATGTGGCAATAGCCACTCGAGACCGTCGGGCTCTTGTCTATTGTCTATTCGAAAATCTGTCGAGCTATTTTAACTTTATTTTCTCTCTCTTGTGGTTTTACAACTGAAATTATTATCTTGGAATCATGTGTTACTTGCTTAAAAAATAAAATCTGTTAGTTTGTTGGAGATATTGGTCAACCATTTTGAATTCCACTTTTCGAATATTATTTCAATTTCACTTAAGATTCTATGAATATTTCTTTCAAATTTTTTGGAAGGATGAAACTTCAGCCATTCAGATCGAAACATTCAACGAACAGAAAAAAACTCGTTCTTGTTCCGAGTTTGATTCTTTATCCCACCCTCAAGCGTGAGAAAATGTGGGTTGATACCTGAACTATGACTGACTGCGCATTTTGTCCAACAGGAAAAATGAATGAAATATATCATGCCATATATAATAGTGAACATGCCAGCTATTTATCAGAATCCGTAATTTATACATCACGTGGAAATATTTCTTCATTATATTTTGAAACAATAATTCATAGGAAATAATAATATGCACAAGTGAATATTCATGTTGGAGAATAATATTATGATGTTGGGTTATGACTTCTTTCAGTAGGGTGAAAATACATTTTTACACCTTAAGATCCTAGGATATTGACCTATCGATCTGAATTTTTCAGAATAAACAATAATCTTTTGAATACCATTCATTATTGTATCTGTTTAGTTTAATGATCCATGAATAATTCTATATACATTTTTTTTGGTTGAGATGAGGATGAATTCAATCTCAAAGAATTATGTTTTTTGTAAACTTTTCGAACTCTATTAACGTAGTCATCAGGGCTCTGTTAGAATTGGTTATTTTTAATGATATTTTACAAATTAGAAAAATTGTTTTGTACTTGTCACCATCTATCATACATCTGATGAAAGGGTATTTATTTTAACAAAATGTCTAGAAATGTGCACGTATCAATATAATCGAAGAAGGAAATCGTGCAGAAAATGTATTTAATAAAATTGTAGCAAGCGCTTTCGGTTATCATCAGTGTGTATCTGTGAGTAATAATCGTTTTTTTAATCGACTTGAAATATAAATTTTAAATAGACGCACTCACCAAATCACTGTAATATAAATTAGACATTTTTTTTCTGACAATCATGTTGAAAATACCAGGTCATAGCTATGGAATAATCGTATTGTCATCGGTTCTGAATATATCTGCTAAATTTCAATTGATTCGGACATCTGAAAGTGGGTAAAAATTAATTTCAATGATTCTGTTACCCACATACATTCATACAGGTAAACCTAATAAAAGCGTGTTGATAAAAAATTTATTGTCATATTCAGACCCAGTGGTACGACTGCAGTAGCTCCTACTTCGTACAAAGAAGCTTGCCCTCCTCAGGTCAAAATATTTTGGAAATCAAAATATCAGGTCTTACTTTCAGATGATATATTTTTGCTGCTCCTAAGTAATCATGCATAGTAAAAATATCCCAGCAACTCTCATATTTTGAAAAGTATATCCCAATATTTGTAACGAGGCCCCAAAGGAAGATTTCTGGAAATTAAGAGAATCCAGAATGCTTCTCAAAATTTCTCTTTTATTTGAATTTCTGTGATTTAGAAAATTATAACGCATTTAAAAAAAATTTAAGCAAAAATATTTCTTGATCTCATTCTATTCACATGTGTGAGTGAAAATAGTTGTGGTTTCAGATTGGTATCACCACAATTGCTGTTTCACACCAAATAACTGTTATTTCTAAACGTTTTTACAAACGCTTCTCTTCAATCGAATAATGTTGGCTTCCACCTTCACTATTCAATAAACAATTACATTTCTTTGTTCGAATACTTGTAAAGTCTTGCATATTAGAGTGCCTCAGGATTTATCGGAAATGGCTAACCTCAATTATCATAATCATCCACAGTCAATTTCAAGAATAAATCTTGGAATTCAATATCGATTGTTTTTTCGCTTTGTTCTTTATGTTTTACATCTCTATCCTACACAATGAAGGATATTCATGTTTTTGTGTGCGTAATTAGAGCAATCCGTCTTGAAGTTTGGATGATCCGTCTGAGTTACATTACACCATTTTTATAGATAGAAATACAAGTGAAATTAGATTTCAAATATGTAAGAATTCTTTCACGAATGTTTTTGCACTTTTAATTTGCTCCAACTTTATTGACTGTAAATAAACGGAATGAATCTCAATCAACTTCACGACTTATGGGAAATACTTTTCCTAAGTTTTTCTAATACTATTTGCTGTGCCGACATTCCTATTTTGAGTATTCATGTAAATTAAATTTTACACGAATCCTATGGAATCAAATTTTTCTGAAACATTCATATTTAGCGGTAGTTCGTTAAAAAAATTATTTTACATGTTTTTGTCATTGTTAATATTTCCTAAATTGGGTATTTGGGATTTGCTATCGATGTTCCTTTTATTAACCTCACTCGCTATTTAGCAAAGTATGGACGAGCTACTTGAGCAGGAATCGGTGGTATCGATTCCATTAATGATTATTCTCTTGCTTGTCATCTATTTGAACTAGCTCGAACAACAATAATTCAGCAGGAACCAGAGGTGCTCATTCAATTTTTTTTTAATAGGATTTCTGATTGAAGTGAAATTTGCGATTACAACATTTTTTGGGGACATATAATAGACCTCAGTGGTAAGTCGTACTGGCTTGTTTTTTTTAATGAGTTTTAAAGTCCAGTTTTCTTCCTATTTCAGAATAAATTTCAAAAAAAACCTATCTTATCTCTCTAATCGAATTTCTCTTCACCTATTCAGTTTTACCGGCATGAGAAAGTAAGACCCGTTCGTTTCATGTACGGTGTACCGATGCTCGTGGTAAGGGTGCTATATATTTAATTTCAATAAAAAATAATATTTCCGAATGGTTGTTATGGGTTTGGAACAAAAAGCGAAATATCGTACTAAGTTTTCCTCACAATGAGTTTTCATATCAAACAACTACCTTCAATACCCCAAATATATTAATGCCCATTAGAGAAAAATGGAATTCATTTTAAATGATTGTTGAGTTGTGTTTTTATTATTTCCTTTCATTCGGTTTGTGGTTCACAATTTCACGAATATACGGGTAGTAGATATATCTCTCGTGTAGATGTATACATACAGTGAGGTTCATAAGTAATTAATTATTTTATCGTCCCAATTTTCCTACGAAATACATATCAGTACCTTTCAAAAAATCAATATAAGTTTCTCTATCACCTTTGAATTACAGGAACAATCAACCCATAGATTTTTCGTTCAACATAAGTGAGCATGGCATACCAACAAGAGACTCCATTTCTACATTGTGCCTAAGAGGATTGAATAATGTAGAAAATACCTGTTTTATGGATAGCATGATCCAGTGTATTTCGAACACCAAGGTTTTATTGGAATTTTTCAAGAATGGTCAAGACTCCCGTGAATTTTCCAAGATTGATTCTCTCATCGCCCAGGGAGCATGTGACTTTTTCTATGAGAAAGTTGAAAGTCTGAGTTTTTATGCTGTTTTGTGGGTTTTTCCGGGTATTTCTCCAACTGAAACAGCAATTGCGCAATCACTTCGAGTCCCGGGCTCCAATCAAAATATTTTATATATAAGGTAGTACCGCCACGAGACAGTTGAATTAGGAAATTATTAAAATTTGGCATACGTATTGTTCAACACCTCTACGAAATTTCAACAAGTTTCACCATCCCGAACCCGAGATATATACAGTGCGCGTCAAAATTATGGAGCATATTCGATATTTCGCAAGCCATGTACTTTTGACAAAAATCCTGAAATAGGTCGATTTTTATTTTAAAATGCCGATTTTTTTATGTATATCCTTAATAGGTTATGTCACTGGTTTTAACATGGTGACGTAAGCGGTAATTTTTTTGAATTGGAATAGATGTCTTGTGATACCTCATCTGAAATGCCTTTCGATACTGCATTCAATGATAATAGTTAATTACATATTTTTTTACAGGGTGAACAAAAATTTATATTTTATTTCAATAAAAGAATAACTTTATATCCAACAGAATAGAACAGTTAAATAAGATGTTCGAAATGCCATCCACAAGTCTCTTGACAATAAGCAAATCTACGGACACATTTCTCTTGCACATTGCGAAAAACTTCCGGAGTAATTCTGTTAATTTCGATCCTAATTCGATTTTTCAACTCTTGTAGATTTTGCGGCCTATCTACATCGACCTTCGATTTCAAATAACCCCACAAGAAAGAATCCAGGGGCGAAGGATCTGGTGATCTTGGGGGCCACTCTATCGGCCCGCGTCTACCAATCCACCTCCTAGAAAAACAGTTATTCAAAAACTCGCGAACATCACGTGCATAGTGTGGGGGTGCACCATCTTGTTGCAACCAAATACTTTCATTTGGTGAGTTAGGATTGTTGGCTTTTGGAAAAATATCGGCAAGGCTAGGTATGAGTTCATTTCTTAAAAATTCCAAGTAACGCTCCCCTGTGAGATTTCCTTCGACAAAATACGGGCCAATAATCCTGTCATTTATTATCCCTGTCCAAACATTCACTTTCTGAGGGTATTGAGTATGCCCGTCCATCATCCAGTGAGGATTATCCCTACTCCAATATCTGCAATTCTGACGATTTACTGAACCATTTAGGCAAAACGTAGCCTCATCGGAAAACAGAATTTGTTTTATAAAACGTGGATTGCGGTTACACAAATCCTGCATTATTTCACAGAACTCCACACGGCGATCGGAATCATCATTGAGTTGTTGATGTAGCTGTACTTTGTATGGATGGTACTTTTCTGCTTTTAGAATACGTAATACAGAGCTTTGGGATATGTCAAGGTCTGCTGCAATTTGTCGTGAAGTATTGTGAGGATTATTCTCTACACCCAATAGAACATCAAGTTTCACGTTTTCTTCATCTTAGGACGTCCAGCATTCGGAATATGTTTGACATGACCAGTTTCTTAAATTTCTTCTCAATCTTACTGACTGTTGAACGACTGATAGGTCTATTTGGATACGTCGCATTGAACAAGTCGCATACCTCTTGCTGAGTTCTGGTTATATCTCCGCATCCAATAAAAATTAAAATTTCTATGCGTTGGGTTTCACTTAAAGTAGCCATAGTTTACTTTTAGAACCTTTTCACCAAGAATTCGTGAAGAATATTTGTTGATATTCCAACTGACATTTATTTGACACTAACTTGCCTATTATGGCATCAATTTGTGATCGTCTTTTGTTTCCATTTTAGACTAGGAAATAGCTAACTATTAATATTTGGAAAGGATCCATTGGTGTAGTAGAGCACTGACTCACTTGTCTGCCCGGGCAGTCTGAGGGATTAGAGCCTTGACTCGAAAAAGAAAAATTTTGCATTTTTCAACACGGTTTTATTATCTCTACTTGTAACTAAATAACTCACAATGTAATGAAATCTTGGAAGTAAATATTCACCCACTTTCAATCTTCCCAATAATCTGAAATTTGTCACACATATCAAGGACCGATGACAATAAAGAATTTCATAATCATATGTTATAATAATAAAAATATATTTTTCCAAACGCCAACAATCCTAACTCACCAAATCAAAGTATTTGGTTGCAACGAAATGGTGCACCCCCGCACTATGCACGTGATGTTCGCGAGTTTTTGAATAACTGTTTCCCTAGGAGGTGGATTGGTAGACGCGGACCGATAGAGTGACCCCTAAGATCTCCAGATCTTACTCCCCTGGATTTTTTCTTGTGGGGTTATTTGAAATCGAAGGTCTATGTAGATAGGCCGCAAAATCTACAAGAGTTGAAAAATCGAATTAGGATCGAAATTAACAGAATTACTCAGGAAGTTATTTTGCAATGTGCAAGAGGAATGTGTCGGTAGATTTTCTTATTGTCAAGAGACTGGTGGATGGCATTTCGAACATCCCATTTAACTGTTCTATTTTGTTGGATATAAAGTTATTCTCTTATTGAAATAAAATATTGATTTTTGTTCACCCTGTAAAAAAATATCTATTTAATTATCATCATTGAATGCAGTATTGAAAGGCCTTTCAGATGAGGTATCACAAGACATCTATTCCAATTTAAAAAAATTACCGATTACGTCACCATGTCAAAACCAGTGACATAACCGCTTTAGAATATACATAAAAAAATCGGCATTTTAAAATAAAAATCGACCTATTTTAGGATTTTTGTCAAAAGTAGATGGCTTGCGAAATATCGAATTTGTTCCATAATTTTGACGCGCACTGTATAATTGAAGTTGACTCAATTTACACGTAACATATAGGCCATAGGCATAGGCAAACAGCACATTATTAATTCTACCGTTAGTACTAAAATCAAAAAGTTTATGAAAAACGAGGAGTTAGAGCAGGATATCACAGATATTGTGAAAAAAAATCAAAGTGATTGAGTTTGACAGATATAATCAAAACAACTCTCGTTATTCAAAATAGTCCACGGGGAAGCGCACGCCCTAAAGGGGGGGTCGTAGAGAAATGCGGATGGTGCCATGGGACTTTTTAAAGAAGGACGGGGGACCATTTGAGGGTCTGAACGCGAAAAAAAAACTCCTCCCAGTTGACCCCATCGATTTAAACGATACCCCCTTCCCTTCCCTCCAAAAAAAAAGTTCAAAAAGAGTACTACAAAAAAGTCTATTGAAGTTATATCGAAAAATGATAATTTTTTCCCATGACGTATGATTTCTAGTGAGGGGGGAAGGGGGTTCTGAATTTTGTTTTTTGTGCGCTTTTCGGGGACACCAATTTTTTGAGTCGCCGACTTTCTATAACGAAGAAATTTTCTAGAGTCGTTTGGCGTTTTTTCGCGTTTCAAATCCAAAAGTTCTTGGAAATTGTTCGATTCCGTCGAAAATAATTTCCTAATTCCACTGTCTCGGGGCGGAACTACCTTAACACTTCGCTTTTAAATTTTTTAATTAATTTTTGTATCTATGTATTATTTTCAATATAGTTGAATAGTTGAGTAACGGATAAATTCATTTTCTACGTAATTTACAATTCATGAGTAAAATCCTGCAACATGTCCATTTTTAATATTAAAATGAAATTTTTTGAGCATTATTTTATACCTCTCCCTTCAACCCCCTTGGAGTGACAGCAGCTCCTTTAAAAGTTTTAAATAGAACGAGGGTGCATGTGATAGCACATTTGAAAGCGTTTTAGAGTTTTGTATATTCTCTATCAAGAAAATAAAATTTCAAAATGTATTTGAAATGTATAAAATCAAATTTTTTCCTATACTTTGCCTATGTGCCAAATATCTATCAAATCTGACCTTTCTTATTGATTTTGTGTCATGAATATTCAATTTAAATGTATCGTTTTTTATGACATGCAGGTGGAAAAATAACCAACAAAAAGAAAGAAGTTTCTTTTTTAAGATCATAGAAAATTATACACTTAAATTTATTTATCTGCTACATCCGAGCAAACTTATCATTCTAGTTATTTGTCGCTGGTTGTCAAGTTAACCATGAATTTGAAAATGAGTCTTTTGGTTACTCCAAGAATTAAAATGTTTATATTATTAGGATCTGTTTATACAAAAAGAACGCAGAAGCAGGTATGCGAAATCTTCATTACTAAGTATCCTAACCGTCGCATTTCTCATGTTACGGTTAGTAGAAAAGAAAACAAATTTCGTGAATTTGGAAGTGTCACAGATATTCCTGAATCTGGAAGGAAACGCATTTTATCCGATGAAAATAAATTGGATATATTGTTAGATATTCAAGATAATCCACATAAACCTACAAGAGGAATTGCGCCGGTAATGATGTTAGTAAAACGTCCATATTGCTTCTCCAAAAAAAAACTTCACGAGGATGACCCAGATTGCCGACAAGAATTTTGCAAAATCATAATGATCCGTTATTTATAAAAAACATAATTTTTTCTCATTTTAAATGGAACTGTAGATACTGGACGACAAAAAATCTACATTTGATGATGAAGGCCAATCATTAATATATTGAGAAAGTAATCTTTTGAATTAAAATTTTTAATCCTCAAATTATCACAATATTTTTTCAATAGCATATTAACTGGCGCGCGTTACTTAGATTTCTTGTGACATTTCTTAGTTCCAGAGTTGAGAATACTTTTTCCAGATGATGACAATTCTAATAAAATTGATGGAAATATCTGATATCAGCAGGACGGAGATACACCACATTTTGCATTGGGAGTAAGAAACTATCTCAATGAAGTTTTCCCTAATATGTGGATCAGTAGACGCGGTGAAATTGAGTGGCATGCCCGTTCTCCCGAATTGACCCCGCTTGACTGTTTTCATGAAGTTATTTCAAATCTAAAGACTACTACAGCAAACTAAATAACGTCGATGGTTTGAAAGACAGAATGAGGCAAGAAATTAAACAAATCACCCCGGAAACGGTACAAAATGTTTCAAAAGAATTCAAGCAACGTATCCATTATTGTCAAGAAGCTACGCGCCCAGTTTGCAGTTTGAATATTTGAATTAAAATGTTTAATGTTCATTTGTTAACTTAGTTACATTAAAAATGTTATATTTTTCGATAAAAATGTGAGAAATTTTAAAACTTCATATTGCTGGATAGAATTGAAAACCCACACACCTATGTTCTATTTAATTTTTCAAAGGGCTGTCACCCAAGGGGTTGAAAGGGAAGGTATAAAATTATGCTTAATATGTTATTTTAGAATTAAGAATTGACGTGGTTCAGGTTTTACTCATAAATTGTAAATTACGTAGAAAATGAATGTATCCGTTACTTATGGACCTCATTGTATTTAAGTCATGCTTTTCCCGTACCATGTTTATTGGGTTCCTCAGGAATTTGGTTTTTGTTATATTTTGGAGAAAACAGTATGTGGTGCTTTTGCTGAAATTGCTGGACTTACTCCTTTCCAAGTGTCAGGAAATTTATTTCTTTCATTTTATACAGGGTGATCTCTCTTGAGTTCCAAAAGTAAATTTTTGTTACCGAAGATGATATTATTTTTGTCCCTGATTAACATATTCATTCGATCGTTAGTGTTATTTTTCTAACTTCATACGGAGAATGAATTGATGAAAATGTTTCCAGTTTACGAATTCGTACGAGATGAGTCACGTAAAGGTTTTCTGATTTGAATATGAAAAAAAAACAGGTATGGCGGGTGGTCGATTATGGGGATAATTATTATTAATGAGTTTTATCTATTTGGGATTTATCGTTCTTTTACGAGGTGACTCATCTTGAATTTTCATTTTACTCTGGGTTTTGATTTCACTGCTGGTCATTTGGGATGGGAATTACTCAATTGAAAATTTGCTCGAAGAAAATGTAATCTATTTTTTCTTTCAACCACCTACTTTGCGCAAGGGTGGTTTGGAGTAGGGAACTTCGGCAGCATATCGGAGGGAGTCCCTCGAGTTCTGAAGAAATCAAGGGTTCACGCAAGTACCTAGAGGGTAGTTTCAAAATGGTAACTATTGCGAGTATTTATATGATTCACAATAATAATAACTAACTAAAATTCAAAAACAAGGATTATTTTTTTTACTCTCTCTACATTGGTTCGGTGTCTACCTGCGCCTTCGGTTGAGCTCAAGTTAGTGGTCCAGTAGGTTGTTATTGAAACAATAGTCAATCGTATTGAATCACCTTGATAATCTCCGATGGTTGATATTTCACGAAAACCTGTATGTTGTAGTTCTTATCATTTGATGGTGTGATTTTGGGTTGATTAATCTGTACCAAGTCTGCCTTACTTATTGTTCACTTGTATGATTCATTTTCATGGGGTTATTTCAAATCTGAAGACTACTACAACAAACCAAATAACGTCGATGGTTTGAAAGACAGAGTAAGGCAAGAAATCGAACAAATTACTCCAGAAACGATAAAATAAGTTTTAAAAGAATTTCAGCAAGGAATCCATTATTGTCAAGAAGCAACGGGCCTCATTTTGCTGAATAGAGAATTGAAAACCCTTTCAAATGATCTATCACACGCACCCAAGTTCTATTTAATTTTTTAAATGCTTGATATTTCACGAAAACCTGTATGTTGTAGTTCTCATCATTTGGTGGTGCGATTTTGGAGTTGATTAATCTGTACCAAGTCTGCCTTACTTATTGTTCACTTGTATGATACATTTTTAAGTTTATTGATGGAACTATATAGGTTTTTTTTATTTGCTAGTGCATACCTGGGTTCCAAAGGCAAATATTTATATATGTGGAAATATATTATATTGACAGTACATTTGGCCTCAATACTGCTTGCCCAATTCCCAAATTTGCATGGTTAGTTGTACGGAACCTTTCGGAAATCTTCAGTTCTGGACAGCTTCAAACCATATGGCACCCACTAAACATATTTTGTTAAACAACCACGTGCCCACTGTGTAAGTGTGGATTCATGCAGCACAATATAACAATTATCAAATAACAAATAAGAAATAACATTTAGCAATATAAGTTGAACTCTATAGTTTTCAATGACTATGTTCATGCAGACAAATAACAATTATCATTTAAGAAATAACATGTAGAAGTTGGCCAACTTTTATCTTTTTACATTATTTTAACGAAATTTTCTTCTAGTGCGCAACTAGTACGCAGATGACCGCGGATTGGTCAAACCGATGATGAAAATAACCTCACTTTTTCTAATATTTGAGGTATTGTTTTTGTTTCATATTGTTTATTAGACATTTTGAATTTTCACTTGTTTCCTATTATCGAGGGGACATGGAATTTTGAAAAAGTAGGATTACCTAATTTAAATGCCTCGGATCTCCGTCTTGTGCGCATGCTTACTTTTTATTTCTTAATTGTTATTTTGAGTGCATGAATGCTACATTTTAATTCTTGTTAATTGATAATTGTTATTTCTTATTTGATAATTGTTATTTTGTGCTGCATGAATCCACACTTAATGTTAGCGGCAGTTGTCAAGAATATTGTTGGGTAAAATATAGTAAGCGTTGACGTCCTTGTTTGTTTCAATAAAAGGTTTTATGTGTAATTTTTGAAAGAGGGAATTGTTTTAAATAAACTTTTTCCTAGTTGAGCCTTAGGCATAAAAAAAATATTACACAATATTAAATTAATGCAACACGACTCACTTTACCAAAATAATTGAGTCTTGGACCAAAAGGTACCACCCTCCCGCCTATCTACATTTAGGATGATCACGTGTTAGAATGACATGTTATTAGTCATTAGTTGCGTTCAACATCATAGTTTCGTATTTATGTTTAACCGTTCACATGTTGAGTAAAGAGTTTTATTTGATCCAGTCGTTGAATAATAACTGAATATTTCGTGAATAGTTCATCCAATATCAATTGCAGAAGCTGTTTCTATAGGGAGCAAATAAAAACTCACTTCGCTAACACGAGCGTATATGCGAAGAAACGGAACCAAAAATAATCTGTACTACTTGTATACAGTCTCCGTCGGCACAAAGAGGCCGCTGGTCAATGTGGACTTGAGTGACTGCTGTCTGTTCTACAACCGATTCGTCTGGGCCAATCAAGTCGGACATCAATGCTGGCAGGTGTGTCTATACGATGAGAGGTCATAAATCACGCGTTATATTTGTGTTTTAATAGCTCTGAAAGATTAAAAACCAGTAGCGTATGTGGTCTTGGTGTGTTCCGATCGAAATACGTTTCAGGATATTAAAATATCTAAATAAAATTAGTTATCTCTGCCACTGCTGCTCACAGGATTTCGCCGCAAGACTTTTTTATGCTTCTGCAATTGATATTGGGAAAACTATACCTATATTGACGACATTAACGTGAACGTGTTTATGTAGTCCTTCCTTCCTTCTTTTTTTATTCAACGTCGGCCTATTTCTGCTACCAAGACACCGACGCCGGTGAGCACACTCCGCCCAACCGGAAATTTTGCCGAATCCTCTGTTGTTTCAGAGGTGGGGTTCTTTAACGAGCTCAACATCAAATGAACTCGGGACCGACATCTTAACGTCCCCTCCGAAGGACGGCCTATCTATCGTCTTATCTCGTGCTCATTGATAAGACGCCTGCAGCTGCGAATATGCCATAGTTTTTCCCAATATCAATTGCAGAAGCATAAAAAAGTCTTGCGGCGAAATCTTGTGAGCAGCAGTGGCGGAGATAACTAATTTAATTTAGATATTTTAATATCCTAAAACGTATTTAGATCGGCACACACCAAGACCACATACGCTACTGGTTTTTATTCTTCCAGAGCTATTAAAACACAAATATAACGCGTGATTTATGACCTCCCATCTATAGACAGACCTGCCAGTATTGATGTCCGACTTGATTGGCCCAGACGAATCGGTTGTAGAACAGACAGCAGTCACTCAAGTCCACGTTGACCAGCGGCCTCTTTGTGCCGACGGAGACTGTATCCAAATTGTACAGATTATTTTTCGTTCCGTTTCTTCGCATATACGCTCGTGTTAGCGAAGTGAGTTTTTATTTACTCCCTATAGAAACAGCTTCTGCAATTGATATTGGATGGACTATACTACGCTACAGTTGTTAGGATATTTAACGTGGAACTTCCTTGTCCGGTAGTCACCCATTCAAGTACTAACCACGCCCGACGTTGCTAGACTTCAGATATCGATAAGACTCTCGTCAACCTGACCAGCCATCGGTGTTTATGTAGTCGCAGACAGATTTATTATCGTTATTATGGGCCGAAACATTTCGGTTTTTTATATAATATTTCAAAATTGCGACAAATTAGATGAAGTTGATTTGGATTTGTATCTCAGTAGTGGGGAACATCGGGATGTAGATGGAGCAGAACTATTCATCGAACTGAGAATTTTGTGAGAAGTTTTGCCACCAGAAACACTAACTGCAATTGACTTGTTGACACGACTGAAAGAAATGGGAAATCCGTTTCCCAATACTTTCATCGCATATAGGGTACTGTAAACAATTCCTGTTACAGTTGCTAGTACGGAAAGGTAATTTTCTCGTCTGAAATTAATCAAGACCTACTTACGCACATCCATGTCTCAAGATCGTTTAAGTTCATTGGCCACATTATCGATAGAGTCTGATATAAGTGCGAGGCTGGAGTTCGATGCCATTATAGATGAATTTTCGAAAATTAAAGCTAGGTGTGTGATTTTTTTATAAGATCTCATGAGTCTCACATGTACGTTTCACGTTTCATTTTCACTCAGTGAAATGATTCAAATTATTGGTAGGTATATTACGTAATATATTATATATTGTTTTGTTTAGATTTTGTTACCTTTCTCATATCATTTTATCTAGTATTATATTGTCATTGTCAAAACATTCAAAAGTGTTTTTCTCGCCAAATAAATTATTTATTTAAATTATGTGTTTTATATTTTGAACATATATTTAGTAGGCACGCCATCCGAGAGGTAGTAAGGGGAAGGTGAATAAATGAGAACATTGAATAGGAATTTCTTCAAAGAATAAAAATATCAATTTATAAATAAATAAAATATATAAGGGCCTCGCACAACAAGTTGGCCCCAGGCCTCGCGCTCACTAAGGCCGGCTCTGATCATACAATATGTAGCAGGGCTACTAGAGAATCAGTTACAGCGCTAGAGAGAGATTACATACAGTAGTTGTCCACTGTCTCGAAATACGAGAAACTCCTAATCTAGGCGATTGAAAGAACACAAATGACAATACAGAGAGAATGACCTCTTAATCTCATAGCTATAGTAGGTCTTAAGTGCTTGTTACAGTATAAAAGCCTGAATTCAGGCTGTATAAAGCGCGTATGGCTGGGAATCAGCCTCACCTCAATCGCCAATACCAGCAACCCATTAGGAAGAGGCACTGAATAATTCACAGCTACCCATTTCATAATCATCCGAACAGAGTGAGACTGGTGTGTAGTAATTAAATCGTTAAACGACGACGACGCTGTCAGGTGTGGAGAGAGCTTTCAAGCAAACGAGCCGAAGCAGAGACGACTCGGCTCCAGCTCGAGCCACTAATCATGGAGGTTCAGGGAGAGGGTTAACCCTCTCGCTGACATCGGCCACTCAATTACCGCTGCTTTAATTAGTCCGTGACGGCCCATTGCCAGCTCATTAATACGTAGCGCTGCGAGCTCCCGCGAGAGGGCAGGTAAATCACTCCTGACGTTCTGGGCGCGCTCGCAGACCGTTTCGTGTCGTTGCTTAATCACCGAATTAATTCTAATTGCGCGCTACAAATGCTAATACGATGTGTTTTTCGCTCATCGTTCAGTCGCCTGATCCGTGTTCGTTGCAGAGTCCAAGATGCGTGTGGAAAATTCCTGAAATAGTTGTTGGATTACAGGGAAACAGATGAAAAGTATTGGTTGATAAGGCATCATTATTAACTACTTTGAGTGTTTAGAAACCACTTCACACTTGGGCGATAAAACGGAAAAAATGCATATGGACCAATAGATATTCACTTTTTAACAAAAAATTAAACCAACGAAAAAAAATACTGGAAATCAAAAAATAAAATGAATCTCTTAGTCTCAATAACTCCTGAACTAATGCTAGTAACTAATTTTGAGTCGGCGCAAGACGAACAAACAACAAATCAATAACGTAAAGCGTAAACTGATGACAGCGGGGTGTGCGGCGGCAGCGGGGTGTGCGGCGGCAGCGCGTCCCTTCGGCGAAAATTGCCGAGCGTTCTCGAAGTCAATATCAGCAAGACAGCTACTCGAACGGAAACATTCGTGAGGGCACATGTCGTTGCACATGTCGAGCAATGGAATGTCATTGTTTATCGCTGGAGACTTTGTTTTGGCTCTGTGGGGTGGTTTCTGGTTGTTACACTGACCGACAGAAATCCTATTTGGCTGGTTTGCCAATAATGGACTGTATTTTTCGTGGATGAGTTGAATGCACACAATGAACTTGTTTATTCTGCATAAAACACAATGCTCTGATGAGCACAAAAAGACATGAATATACTCTCGTTGAGTACGGTATGATGATATTATTCTCTGATGACGAGCATAACTGAGATTTGTGACCTCGGCTCTCACCTTTTATTCCTTACGAATCATGGTATGCCAATTACCCAATTAACAAATCGTTTCTGAAGTTATTGCAACGTATTGGGAATAACATCTAAATTGCTGGCTAAAGAAATCCTTAGAATGGGAAAGGCACAATTCTCCGAAAGGATATTGGTTAAAATTTCCTCGGCTAACACTAGCAAAGAGACATGAAATAATAATAAACTTGTTTATTCTGCACAAAACACAATGCTCTGATGAGCACAAAGAGACATGAATATACTCTCGTTGAGTACTGTATGTATGATGCTATTATTCTCTGGTGACGAGCATAACTGAGATTTGTGACGTCGGCTCTCACCTTTCATTCCTTACGAATGATGGTATGCCAATTACCCAATTAACAAATCGTTTCTAAGGTTATTGCAACTTATTGGGAATAACATCTTAATTGCTGGCTCAAGAAACCTTTAGAATGGGAAAGGCACAATTCTTCGAAAGGATAATGTTTAAAATTTCCTTGGCTAACACTAGCAAAGTGACATGAAATAATAATAAACTTGTTTATTCTGCACAAAACACAATGCTCTGATGAGCACAAAAAGACATGAATATACTCTCGTTGAGTACTGTATGATGCTATTATTCTCTGATGACGAGCATAACTGAGATTTGTGACCTCGGCTCTCACCTTTTATTCCTTACGAATAATGGTATGCCAATTACCCAATTAACAAATCGTTTCTAAGGTTATTGCAACTTATTGGGAATAACATCAAAATTGCTGGCTTAAGAAATCCTTAGAATGGGAAAGGCACAATTCTTCGAAGGGATATTGGTTAAAATTTCCTCGGCTGACACTAGCGAAGAGACATATGGAATAATAATGGAATATTTATATGCTAAAACTAAGTTAATTATTAAAATTATACTGTATGTATATGCAGTATAATTTCCATACATGCAGGATAATGAACAGATTTCACGTTGCATTTTTATGTTATTTTGTTTTAATCATGTCTTTAAAGTAATTTAATGAACTTCGTTGATTGTTTGTTTGGCGCCGACTGAAAATTTGTTACGTACCTACATCAGTTCAGGAGAATAGTTATTAAGACTAGAAAGGTTCATTTGATTTTTTGCTTTTTAATTTCTTTTTTAATCGGTTTAATTTTTTGTTAATTTTTTTTTGTACCAGTGATTTCGTCCTCGTTGAAAATTGTACTTTATGTGACGACTATTACAAATTCACTCACCCCTTCAGGCACAGAATTTCTGAAAGTAACGAAACACGTATTTCGATATTTGTAACAAATACCTCAATTACCAATTTTTAGGGCCCTTACTTCAAAACTAACGGAACCCTCACAAAAACTTTCATCCCCCTAGGGGTTTCATTTATAATAACACTGAAACATGTCTTTCTATATCCCTTACAAAGACTTCAAATACCAATGTTTATGACTCTAACATGAAAATTAACGGAAACCCCAAACAAACTTTCTCTCTCCATTTCACCCCTCCAGGGGTTGAATTTCTAAAAACGCTGAAATACATATTTCTTCTATTTATAACAAAGACTTAAAATATAAATTTTTAAGACCCCAACTTTAAAACTAACGGAATTCTTATACAAACTTCCAATCCTAATTTAACCCCCATTTCACCCCTTTGGAGGTTGAATTTCCAAAAACACCGAAACACATATTTTTTAACTGTAACAAAGACCCCCAAATACCAATTTTCATGATCCTAACTTCGAAACTAACTTTTAATCCCCATTTCATCCCGTTAGGGTTTAATTTTCAAAAACCCTGAAACACTGAAACACATTTATCTTCATTTGTGAAGAAGAGCCCAAATTCTAATTTCCAGACCTCCAATTTTTAAACCAGCTGTACTTCCACTTTCACCACCCTTCTCACCCACCTTCCCACCCCTTTAGGGATGGAATATAAAAAAATATGCTGTAAAAAATTTTGTTCTTAGGTCCAGGGATTTGATCTGGGAGTTGATCGTATATCTGTCAATAAGTGAGTCAGTTAGTCAGGACATGTGATTATTTATGTACAGAACACCACAAACACGAGATAGCTGCTGTGAACCGTTGATGAGTTGTAGTGTCATCAGAACTACATATTTGTGCCAAGTTTCAACAGAATCGGTTCACAGGTGTAAAATAATAAATCATCCCCTCCTTGGGGGTGTTTTGTTTCAAATACAAATGGGGCCAACATCGAAGTATACCCTACCATTGAAAAAAGAATCATCAAAATCGGACATTTCTGTAAATATATATATATATATATATATATATATATATATATATATATATATATATATATATATTTCATGCATTTGAATACCAAATATTTTATTTCATACATATGAATTTCAAGTATTATAGTTGTCAATATTTCAATTTTTCTAGCTGAGGCGATTCTACGATTCCTATATCTACCTACAAAGTACGGTTGTTTCCCTAAATCAACAAATTTCTCCAATTAACAAATTGGTGAAAAACTTTTCTGCTTGGATAACAAATTCCAGTGGAGAGGAACATTCTCTATTGAACATTGAATAGAAATATTTTTCTGTCAATGGAAGAATCCACGATAAAATGAAGTAACTTTTTGTGAATGTCTAACAGAAAACAAATACTTCCCCGGTTAAAGCCACGCTGGACATTGAACTACATCTGATAATTATTCTGAAAGGACTCTAACTCAGAACAAAAAACCTGAAATTGAATATTTGCATTTTTATTCAGTCTTGATTGAGAATAGAAAATCAAATAATTATATGAATGAAAATGCAATTTTCAATTTCAGATTTTTTTTTTCTGAGTTAGGGTCCTTTCAGAATATCTATCAGATGTATTTTAATGTCCAGCGTGGCTTTAGCCGGATAAGTAGTTGTTTTCTGTTAGACATTCATAAAAAATACTTCATTTCTATCGTGGATTTTTCAAATCACAGAAAAATATTTCTATTTAATATTTAATTGAGAATGTTCACCTTTTCAACATGAATACCCCACAAGAGGTTATCTCGAACGATGGAAGATAGTGACTAAAGTTAATCTTTCAGTCGCAGATGATTCCACATCTGATTTTATGAACATCTTGTTCATATTTTCAACCAAATCAAATTCCAGTAAGTTTCATGAAATCTATCCGAAGATTTTGTCCATCACAAGATAGTCTAATATCTACTTTTTCCATAAGTAAAACCAAGTCACTTCTATTTCATTAGGTTCTCATCAGGTAAATCAAATTAATCCAAGAGATAATTCTTAGCATTTTACTTCGTCAAATATCGGACGGCGTATCGAAAAGTACAGGCACCCACGAAAATGTATAATGGGTGTAACGGATATAAACCGATTTACGCCAAAGTGGTTATTATTTATTTATTTATCGTATGGCGATCTACAAATTCACTTACAGCTATAGGTAAAGTATGTTCATATATATGTCAGAAGATATAAGAAAGAAGAAGATACAAACACTTCTACAGGTTGGCAAACAATTAAGATATATATATATATATACATATATATATATTATGCGAATACACTTGAGGCATAGGTCATGGGTTATAAGTCGATATCCAGGGAGGTCAGCCAATCCACGGCAACAGGAGTGGCATTCAGGATCTCATTCCATTCTCCTTCAAATTTTCTTATTGGGCACTCGTTGGCTACGTGGGCTGCAGTTTGGTCCGGCGCTCCGCAGTCGCATTCCTGGGTGTCCGAGAGTCCCCACTTGTACACCATGGACATGCATCTGGCGTGGCCAGTTCTGATGCGGTTGAGGCTACACCATGCTTTCCTAGGCATTTGCATTCCTGGGAGAGGAACGGTAGGGTCCTCGTGGTTATTATGGTTGAAATCATGATTGGTTGTCCATTTGGTTTTCCAAGCTTCTCCGATATGAAATGGTTCATGATGGGTTAATACCTCATCTTGCCAAATGGGTTTTCGGGACTTGAGACGGCATTTTGAAGCGTTGTCCAATATCAAATATCATGTGTATTGGTAGAGTTCTAGGGTGTTTAGGATCGTGTAGTTTGTTCCATTCGTGAACAGTAGCTTGTTGTCTCCTCAGGTCTGGTGGTGCTGAATTCGTTAGTGCGTGCAGCCAAGGAATTGGGGTGGACTTCAGGGTTCCAGATATGATTCTCATAGTTTCATTGAGGTGCACATCGACTTTGTTAGTGTGGGAACTCTTGTACCACGCTGGTGCACAGTATTCTGCCGTTGAGAAAACAAGTGATTGAGCTGCCGTTTGTAGTGTTTCTGCTTTTGCTCCCCAAGTAGTCCCAGCCAGTTTTCGGATTATGTTGTTCCTGGTTTTTTTTCGTTCGTTGGGTGTTGTTTTTCTTTTTCCGCAATGTGACAATCAGGTATTCATTTGCAAGGCGGTTATTGAGATGGAATGCACATACCTCGGTTTTGTTTGGGTTTGGGCATAATCGCCACTGTTTGTAGTATCTCCCGGAGTTTTCTAAGTCCGCCGTGAGCGTCTTTTCGCCATCCTCTGGGAGCCCGCTTTGAGTGGCTATAGCCAAAGTGGTAACGTGATCCTTTTCGTTAGTGACATTATTTTGCTGAGTGACGCGAAGTTCTCGATAATATTTTTTTTGGTTAAGTGGCGTACAGAAACATGTTGTTTAACCAAGTCAAACTTGGGGGCGCAGAACTCACCAACTCGGTGGCAATCTTAGCAAAAAATTATGGAATGGATCATGGCGCGCCTAAATGCATAGAGCGGAACAGTCAGCGATCAAACTCGCAACAGATGAGCTCGAAGACACCAACGCGTTCCCACACAGGTATGTGTTGGTATCATAATAAATTTGGTAACTCAGCAAAAAGTTGTACCACACCATGCCAGTGGTCGTCGGAAAATTGAGCGGGCAATCGCTCATAACGGGTAACCCTTTTCAACTCCGCCGTTTTTTCATTTGTGACAGGTCCCACAATACCCAATTTTCGGCGGATATAGCTGCAGACCTATGCGTTAACCCTCGTCGTCATCTCCGAGAGCCGCGTGAAAAGTCATCCTACGTACTTTCCGCAGTCAACGCAAACTTGGAGATTCGTGGTTGCCGATCTCTCCAAGGTGATTAGAGGAGAAGATTTTTGAGCACACTTTGGACTACTACCAGACCTACCCAATGCTCGACTGGGCGACTCTTCAACTACGCTTATCGCCGCAGTGTGAGACACCCTCAAAAAAGACTGTCGCAGGCTCTACTCCATACCACAACTTATTGAATAAGGTTCCTGTCATAACTCCAGGAAGAATTTCCAAAGTAATTCACCATACCAGAAGACATTATATAGTGACCACCCCAGGACCGTCAGTTTTTCATAATACCACGGCGCCTTGCTCCAGACAATCTTCGGATCGCCAAAAAGGAATTTGATGCCATGCTCGAGTTGAAAATTGCTCGACTGGCACTGGCACTGGCACTGCGGCCTATTTTCACTGCGACCTATGCAGATCTATTGTGGTTTCCTTGATATTTAGATGACTCGCGCGAGCTTCGTCCTTTCTAGTATGTTGAGGATCCCTGACAGTGGCTCTTCTGTGAAAACCTTGTCCTTGCTATAGCTTCGCATTCGTATATTATATGGACGGAGGATTCTTCTTCTGTCTGGCAAAACCTGCACGTGGTTTCTTCTGCCAGACCTATGTTTCTCATATGCTCATTGAGTTTACAGTGTTCTGTTAGCATGCCTACTATCTCCTTCACGGACCTTCTGTCCTTGCCCATAGTGGGTTCTCCGTGTGCGAAGGTGATGGTTTTCTGAGAAACCTTTTTGACCTGTCTCTGTCCTGAAAATTGTATCCACCAGCTTTAGGCCTGTTTTTCCACCTACTTGCTGATTGTATTCCTAACCGTTGCTTTTGGTATGCCGCAGAAGTGTTCCGGGTCGTAGAATACCTTTGACGAACCATGTCTGGCCAGTTCGTCGGCTTTTTCGATCCCTTGGTGATCTTTGTATCCTGGAACACATGGCAGGATCACTTTCTTACGGTTTGCTAGTTCATTCAGCTCATACAATGCTTTTAGTGTTGCCTGGCTGTTGGAGAATATCACAATGGAATGGCCGATCCTATCCTGCTTGTTTATTCCTCCGATGCAGTGGTGTATTGCTGTCACTTCCGCTTGAAATACTATGGAGTCTTTTTACAGGCTCACTGGGGTCATTAAAATTGGTTTTTTTCCTGTTTATTCCGGCTACGATTCCTTCTTCGTTCTTCGAGCCTGTGTACAAGTTTGATGCTGCGGTGATGGGTGCTCCTTCCTCCAGTGTTTTCTTTCTGGTATATTCACTTCTTATTTTCTATTGAACTTGTATTTAGTTATGATGGCGTCGCTGGGCATTGCTGTAGTTGAATCAGCCCTCAGCTTTTTTTCTAGCCTTTGATATTCTGTCCCATGGAGTTTGCCTGTCCCTGTATGTGATAATGTTATGGTGGTAGGTTCAGGATGACCTCCATCGCGACCGTGAATGTAGGGTAGTATAAAGTATAA
Organism: Gonioctena quinquepunctata; assembly: GCA_018342105.1. Taxonomy (NCBI): domain Eukaryota; kingdom Metazoa; phylum Arthropoda; class Insecta; order Coleoptera; family Chrysomelidae; genus Gonioctena; species Gonioctena quinquepunctata. The sequence continues at coordinate 575,818 of JAFIRS010000023.1, read as the reverse complement.
TGTAATATTTGAATGTCCCGCCTGAGCTTGACAGCCAAGCAGAAGTCCCCCCACCTATTGTCCCCACCTTTATAATGTATTCTCGACATTGTAAATTCATTCTTCCTCTGATGTATAATAAAGCAAGTTGTAAGCGAAGTACATCTGACTTTTAATCGGAACTTCAGTGAATTTAGAATAAGTTATTCAAGGTGTAAGACACCACAAAGCTGGCGACGAGGATATTTCCGTTACCCCGTGCAGTTTAATCGTAAAATTCGTGCAGTAGTGTTCGCCGTGAGAAGGAGCCACGTGGTAGATGGAGGAAATCGGACATTTGAGAGAGTTTTCGCTAAGAAGCAGTGAATGGTCAATCTTCAAACCGAGGCTAATGAGCCATTTTTCGGCAAACGGCATAAAAGAAGACACTGGCAGCAAGAAAATGCGTGCTATTCTCCTAAACACATGTGATGAGGCGGCATTCAAATTAATTTTTGATCTCGTCAGTCCGTCCAAGCCGGAGGATAAAACCTCTGCCCAACTGGCGGCAATTTTTGACTGGTACTTCAGCATTGTGCATTTGCCATATGATACAAATCCTATTCAGCCAGGAAGGAGTACGACAAACCAGTGGGCCGGCAGATTGCGCGGTTCAGCAGTTGTATGCGAGGTCGGAATGGAGCTGGCCTGGCCGTTTGCCTAAGAGACAGGTTCATTTTTGGATTCAAAAATGTGATAATTTTGGATCGCTTGATGGAGGAAGGAGTGAATACGATTTTCGAAAAAATGGTGCAAGTTGCAGCGCCCAAAATGGCAGTCAAAGATGTACAAGAAACCATGGTGAAGCAAGAACCTATGCATTTTATACGGCGCGGCAACAAGGCAGGTGCGAGAGGCGCGCGCAGGCCTGATGGCGGTGGCACGATGTTTGGCGCTCGGAAGGACCCCCACCAACACAAATGTCAAAGTCACAAACCAGAGGCAGCCATGATGACAGTCTCGACATGTGACGTTTGTGGGAAAAACGACCATAACAAAGATAAGTGTTATTTTAAATTTGCTAATTGCAATCTTTATGAGAAGCAAGGCCATAAAACGAATTTTAATCTGGGAGCACCTTTGAATTTGATATTTTAGCAACATTATTGGATTTGATAAATTGTTTTCACCAACTGTGATTTTTGAGGAACGAACTGATGTAAACAAAAATTAAAATAAAATCATGCGTGTTCCCTAATATTACGAAGAAAAGTTTTGCTACGGAAACGATTATAATTTGTTCACGAAATGGATGAACACAATGGAATGCGTCCTTTTTGCTTATTTGGCACGAAAATCAGAAATTGGTGAATCCTCTACCCTATGGAGCATATACTCTATGCTGCATAGTACCAGTAAACATTGCCAGGTTCCCGCAGGTTAATGCATTTCTCAAAAGGAAGAATGTGAGTTGTGAAGTAAAGAAATCAAAAGTCCCCAGCAGTGAACAGATCACAACATTTATTAGGAAAACACGATTATAGGAGAAAATTATCAACATAGTTTGTTTTTACTCTCAGGTAGCAACAATTATTGGGTTAGCCTGTGCGTGTAGAGAGAAAGAACTAACAAAAATGTCAATTGATCATAAAAACAACAAGGAAGACATGTTGACTGCGAAAATACCGGATTTCAAAACACACATTAAGAGAACATTTGTTCTAATTGAGCAAGAAAATTTGGTATTGTATAGACCGTAGGCTCGTTCAAAAAATTAGTATTTTCCAGACTTGTTTCGTAAATTACTATGTTTGAATTAATTTGAATGATATGGAAGCTGAAATTGTTAGTTTCAGGGTTTTCTGTGTTTGTACGTATTGAAAGTTAATGACCGATAAAAAAATATTGTGTTTATTGTAGGTACTCAAATTCTATAATGATTAATTCTCATTTTTCCGAATGTCTCTTTCCTGACCCGTAAATCCTCCGGATTTCTCCAAATATTCACAGGAAGCTATCAATAAAATTTCATTACACTAATCCTAGTTTCCTTGTCAAAATCATTAATACTAACAAGTTCGATAAATATGTCTCTTTCTGTTCTACTCTTTATGAATCCCTCCCATGACAATAAGTCAAAACATAGCGCAAATATAAAGAGAGATTATAATTCCCAAAAAAAATAATTTGCTGACAATCTATTCATATTCAGCGTCTGCAAAAACCATTGAGGCATTTTTTTCTCGAGTACCGGACTCAATATATAAAAAAGTTTGTCAAAAAAAATTATTTCGAATTGGTGAATATAAAAAATGTTGAAAAAATTATTGAATCGGAGCTTCTGGTAGATTTAAAAGTTTCTAGGATTTTTCCACTTCTTCGATTCGACTATTTTCTTCCCCAATTTTCAGTCATTTCTAGTGATAGTCATAGTGATTCCTAATGTTATTCTCTCTGCTCCTTGAAACACTCTCCCATCACGAACTTTGAAATACATTCACAAACATTGTTAGGTGATTTCTCAATGGGAATTTATTGCGAGACTAAGTGAATTAGAAGGTTGTTGATTTCGTGAACGTCTCCCATTGTGTGAATCGAAACATAACCGGAATCAACAAATGAAACCGCACATGCTAATGGTGTGTTATGGCTTCTGATTGAGAACTGCTTGTGTGTTGTTCATTGGGCAATCAGGAAATAATAACAATCTGAGCCCATCTGCGAAAAACTGTTATATGAAATTAATTGACAAGACCGAAATTGAAAAAAAAAACATTTATATCTTCCTTATTTTGCCACTTTTATTTTGGTGTATTTTTCGTAAAACTATATATTCTACAACCTGTTGGAAACCTGTTCGAAATCATGTTGCCAGGCCGACTTGTGGACACAAGTATTCAACTATTTCTAAATCAAAATATATACATACAAAAACATCGTGATCCTATAACTATATAAACTTTTTCCTTCTCCCTCATTATAATACGCGAATTAAATATCTGCTACCGATTTATTAATAACTACCTATAAGTATGTCGAGCAGTGGAGAATTATCTTGTACACCACCAGAAATCCTTGTTTTCATTCATTATTCATTGGTCGTAGAGAAAATTGTGTATGCAACGATCATGTAATGATAATTATCTGCTACCGATTTATCAATATTGTCCGTTTTAAGACGGATTTCAATTTCGGAACAGATGTTGGCCAATAAAAACACAAACTTTTCATTATGTAAATTTGTACATATTTATTTGACATTTAATTTTATTTGACACAACGTGTCAAATGTACCTATAAGTATGTCGAGCAGTGAAAAATTATCTTGTACACCACCAGAAATTCTTGTTTTTATTTTATTATTCATTGGTCGTAGAAAAAGTAGTGTATGCAACGATCATGTAATGACTACTAATACAATCGCACACAGTTTCATTGATAGATATCATTACATGATTGTTGCATAATACACTATTTCAGTACTCATTTTATATGAAAATGGGTATTGCGTAATTAAATTTCAGTCTTCAATGAAGGTGGGAGAAAGATGGATTAAAACTCCAAATGAAATTGTTTCCGTCTATAAAACCTGATATATTTAAATTATTCTGTCACCATCAAAAAATTTTAATCCCACTTGCTCGGATATAAAAATGAATATAAAATTCCATAACACGTAACTTCATTGCGGTACTTGTCACCTTCAGTATATTCTCAGTAATATAATAAAAAGCAAACAACGTTTTTACTCTCCCTCGAAGTGTATTTTTACATCACTCTGGGGTCTCCAAAATTTCAAATTCCATTTCACAGTGTACTCGGCTCCCCACGATATGGCACTTTGGCCGGGAGTTGCTATCAATAGTCGCATTGTAAACTGAGCACTTTGAGGTGTTGAATGACTTCAATCCACTTTATGTAGCCTTCTTACCGTACGCTCGCTCGTCGAGAAGGTGAATTATTTGGAAGCTTTTTCCGTCGGGGACGATGCGAGCTGAATCTAATCTCTTCTTCTTATATATTCATTTAATTCCGCGGAAAAAGGTTTTCGACATCAACACCCATACAAAGCGTTTTCGGAATGTGAAATGATCGAAGTTACGAGAGCTGTTCGGGATTATTTCAGTCACAAAATCAACGGGATATTATCATAATTTTAATATATATATATATATATATATATATATACAGAGTGGGCCATTGAAAACGAAACAACGGCTCTTAGGTCGGCAGAACCGAATTATATAAAAACGCTTGGACACCTCAACTACATTTTCGAGGGGGACAGCGTTCGCGATAAAATTCAACAAATACATTTCATCCCTCGGAGCTGTGTCCGCCACCCCTAAATTTCTAAATAGCACCATATGGCAAGTGATACCTTATTTGAAAGGCATTTTCTTTCCGAATATCAAACAACGAAAATAAATAAATCCATCGATTCGTTTTCGAGATATAGGCACTTGAAGTAGGGAAATCACTTTTTATTCACTCAATCAATAAAAATAACATCTAACAATGCAACTGTTTAAATATAATTATTATTGTCAAGGAATTCAATGATCTAACTGTTTATCAACAAATAACATGCAATTCCGTTTGAAAATTGTATTTCATCCTCATTTACTTGACAGAAAAAATGTTAAGTTTCTTAAGAATCGATAAAAAGACGTTTCCTCGAATTCGACTCAAATGCGAGTACAACAAAAACATGTATGAGATAATTTTTTTCGCCAAATCGCAATTGCGGACGTCTATCAGTGTCAAACTGATCTTTGATTGAACGACATTAGAGTGAATTACTTGACTAAAGCTGTATACGATCGCGAAAAGAGTTGGAATAATAAAAATAAATTAAGAATAATGAGTGCGGAAACCGTACAGTTAATTTGTTCAATGAAACGCATCCAGATAAACTTGTTGCTAGAAAATACGTTCTATAATTAGTGCAAAAATTTCGTCGAACTGGATCAGTAGCCAACAAGAAACGAGACCCAGAACGAGAATTTCCGTTGAGAAATGAAGCTGTTGAGGTTGCACTTTTAGGATAAGTTCATGCAGACCCAACATTGAGCACAATGAAATTGGCTAGTAGAACCAGTATCCGCCGAATCCTGAAATATCATAAATTCCACCCCTACAAAATACATTTGGTACCCCAATTGAATAAAGATGATTTTGATAGGCGACAAGATTTTTGTGAAATTATGACTACGAGAATAGATGCTGATAATAATTTATTTTTCAACATCTGCTTTTCTGATGAGTCTACATTCTTCTTTAATTCGACTGTGAATCGTCATGATTGTCGTTATTGGTCAGGTGTCAATCCACATGTTTTCCACGAAGTCCATACTCGAACTCCCCAAAATCTCAATGGCTGGGCCGGTATTTTTGGGAACCGTTTGATTGGACCAGTATTTTTCGACGGTAACCTGACAGGAGCAACTTATTTGGAATTATTGAATGAATTTGTTTATCCACCATTAGTAGACATCATTGAAAATGAAGATCGTTACTATAAAGACCACTTGATATTTCAACAAGACGGGGCACCTCCACATTATGCACAGCCTGTTAGGGCGTTTTTGGATAGAATGTTTCCTGGAAGTTGGATTGGAAGAAGAGGCTCTATAGAGCGGCCAGCCAGATCTCCAGATTTAACCCCACTCGACTCTTTCCCGTGGGATCACTTGGAAAACAAAATATTTGAAACCATAATCTCTGGAAGATTTACGAAGGAAAATGATTGAAGAATGCCGTCGATTAACGCCGGAAATGCTACGAAATGTGAGGTCTCGATTTGAACAGAACTTGTATTATTGTATGGAAATGGGTGGTAGATAGTGTGTACATTTGGTTCATTGATAATAATAATTATTGCGACAGTTGCTTTATCAGATATTGTTTTTATTTATTGAGTGAATAAAAAGTGATTTCACATCTTCAAGTACCTATATTTCGAAACCGAATCGATTGTTTGATATTGAGAAGGAGAATACCTTTCAAATGAAGTATCACTTGCCATATGTTGCCATTTAGAAATTTAGGGGTGGCGGTCACAGGTCCGAGGGATGAAATTTATTTCGGGTGAATTTCATCGCGAACGATGTCCCCCTCGAAAATGTAGTTGATGTGTCCGAGCGTTTTCATATAATTCAGTTCTGCTGACCTACAGGGCCGCTGTTTCGTTATCAATGGCCCACTCTATATATATATATATATATATATATATATATATATATATATATTCATGGCGTCTGTCTATCCTAACTTAGAATACATATATATATATATATATATTTATATATATATATATATATATATATATATATAAACTGTTTTACCATGAAACACTTTGAAGTTTTATCTATCGAGGGTAATATCATATGTGCTAGCATTTTGCCTGGAAATTTTACTGAATGCAATTTGCGGTCTTATTATCTCATTAAACCACAAAAGCTTGAGTGGTTTATTCTTTGAATTTCCTAGAGGCAAAATGCTTGAGAGAATTTTTTTAAATAATTGCGTTAAAGTTCCCCTATTATTTAAAAAACTCAAAATATTCCCTTTTCGCTCAATTACTCTTTTTTTTACCACATTTAGAAACTGGCCGATTGTTATTAAATTTTTGAAACTATACTATACTAACTTTCTAGTCCATATTGCTACAGAAGCCTAAAAAAGACTACGGGAGAAAAACTTTTTGATTGATTCATCCACATGAGATGGAACTTATTAATAACTGAATATTGGCGAATATGCTGAGAACCAGTTCATTCGCCATATCTTTGAATGGTAAATTATTCTGAGCGGCCTCAGTGCATTCACCATACTAGTAGCAGCCAGTGAAGAGTTTCACTATACACCTCCTGGCTCCATCATCAGATCAGCTCCAAGATACAAAATTATAGTATTGTCATCCAAACTGCATGAACTTACCGAATTTCATTTCGATACGACAATTAGAAGTAAGTTAAAATTGACTTCCAAGATTTTATTACATTGTTTGTTAGTTACAAGTGAAGCTAATAAAAAAAGGTTTGAAAAAAAAATTTCATTGCTGGCAAAATCAACTTATGAAAAAATCGGCATATAACTCAACCCTCTATTGCATGAAGAAAAGCCTGGTAGTATTATTAAACCGATATGTATATAGTTCCTTTCTGGGAACATCGTAACAGTACCGCTACTTGTCAATAGGCGACCCTGCGATGTAATAAAGCTAACAAATTTATTCAGTGTGTAAGCCATTTTGGAATTATATTTGTATTGGAAAAACAGGTATGTGCCAAAAATAAAAATATTTCCTTACTGGAAAATAATAGATAATCATTGTAAGTAAAGATGAGTAATGAGACATTGTTAGAGTTCATTGATTTGATCCTAAATTTTTCTGTTCACACTTGGGAACATTATGCATATGTAGTTGTATCACCCTAATTGGTATACTTTTTCTTAGTATTATGGATCTTTCAATATTTATGTTGAAAAGTCAGCAGCTACCGAAAATAAAACAAGGAAACTCGGACTACTGACATTTCAGAACCTGTACAGCTGCAAAATATGAATTATTTTGAGTCGGATCAGTCTGAAGAGGACCCTGAAAATAGTATTTCTCTAGCAAGACTTCAGGAGAACAGAGAAATAAAAAAAAGACACGTCAAACGACCAGTCACCACATCCTCTGAGGAAATTGAAAAATGTATGGGAATAGTAGGATAGATGACACCCATTCAACAACCTACTACAAGAAGATACTGGTCACCATAAACAAGAATTTCGCAAATAGCTAAAGTAATGCCTATAAATCGCTTCTAAAAGATTCAAAAAAATGCATTCCAGTGTCAATAATACAAACACAAAAAGTATTGACAAAATATCACCTATTATTGTCCAAATTCGTAATGCCTGTAGGGAAATACACAGTAGTCCTGTGATGAGCAAGTTATCCATTTCAAAGGTCGTTCCACTCTGAAAACATAAAACCCTTAAAAGCTTCATGAGTGGGGAAAAAGATGTGGGTTTCTCAGGAGTTTCTGGATTCTACTAGAATTTAGAATTATTTGGTAGTGAGCAGGGGTACATTGAAAGTCCGAATGAGCCCTATCTTGGAGCTGCAAGTAACGTGGTATTAGAAATGAGTCGTGTAGTTCCTAAAGATAGGCAATACAAGCTCTATTCAAATAATTATTTTTTTAGTCCTCTTTTGAGAGCAAGAAAAAAAAATCAGTAGCTGCTGTACGTACAAATAGATTGGCCAATTATAAAGGCCTCTCTGAGAAAGATATGAAACGAAGAGAAAGGCGTAGTATATTAGAACAAACAGCTTCACTCCAGCAAACTGAAATCCATGCAGTTCAATGGAATGACAATGAAATTGTGTCACTGGTCTCAGATTATTGTGGCACAGAACCATTGGCCCAAGTAGAACGGTTCTTTCGCTCTGAAAAAGAGAAAAAAATATACCTTGCCCTGATATCGCCAAAGAATATAACAAACATATGAGCGGGGTTGACCTGCAATATTCACTTTTAGGTCTTTACCACATGAAGATAAAAATAGAAAGTGGTACCATCTAATTTTCTGTCATATGTTGGATGCCGCTGTGGTCAATGCTTGGTTACTTGATAGGAAAATAGAGAAGCAGCTTGGAAAACACGAAGGAATAATGCCTCTTCTTTCTTTCAAAACAGTTCTGGCCAAACAACTAAGCAAGCATGGTGTTTCATTGACAACAGAGAAAAAGGCCGCCCAAGAAGTTCTACTTCAGAGGCTCCACCAAAAAGAAAATGCATTGAACCTAGACTAAACCAATATATTCAATCAGCACAGATGTCATATTGGCCAGTGTGGACAAAAAAAGAGAAAGGAGCAAGAAATTGGAGTGTCGTGGAAAGTCAAGAGTAACATTCATTAATTTTCTTTCACAAAAACAATGTTTTCGAAAAATTTCATGATGTAACTTGAACGTGTAGCTGAAAATAAATGAATGTTTTCGATATTATTCCAAAGTCTAAATTTTTTATAATCTTGCTCTGGTGCATGATGATCCCGATAGGGCACAATTAATATTTTCTGAACAAAATACACCTCATGTAAAAAAAAACTTTTTGTGGGCAGTTATGATGTATATTCACATTATTCAACAAAATATATATATATATATATATATATATATATATATATATATATATATATATATTTTTTTATTTTATTTTTTTAAATGCATGCAATATAGGGTTAAGAATCATATCCAAATTGACCAGTATTCTATAAGAATCTTATTCATTGGTGGTAGTTGTGATTTTCTTCTCCTGCTTCATTAATGAATACAGTGAATTAAAATGATTGAATACATGTGAAGTTACCATCAACAGCACATGCAAGTGCATACTGGAATATTCACAGAACGTTCAATGCAAAAATATATATGAGAAGTTTGTACATAGAAACATTCAGCGACAAACATTACACTCAATGTGTCAGTATTAATTTTCGATATCAAAGTTGACGAAAATCAGTAACCCGTCGTTTTTGTTTAGTATTCCTTCGCTATAAATATTGTCGTAGCATTCTATTTCACGAACAATATGGAATGTGTCTTTCAGAACAATGATTTCACTATAGTTTTGGCTTACACTGCAAATATTCACATGTAGAGTCATCAGTTTATATTCACTAAGTCTTTTATGTGACTTACTAATTGTCCGGATATCACTTCGTTGTCATAATTTTTAATATACGAATCCATTTTTCACACTTACCATCCATTTATTTGATTCAGATTTTGAGATCTAAGGCATGGTTTTCACTCTCCCTATTTGCAGGTTGATTCGAAGTTATTACTATTGGGATATATTCTTCCGTTCTTTGTCTCACTTCTTTCTCTCTTCGATCCGTAGATAATTTCATAGCTATGACCTGGTATTCCCACCAAAATAGTCAGAAAATAGTATATTACGTTTCACACGAGTGGAAATGTGTTGACAATCCCACGAGTGTGAATTGGCTCTTTCCGCACAAGTAATGTACACTATTTTTCTACGACTACAGATTCAGGCACAATCTAAGAAAAATGTTTTTTGATTACTTCAATTTGAGAATTTTACAAAGAAAACTAATGATTGAACAAGAAAAACTTGAAATAACACCTACTTAGAATTGGATATTATTATTATTACAATTAGTAAATTATAATGGAGTTATTTGTACATTATGTGTAGTAGCAGACCTAATGTCAGTTTGTGGAAAAGATGGAGTGACGGCTTTCGGAGTACTGCTGATGGCACAAAATTTTATTGGCAATATTCAATCCGTTACTAGCAGAATCATCATTATATCCTTTTGCAATTGTGGACGATTTACAATCCCCATGTCTTTCCAGAGATTATTAGATCTTGTAACGTTTATACTGCGGAGCAGTATAAGTTACAAGTTGCATTTAAATTACTAACACTATAGACCCACATACAAATATAAAATTTTTATCATACACGTAGTTCAGAAAAAATATATCAAGATATAACTTCCAACTATCTATTTCTGTATAAAGTAAATATAAAGGGCCCTGTATTATGTAATTCTCCATATCATATGGTAGATTTATTTAAGAATGATGAGTATATTTACTCACAAGATATCAATTCGTTTGTTTTCACGGATTATTCATTCGGTTATTTTGGCAAGCTACTGAATTCGTTTGTTAGACGATTACTGGCCACCTGTATTAGTGGTGCGAGTTTCAGTGGTCGCATATCGATGGTTCCTAAGAAATCCCTGGCCTTTATATGTCATAGGTGTAACTACCAAAGTGGTACAACCACATGATGTCAAAGGGATATTTGACAAAAACAGCTGATCGATTGGAAGCAGCGAAAACTTCGTTCGAACAGTGCGAACTAAGACTATGAGTATTGTTATTAAATATATTATGTCCTTTTCCTTCTCAACAGATAAGAATGAGTAATTTCAATTTGAGAAGGATACCGTTTGAAGGTTGAGGAGTAGATTCAAATCACCCACAGAATTGAGTCCGGCCCTGTATAGCTCCGGACGACACTGTCGAATTTCGCTCTGCGAATATTGAGTGTTATAAAGCTTTTTCTTCAATTGGTTGACAGTCTTGTGCCAAAGATCAGGAGAAGAACCCCCCATCCACCCTCTACATTGAAGTCCTGACAAAAATCCTACCCAGTGGAAATCGACAAGCCCCCTGGTAAAGGTAGTCTGGATCCGAAGAAATCAGTGCTCCTGGGGATCGGCTCTCTCTCGAAGGCCGATCTCCTGGAGGTGCTGGGGACTTTGCTGAACTCCCTCGGAGATGACCTGTTGAAAATCCCTGTGATTAGCAACCTGATATCCACCAAAAAGGCTGAAATTGGAACTGATAGCAGCACACCAGCTCCAAAGAAGCACAAGAGGAATGATTGTCCAGCTCTACCACCACCCAAAGGCACGTTAAAACCTTCTTCAAGCTTCCTTGGCACTCGTAGAAGTTCTCGAATAGTTGTAGATACTAATTCAGATAAAAATTTGCAAAATTCCACAAACGTCAAAATCTCAAATAAATTTCAAGTTCTGTCAGACGTGACATTAAACGAATCCTACGTCGATTGTCCCAGAAATCCAGGGGCGGATTCAGCCAGTGCGCTCATTTCGGACCAGGGCTTAGAAAATTCCCCAAACCAAATTTTAAATTCTACTGAGGGTTCTAGCATCCCCGCAACGACTGAAAATTCCCAAAATTCTCAAAATTCGACCGAAGACGATACGAATATGGACATTACCAACGACTCTGTACGACCACAAACAGAACAGACACCACTAACGATAAAAAAACAGCAGGTACCTCCTATCACTGTTAGGGACAAGAGCAAGTGGGTAACAGTTAACTCACTTTTCAAATCAAACAACATCAAGTTAGACCAACCTGCAAAAAACGTATTCGACGGAATAAAATTTTTTCCAAGTTCACCCGATGATTATAGAAAGATCTCGAGCATCTTCAGGGATCAAAAGATCCATTTCCATACATACACTCTACCTGAAGATAAGAAACTCAGGGTCGTCTTCAGAGGCGTCCCCGAGTTCATTACTTGTGACGACATTAAAGCTGTGCTGGTTGACAGGGGTTTTACCCCGGAATCAGTGGCACGACTACATAAGTTGAACGGAGAGAAGGAAGTTCTCCCTCTTGTCTTGGTTCTGATAAGCAAGGAACAGCGTGACATATTCAATGTTAAAGATATCCTGAATGTCAGAGGATTAGTGGAACCACAGAGGCCAAGGTTCTGTGGGACAATGTTACTGTTGTCAAAAGTTTACCGTCAGTGAACTGTTGTGCCACCCCGCTTGCGTCAAATGCGGGAAAATCCTATATCTAAGGATTGTGTCAAGCCAAAATCCGAAAAGCAAAGTGTGCAAATTGTGAGGGGAGCACACTGCGAATTATCGAGGATGCCCCAAGTGTCCTCGAATAAGGCGTAGGGGAACCCCCGAACACGGGCACCACAACCTAGATTTTTCCCCGCACATTCAGGAGGACGCAGTCGGGGATGTCGCATGCAGCGGCGGCCCGTGATAACCCTCCTGCACAGACATCTCAGCTTAATAGTCCGAGAGATATTCTGTCGACTTTAGATCAGATGAGGACACTGCTTGCACAGTTCGCTGAGGCCGCTGCAACACTCGACCGGTTTCAACCTAACTATCGGGTGAAAGGCAGCCCGAACTTCATCAAAGCTGTGAGTTGGAATTGTAATGGCCTTCCAGAATAGGACTTGAGTTTCAAGAGTTTTGTAGAAAACAACATTGATGTTGCTTTTCTGCAGGAGACTCTGTTTTAATGGAGAAAGTGTTAGATTTCCTAACCACAAAATGCTCAGAAATGATCGACTTGACGTCCGGCGGCGTTGCTTTTGGTGAACGCTGTCATTCGCATGTTCAGCTTGGCATTTCCAACTATGATACCCATGGTATAGATACTGTAGGTATTGTTTTCAACACGAGGAGGGTCCTAATGCGATTGATCAGATTATAACCCTCCGAACAATCGAATACTTCCTGAAGCGCTCGATACACCTTTGATGGAAATCAGATCAACCTGTTTTGGTCATGGGCGATCTGAACGCTAAGCACACAATGGAGTCGTGTCAACAATCGAATGGTAGGCGACTGTGGCAACATTTTGACAAGAATGAATACAGTGTGTTGGCTCCGGATGAGCCAACGCATTTCGGTCATCTCAGGCCCGATGTGCTTGACATTGCTTTGGCCAGGAACATCACCTGAATTGGGACATCTGTATCTTCCGAGTTGGGCCTCCGATCACAAACCCGGTGATTTTAACTCTAGGGTGATCCACCGCCCCAGACAGATCATATGTGCACCAAGGTGGACTGGGAGAGGTTCCGTTCGCTTCTAGAGACAGGTTACTGTAACTCCTGAGAGAATTGATTCTCCACTTGAGTTGGACGAGGCCGTAATGCGTTATGAGCTCACCATCAAAATGTCTCAGGGATTCCTCCCGAAGGGAACCGGCTCCCAGATATCAGGATGAATTTCTCAAAGAATTAAAAATCTTATTCGAGATCGAAATCGGCCAGAAGGACCTATCAAAGGAGTCTTCCCTGGGGACAGAATCCGTCTAAAATGAGTTGAATAGGAGGTTAGAAATAACGTAAACCGAGTTCAAAAACGAAAGATTTGGCAACACATTAGAAAATTTAGAAATTAAATCGAAATTTGAAGTCAAAAAGACTGATTTCCATTCATGGAGAGTCGGTATGTAGCATGACTCCGAGTCCAAAGCTCAAGCTTTTGCGACCTCGATGGAAAGACAATCTGAACTTAATGAGCATCCAGACGATGATCTGGATCGTGATCTTTGCTAGAAAAATCGGGTTCACCGCATTCTAAGAGAAATAATCGTGATGTCATCCGTCCAGCTTCTTGAGTGAACTTAAGGCGCATATCAAAGGATCAAATCCTCAGAAAAGCGCCTGGTTTGACGGAATTTATAATTGTATGATTAGGAATTTTCCGGATAACCAGGTGCAGTCAATTGAATATCATCAATTCACTGCGCCTCAAAAAGATTTCTCGAAGGTGAAGCATGCGATCGTGGTCAGATCCCGAAAGATGGTCAGAACTCGACCTTCCCGCAAAATTATCGACCAATCAGTTTTATGCTGTTCAGCTAAGTTGGCTGAAAAAATCGTTCTCGAAAGGCTTGATATGAAGTGGAGGACAGAAATGTCCTACCGCATGAGCAGTTCGGCTTGTCGCGCGCCACTCCACCGAGCTACAGGTTTTGAAGCTGGTGTAAATACAATCTCTTCAGCAAACACCAAAATAGTGCCTCATATTGTCCTTCAGCATAAGTAAAGCATTTGACAGAGTATGGCACGAAGGCCGCTCTGCAAATTCGATCGATTCCACCTCGCCTTTGAGCCTGGTGAAGTGGATAAAGTCGTTCCTCGTGGGTAGGACATTTCAGACCAAGGTTGACGATTTCCTCTCGACCCGAGAGAAATTGAGGCCGGCGTTACTCAGGGGCAGTACTGTCTCCCCTGATTATACGCACCTTCACCTCCGATAACCACGAACCGAACACGTGAAAATCTCCTGTTCGCCGATGATACGCCTTATTTCCTCGTCAGCCAACCACCTGATGGGTGTGTTTAGCAGAATGATTAAACGACCTCCAGCAGTGGTACCTGAGTGGAAAAAAAGTTAAATCCCGATAAAACACAAGGATCTCGATGGCGCAAGAGAAACAACCCGGAGAGGGAAGTGACTATCTCTGGAAGGGAGATAGAATGGTCGGAACAAGTCAAGGAATTTGGGTTAGGGATCGTCGGTCACCAAGCCCCATGTGAATATAATAAAAACAAAATTGCAAGGAAACGGCCAACTTTCCTTTTGATTAATAGAAGAAGTAAACCTCTTTAAAAAAAAAAGTCAAGATCTATAAAATGATGTTCAGGCCTGGTCTTTTTGTCTCCTGCCGGGCAAAAGCACCGTCCTGGAACGGGCGCAAATGAAAGTCCTGAGGATGATAACGAATGCTCCGTGGTATGTGCGGAACGATCGAATACTTGAAGACTTGAACCCGCCTTCCATCAGAGAATCAGGAGACCGCAATCAGAAAGTATTCGATTGCTCAATAACCCACGAGAACCCCCGTGAGGGGAAGCTACTGACTACAACATTATGACGACCCTCGCGCTTTAAACGTCCTAGGCACTCCTGGTGTGATGGGATATCTAATAACCTACCCCGGGGTAGTGAAAGCTGCACCCCTCTATAGAAATTTAATTTTTCAAAATTTAGATTCAAAATTCTTTCTCGGCCATTTTTGAGAACCGCCATCATGGGAAGGGCTGGAGACTGGTCTCCAGTCCTTATCCAGTCAAAATTCCAAATCCGTGAATGACTGTTGCCCACTTGTTGGAAGCTCAAAGAGTAAGAGCCTTAGGGTTACACTCGTGTTAATTAATAGTGATAGAAGATCCTGAACCCACAGAATTTGGATTTTCGATTCTCTGGTGGGATGGAAGTGGAAGAAGTTTCCGGAAAGTTTTCTTTCCTTTCGCTGAGAAAGTGATGGCTGGGACAATCGTATAGTTTTTTCTTCTGGTTAGTAGTTCCGAGAAAATGCAAGTGGAGATTTGAGTACAGTGGTTATAGTAGTTTCTTGGTGGTAACTATGTCGATGCGGCTATACCTCTCACGAGATTTGAAATTATTATCGTTCTGCACGTAATTTACACCACAAGTTATCAATGGAGATTGACACATGCTCAACTTCGATAATAAATGGACTCAAAGTGTAAATTTCTCTGTATATTTGAAACACCCTTCTTTGAATGGAGGTAAGAAATTCATCCCACCAACAGAAATAATTTCACAGTAAATATTTTGATATTTCATTGGTATGGTTTCCTTAATATCTAGCAATTTCGATTCAAAGCTCGTTTACTTTGTTATACAGTATGATCAAGAATATTTAAACAAACTTCAATAATCAAGTCTAGAGTTATGGAACCGGGAAGTACAAATAGTTATATACTGGTCAGGTTCAAATCGTATAAATATTATAGGGTTCCTGGGAACGGTCAATTGATACTAGTACCTACAGGCCAATCAATTCATGGTTCAGGACTTTAGGTCACATATAGACGACTCAGAATGCTGATGAGTCCTACCAAAGGGGTGGTTTGCTGTGTTCCTGTGGACATCCAGATTAAAAGAACTGTCGGTGTATACTCATTACTACCCCAAGATTATCAAGGTCAGACCGTTCTGGAATATTTTTTGGTATCTCGTTTTGAAATGCGTTGTTTGTGTAAATTGCGTTGTCGGTTCAAATTGCACTGTCTGTTTGAATTGCGTATGGATTTTACTCACTAAAACTTTGATTCAAATTCACTTTGTTGATTTTCTTCAAAAGTATGAACATAATTGATAATGCTATATTGTGTACTATTTCGAAGTTGGGATATACCCATTTCTTGTTGTTGTCATATGCTTTCTGAGGAAGTACAGAGACGTATTTTACATAACTGTACTTATCTATAAACTTTCTCGTCAATGTAATATATAACTGTTTGAATCTAGGTTTAAGCGTACAGGTATATTTTAGGGTATACCTATAGTCTCTCTCTAACCCATTGAGTGTAATCAACTGAAACTGATTCAGTGGATTCAAAAATTGTGCCAGGTTATATTTCTTCAGTGGAGCAAAGTGTAAAATTGTATATATAATTATAGTACCGATACAGCTGTTATTATAAGTCGATGTTCACATATCAACCTCATTTCAAATTCGAGGAAACGCCTGAATCGATACTATACTTCTTAACGTAACCTCATGATTGTACAGTAGAGAAAATATCGAAAACTTTAACCATGTGGTAATTGTTCTGTCAGATTTTAAATTGTTCAAATTTTGTTCCCAAACAATATGTGCTTCTACAATTGTTTAATGTTTATATATATTACTAGTAGTGCTTCATAGTGATATGATTTTGAAAAGATACTCAATCACACAATGGTGATTAGATAGTTGTCTTCACTTAACCTCACCTTACTGTCTTGATAATGAAAATAAACATTTTCGAAAGCTTGACAAAATAAGAAAGAGTTTTTCTTTTTTCACTGGCCATTAAATTTTACTGCAACCTCAAGGAATATCCTTTCTACTAAGTTCATTTCAAATTCATAGTTATTTTCAACTAGTCCAGCCACGAGACTACCCTTCTTCTATATATATATATATATATACATTTTAATCTACAAGTTCTCAGTTATAGTAGATTAATTTTCTAATTTCAAGTTTAACATCACGCACTATGAATCTAATAATGCCAGTTCCTACACGAGCCTCTTGTTCTGAGTGAATTAGCCGAGGGAAAATTAAGTAACATCTTGACGTTACAATGTCCTCCTGCATCTACTGATATCGTAGCAGATGAGCGTCGAAATGAGTGACCAGTGCATTTTTCAGGATTCTTTGATTTGAAAAAGTATCCCCTACTCTAGGTATATTTCCAATTTTGTTAATGCACTTAATTTGTGCATTTTCGGTCTCTATAATTGAGAAAGAAACGTGATTTGGTGGCCTCAGATTGGCATATTTCTTATATATGCTATAAACATTTCCAGTAAGAGTTAACTTCTGACAGCA
This sequence comes from Gonioctena quinquepunctata, assembly GCA_018342105.1. Taxonomy (NCBI): domain Eukaryota; kingdom Metazoa; phylum Arthropoda; class Insecta; order Coleoptera; family Chrysomelidae; genus Gonioctena; species Gonioctena quinquepunctata. The sequence continues at coordinate 558,168 of JAFIRS010000023.1, read as the reverse complement.
TTTTTTTTTGTATTATTAATTTGAATAACAGGTGCAGTCCCCAAATCTTGAATGTTATTTATACATAACTGGGTGAGCTCTTGCTTGCGACATCCACCAGATATATCACCAACACAATCTTAAGAAGTTATAGTCAAACAAATTATAACTTTGTTGAATATCGATGATTACCTTTGTAAGTGAGTGAATCTCATCAGAAGCTTTATTTATAAATTCAATAATTTCTAGTTGTTTTTTGATATTTTTTCGGTTTATTTACGTCCTTTTTCCTCTTCAAAAACGCCTTTAATTTACTTCATTTGAAGATATCTACATTATGATGAATGGATAAAGTGGTACGAAACATAGAATATTGAGTCCATAATGTTGAGCATTCTATTCCATTGGAAAGTTCAGCCATATATTATGCAAGCAAAAAATTTCGGAAAAGAAAATTATTATTTCCTTATTTCTTAATTATGAAAAAAAATTATCGTAAGCTTATTCGTACCTCCTTTTGGAGTTTTGAGGCAGTAATTTTAGTGATGTTAACTTTGCGGCCTTTTTAATTACAGGTGATGATTAATGTTCTCACATTAATCATCATTGTCGATATCTATATCCATGTTTTATAGAATTTTAGATAATATTCTTACGGTTCCTTATATAATAAGTTCAATGATAATTTAAAAGTTTATCTGATGTTTTCGCAATAATAACTTCAAAGCACACTTCAATATACAATACATATAGCTGTATTGTGAACTGCCTAACGAGAAGTAATTAACCGATCGTCACCTAATATGTGTGCTTTCAAATCAATATTGCGAAAACGTCAAATAAATTTTTGGAGTGTCTATTTTGCATCTGCATCATTGGACTTATCACATAAAAAACCATAAAAATAGTATTTAAAATTCCATAAAAAAGTTGACAATATACAAAATACAGTGCTCGTCTAAAGTCTGTTCCCCCCTACTAATTTTTCAACAACCTGGTATATCGCAACGAAATTTGGAGGGCTTACAAGGAGATAAAAACCTACTTTTTCATGAAGAAATCGCTGCTAAAAGTTTTGAAATGGCGGCTGAGCGCCATCTTCAATAATTTTTCGAAATTTGCTCATAATTCTGAACAATTTTCTCTGATACACTTTACTCCAAAATTCAATTGTTTTCAAAATGTTAACGAAAAGTGACATTCCGGTTTAAAATGAAGTATGGATTTTGGTCACTTCCGGTAAAACATTTTGCTAACCAAGGAGGACTGAACATTTAAAAATGATGACAATAAGGACATTGACCAAAAATATTTGTCTTATGTCAAAAAAAGTATTTTATACTTACTTTTCATAATGTTATTATGATAACTGATATCAAGCACCTCAAGCTTTTTTACATATCAGGAAATTTTTTGGTCAATGAATTCATTTTTATTATTTTTAATTTGTTAGTCCTTATTGCTATATAAGCGTATTTCGTTAGTTTTCTCGAACTACAATTCTATTTGTTATGTTGCCCTTCCGTTTCTTCTAGTTTTTTCTTCTTTTTTATTGTTTCTATTATTATTATAAATTCTATTTCGAAACACTCTTGTGGATGGTATATGTGGATCACATTTCTGGTTATTTAAATTTTTTTCGTCAAATTACTAAATGTCTTCTGCACTTTGTTGTGGTATATTGTTCCCGTATAATTTCTCACTTTTTACGTAGCGATTGTCATGTGTTATGGTTCCAATTTCCTTCAAATAGCTTCTCAGGATTTTGTTCTTCTCCTGTTAATTTTGGTCAAGTCTGATACTTATTTTGGTTTCCTTCAGTTTCCTGTAGTTTTGTGACACATCAATGTTTGAAATGTTTGATGTGAGTTATATTTTTATTTGATTTTTCTGGTTTAAAAATATTATTTTCATTGTGTTTCACAATGTCGGTGCCCAAGAGGGTGCTCAATCTCTTGCAAAGATCTACAGTTGAATTGTATTCTTCTTTTAGTATTCCAAATAATACTAGATTGAATTGTTTGAAAACATGAACACGGGTTGATTTGTTGGAAATATAAACAGGATGTTCATAAAATCAGATGTGGAATCATCTGCGACTGAAAGTTAAACTTTAGTCACTATCTTCCATCCTGTTTATATTTTCAACAAATCAATCTATCATACCCCATGACAGGTTTTAATGTCAGAAAACACTAATTTCAAAGTGTCTCTCCAAAAGAAATGATTTTAACTTTTTCCAACTTTGCAAAGTGAGATTGCTTCTTGAAAAATGTGTTTCCCATCTCTTCCGGTCTTCCTGATGATCGTGGAAGCGTGAAATAGATTTTCGTCGACAAAATTGTATTGAAGACCTAGTGAATGCGATGTCTCTCCTGCGTCAATGTTACGAATGATTTCTGGTGAGTACTCTCTTTTGGAAAACATTCTTCTTTGCCTCATTCATCTTTATGAGTTCTCAAATAAGACTGGAATAGAAAATCAAATAACTATCTGAATGAAAATGCAAATTTTCAATTTCAGATTTTTTCTTTTGAGTTAGGGCCTTTTCAGAATATCTATCAGATGTAGTTCAATGTCCAGCGTGGCTTTAGCCGGGGAAGTAGTTGTTTTCTGTTAGACATTCACAAAAAATAACTTCATTTTAATCGTGGATTTTTCAATTCACAGAAAAATCTTTCTATCAATATTCAATTGAGAATGTTTCCTTTTCAACATGAACACGGGGTTCAATAAATCAGATATGGAATCATCTGCGACTCGAAGATGAACTTTAATCACGATCTTCCATCGTTCTATATAAACTCCTGGGGGGTATTCATGTTGAAAAGGTAATATTCTCAATTGAATATTGAAGAAAAAAAATTCTATGAATTGAAAACTCCACGATAAAAATTGAAGTTATTTTCATGAATACATAACAGAAAAAACTACTATTCAATATTCAATTGAGCATGTGTGCTTCTCAGAAATTATCATATTATTCCTCCCATCAATCTTTTCCCACCTTCCCACTTGTTCCTTGGGTTACTTATTTCCTGTTTTCATTGAGAATTGTTCCTATTTTGTGTTCAATATTAACTTCACTTGCCTATATACTATGTTGAAACTATCCCATGTTCTTCAAAATGCCTTTTCTTGTAGTCTCCATAATTTTCCGTAGATCATATGATAGAATGGAATAATACAAAAAATTCAATAAGTGAACCGACTGCTTTTCAACAAATTTTGTCGACATTGACCTCACAGAGAAGAAATAAGAAAATGCGTAATGGTGATCAACTGACACCAAACATTCTATGTATCAAGATGGTAAATCCGAAACCTTTACTTTTAGAATAGTGTATCTGATAAATTTTCAAGATTGTTTTTGCGATAGGCAAATCAGGAATACCGTAGGGTACTGACAGAAATTATTGTATTCAAGCCAATAATAATTTGGTAAATACAGTACTTGTAGAACATTTCTTGATATACCTCTAGTTTTTCATTTTCAAATTGTGTAGGTAAAAAAAAACTAAGAATATAATGTTTTAATGCACTTCGAAAAAATGCCGCATTTCAAAATATTTCCAGATTTCCCCCTTTCGTTCAGATAAAGAAAAGCCTCGTATTTTATAAGTTCATTCCTTTCCTACCACTGCTTGTCTGAGATCCAATCTTCATACCCGACGGGTGAGATTCAAGATGATGTACATTGTACAAATTTTCCGAGTATTTATAGTCAAAGTCTACGAGCTTGGTTTGAATTTATTGAACGATAAGAAAGTGTAGTGTCATCAGTTCTGCTAACAGTGGATGCAAGGGTGTTTGCGAACGCATTTCACAGATATAATGGTCTCGATAAGAGCGAGAAAATGTGACTGTTTTAAAATGTAAGTGTAATAGGTTCACTGGGGTGGAGATAATATAAAAAGTATCATAACTTGGCACAGTTAAACAACCGCTTCTAATTTTAAAATAGCGTAGCAGAGTATTAGGCACATGAAGAGACATTTTAGGCGCACAGATAAGCTGGAAATGGCGGACAACTCTGCACAGGGGCGCAGCTATAGAACAGTTACTGTGTAAGCAATGATAACGATGGAATCTGAATTATATTTTCCAGTTTTTGTCACAGATATTGTTTTTTATGAAAATGTAATAACAATTTTGGAACGAATTCCTCGAATCGGTGTTTTTTTTTTCGAGTAAGAAATTTGAAACGAAGACTCAGTTCGGTGTCTGAAATGAGCAAAAACTCTCAATGATAAATTGAACTGGTTAAAACGTAATCGATATTCAAAAATCACATACACCAGGTCACTCATGAGAATTGAAAACAAGCTACTCGATAACAAGTCTATCGATAATAGTTTCACCAGTCATTTTTCAATTGTTTCCACACAAAGGGTGATTCCAGGAGTTTCATCAAATTACGAAAGGAATGATATGCGTATTGTCGACCTTTATTGCAATAAGCCTTGTATGATTAAATATGTAAGTCTAAGAATCGAGAATTATTGTCGATTAAAATGAAATTAAACCACATATTTATCATATTGTCCCGTTAGGGCATACAGAACACAATTGATGATCTCTCATTTTTAAATTCCAATTTTCAGTCTATGTTGCCCATACTGGATTTGACCATATTGGCTTTCAAAATCAATAATTCCAAATCCCTAAGGAAATCAAAAAGAAAGTCACCCATCCAAAATTTCTGAAAGTATTCCCAAGCCAGAAACTTATGGAGGGCATTGTGTGTTGTAATTTCCGCTTACAATTGTATCACGTCCACTTGCGCCCAGTTTATGAACTCTTCAATAGAGGTAAAAGTCTGGGACATTGGAAAGATCACAAAGCAGCACAGGGAACTCAAAAAATCCAAACAAAGAACATGGAGGCAACTGTGTGAGGAGATTACGAAATCAGCCCCAGTTCAACGCCTCCAGAAAGTTATATCCAAAGAATTCACCAACGGTATCGGACTGATCAAGAAATCAAACGGTAGATATGCAGGAAACCAGAAGGAAAACAGAAAAGTACTAATTTAGACACACTTTCCTAGATCCATGGTTGTTGTAGACAAACTGAAAAGTGCTCACTGGAAAGGGTTGTCACCAACCCCAACAGATCCAGCAGCAGAAGCCTAGCGGGGAAAATCTTCAACTTCCAAAAGATCGAATGAACCATTAAGAGCTTCAAACATATCGAATTGGCCGAAAAGTACGGAATATTACCAGCTGTAACGCGTTTTTCTAGGGTCGGGAATAAAAACTATCATCCCTAGAGTCGTTTGTGACGCCAAGACACTTATTCAAACTATTTTTAAACGAAACTCTCAGTCTCGGACGCCGGATTCCCTAGTGGTTTACTCCACTTACCAGTGGTAGCAACAGATGGGAATACGGATGTCCAGGGGTCTGGTCTTTTGACTTAATTGGAATCTCCAAAGGTCTGTATGCTTTAATTACAGCCCTTGGAACTGGACTCCGGTTGTTTTCGATTCCACATACAGTCAGACAGATCTGTCTTTATCCTTACTTGAACACTGTCCTGATCCTATAGCTTATATGCCTGAAAAGCGTAAGGTGTTTTCCATAGAAGCTTCCATCTGTAACCACAATATAACAATAACATTTCACAATTTATGACACAAGGTTGTGAGAACTTCAACAATATATTTCATTCTCTAAATTGAACAGATGAACGCAAATGTATCAATTTATATAACCCGACAATGAACATAAACTAGAGCACCTCTATCAAAATATAAATATACAGCCCCGTTGAGAGATGCTAGCTGTATCTTACTTTGTCACCCCGGAGACCAATTTTCCTATTTTTACAATCTAATTTTGAAAAGTTATTTTTTTAGTGTGCGTGTGATTTAAATGCACCCACTTTGACTTTTGGCTTTATAAGTTCGTCTTGAAACAAAAAAAACTTCACGGGCTACCCGTAATAATTACTTTGAGCTTCACAGAGAGAAAACCGCACCACTTCAATATCTCGCACCACCCTCTATCAAAGCACAAACTACGGTGTTATCACACTCCTGATCTATCTCTAGCTGAGTACCAACTTAGCAGAAAGTAGTTATATAGCTAGGATTCTGCATACGACACATCAACGTGTATTACTTATTATATTTACAATTTACAAGTATCTTTCAAAACCACCTTCAGGAACTTTATTCTGGGTTAAGAAGCCCTAATATCCATTTATTAGTCTTATTGTCATTTTCCGATGAAAAACGTTACTCTGCAAGTATCTGGAGGAAAACAAAAAAATTGTAACTTCTGATCTAATTTATTATCGCGCTAACTACTCTCGTTCGGCCAACTTCATAACTTGAGCAGCAAGAAAAACTGACATATTGTTACCGACGGAGGAATGTTTCTAACAGGAAGAAAAACCGCTATGAAAGGGTAGAAAAATACATGGGCACTGGGGACGTCAAATGACGATGCAAATCCTCGCATGTGCAGCTGAAATTTGGCCAATGTACGAAGATAGAAAATAAACCATCCTTTCATTGACCCCTGATAACACCCCATAACGTAACTCGTGGTGCTGTATAATTGGATGGTTCATCGATCTATTGCTATAGGATAAACACAACAGCAGCGAAATAGATGCAAAATATCATGATAAATATTCCGTTCAATTAATTATCTGGGCGCTATGATTTCTATTACACTCCAAATACCTGCCAGAGTCAAAAATAAAACAAATGCCAGTGGCAATCCTCCCGAATACGGTAGGATTGTCAATTGATAAGATATAATTGAATTCACGATGGTCAGTCGGGGAGACAACCTGCTATCGTAGTGATAGAAATTATTAATATTTATTCTTCGCAAAAAAAACAATCCAAAATAACAACTAAAACATATAGATGATTTACGTGAAAGTCACGGTATAGGAGTATTTTACACCGGTGGGGCGAAATTACTTCCAGAGCTGAATCGTACTTTCAGTATCGTACGAAATATTCACAATGAACGGAATAAAATCAATCAGGGGTGTCGCTAACCTGATATACTAGAACGGCTATCAAACATATTGGAAGAATATGCACAACAAAGAAATATGGTTATAAAAATGATATAAGCAAATCAACAGGTTATCAAAGTTTCACTTACATGAACAAAACTTCTGCATGAATGCTTATGCTTTACGGAAAACTACTTTTCCTGACGGCAACGAGTCGCAGAACATTTTCGGAATGGAAGTAAAGAGAGCGATCCTAAATAAATCTCGGCTTTCTCATCCACCGAATTTAAAATAAATATCGGACAAAAACCGTATTGTCTGATTGACCCAAGAACTGGACCAAAAAGCAGCTCACCTTTTTGTTTCCTTATGGAGAAGCATACTACGTTTTCACTAATATGAATTTACCTTTTTCCACCATCATAGTAAAAACAGTCAGAAAAGTCTTTTAGTCTTTTTGTACCAACCCAAGTGGGTGCTGTCTATATCCTTGTGTGCCGATTATACGTCTTTCTCTCGATTTGAGTACATAGAAATATTAGGAAGCATTTAGAAATATTTTAAACCTTCACCAACCACGCATTGAAGAGTTCAAGGTTTATACAAAAATAGAAATGCTGTTTGTGTTTCTCAATAAAAATATGTCCCATTTATTCTCACAGATGATTCGTTAGCTTGATTGATGGCAATTTCAAAATCTATAAATGAATTCTGAAATCTACCTTTCCGACTGGCCGCGCCATCGCTGATATAATAGACGTCTTTTGAAAGACAAAATAATATATCGAAAAATATATAAAAAACTAATTAAATATATTTTCACTTGCGAATACTCACCCCTTAGTTTGACTATATAATATCAAACCCATGTGTATATTCAGTTATAACAAACAGCAATTTCCTGTCTTTGTGAAAAATTGTATATTCATAATATATTATTTATACACTTCTATTGGATATTATGAAATATATCAATTTTATTTGAGCATACAATATCCAGATACAGTGTCTTACGGGACTAAATGCGTTTAGTCAGGTTTATTTATGAACGAGGTTGTTAATATTTCAACAAACGCCACAACTTCCAACAACAAAATATACAAAAAAGTTTTTGATGATATAAAGGCTACACAGATCTTTCTCAAACAAAACCCTGAATCTATAATAATAAGAGCAGACAAAGGCAATATCGTAGATTGGGGTGGATAGCAGTTTTGAACATTGAGCATAAATATCGACAAGTATTATAAGATATATGCAATCGAAACCTACCTTGGTTTGTGGGTGGAGATTGCTCTCTGCACATTTTTGGATGACACCTAAGGACAGGTGGCTAAGTTGTCCTTACTCATGTACTCTTCACCATCAGAACGTCTAAGAAATGGAAGGGCTATGGTTCCAATATAATCAGAAAAGCAGTAGTTGCCAAACCAACTACTTTTGGTCCTAGTATACCTGGATCCATCGAAGCCCCCTTCTCTCCAACCGGTGTTACAAGTTTACGAATCAATATACTACTTGAGGTAATATTTAACCATCACCAGTAGCAGAAAACATGATAATATTTGATGGGGAAATGTACAAGTTCTGCTTCAAGTCTGTCAAAATATTATTCGATCCTTTTCTGGAGTGATGGATGCTCTGGTCCGTTTGATTTCTGGCAAAAACCTTGATGACAAGTCAGCCTTGTGTCTATTCACGAAAAAGCAGACAAAATCCGGAACAGGCAAATTGTCTTTGATTTCTTCATGGTCCTGCCTTGGTGATCAAGCGATTCTTCAATCAAAATGAGAGTTCACGAATCAATCAAGCCACAGTCAGCAAAAATAAATAGGCGACTCACTAAAGTTTTTTCTCTTCTTCAGTCAAAGCGGTTTGCCCCTCTCTTTTTTATTTGGCATTTTTTGAAATAATAATATTAATAATGTTTATTCACTCAGTAATAATATACATTCAACATAACGAACACTTTAATAGATGCCTTATTTACTTGCTGCAATTCGAAATGTGAGACCATTGGCAATGTCTGCAACAGCTTTCTTCAGAACCTCTGAATGTAGTTTGTTTTTCAATTTCAGTGGTTTTTAATTCCTTGTCATGCTGAAAGAAATTATCACATTATACATTTTGTAAATATATGTACCAACCTCAAAAAAGAAATAAAACATAAAAATCGTGTAGATATGTATTATTGAAGTATGTAATATCTTCTAGGTATAGGAGGTATACAAAATAGCGTGATTCGAATACATGAGTGGATTGGGTATGGTATATAAATAGGAAGTTCAGAAAATCACAAAAAATCAAGTGCTACCGGCTTTTTTCAGTAGTGGAAGAAAGGGGCAGCAATTATATTCACTCCTCTCTTTTGTTTGAAACCACGGCTAATTGGGGTGGGTAAATAAGTGCAAGTACTGGGGTAAGTGTTCATTTGCGACTGGCGCTCTTAGCGGCGTTCGAGTTTGACGTCGAGCTGGAAAGTTGGTTTCAGGCTCAATACAAATTAATAGAAGAGAAATAGAAATATATGATCTGCTTGTCTACTTAACCCTATGTAATTATGGCTGGGATGAAAATTATCCAAATTATTTTTGAAATAATAAATAAACTACAAATTAACTAGCCTGGATGTGGAACTATCATTGATACAGAATGACGAAATACTTCTGATTAGATTTACGCAAAAGTATGATCATACGAGAGTTTGTGGTAAGTCAAAAGTATGGTTAGTTCAGCTTTGATAATTTGCTTTCTATAGAATACGTCTGTAAATTGATTGAATATTCAAAGGCTAAATGGGTACGATCTGCAACTGCAGCCGAGTGACACGATATCGGGTGTGATAAAACAAAATGGATATGAACTTAAAATAAGGCTGTAGAAAAAGTCTAAGCTAGGGCTTATCTGTGGTCACCATCCAGCTCCTTGGTGCTCAGTGGTGGAAAGTAAAAATACAGAACGTCACTCAATTCATTTATTTCTCAAGTTAGTGGTGGGTGCTATGTGATGGAGTTAGCGTTAGACATCCCAATGTGAATCAAGTACAATGTGCCAAAGAAATTTGTAGGAAAAAAGATAAAAATTCACAATTTTGTGTAGACCTAATCCCGATCTGTACTTTTCCTTGAAATATCAATTTCAGCTAAGTAAAACCTACCTCGGAGTTGTGCCAAGCACATGGACCTAAAACAACCTTCCCTGAAATTTCGCGTCAAAATATCTCAAGGAAGATCTCAGTTCTTATCAATTCTACCAGAACTGACTTCCTTGACAAATGATTGATTGATAGATGATGTCTGATAAATGAAATGTTAACATCGTTGAATCAGAGCACATGGAGCCCCTTTTCTCTTATTTATTTTTGCGTGGTAGAATCCCACAGCAAATCTTAGGTCCACGGCATTACTAGAATTTTGTAAGAGTTGAACCAACCTCTGAATTGATCCAGGTAAGCCTTGGACTGATTGTAATCCTTCAGAATAATTGAAAATATGATTTTCAGAGACGCCGGATGAATGAGTTGCAGAAAGAACGGAATCCAGACTGCTGTAGCGAATGATTCTTGGATGTTGAATGGAAATCGCAGGAAGGAGCTAAAGGGTTGAATGGAAACCGCAGGAAGGAGCTGGAGCTTGTGCTACAGTGAACTTCGTGCAAATATGGTGAATGGAATATATACAGGAAGATGCAAAAGATCACGACCATAAGGATGGTTTCCTTTATTTTTCAGATACCAGAGCCGGTCTCGATCTGTTTGGGACATTTGAACTCTCTCACAAGATCATCTGTCATATTCTTCTTTGGAAGGCAGGATAGGTGGTATAAAAATGACAATATTTTCTGAAAATATTCTGAACCGTAACACAAGCTAAAACGAAACGTTGTTGTAGCAATAAATCCAACTCTCAGTGCTGCCAACTATACAAACTAATATTTATCTTAATATTTTGAGTATTTTCAACTGATAACCATGAAATCACCTCGTTACCATCACTTCTACCCTCTACAAGATTTCATTAAGTTATTGGGTAGTTTTGTTACTTTTCACCTCGCCGATGCTATTCACTCCAATTTGTGGTACTACTACTACTTTTTGAAAATGACTACGTAGATCGATAATGTGTAAAATAGCTCACCACTGAAGATGGTGTGTTTCCTATAACGTATTTTTTCTACCCAAAATACAAAAAAAAACCTTCGATACCAATTGTCAGCTTTACAGGTTTCCTATCTGTGAGCTGTCTAGAAGGCTTAGTGAATTACAAAAACAGTGTTTTGAAAAATATTGATATTATGCTAATGTTTCTTTTGAATTTTCAAATTTCAATCGTATCAAAACAATTCGTGAAATGTATATGCTCATTTCTTTTCATCAGCATTCCAGTTGACTTTACAGTAAAAACAATCAAAAAAAGTTGGAATACATTTTTTGAATTCACGATCTGCCTACATAATTTCATTGGAGTTTTCGAATTCTATATAGATTCCAATTATTTAAATTACAATGTAATTTTTTACAAACAGATAAATGGGTATGTTGACGACATTTTCACAGCAATCCCTAAAAAATTAAATAGGTATGAAATTCTGGACATGTTCCAGAGTTTCCACTCAAGAGTGAAATTCACTTCAGAGGAAGAAAGTAACAATTCCATAGCTCTTCTAGACTCAAATGTCATTAGAACTCCCAACGTGTTGAAAGTAGTCTGGTATCACAAACAAACTTTTTCATAAGGTTTTCCTAACTTATTTTTGACATCATAATTTTCAACATAAAATAAAGATCATTAAAAAGTTTAAAACAAAAACGCAAAAAATTTCAAACCCAGAATACCATAAAAAATCTCGAATAAATCAAAACATTTCTTTTAACAAACAATAATCCTCCAGCCCTAATCAAAAACATTCTTCAGGATAACAAACCATCTAACGAAACCAATAATTTTACGATAAAATATAACAACATGACATTGATCTACAATCAACCGTCGTCTATAAAATTAACTGTACAAAAGTCTACCAAATGCGACGTTGATCAAACAGGTTGTGTGAAGACAATAGCGACACAAAACAACTCAATTCCCAAAATGACACTGCACTAGTAGAACATACTAGAGAAATAACTAATACTTTTAACTTCAAAAACCCCCATCATCCTTGATGAAAAACCCTTCCTGTCAAAAAGAATTATATAAATTATCCACCAAGACAGCGTCAACACCAATAGAGACATAGTAGGATTAAACACGTCCTATTTCAATTTGATAAGTCAGATTCCGAAATGATTTGTTATTATTATTGTTCGACTACAATCGTTTTTCTCCATTAATATAAAAACTATATGGTTCACAGATATTTTTTTAATTTTATTTGAGGATTTGTTTGTCACGTACTCAATGTGAAACCTGTTGGCCCGTGAGATTATTTTCGTGTATTTAGAATGTCTGTTTATGTATCAGTTTTATTTGAATCAAACTCGAGAAAAATAATTTTTGGTGAGTCTTTCCCCTTTTTCAATATTTAATTTCATTGGAAAAGTTTCAATTCTTGGCTAAATGTTTCCAATTGTTCGTTTTCCAATTTTTGAAACATCTTCAACTCATCAAACTCATTGGTACATAGCCCTGAAGATGATTATAATAAAATTCGAAACGTCGGCCAGGAAACAATATTTCTTCAACCAAACTGATCCAAATTCGAAAAAATCTTCTGAATATTATATGTTTATATTGGATCACCACCTCATAAAAGTTATTTATTCTCATTTATTTAAGATGTATTTGTATTAAAATAACATATTTTATCAATACACGATGGAGTCAAGTGAAGCAAGAGCAAGATGAGCACATCAGTATCAGAGACACACGTGATTCCCTCAGTTTTTTTCCACAGGAAATATTCCTGGTTACGCTCATGACTCTTGCGGATGTACCACAAGCGCGAAACTCGGTTGAACTTCTCCTGTAGTGAAGGGCAATAGTTAACACGAGATAAGCGGTCGGTAGTTATGTCATGTTCTGGCGGTGTGAATGGGGCACGCTCGTAACAAATCGGTTGTGTGCTTCGGATTTCGGTCCCGTTACAATCAGGCCCACGAAGCTCACGATATTGCGGAGCACAAGACAAATGAGCGGCAATATCCGGCTGAGGCAGCAAAGAGATGAAGCTCATAACTCGCAACACCTTCATTTCTCATAGGAAGGTCCCCTACGCCCATCTGTCATGTGGTTCGGAATCGGGAAGCGGCGTATAAATGTTTTCCATTCGGGCATATTCCGGAATCATATAAAAACAATGGGATTTATTGGTTTCAGTTGAATCGTTGATCAAACCGTGGAATATTTACGGGAGGATATCGGCTATTGTATATTGAGCGCATATGCTTGAGAACTTTGAGAGGTGGGAATTGATACCGAAGTTTTTTGGTATTACATCAGATCCGCTTTATCATTTTACATAAATATTGAGTATGGTGTAACTTGATAAACTGGTGAACGTTAAGATATTGCTATCCATGGATTTATTTTTAACAAAGTCGTATTCCTCAGGAGTAATATATGTATTTCTCACCAGACAATATGATCGAATAATTTCGCTGGTGCACACATTATAGATATAGGTCTATAATTTCCAATATGTGTTTTTTTCCTGGATTTGTGAATAGGGGTAGTTATAGCTGTTTTCCATTCAGTTGGAAAAACGCTTGTTGATATAATGAGGTTAAATATATGTACCAGAGGTTGCTTCAGCCATTCGCTGCAAGCTTTAATAACATATGGTGGTATACCGTCCATCCCCGCAGATTTTATTTTTTTTTTACGCCTTATCGTAGTCCATTCGGTAATCAAACTCAGTGAAAAACTTATTAAGAGTCTTTTTTAGTCAATATCATATGTTGTTTTTTCCGTATTAAAAACCGAAGAAAAACAGTGTGCAAATGCATCCGATGTTTTCGTCTCCTCTATCGTCAATCCTTCAAAAATATATTTATCCTGGGTTTTCAAACTTTATTTTCAGTTACGTCTTGTTCTAGTTTATTTGTATATTTCATTTCTTCAGATCTAATTAAACATTTTACTTCTTTTCTCAGATTGTTGTACTTGTCCTTGCAAACATTAGACATAATCACCTGAATCTTTCCTTCTCTTTCAAAAGATTTATTATTTCTTCTGTGAACCAAACTGGAAAACGATTTTGTCTTTCGTGTATCGCGTACCTCGTACGCACTCATCCACAATACCCTGGTCATGGAAAGCCGCGTTCACATCATATTTTTCGAACAGAACTTTATCCCAGTTGGCGTTTTTTTAAGTTGACTCATAACAGAGAATCGATATGTCGTGTCTTCACCAATGTTCACGATCCTTTCGCGAACTCGGATGGTTGAGTGTAATTGAGGTATGCGTATGTGTCTTCTTCTGTAGACGGAGGTGAGATTTCATTGCCTATTCTCGCAACGTTCACATCGAGGAAGGGTAAGGCACTGTTGGTTTCCATTTCCATCGTGAATTTGATCGAATCCCTGATTCTGTTAATTCTTGAGAAGAAATCCTGGAGATATTTGTCTCCGTGATTCCATATAATGAAGGTGTCATCATCATCAAATTCACGATATAAATGGAAACCAACAGTGCCTTACCCTTCCTCGATGTGAACGTTGAGAGAATATGCAATGAAATCCGCACCTCCGTCTGCAGAAAGAAGACACATACGGGGCAGTACCTCAGTTACAGCTCCACCCATCCGAGTTCGACAAAGAGAGGGATCGTAAGAACATTGGTAGAAAGAGCGACGCACATATGCAACGACGTGGAGTCACTAGATGCCGAATTAAACCACATCAGAGAGGACCTCCACCGGAATGGATATCCCAAGAAACTCCTAGAAGAAGTATTGAAACAACTCCGGAGAACGAAGACATCTGAAGAGCAACAACAAAGCACAGTGATCTGCCTTCCGTACATCAGAGGTGTCTCCGAGAAGATCAGAAGGATCGGAAACAAGTTCAACATCAAGAGCTGCTTCCAATCCGACAGTACTTTACGGAGTTTCCTGACCAAGACCAAACCTGACAACAAAAATGAAATCAG
This sequence comes from Gonioctena quinquepunctata, assembly GCA_018342105.1. Taxonomy (NCBI): domain Eukaryota; kingdom Metazoa; phylum Arthropoda; class Insecta; order Coleoptera; family Chrysomelidae; genus Gonioctena; species Gonioctena quinquepunctata. Next base: position 543,118 of record JAFIRS010000023.1, on the reverse strand, counting down.
TAAGAATTGCATTTATGAAGTTCCATGTGAATGCGGAGATTCCTACATTGGAGAGACAAAGAGACCGTTATCGGTAAGATTGGATGAGCACAGGAAATGGACGCAACATCAAAATCGGGAATCGCTGACCACGCCTGGACTGAGCACCATCGAGTTCTATGGGACGACGCAAGTGTTCTACATAGAGAGGAGCATTGGTTCAAACGAAAGTTCAAAGAGGCCGCCTACATCGAAGCCAATAACGCCTTTAGTCAACCAAGCGTTGAGATCAAGAACGTATGGAAACCCCTGATTGCTCTTTCTTGCGGGCTGCAGAGGCGCGAAACTTCACGCACCACCACACCGCGCGAAATTACACGCACCACTGCACATGGCGGAATTACACGCATCATTGCGCCGGCAGTCATATACATTGGTAAGTAGCACCTAAACTTGTCAGTATTCACCTGAAGACGATTGCAGATACAAGCATTCGAGACGTCGTGAAAACCTTTTAATAACATTAAGACGATGGACGTCCGAAACGATAGTAATAAAACCTTTTTAAAGTCAAGCTTTTATTCAAATGCGATAAAAAGTTAAAAATAATAGATTTGGATGTGCGACGTAGGTTATTCCGTGAGTTATAGATTCAAAAGCTTGTCGCGCAAAGTTTCCAGTTCGAATACAGAAGCGACAAGCTTTTGAATCTATAACTCACGGAATAACCTACGGCGCACATCCAAAGCTATTATTTTTTTTTTAGGGCATTTGAATAAAAGCTTGTCTTTAAAAAGGTTTTTTTAATAATTATTTTATTTTGTACTTTTTAGTAAGTACACCTCAATCTATGCATTTTTGTTAATGCATAGTCATTATGAGGCCTTTTTTCTGTAAGTTCTGAGCTATCTAGTTCTTCAATAAGGAGACCATCTGAAGATTAACTCCTACGCCATCTTCAATTCATGAATTCCGACAAAAAAACAATAATCTCCGACAAAATTCATAATCTCTGGCCCCAAAAACCCCGACGTACCAATTTTGAATAGAAACGTTCCATTATCACAACCATGTGGAGCCGCCATCTTGAATTTATGAATTTTGAGAATAAATTCCTATTCTTTGACCCAGAAAACCTCCACATACCAATTTTTTATTACAAAATTCGTTCACCATCTTAGATCCGTCATCTTGAATTTGTGAATTTTGAAAGAAAATTAATAATCTCCGACCCCGAAAACCCCCAGATACCAATTTTGAGTCGAATCGGACCATAAACACAAATCCCGTCCGCCATCTTAGAGCCGCCTTTTTTTTCCCAAAACTTCCATAATGCGTTGTCACGGGAACTATGAACACCTGCCAAATTTCACGTAAATCGGGCAACTGGAAGTGGATCAAATTTAATTTGCAAGATTTGATGACAAACTTCGGGACAGGTGAAACTAAATAAAAGCTTGTAATGTAATAATAAAAATAATAAACCAGAATCGATATATGAATAAATGTCCGAGTATTATCGGAAAAACTTACAATGGAGGAAGGAGTGATATATTCGTTTAGTACATGAAAATTGATTCGGAATCGAGTAACCAATTTGTCTTTTTAGCTTATTTTTCCCATATTTTATCTCAGAACTGTGGGCAGGATATTGTGTATTTTTATTCCTACATACCTGAATGTTCTTTGGCCTATTATTTAACATACGTAGAAAAGTGATATTATAATTTCTATTCAAGCGAGTTGGATTTGCTGATCTGTCTACTTGAAGTATATATTTTTTTGTCATACGTAAAATGCATATTATATAGTATAGTTATCGTATATCGATTTTCTGCAATTTTGAAAAAGGTGTTAGTGGGAGATCGTGTATCTAGATTGAATATAATTTTAATGACTGTCTTTTGAATAGTCTCTAGCGGATTTAGTGTGTTGCATTATGTTTGCTGAAAACTAAATAAGGCAAACATATCTTCAATACTTTTTTAAAATAATTTTTCTTCGTCTGAAGGCTAATTATTTCCGAAACATTCGTATGAGTAAGGCTGACCATTTGACAAATAGACGATAGTGCCTCGCCTAGTTACTATATTCATTGAACCTACCAAGTCATTGATTCCTTAAACACCACTAATCGACCAGCTATCCCAAAAAATGATCAGCGTAGAAGTTGTGAAGAGAGTTAATAAAATTGTTACGCAATTCAGTTTTATTACTGTTCAATTACAGACTTGGCTGAGCCCAAATCAATAATAAGTAACATGAGAAAAAAATTACTCAGACGTAGATCACTTATCATACACACTATTTTTTCAATTATCGGATGAAACCCCAAGTGCCCTAGTTGTGGCCATAAACAAGGTATTTTTCCTTCCAGTCTAAAAACCGCAAAATTCATACCTCTTCCCAAAGGTGGTGCCACTTATGATCAAAACAACTCAGGCCTATCGAACTATTATCAACACTGTCCAAAATCATTGGGAAACTAGAAAAAAGTTTGAGGCGATGTAATAAAAGTTTTACTTTGAAACATAGAATGATGGGTTTCTTAAAAGGGGCTAGTGGCTTAGTGGTACGAGCGTTAGTACTGTACCCACCAGCGAAAAATTTTTCAAGGCCCGAAAATTGGTTTTGGATCCCACTATAAAAGGTAAGGCACCCGTGATCCTAACTCTTACAAGTTTTCATTATCTTCCAAGGGTTGGTCAAACAACTAAGAAAGCAGTTAAGAACAATATTATAATTTACAGAGACATAGTATATTAGCGTCTGAACAGTTCGGTTTCCAAAATAATGAGAGCACTAATGATGCAATATTTGATTTTCTAGGAGGAGTCTATATGACCATAAACAAAAAAGAAGCGGCTGCAGCAATTTTTCTTAGGCTTTTGACTGTGTAAGTCATGAGATACTATTTAAAAAGATCTCACATTACGGTTTCCGCAGAACAGCTCTAGAGTGGTTCAGATCCTACGCTACCGAGTCCCTCAGGGCTCCGTCCTGGGTCCCATTCTCTTTCTTCTCTGCATCAATGATATGGCCAAGCTAGATATATCTGGTCACCTCACATTGTTTGCTGACGTTACCACAATCCTCTGGCATGATGATGTTCGCGCAATATAATCCTGTAGACGTAGAAAAAAAATAAGAATGTGGTGTGAAGCAAATATGTCAACATTCAATATTACAAAAACAAATTTGGTCACACTCAAGTTGGATTGAGATGAAGGTCCGCAACTGATTGAAAGCAAGCCTGGTACAAAATTTCTTGGCAACAATCTCAAGTTCGAGTCTTATATTATGGCTCTAAAAAAAGGTGCCATCTGGTTGCTACGTTGTCAATATGATATTTCGTGAACTTGGAATGTCGGCTTCTTCAACAGCATACTGCTTGATCATTGAATCTCACTTACAGCAGGAAATTCCATTCTGGGGTTTCTGTAGCCAGGTTCCATTCCAAAGTATATTCGTCCTGGAAAAACGGGTGTTGAAAAGAATTTTCTAACTGAAGATGCATGAATCGTGCAGACTGATGTTCTTCAATAAAAAATACATTATTTGAAATGTTCATTTTTGAGACAGTTTGCTTGATGCACAATCACAAGGAAAAACTCATGTACTCCATCAAAAACAGATTTATACGTCAGGAAAAAAAATTTATTTCCACTTCAACTCTCACGGAAATGTCTTTGATCTACAGAGGTAAGCAGATTTATAATCATTTACCAAATGAAATTGGAGATATTAGCGATATGCGAAGTCGGTTAAAACTCTTCTGATGGGGAAATGCTTCTACAATTCAACGATATATCTAATATATGTATTCTAGTCGTTATAAATTCTATGTTCTATGTGATACTGCTTTTTTTTACACTTGTCAAATTTGACATGTTTTCGAAAAACTTACAAGAAGTTAGGTTATTTCGAAAAATGTTATATAAAAAAGTTATTTATTTTTAGGTTTTCTACCTACCTACCAATTTGGATAACTCTGATTCTATTCGCGTTTTCTTAACCTCACAATTTTTCGGCTAATTCAAATTTCATAAAATCTGAGAATACCAGTTGGGATGTACTACACTCTGATTTTATTCGCGTTTTCTTAACCTCACAATTTTTCGGCTAATTCAAATTTCATAAAATCTGAGAATACCAGTTGGGATGTACTACACTCATATGCTGGAGGGATTTTTTCAAAATATTTCTCATAGGATATTTTCAAAAAAATTAAACGTGCAAAGTGGCTCTAGTTTCAACATTCTACATATTAAAATTCATTTTTATCACATACAATAGGGTATTTCAGTTGAGTGCCATAACAATTTGCCCATCAAATTCTTTCAAATTCAATTCCGAACATTTCTCCGAACTAATACTCAAAAATTATTCATCAATCAACGAGCCCTTGAGCTGAGGAGCATTCTATGGAAACAACATAATTTGATGTCATGGAAATTGAAATAACAAAGTTTTTGACAGTTTCTCTGAAATTATGAAAGAGTAATTTTTATGATGTAGTAGAATAAAAATGCTGACTTTGGGGAAAATGGGAATTGTACTTATTAGCGGAGAAAATACAAGTCATCAACAAGTTGTAAATATTTTCAGTGTACGATATCCTGAAAGCAATATTCAACATTCTACTGTGAGCAGGATTATTATAAGTTCAAATCGACGGTTTCAGTGCTAAGGAAATGGTATAGAATGAAGAGCAGTATGATAATGAACTACATTCAGAAATTATCATTGAACATAATATAATAAAGGCATTTGTTGACAGTCGTAGAAAATAGTTATTTACCAAATAAGTGCGGAAAGTGGTACTTTCCCGCAAGTGACGGCAGATGACCGATGGAATGTCACTTAATGATTCTTCTGGATTGTTAATTTTTAATATCGAATTGAAGATTGAATTTGATTATAACTTTAGGGTACCGCAATTCTGCTTTATTGGAGTTAACAAACGCTACTTATTTACCTGATTCTACGGTAACGAGAGTGTATGTACTCGTAGAATGAACGTACCATATATCTTAGATAGAGAAACTTGTCAATCGCTACTGTCAACCAATTTGAGAAGTTATACGAGAAACTTAAAGAATATAGGAAGTCCCCTAAATCGTACCAAATTTTATTAATATCTTTGAAACAATATTATTCGAACGATCAAAATGAAATTTGCAGAAACACACGCATATATCTTTTTGAGCTCGGTTTATTTGACATTTTTCTTCAATGATACATCAGAGTATTGCAGTGTCATTCAAATATTTTCGTATGAGCAATATAAGTCAACTGCAATGGTTTCACCGAGAAAAGAAATTGGTTCAGAACTTGAGTACCACCGTTTTGTGATGAGTCGAAAAGACTCACATACAGTGACGTGATATGGGGACAAAATATACATATTCCTTTGAATAATTATGAGTATTTTGAAATCGTACGGAAGAGTACATTGTGTATCTAGTAGTAAAAGCAATACATTCCCGGACGACAATGTAAATCGTTGGCCGATGCGTTAAGCCGAGGCCAACAAGCATTGCTGTCTGGGAATATACTTTTACTACGAGGTACACATACTATTTTTTCTGTAATCGCAATGAACATTATCATAAATTAAGGAATTTCTATAAATGCATATCAATTTTTGATTATTATCTTATTGCCTATAAAATCGTTTCCTTGACAATAACTGTTTGTTTATTGGTTTGACAAAAGTCAGATATTCACTACTTATTTCGGTTCAATACTTACTTATCTCTGAAAAATATTTAAATTGGACAGAGATGATGATGTCCAGGTATGCCCCCAGAGTTAGTAAATGCTGCTGGAAGTGTCATCTTGAATTTATTGCCAAATAAATCCAAGGCAAAATATGAATACGCTTACAAACGTTTCATGGATTATTGCCAAGAAAAAAAGACGACCTTCCGATCTGAAAATGTCATGACGATTATTACTGAAGCACCAGATCATATATACTCAATGAATAAGTAAGGTACGTTTGGAATATACAAATTTTCAAATTACTAGATATTTATGTAGTATTTACTTTTTAGGTTGCCTTAATATTTGGTGTTGCCGGTGCATGTCGCCGAGATGAACTATATCAATTTAATTTGAAAGACATAGAGGATTTTGGATCTTAACTTTTGATTAAAATACCCCATAATAAAATGAACAAACTGAGATCATTTGTGATAAACGGAACTTATATGCCATTGTATAGAAAATATGTTGCATGTCGTCCAGAAAATTTTGAAAGTTGCCGCTTTTTCTTTAAATATTCAAATGGAAAAGGTTGCAGGCAAGTAGTGGGAATAATACCTCAAATAGTCGCCAAATTTTTTAATTTGCCATATGTACATGAATACACAGGACATTGTTTCCGTCGGTCCTCTGCAACAATTTTGGTTAATGCTGGGGCAGATTTAATTGCTTTAAAAAGGCATGGAGAATGGAAATCCTCAACCGTTGCCGAAGGATATATGGAGGAATTTTTTACAAATAAAGTAGGCATAGCAGATGAAATATTTAGAAGGGAAAGTGACAAAGAGAAATCTACTAATACTATTATTATTATTGCCGAAGAAGAAAACAGCAATAACGTCGCTGACTATTCAGGGAACATAACAGATAGATCAAGAGGGGGAAGTGACAAAGAGAAACACTTTTCAGGTAGAGTTCAGCCTATGTTTAATAATTGAACAAACTGCAACATAACTATAAATATACAAAAATAGTTATAATAAACGTTCCATATGTGTAATAATATATTCAATAAATGTGCTTAATGTGAGTTGGTTGTTTGCGTGTATTTATTTACTGTCTGAAATGTATATACAAAACAGGTAGGGACCGATTTTGATGGCCTAGGCTATGCTTAGCAACGGACTAAAATACCAGATTAGCGTATTTTGGGGTCTCAAGTTGCTCCGAGGAAGTAGGCATTCTTGAGAGATTCCAGAAAATAGTATATTGTGCAACTAGTGCGGACTATCCAATTTCTGCACGAGTTGTACACTATACTTTTCCGACGACCTACATGAAAAACATAGGTATGTCGGATTTTAATTTCGCATGACTGTATTACCTACTTACAAATCATTTTTACAGAAAACCAATTCAATTGCCTGAAGAAGCATATAAGAAAGATGATTCACACAAAGAGAACAAATTTTATTGAACATTTAACAAAAATATTTGGGTACATTTTGGTCTGTATTTATGAAATATTGGAAAAATAATTATTGATGGTAATATTTGAACAATTGGTCAGTACTAACGGAATACTATTATTTTCTTTTATCAAACCTTGAATGGCTTGATTATTAATTCCCGTCATAATATTATTATTAGTTTCCAAAACTGTAGTGGAGGTTGATGGTCTCGCAGTAGGGACTGATTGTGATTCCGAGCTAGTTCCGAATAATTCTGGTGTGAAGGTTGTTGCATGTTCAATGGATTGGGTTATTTGATTGGATATTTCCATTTTTTATTGATTGATTCATCAATATAACCCTCTGCGACTGTTCTGCTTTTCCAGCCACCATGCCTTTTCAGAGTCAATATGTCACTGCCACTATCCACTAATATTGTGGCTGAAGAACGCCTAAATGAATGACCAGTGTAGTTTTCTTGGTTTGGTAATTTCAAGAATGTAGCGATTTCTTTGGCCATTGCACCAAACTTGTTAATTCCCACAAACTGGGAGGTACATTTACCTTTCTGGTAATTAATGGTAAAAATCTGTTATTTTCATCCACCATGGTTTTGGGTCGTAGATCAGCGTACTTTTTATATATTTCATTAAATGTTCCTGTTGATATAAAAGTTCGTGGTACTTTATTTTTGGTGTCCGGAACCTTTACAATTAATGCAGTTGTTACATCATTCAGATCGTTTATTTTCACATTGGCCAATTCAGCTCGTCTCAGAGCTCCGTTTATAGCGAATGCTAAGGCAACCTAAAATGATTAAAATACACATTTATCTTTACCAAAAAAATGATAATTTAGACAATTTGTATAATATATCCACTATAAAATGAGATTATAAGTGACATGATTATCACTCCTTAATTATGAAACATTCAAATAAGAAAAAAAAGGTACTCCGTCAGGATTCGAACCAACGCCATACATTCTATATTGTGTGTTTGTCGATACATTGACGCATTGAGCTACTGAATAACATTAATATTATTTGTCATAAATAACGATTTATTGATACAAAATATGAGTAGTAAATTAGTAGAATTTCAATATTTTCCAAAAAAACCTCATTCTAAATAAATCAACTGTAAATGTAAATCAAAACATACCTTGATTAACAAATATTTCTCATCCGGAGCAGTCTCCATAAATTGTTTGATTTGCTGGCATTTAAAATATTTGATTTTTTTTGGTTTATCTCCGTCTGAGCGTCTTTTGAGTACCGCTTTCAGTTTCAGGTAATTTCCAATGCTTATGTTATGTTTAGCTATCAAGGATGTTCGTAACATAGAATATATTGACCAGACAGTACTTGGCTTGTACTTATTTCCCAATTCTCTTATGTATGCCAATGAAACAACCTCGTAGGAGCTTTTTGCGTTACTTCTTTCTTTCCATGCCATAAAATTATCGTACGCCAAATCATACTTCTGTTTTGATTTTTCTGGCAGCAATTGCTTCGTTGCTTCGTTTGCTAAATTGCATACTTCTGGGGGAGTAGAATCTACCATTTCATCGTCGGATGACATTGCAGCAAAGAAAACTGAACAAATTATACGATTCGGTACCTATCTACTTGGTAAATCACATTGACACTATAATATTATGAATTCGTTTGTAGATATGTCATTGTCACAGCTACCTATGAGTAAAAATCAGAGTATAGTTAACTATATTAGGTAATCGCACCAATCGCAGAGCGTGGAGATGAATATTTCATTTCGCACTAGTGCGAAATGAAATATTTCGCACTAGTGCCAAATGATACGTATTTCAGGTAGGTCGTCGGAAAAAGCACTTTTCCGCACTAGGGCTGAGAAGTGCTTATTTCCACACGACAAGTCATTAAAAAAAGTTAACTTTTCCGCATACTCGTAGAAAAATATATTACGAAATAATAAAAATCCCTGTGAAAGAAAAGACAATTCTCTTGGTCACATCGAAAGGGATTTATTTACACTCGTCTATTTGATAAAAACAAACACCACATTGTTAGAAAGATTAAAGGTGATGCCGTTAAGGATTGCCGTCCGGGGAGGTCCAGAATCGATCACGGGATGATCCTCAGGGCTTACAGTTATATGTTTACAGTTGCTCCTCGAGACAGCTGGGATTTCGAAGATTTCGCTTAACGGTCACTTGACAATTTGTTTGAAATTGGATTGGACCTCTATTCCGACTTAACGCTATCAACGAGATATTGTAAAGGGTGTTTGTGGATCCAGAAACTGGCTTCATAATGGTTTCCTATCCTTGAATTGGATGGAAAGGGATGAGATAATCGTCAGGTTATTGTTCAAGGATACCGCCAGTGATTATAAATACTTACAGGACTGGCAAACAAAAGAGGCCAAAGAAAGAAAAGCGAAGAGATAAACAGAAAAAATAAGTATTTGTTTCCGGCATTCGGAATTATCTGTTAGTACGGAAGTTTTCCGAAATAATGTAGGAATTTTCAAATATATCAACAAAAATTTACAAAATTCACAAGTCGGGGGTACAAACATAAGCCAATAGAACTTTTCATTTAGATGATTTTTTAAGGCGCATGTGCTCGTTTTGAGACTCAAAGTCTGATTGGCTATTGGGAAAGTGAATAGCCATTGGTTACTTTTGAAATAACAATTTGAGATTGGCTTAGTTCAAAATTTGCGGTATTTTCACATTATGTCAACAGTCAACTTCATGACAAATGCACCTGCATACATTGGCGTTCGTTCGTTCTTTGTAGGTTAAGTACTCATTACCTATTTTATACCGCCAAAAACCTTTCATTCGTAAATAAAATAATGTACACGAATATTTTCTAATGGTGAGTTTTCTTCTCCATGTAAATTCAAGTCAACTATCCATAGGAAAACTCGAAAATATTTTATTTCCTTTAAAAAAAAATAATCGCCGTCAATGCCGTTGGGTCTGACAGGTAAACAAAGTTAGTGATTTGTCATCTGAATGAAAAAGCCTATTCGAGTGAAAGCAGTTATTAATTATCAAAGTTATAGGGCTGGATCTCCACCGCGAGCCAATATTATGAAAGCGTGCACACTAAATTTCAATGATTTAGTGTTTCCCCAACAAAATTAATTACTTACATTAGTTTAGGAGCTTAGTTGGTAAAACTAAAAAGGTTCATTTTATTTTTTGCTTCCCAGTTTCTTTTTTGTCGGTTTAATTTTGTTAAAATGTTCTTTCATAATTGTGAGTTACGCTTCCACATCTGAAGATTGCATACTGAAGGCGTGATTCAACCAACGAATGATATACAGTGCGTTCATAAAGTATGGAAACGCTCCAATATCTCACGAGCTGATCATATTTGGAGGTAAAGCTCGATCAGGTTGATTTCCCCCCCCCCTCTCCCACCTTACAAGATATGACGTCATTGATATATTTTTTTTATTGAAAGGGTACATTTTTATATCAAACATTGAAAGCTCATATCTTTCTGCGTTCAACCATACCAAATACGTCACATGTAACACTTCAAGTTACAGTATACTGAGTACAAAGGAAACCACTATTCATATTTCTCAACATTAATTTAATTATTCATTCAGTAAGTGGTGAAAATAAAAAAATAACAAATTTAAAAAAAATGCTCAAACTGAACTCCCTGTGTTAGTTAACAATATCCAAGACGTCTGATGAATTATTGGGTTAAGTTTGACAACATCTCTGGTGTAGTTCGTTGAATTTCAGTTCGAATTATCTCTTTGAAGTCTTCCAAATTGGTAGTTCGATTTATGTACAATTTACTTTTCAAGTAACCCCATGGGAGTCCAATCTGGGGACCTACATAAGTTTGTCACATTTCCAATTAATTTTCACCTGTCACTGTACCGTCAAAAAAATATGGTTCTACAATGGTGTTCCTAAGAATCGCAGCCCACACAGTTACTTTTGAGGGATATTGGGTATAAGCTTCCATCGTCCAATTAGGATTTTCTGTTGCACAGTAACGACAATTTTGTGTATTCACGGTACCGTTTATACAAAAAGTTGATTATCCAGAAAATAAGACATTAAATTCAAAGCCATCATTTTGATTACACACTTGTTGCATAATTTCATTAAACTCCATGTGTCTAATGGATTCGTCTTCGTTAAGATCATGTATAAGTTTAACTTAATATGCATGTAATTTGTTTTTTCTCAGAATTGTCTGCACAGCACCACGACAGATCTCATTGTTGTCAGATAAAGTTGTATGTATGATGATTTTCTTCAATTTCTGCAACTCTCAGGCTTATCCCTAACATTGCCAATCTCATTGAATTTATGTAATATTTTGCTTACTTCTGCCACACTTCTGTTGCGATCGCCGTAACCTAAGATCATAAAAACTTCTAATCGCTGCTTTTCTGACAACAAATCAATTCAATACTGACATATGCTGATAATTTATTGTCTGGCTGCTAAGGGCTTTCAGATGTTGTAATAGCCTACTCAAATTTGGCAATATACTCGTACTAACTACTGAGTAATTCTCAGGTTTTCATTCCAAAAAAAAATGAAAAACATGTTAAGAGATATGAACACTGGTTTCCTTTATATCAGTATACTGGAATTGAAGTGTTACATATGACGTATGTGGTATGGTTGAACTCAGAAAAATATGTGCTTTCAAAATTTTATATGAAAATATACCCTTTTAATTCAAAAAAAATATCAATGATGTCAAAATTTGTGAAGAGGTATTTTTTTTAAGGTGGAAAACTAAACTACAAAATCGATCTGTCCGAGCTTAACCTCCGAAAATAATTAACTCGTAAGACAATTGAGCGTTTCCACACTTCATGAACGTATAATTTCCAACTGACTCACATCTAATATGGATTTCAATAGTTGAAATTCTATAGAAAATATTATATGTACGCTATAAAATATATTGTATGTAAAAACACCGTTGGTGGCTTGCAAAAAATAAACACTGCTGATACGAAAAGATTAAATTATTATGATGTCCCTGAAATGTCATTTGATGAAAATAAGGAACCTGTATATGAAATACAATACACTGGGCTAGCTATTCCCCCCGAACGTTGGTTAAAAAAATATGTATGCACCGTGGAATCCAAGTACCTACTGATATGTCCCCAGGCGATTCACTGAACACTAATTTCCACTTGGAATTCTCACTCTGAACAGACATACATTACGACGACTGGGTGTCCTCCTGTCCAAAAATGCCTAAAAATCCAGTGCCCTTAATGATGCTAGTTGAGATTTTCAAAGGATTGAAATGGGTAATTGCCGAGTACTCGACAAAAAACACTTGACAGGTACTACATCATGTCCCGAAAGGCTTACGGATTAGTATTTCGACAAAAAACCTACAGTCATGACAGAATATTGTAGCAATTATCCTGTATTAGAAGGCTTGTATTATTAAATCATCAAAATGAAATATATTTCAATGGAATTTCCTAGCCTAGATGCATATAATAAATGCCTGAAGATTCTTCAATGTTACTTAGGTGTCTAAAAATCAAGAAATAGCGATTCTCTAACAGAGATTGAGACTTAGTTTATATTTGAACATGGTTGAAAATGTTGAAAATTAGCTTGCCAAAATGTCTGAGGTCAGCCCTGTTCAATTTCCTCAGTTGTGTTTCTTTGAAATTAAAATCAAGTAGGCAGGTAATAATGATAGAAATGTCATGTTAGAAAGTTTGTCACGAATTTTTCTGATTGTTTTCATAACAAGTTCACCGTTTATTCCGAAAAAGAGAACAAGCTAAAGCTATTTCCGCAATCCAACTAAGTTTAGTGAGTAAACTTTCCAATTTCCATACAAAAAATACTTCGAGAAGCTGATTTTCCGAATAAAATACAACCGTTGTCACGTTGACAATTCAAAATGTACATATTCCTTTAAGGAGCTGATTATGAGAAGTTCCATATAAGGTATCGACAATACCTTATCTTTCAACAAACCTGCTTAACATTTCTGCCCTGTTTGATAGACAGGTGGTCCTTCATTATTGTTACCCAAAGTTCATTAGAGTTTTCAAGAAGAAAAATACCAAGTGGCTGTGGACTCATTTATTTCTGGTACTTGATTGATATCATCGCAAGATTTACTGTCCATTATATCGAAGAACAAAATTAACTACAACAAGAAAGGAAATTTAGGATATTTCCCTAGCATTCCATTTCAGTTTATATTATATATGTGACATACTTGCTCTCAATTATGAGAAGTTTGAACGGCAGTACTGCCTAACATCAATTTGATAATATCTTAGGCTTTTAAAAATAATATGTTAATCGTTGCAATCTTTACCAAATGTTTACTCCATAACTACTTTAAAATAATCATACAATACATTTTAATTTCCTTTTCCATTTTTGTTTCTCTATCTTGAATATCATTTTATTGTTAGTATATTGAATATAATGAAAATAATTTCGAACGATGTTAAATGAAGTGAGTAAGGGAGATCTTCTGCATACTTCATTGTTCAATTTTTCTGAACTTTCACCATGACCAATATCTTTCATATTCTACAATAGGCATTCCGTTTCTTCGCATTTCTATCTGCCAAGTCTAACAACTGACCGTTACCTAAACCCGCAAGAATCAGAAAATCATTTTCATTTCACCAGTGTTTCTGCTCAAACGGTGCAATCCAATCTACATCGTTTCAACAGTAATTTTACTGGCACCGATTATATATCCCCCTGAATGGTTCATCTTTACAAGTTTTTTTATTAAATCACATTATCTTCCCCATAAACACAATAAATATTACCACGCAATTCCCAGGATGTGGAAAATGGCCAATGTAATTTTTACCTCACCTTTCGAAAGTGGCGGAAATGATACATAAAAGTCAAATTGATAATTTTTTCAACCAACGTGAAATTATCACCTCAGTGCAACCCGGCTTATTGCCGATTACTGACGATATTTTCAAAGCTCTGGATAAAGACAACTCGACGAACTGTTATGGACGGAGTCGTTTCAGAGACCTTACATATATCGAAAGACGTACCACAGGGCCAAATATTCGGCACTTTCTTTTTCTTATAAATCTATGATTTTCATCGAAAAATGCAACTTACATCACTACGCAGACGATACCCACATTATTCCTCTTTTTAATCAGTATATTGACATGCTAATATCATATCAATCGTGATCTACAAGCGGTTTTTGATATTTCTTCAGCCCACAAGTTGGAAACTGAACTCGAAAAAATCTGCAGTGATGGTTTTTGGACAAACAAAACGAGAAAATTATATACTATATCATGTTTCCCACATAAAAAAATTGGTTTGTGGTTTGATGCCGAGCTCCGCATAACTAGGCAAGTCAATTACCTAAAACGTTCTTGGACAAATGTTTTCAAATAGGGATCCAAACACCGATAAACTCAAACTCCAATTGTATGAGTCGCTAATAATCTCACGAACTTCTGAGTGTCTTACTGCAACAATATTTCTCAACTGAAACCTGCTGATTCCGAAGAAAATCTCACCACAAACCACCTCAAATTTCCACAGAAGATAGGTTTGTGTGATGAACTACAACTATAGGTATGAGCTACATAGATCCGCTTTGCTGTCAGAAAAATATCTTCCCAAAGTTACTACGAGGAAGAACAAAATTCCCCCATGGCTCTCAAGAGATACAAAAGTAAAATACACAAAAAATGTAAAGATTAAAAATCAGATGATTATTATCAATTCTCAAACTTGAGGAAATTGGCCAAAGATAAAATTAAAAATCAATTAATTATATTCATTATATTCAAAAAACAGAAGAAAAATAAAATAAAATCCGATCCAGGCAAAAAATGTTATCGATACTCACCAACATGGTTTTTTTAGTAAGAGATCCACTCTAACAAATATAATTCCTTAGATTCAAGATATCTTAGAGAGCATGAAAAAAGAAAAATTCACGTGTGCAGTGTACACCGATTTTTCGAAGGCCTTCGACAGAGTAGACCACCCAACCCTTATTGTCAAGCTTCGAAATTTTGGTGTACAAGGCAATCTTCTGCATGTACTGAACTCTTACGTTGATCGTATGTATAGCCCTGAACAATAGTATTTCCAAAGTTTTGAGAGTGACCTCCAGTATGACCCAAGGCTCTCACCTAGGTCCCCGTTTATTCAACTTATTTTTAAATGACATGGCATGTGTTTCAAACATGCGAATTATGAAAATTATGCTGATTACCTGAAGATTCATGGGAAGGTCGAAACAGTGGCATATGTTGCCCTACTTCAAAGGGACCTGGTAAATATTGCAAATTTTAATAAACTTAACTTGAATTCGAATAAGTGCCACAAAATTATGTTTTCAAGATCCAGCAATCCACTCGAGCAAATCCTTATGCTCCAAGGAGAAGTCATTGGAAGTGTCGATCTAGCGAATGATTTGGTTGTAACCCCAGACAGCAATTTAAACATTAAACATTCAGATTGAAAAAAAACATCATTCAAAAATCTCTCGATCTCGATCATTCCCGCGAGCTGACACGTAATATCACTTTACAAATCAATGGTACTTATCTTCAATATGGAACTTATGTTACAACGTACACATAAACCGCATTGAGGGTATCCAACGTAAACTCATTAACCAAATAATTCACAAATACAATAGAATGCGACACTTTTGCTGTTATCACAATATTTTTTTCAAACTAGACCCATTGGATCTGAGAAGGAAATGTATGGATAGCCTCTACGTATATAATTTTTTAATGGTTTCGTGGATTCCCCCTATTTTCTTGAGTTTTTTTCAGGCCAGAAACAGCAATACTAACTTTCTCCAAAACTCACCTCTATATAATTGCCTCAAATATATCAATTGCTTAATAGACAATAACGAAAGCCTTGATATTTTTTGTAACAAGATGAGGAGTTTCGATTCCAATTTGAAGCAATCCTTATAATCCAACTGATACAACTTATGTTTATACTATCACATTTTCTCTCATGTATTATTAGTTAAGCCTACATATATTTTCTTGTTTTATTATAATCTGTTGATGTGCCTTTATGGTACATTAGACAATCTTCAATCACTGGTTACCTATTTTTCTGGTCATGCTAATCACTTTTTTTTTCATTGCGAACTACTATGTACTACGCCTAGTTTTTTTTTCTTTCTCTTTTCTTTTTAATAGATTGGTTTTTTAATAAAGTAATAGAAATTCAGGATGATCTCTGTTTCAAATTGTGCACAATGTTACTTTAATCGCAGTCGACTTGTGAATGTAGTGTTTAGTTTTGTGCAGGTCAGTAATTGGGCAGCTGGGTCTGTCTGTTGAATCGCCACAATATGTAAAATAAAATTGCTGTCGCAGTGGAAGATTGGTCTATCGCCCTCTCATCTTGAACCTAATCTTCCCTAACTATGGTAAGGCGTTAAGGAAACTGTTGCCGGACCCTTTTTTATTCGCAAGCAAAATCGCTGGATAATTTTGGACGGTGCACTCTCGATAGAGAGTGATTCTTTCACCTGAGGTTGATAGCTCACTGTCAATCTTTTGTGTTTTCAGAAAGTCGATATTTATTTCCAACATCCAATTATACCATCGAAATTATCCTTGATATTGCCCTTTAGTACGTCAAAATCATTCTTAACTCCGGAAATATCAACTCATTTCCAAAAATCCCCTCAACTGCTGATAGCACGCTGTTTCCTTTCTCATTCACACTCAACAGAAATCCATTCCAGGTTCCCGCCCTTGGAAAACCTAACCTGACAGATCAGAATATAATAACCACTTTTCTAAATTAATTGAAAGCCACCCGAGGGTGGTTTTCGGATCGAAAAACTTAATTATATTCACTTGGGGCAGCAAATATTAAATTTTTATTATAAGTGCTTTGATCAATGAGGGCATTCACGAAAACGTCACCAGCAGCAGTGTTACATGGAAAACGCCCCAGGCGGCGGAAAGCTTTTGTCGGTCCGCTCTATCGGAAAACCGGAGGAGTCGCAAAATACAATCAAATTATGAAAAATCATTTTTATGCGTGTTCTGTGTGGATTGAAAGTCAAGTGTCGAATTAGGCTGTCTACTCCACGTAGGATACTGAATATGTTCATTCATTATCCTACATGGGGTAGACAGTCTTCCATTCTTCATTTCATCCTTTATTGATGTAGTCGAATGTCACTAAACTATTATATTTTTCTTTCTCTTCCTATTGAAATTGATAGATAGAAGAATTTGTATCAGAGCATCATCTCCGAATAGCGGATATCAACCGAAAACTCTTCAACAATAAAACTTTTTGAGATTAATATCTCATTTGAACGCAATAAAAAAATCTCAGTGTTTGATCAAGACCACACGACCGCGGTGAAAACTTCTTTGGCAATCGTATTCAATTCTAAGATATTATATTATATGTTTCATTCATTTTCGTATTCTACAAAAGATACAACGGGTTTGGGTAACTGAAATAGGAAATGAATAGTTTTAATGAATTTCTTTATTTTCACAAATTAATTTGTACCTCAACAGTGTGAAAATACAAATAAAAAATATAAAAACGTCAATAAAATCAAGCAATAGTCGAAAAGAGACAATCTAAAATCTATGGATGTATATAGGAACATCACATAAACGTTACAAACAATAATAAGAATAAATATAAAATATAAATATAAAAATATGACAATAACTAACTCTGAGTGTATATAAAGAAAACGTTCACGTTACAAAACGAGATACGACAGAAATTCCTCAACAGTTTTTTGACAATAAGAGCTGCTTATTAACCCTTGTTTTGAAAATATGTACATTTCCTGAAGCTTCAATGTCATCGGGAAGTTTGTTGTACAGTTTGCATCCCTGATATTCAAAGCTTTTTTGGTAGAGTGGAGTGCGATGTTGACTGGGTAGGAGTGAGTGGTCATTTCGTGTCAAATGGGTATGTGGTGGTCTGTTGGCAGCCAATATGTTTTTGTTGCGGTATATATATATGTGCACGCCTCAAGAATATATAGTCTTAATGGGTTGGTGGCCGTGAGCGTAGAGGAGCTGGCTGATGTCCAGATGGTCCGAGTTCGAATCTCGGCACGGCTACTGAAATAAAAATTTATTTCTGTAGTTTCGTAGAGCGGGAGGAGATAGGTGACCACCAAACATTCTTGGTACCTAGATATCAATCCTTCGGACTGTCCACGGTTACCAGCCGAATAGTGCTGCGGATGACACTTGAAAAGCTAAGGCCTCCGTCTTCTCAACTTACACAAGTCTCTGACTTCCGAGGGTTGCTTTACAACTAAGCTGGCGGTTAGAAACAATTTAAAAAAAAATGCATTTTATTTTAACATCCCGAAAAAACTCCATCAGTTGTAGTTCCATATTTTGTTGTACTTTCATTCCCGTCATTTGTCATATTAAAATCCAATGTGGCCTTTTGAAAATCAATTGAAGGCTTTGATGTTTCCTGTGAGGAATCGATATTGAAATTTCGTCCCAACACCAGGGGTAAGTGAAGTTCCGATTGAGCTGAGCAGTCCCCGTTGTTGTATAAATAAACCAATTTTCACTGGATGAATTCGATTATTTTATTTACACTTTGATTAGGTGAGATGTAATTAACAACTATTATAATTAGTCCATTTATTTACAGATAATCATTTCATTTTCTGTTTCTCATTTTGATACACAAATTTCTCCAATAGATGATTTATTGAGGCCATATGACGGAGAATTACTAAATAAAACATCAATCTGTGAACGTCTTATATTTGTCGTGTCTCCATTATTTTTATAAAAATCCGGTCTTGCCTAGAGGCGGAGAAGCTGCTCTGCACCTCGCTCCTCAGTATTTTTCGTTATTTAAGTGTTTTGCTGTTCTGGAACGGTCTTGTACCTGAAAGAGTGGCGAACCAACCCCCCACATTCACCCACTGAAGACCCCATCCAAATACGAGATCCCAGTAGAATCCGACAAGGCCTCTGGAAAGTGCAATCTGGCGGGCAAAGAAGCTGTACTTGCAGGGATCGGTTCTCTCTCGAGAGCCGATCTCCTGGAAATGCTGAGCACTTCGCTCGCTTCTTTGGGTGATGATTTTGCCAAAATACCTGCAGTTAGCGCATTAATCACTCCAAGAGAAAAAGATTCGGATGGCTTAAATGAACATGCTTCCGCAAAACAACAGACTGGACTACCGGTACCAAAAGGTATATCTAACCCATCTCAACCAGTTACTGCCTATCGTAGAAGCTTGTTATTGCAAATAGCTCTGCCTGTAAAAATGCCAGTAAAGTGAGAATCTCGTCTCGTCGATGAAAAAGGTGACATGCACGTCGCTTTGCCCGAAAATTCAGCAAGTTCAGTGACGGAATCAGTTCAGATGCGCTCCTGTTCAAATGTCTCCCCAGAAATCCACGATTCTCCAGGACCAATCACAAATACCGTATCCGTTAATAATGATAATAATAATCAAATTGTAAATACTGACGACAGTAACATGGAAACTACCAACGTGACAAATGAACCACAAACGGAATTGACTCCACAAACGGTGAAATGGAAAGTTGGCAAAGCTACAGGCATAATGATGGAACAACTCAAAGGAAAACATGTCATCCGTTTCAAAAAATAGATATCCTACATAGCTAACTGTGAGTGTCTTGCATTTTGTAGTGAATTTGTGCTGTATGAATTAGAAAGTAATATGTATGGTTAACTTATATTTAGTGATCAATTATTAATTGTTCATATAGTGAGCAGTTATTTAAACATTTCTTATGAATATAAATCAGGTTAGGATTCTAAAATACTTGGGAAAAAAACGAAAGCCAAAAACACCCGTGCTATTCTATCTTGTTATTAACTGGTATAAACGATGTTGCAGAGTAACTTAAGTATTCTCTCATAGTGGTTGGGGATAAATACGTCGAAATTGACTTAAGTTTGGAAAAAATACCCGGGATACAACAAAGCTATAAGGAAGGCCTAGAGTTAATATTGGAGAATATTCTGCCAGAGTATATCTGATATACCACAAGCGCAAGAATCCACAAGATCCTTTCTAGAGAACCGGAGCCAGAAGTTGGTGTGATTAAACGATTTGACGGAACTGTCTCGGAAAAAGGCTTTAGAGCTCCTAGTGCAAAACCATATGCTTACCAGGCTGGAAAATCAACAGAAACTGCATAAGACAACCTCGTCATTTTATGTATACTATTTTTTACTTTATAGCCATTCTTTGTGTTAAGACAGTTTTTATATTCAGTTTTTAAATAATGCTGTGATACAATTCGAGTTACAACGTTATTGATCCACTTAATAGTCTTTATATCAATTTCTATGTGATGGTGAGTGACTGATTTCTTGTAAATTTTGTCACGTACTCACGAAAAATCTTAATTTTTGTTAATTCCCAAATGAATGGTTTCTGGAACGCTAAAAATATTCATGATTTAAAAAACTGAGACTACGAAAAGTTCGAAAATATTTTTGGTGATATATCAAACACAGATTCAACAAGTATCGTAACATATTTGGTTTAATCATTCGGTCCACAAGCTCTTCTAATCCCTTTCTACTTTCCTTGAAAGTAGACGGCAGCATTATAGAATATCTGAAAATAAAATCATAGTTTTTTTCAATATTGATCATAATTACATTACATTTATGTTGGATCTTTCACAGATACTTCTTTTCATCTCTAGTCAAAATAATTCATAAAGCATTTTACTTTGTTTTGATAAAGATTAGAAATACTACATTTGAAATCGAAATTTACTACTTTTTATTACTAGGGTGAAATTCACTCTTCCAATTTAGGACCAACACAATGAGGAAATAATGAAAATGATGTAATTATTAATCTTGATAATACAGAATTAATCTTAGAGACCGTTAAAAAAACTTGGGTCTCATTATCGATCAATCTCCTAGATTTTCATCACATGTATCTGAAGCTAGAATACTATAACTTGAAAGCAATATAATCAAACAGAGAATTATTGAATAAACAAACGAAAAAGTTTTATGAGAATCCCTAGTTTTATCACATGCTAATTATGCAGATACCTTATATGGCCCTAACTTACTTTAATCAGACAAAAGAAGGCTCCAGACCTCACAAAACCCGAGTCTGAAACTCGTTACATCTCATCATTTGAGCAGTAATGTGGAATGTCTAAATATGGAGAACCGACGGATGTTTCATGCAATTGTTCTCTTTCATAAAATAATCACTTCAAAAATACCCAGTTATCTTCATGATAAGATAAGCTTCAGAACTGATATACACAACTTGAATCTCAGATTCAAACACAACTTTCCACCCCACTCCATAATACTTCCTTATATCGTGGCACCTTCTCTTACAAGGTTACCCGGCTGTACAATCGACTCCCGATTTCAATGAAATCACTTTCACACCAAAACTTTGAAACAAATAGTATATTGTACAACGAGCACGGAATTATATACATTTCCTACGAGTATGAAAGTTTGCAGCACGAGCTGCAAATCATACGAGTAGGAAATGGTCATTCCATGCGAGTTTTATACTATACTTTTTCTACGACTGTTATAATATACAGTGTAAGTAGAAAACAACAAACATGAGAAATGTACATTAATTAATTAATTGAAAAAAATAACGTACTAGGTAAATGTGCTAAGCACCTACTACAATAATCGCGAAAAAATATCTTCTCATTTGTTATCAACAATATTCAATGTTACATTGGTACAATTATTAAAAACAAATTCTGGGGAAATAGAATCCATTTTTTTAAGGGAAAAGTTGACATTATTAACATTTTCTGTAACTGATGTCGATGGAAGGTCTGACAACTTATTGATCGACTCTAATATTTTATTGGCTATGTTATTTCGACTAGTCAGGGACTCTTCGATGTAACCCTCAGCTACTGTTGTAGAGCGCCAGCCACCATGCCGTTTTAATGTCGTTATATCTTCGCCACTATCTATCAATATTGTAGCTGAAGATCGGCGGAAACAGTGGCCGGTGTATAACTCAGGATTCGGAAGTTTTAAGTATGAAGCAATTTGTTTTCCCATATTTCCTATTTTATTTATTCCAATTTTTTGGACAGTGCATTTTCCTTTATGATAATTTAGAAAAAAATAAGCATCGTTAACATTACTTGGTCGCAGATTCCAATATTTTTTCACAATGTTAGCATATTCTCCCGTTACAGTAAATTTTCGAGAACTTTTTGTTTTAGTGTTCGGAATGTGGACCAAAACTACGGCACCTAAATCTTCAAAATCGTGAATTTTCAATTGTACATCTCATCTCTCCTACAAGCACCCATAATTCCCATGATAAGTACAACCTGCAATAAAAAAATATAAACAAATTATAATTGATTAACTGATTGTTGTGGAACTTACTTTTGCTACAAGGTATTCGTTGTCTTCTTTGATGAACGTATCAATCTCCTTCGTTGTGAAAACTTTAGATTTGTTTGCTTTGTATCCATCTGATTTCCGCTTTAGAAATGCTCTCAATTTGGAATATTTACTGATATCCACGCCATTATTGATACTAAGCATCGTTTTTAACATGCTATAGTGTGCCCATAAAGTGGAAGATTTGAATTTATTTGATATATTTCCAAAGTAAGCCATCAGAACATTCTCTGAACGAGAACTAGTTTTCTGTTCTTCGCACCAGTCCATGAATAGGGTATACGAAACTGTGTATTTTTCTTTAGATTTTTCAGGCACTAAATTTAATGAAGCGTTATTTGCTGCCTCCATAACACTTGGCGGTGTTAAACTTCTTTCACTGTTACTACTTTTCATGCTGAACTAATTTCGAAATACCTTTATAATATCGTTCTGTCAAAGAAATATTGAATTGTCACTTATGTTTCTGATTATATTGTCTGTATGGTTACGGCAATGTTACCTGGTTACGGCGTCTTTTGTTTTATTTACTCCACGCCTCTTTTGTCGTGACGAAGATTGCAAAAATTTACCCGTGCGTTTTTCAGACATTGTGCATCAGTTGCCCAGCAACAAGTGCATAATGAAAAGGAGTACAATGTACTACATTTAGAAATCATCATCGAACATACAATGAAGGTATTTTATGACAGTCGTAGAAAAAATACATTATTTTGAAAAGATTGGTATATCATTGGGTATATATAAAAACAGGAATGTTATTTCTGTTTGGAAAATTAGGAATTCACTACTTTATGTACCTCTGTACGTGGCAAGCTAGTAATGTAGTCAATTAGTCTTTTTTTATTTCGTTTTGATGTTTTTAACTTTTTATTTGATTTGGTAGAGTATTATATAATTTGAGACTGAGGTTTTTTGTCCTACAGCTTTATTCATGGAAAGCATTTTGAAATTATTTTGTTGGGTTCGAGTGTTGTATTCATGTTTTATTCTCGGATGTTTGTGTTTTGATTTGAAATATTTTATATTAGTATGCATGAAGAAGAGCTGTACTAAATCGAATATATTTGTTTCGAGATGAAGAACATCTGTCGGTTGAGTCCATTTTAAAATTATTTAAGGATTATTATTTGTTTTACTATTGTGCACTAGTTGCCCAGCAACTAGTGCATAATGAAAAGGAGTATTACAATGTTCTACATTTGGAAATCATCATTGAACATACAATGAAGGTATTTTGTGACAGTCGTAGGAAAATTGTTATCTGATTTGCTCGGATTCAAATTTCCTCAACTTTTGAATTGAATTTATCTTACAGATCATCTTTTCTCAATTGGTAACTTATTATTATTATTGTTGTTATGTTAGGCTAGATATGTAGTTTAATATAAAAGGAAATTATATTTATTTCACTGGTTCAATAGAACAGCAGGGTTTGATTGCTTTACTCGCGTGACAAGATCAGAACTTGAATTCTGCCTCTTGACAGATATGTAGGATATTCCAATTAAATTCTAATTTCAATTTATTAAAACATGTCCATGTATCGCTACTCTAATGTGTCAATAAAATCTATTATTATTATTAGTTCAAGTGTGAGAGCAACATAATGGGAAACATGATTTGCTTTGCTCATTCCATTTTACCAATGAGTTTTTTATATTTCACTTATGAATATTTGATAATATATCCAAATGGAAAATGACAGTATAGTCCATCCAATATCAATTGCAGAAGCTGTTTCTATAGGGAGCAAATGAAAACTCACTTCGCTAACACGAGCGTATATGCGAAGAAACGGAACGAAAAATAATCTGTACTACTCGTAAACATTTTCCGTCGGCAAACGGTAGATCAAAAGAGCCGATAGTCAACGTGGACCTGAGTGACTGCTGTCTATTCTTCAACCGATTCGTCTGGGCCAATCGAGTCGGACATAAATGCTTGCAGGTGTGGCTATACGATGGGAGGTCATAAATCACGCGTTATATATGTGTTTTAATGGCTCTGAAAGATTAAAAACCAGTAGCGTCTGTGGTCTTGGTGTGTGCCGATCGAAATACGTTTTAGGATACTCTAGTTTTGTAAGATATTCTAGTTTTTTTTCTTAATGTATTTATATAAATAAAAGCTTGTCTTTAATTTTTTTTCATTTTTTCATTTAATGAAGTATTTTTTAAATCTTAAAATATCTAAATAAAATTAGATATCTCCGCCACTGCTGCTCACAGGATTTCGCCGCAAGACTTTTTTATGCTTCTGCAATTGATATTGGGAAAATTATAACTATTTCATTAAAAGTTTCTCTGTTCGATACGGAAGAGACAAAACTGACCTCTAGGAATTCAAAATGATAAAAGGCAATACATCTTCTCTTCTGAAAAGCACTGCGGACAAAACAGAAAAATAACCCATCCAGAATTTTCCACTTCATAAACCGTTATACAGAGAGAAGAGCCTGTATAAATAACGGCTTTGTCTTATTAGCATATTTATGAGTATTTATTAGTAACAACTCGGCACATCTTCGCGACCAAACGACAATGAATTACTTTAATGGATCTGCAAAATGGCTCCCCTCGACTCCCAACACATTAACTACACAAGAATGGGACAACATACTAAAATACGAGCCAGTTAAGAGAATAAAGAAGAGCCGAGAGAATATATTGCTAGTTTTATTGCAGTTCGGTGACATGTATTAGCGCTCTACCTGACGACTGAACACGCCACGTTACGGCTCTATAAAACATTAAATCGCTTTATTTGTTAATTAATTTTCTATCTTATTGGGCATTACTTTATTCCCGCTGTTACATCGCATATGGCTTGTCGGATGACAGTGTGTGGCAATTATGACCAAATGACCACGGCCGCTCTGGAAATCTATTAGCGGTATGGTCGGTAACTTACAACGTTTATTATTTCTTGGGATGGGTCGGTTTTAAATTTCGCTGATGTCGCTAAGATTACGGATAACTTCTGCGGTTTATGGTTGGGGGTAACAGGGGCTGACGATGCGCACATCTCGTTTACTTTATAATGCAAAATTTTCTGTTCAGTTATGCAATAATAGTAGTAATAATAGGGGAGACTAGGGAGGTGTGATACACTTAATGTTTGATCAGAAAAATATGATCAACCATAAGTTTTGTAATAGTATATTATTTAACGAGCGGTAATGTAGGTCATAACTCACGCAGATGAAGTTTGCAGCACGAGCCGCAGGCGAGTGTTGTAATTCATCAAGTGAGTTATGACCATTACCGCAAGTTGAATACTATACTTTATCTACGACTATAACACTAAATACAAGATACAAGTACAGAGAAAGAACTTTATGCACAAATCTTAATAGTGACCTATAACAATGCTATAAAAAAATTAATTGTAATTACTCATTTTTTTTAATAAAATTTACTGTAAAGATTGAACAACCAGTAAACTGAATATGTGGGACTGTATTATGCAAGTTTATTGTTTCATTTTGGGTTTGTTGCATATATGTTGTTGATGTACTATCTGGTTGAGGTGTTATAGAACTGTATATTTTATTTGCAGTACCTGTCTTATTCTTTTCGGAATCATCAACGTACCCCTCAGCCACGAGCTGCGAAAACAATGCCATGTATATAAATTACAGTGTGGTTATTTTAAAAATGTAGCAATGTCTTTTCCCATTACTCCAAATTTATTAAATGCCAATTCTTTTGTGAGTGATATTTTCCATTGTGAAATTTAAAGAACAATATCGTTTGCGATATATCAGTAGGACGAAGATTTAAATATTTCTTGGTATGCAAATTTCCCGTAACAGTGAATTTCCTGGCAATTTTGGTTTTTGTATTTGGTACCTGACCATAAAAATAGATCCATGATCTTGTAAACCTGTAATTTGCATAGAGTGCAATTCTGCTGCACGACAAGCACCCATAATGCCCATTATTAAAGCAACCTAAAATAAATTATGTAATTGACTACATGATAAAAACGATTGAATATTGTGAGATCTACTACCTTTGTCGCCAGATATTTCTCAACAGGAGCTTCATTTATGAAATTGTAAAGTTGTCTAGCCTAAAAGTGTTTGCCTTTTTAGCTACATGTTTCTCTGATTGACGTTTAAGAAACGCGCGTAATTTCAAATAATTCTCTATATTGATTACATTATTTATGTTGAGTGTGCTTCTCAGCATGGAGTAGAAAGTCCATGGGGACGATGCTTTATATTCAGTGCTAAGTTCACTAAATTATGCCAAAAGTACATTTTCTGTAAACGATGACTTAATGTTCTACACCAATCTTGAAAATTTTTGTATACACCTTAATATTTGTTTTGGCATTTTTCGGGCAATAAATTCTGTATGGTAACATTAACTACTTGTCTTATTTCTGGAGGTGTACATAATAATTCATCTTCACTATCTGAATCCATCTTTTCATCACAAAATTTAGAATAATAGGTATTAACTTGATTTGAAAACGTCAAAACTATTCAAGTGACATCACTCCCCTCAATAACAATAATGGACTGTTCCCTTTCGACCGAACGGCTTGTACAGAAGAACAGAGCCACTTTGATATTCGGTTCGTAGATAATTCCAAGAATCTTTTCCGATTTATTAGAGTGAGTTATAGTAGTGAGTTATTATAACTCACGTTGTTTGTTTATAGATACTATTAATTGCTCAAAAGCAGTTGAATAATCAATATATAATTCAATAGGAGTAGATAAATAGCGTTTACTGATGTTTGCAGACGTATATTCAGAAGTTCGAATTTGAATATGTGAAATATCTCAGATCAGCATACAGATGAAGTAATTAACTTTTTTTGTATACCTTGTAACAGTTCTTCCATACTGAAGGAGGTTTGATAGAATGTATTTGAGTTTTGATACAAATGAAAAAATTTGGGTTAATCACGAAAATTCGTTTTTATAAAAATGAACCAAATATTCATAGCTTAGCTTTATTAATTATTATCTTCATATTTTTGAACATTTACTAGAAAAGCTGAATTTTGGGTGGCTCTAGCAGTTTTTGAACATTTACTAAGTACATTCGAAAAATGTAATTTGAACATTATTTTTCAACCAATGCCCTATGTGATCACTACGGTGTTCAAGATGTTGATTGCCTGATGAAGAGGTGTTTATATGTTCAGCATAAGGACATTGCTCAAGGACCACGTTCACTGATACAATCCTCTTGAACATCGACTGCCGATCCTGGCATCAATGTATTTTGTACATCAACCAATCAATTCTTATGCTAATTATCAAAACACATATTTTATCACCAAAAACTTTTGTTTAATCCTTAATTGGCATTGGTACAATGTCAATAGAATTATGTCAACGATTAGAGACATTCTTTCATGGCCTACAATTATTATTCTATTACCTAGAATTAATTGTTCAATCACAAGAGTGTATCAACATTAATGTTTTTTGTGCATTAACTAACCAACTTTATTCCTCATTATGATGATTTGAAGGCATATTCTATCAATCTTTTGATCACCAGTGAATATCCATTCAATGTTTAAGAGCATTATCGTAATGCTCGAGGACATCAAAGACATTATCCTAAGCGCCTCAAAATACATGGTGTTTCATAACAAGGGTGCAAAACAAACTGAGAATTCTTCTTGGAAAATAAATAGGTCTTTCCAACCCAGATAGGGAGTATTGAAGCTAAAAGATTGAAAACTTGTTTTATTTTGTAACTCCCTGTAAGTTTCCATTGAAATGCAAGAGGGAACAATGTTATTATATTTAGAGAGCACCATTTTAAAAATGAAGTAACATGTCAGTTGCCATAGTGGCATCCAAGAGTACTTATTGTTTGGGATACTGGAAAAATCATCAAAATTTCATTTCAAAATTGTTCACTGAACTTTCCGAAAAATAGCGATCTTATGAACAAAAACACCTTCTTCAGTTGACGCAGACTCCCTCTCATTTTATGATTCGAACTGGAAAATGTGATTAATATCAAAAAGAATGTACTGAGTTGTCACATAAAAATTCCGGGGGCAACACTGATTTATTTTCAAATAGGAATCCCCAGTTCCAGTTTCGCATCAAGCTATGAAATATATTTTCAGTCAAGAAAATTTTAGTTACTAAAATTCTCCAATAAGAAATTAATTTTTAAGGAATTTTTCAACTAGATCAATGATACTTTCGCTTGAATCAAGAATATAATTTTATTTTGTAAAAAAATGTTATTTTCCTATAAAACATTTTATTTCTTATAGTTAATATAGATCAACTTTATTCAGGAATACTTTGAGTTTTCTTCAGATATTCACACAACATATTCATTGTGTATTTTTAAGTAGGAGTTGTTTTTTTTATTTAGTAGAAAAAAAAGTTGAGAGGTGTCAAGGGACACCCGGATGGAACGAAGTCCCTTTCGATTAATTAGTGAAGGAATTGTAATAATTTTTTTTTTTTAAGTTATAATATTTTTTTTATTATTAACAAATATAATGTAATATAAATTTAATCAGTAGGCTCAATTTTAGTACATACGCATTGATATTGTATTATTAAAATATAATTTGCTTTTAAATTTATTAAAGTTATGACGCGTACACTTGCTAAACACACAATAATGGAGAGATTATAACGCGTATGACTTGGTTAGCACAATAGTAAAGAGAGGTTATAATGTGTACTTGCTAAAAATACATAAGCATTTATTATTGTCTGATAAAATCTCTACTTACCTAACTCCATCAGCAATATCCGGAACTTGTGCAGAAACACTGTCAGGATTCATTATTGTTATTATTTTTTATTATTTATTATGTACAAAAAACCTGTATACACTCAACAAAAATAATCGTCGCGACACCACACTGTTCAATGCGAAATAGGAAGACGAAACGAAAATAACTGGCTTGCTTTCTATGAGAGAGAGAGAGTGAGACAGACAGAGAAACACGCGCACGCCGCACGGCTTACAACTACAGCAAAAAGTGTCGTTACAACTTTTGGTCTTGATTTATTCCGTCTAGCCCCCTTTCGCAACGCGCGATAAGGAACTTCGTTCCAAAATCTATAAAGGACCAACACATGATACTTTCCTCTGAAAAATGCAAATTAAAAAAAATATTACTTTAATATAGATATTGACTGCCTTATCATATTAAAAAATGTTTATTCGAGTCCATCAAAGTAAGTGTGGATTTCTTCAATTTTTGTAATATCTTCTCCAATGGCGAAAATAAAAAGTTGATTCGACGACTTCTTGGATTGTAGGAAGTTTATCAAGTCCTTCGTGCTTCCTGGACGGTTTTGCCTGTATACAAACATGATAACTGCGAATCACGTATGGTGAACTTGGTCCTTTGAGATTTTCCATGTATGTCTTTTTCAATAACTTTATTGGGCACGAAAAACCTGGGAAGGCCCACAGAACTACTACATCTCGTCCATTTGAGAAACAAGTCAATTCGTGGCATGAACAACTGGCATGAAGACACTACTACTTTCTCTTCCTAGTTTTTCAAAGGAGAAAAAATACAGAAATATGTGATCACTCTGATCTAATTTGTCCACTACAAAGTGGACAAGGAGCATGATACAAATAAAGGCCAAGGGCCGCTGTACTCAAACCACTTTGGACTTAATGAGGCTCGAGTAATGGAGAGTTCTACTCAACCTCATCCATTTCTTTTATGACACAGAAATATGGAAAAAAAATTTTTTTTTCAGAAGTAACACTCATTCATTGAAGAGTGAGAATAACAGAACATCATTGGCCATGTGTGAATCATTCAGTTTTTTTCCTATTGAATCATATGTTTGTGCGAGCATTATCAGCATTTCAAGTTTGATTGAAGTTACATCGAAATATAAATCAACACAAATCAACACTGCTACAAAAATAAGAGTAAACACTTAATATAAACGATTTACGAACAAATAGAAGGCTAAGACTCTAAGGTGTACTATCTGATTTCTTGGAATCTGGCCGTGGCATCCTGTAGCAGCATCTTTTTCTTCCAACGGTGGTAGTTGATCTGCGACCTGATTGGTGCGCGATTGGCTCGCTACATGATGCGTTGTACTTGTTTTCCGGAAATAGGTGACTTCACCTGGAAAACGTCTGGGATGATGTTGTTGCCTCTGGCTCTCCGTAGAAACTGGATGTGAGTTTTCTCCTTGGTGAGTTATATCATTGTCCTCCCGTAGCCCCTGAACTTGTCGCTGATGACGGGTCCTTATGGGGTTTCCAACGTTTGTTAGGAGGTTTTAGACGATATATCAACTTGAATACTCTCGTTTTGGAAGTCCATCGTTGCAATGGATTATCAAAAGGAATCTCGAAAAGGATAACCAGCTCCACGAGGACTGACTTTCCCATTCAAGCAATATTGGAATTACTGCAGTGCTTCCTACACAACTCATATTTCCAAAGAAACGACCGATTCTTCTCTCAAGTCGATGTCGATGGGATCTTCCCTTTGTCCAATTATTGCCAAGATACATTGAGTGATTCGAAAAATTGGCTAAACGGCAGGCAGAATATAAACCAAAGCTGTGGTTGAGGTATGTGTTTAACAATTTCATTATATAAAATCACGGAGATAAACGTCTCCAGGATTTCTCCTCAAGAATTGACAGCATCAGGGATTCGATTGAATTCACGATAGAAATGGAAACCAACAGTGCATTACCTTTCTTCAATGTGAACGTTGAGGTAATAGGCAATGACATCCGCACCTCTGTCTATTGAAAGAAGACACATACGGGACAGATTCTCAACTCAACTACAGCTTCAAACATCCGAGTTCGACAAAGAGAGGGATCGTGAAAACATTGGTAGAAAGAGCGATGCACATATGCAATGATGAGGAGTCACTAGATGCCAAATTAAACTACATCGAAGAAAACCTTCACTGGAATGGATACCCCAAAAATCTCCTACGAGAAGTATTGAAACAAAGACATCTGAGGAGGTGTCTCTGAGAAGATCAGATGGATCGGAAACAAGTTCAACATCAAGAGCTGCTTCCAATCCGGCAGTAGTTTATGGAGTTTCCTTATCAAGACTTAACCTGGCAACAGAAATGAACAGTAAGTATTGTATTTATAATGTTTCATGTGAATGCGGAGATTCCTACATTAGAGAGAGAAAGAGGCCGTTATCGGTAAGATTGAATGAGCAGAAGAAATGGACGTCAAAATCGAGAATTGCTGACCACGCCTGGACTGAGCACCATGGGATTATATGGGACGCCGGAAGTGTTCTACATAGCGAGGAGCATTGGTTCAAACGAAAGTTCAATGAGGCCGCCTACATCGAAGCCAATAACGATTTTAGTCAAGCAAGCGTAAAGATCAAGAACGTATCGGAACCACTAATTGCTTTTTCTGGCGGACTGCAGAAGCGTGAAGTTTAACGCACCACCACACCACGCGAAATCACATGCATCACCGCACATGGCGGAATTACACGGACCATTGCATTGACAGAAATATAAATAAATAAGTAGCACCTACGCTTGTCAGTTATCAAGTATTCACCTGAAGACAATTGCAGATACAAGCATTCGAAACGTCGTAGAAACCTCTCAAAAATCCATTAGGACGATAGACTTCCGAAACGAGAGTAATCAGTTTACCACATCGTCTACAACCATCAAACAATTGACAAAATGGTATTCTTGAAGCTCAT
Organism: Gonioctena quinquepunctata; assembly: GCA_018342105.1. Lineage (NCBI taxonomy): Eukaryota > Metazoa > Arthropoda > Insecta > Coleoptera > Chrysomelidae > Gonioctena > Gonioctena quinquepunctata. The sequence continues at coordinate 510,846 of JAFIRS010000023.1, read as the reverse complement.
TTAATATCTGTTAGATAATCTGATGACACTGATGAGCAAATTACGGAATTTTCCGACTCAGATTCATACTCATTCAAGTTCTGCCTTCGTCTTTACAGTCTTTTTTATATTGTCATACCAGTGTGTGTGTGTTTCATGGCATTTTCATTCTTCATCTCTTCCATATTGAGTGTGTCAGTAAAAAAAATGGTTTAGTAAGTTTTCTGCCATATTGTCGTTTTTTTCCAGAATAGTGCTTGCGGAAGTGATTTTATTTCTTGGGGGATCTTATAAGGGCGAGAAGTTTCAGGAATGTAGGTTCTTGATCCCCAGGGGTGGGCTCTGGTGTACATTCTCGCAGTATCTGGTCTGTCTGTAACTTTTAAACGAAGGTACTCATGTTATGGAAATAAATGTGAGTCAAAGTGATAACTGCCAGTTTTCAAATATCCCTTCGTTATATTTGAAGGGGGAATATCAACTAACTTTGCAATGTCTTTCATCGTAATATTCTGGCCTGGATTTTGTACCATGAAATCATCGCAAACCCCATTAGGGTGAGTCTTGAATGGCCCATATAGAACAACATTCAAAGGCTGTAGACGATAACTGGTATGTGAGGACAAACCTTAAAAAGACTATTGCATTTTCCATGCAAATATCAAAGCATCTAGGTGATAAATGGCTATAATGATTATCTACATTCAATGAAACTCCTATGTCTTCCTTGCAACTAGCAAATTTTATGAAATGCAAGAGAATTAGTTCAAAATTATCATTTGTCATCCGAGCACTTTGATGGGTGGAAGCTCTTGAACCTGGTGGGTCTCCAATGATCATATGATACTGTTCACGAACGCGTGGAAAAACAAAACACGGTAGCAGTTAATCACCTATTGCTTCAATAGTGCAGAGGATTATCACTCTTTGTCCATGAAATTTGCCTTCCTGCCTTTAGCAAAATCATTTTACTTGGCATAGGAACAGTTTGTACCCCTGTTTCTTCGCATTTGTAAGTAGATTCGAGCTTGAAATGATATCGGTTCAAAACTACTCGCACTAAATTATAAAACTTTTCTACGGTTTGTTGATTAAAGGCTGTCCCACGAGAATGACTTGTTGGTTCTGGTTTACGTTATGATAACTTTTCATTCCTCTAGAGCATAGAAATTAACTTGACAAGCTTCTTTCCCCTTCCCCATTTGATAAATGTGTGCTCGAGTAATTTGGAACAAATGTTGTTTCATCTCCTTCCTTCGTAGAGTCATTTTGTCTAAACTGTATTTTGCAGCGGTGGTTCTGAGTGGACAACCACTATCAACTTCTTGTACAGCATGCACTTATCATCCGTTCCGAGAACGCCGGAACCCTGTTTGTTTTTTTTCCATTTGAAATAATAAATTCAGATTCCAGGAAGTTTGATACATATATCAAGTCTGTATATTACTGTATCATGTCTCCCTCATATGGACCGACTTCAAGATCTGCTTGTGAACAAAAACGTAAAAATTTTTTGAACGAAAACAAATTTCTCACTGATAAACTACCTATCGCGCAGCTTTCAATAACAAACTAGCATGCAATGAACTGACTGAGTGTACCAGACGCTTTACTGTCAAATGAGTCTACCGTTGCAAGATACACGCGGTGAATTTAAAAAGGTATCATGCCTCCCATAGTATATCAATCCTCCCTTGCTTCCCATGATCAAGGTATTTTATTCGAACAACTTTCATTGATGCTTCGAAAATTTTTTTAGAGAAAGAATCCACTCAACCCTGGTATTACTGCACTAGATAAATAAATGAAGCGGAGCTCCAAAAGTAGATCACATCTGCGTTTAGCAATACCGTTTTTTCCCAGAAATCAATGTTAGTTGTTGAAACATAGAAATGAAAATATGGAATGAACTGCTGGCGGTGAATTGCTAGCGGTGAATTGCTGCTGGGGAATTGCGGGCGATTAATTTTCCGGATTCCATTTTAAACGAAGAATAATTGGTTCAATAATTTGATAGTCATGAACCCTAGATTCGTTGAAATATATAAAGGGGAGCAAATATTTTCCCGTCGACAACTTTCTTGTTAATGAAGGATGTCACTGGATCTGTTAAATGACTTGAAACTTCATGACCGTGTAGCCTAAATGTTTAGAAATACACATGTTTTAGTTTCATTTCAATCAAGCGAGTAGTGTTGAAATTACGACAATTTTAGTTTCCGTTCTATTCAAATATTTCGGGTGAGTACGCCATGCTCGCGTGACGTCATCTCACAACACAACGTTCTCACCGTACACTCGATCATTGCTTTGCTATCGGATGTTCGACCACAATAACGTTTTTAACTTAAGTTTTTATGTGAATCAGTGTTACAATAGTAAAATATTAGATATGGATGACGGTTTTGAAAAATGACAATCTGATATCTTGCCTAAAATAGACGGGTTGATGGTTGTCCACTATTTTTCAAATAACTCCGATTTCTTGGTCGCCGAGATGCGAGGAGTAAAAATGCATAAATCTTTTGATCCCTATAAGTAAATATTTCTCATTACATAGTACATTTGTATTTATGTACTGTCATACGTCATATTGATACTAGTGAACATCTTAACCTGACATTTGTACGTGTTGCGTCATATTGATACTATGAACATCTTACTTGACATTCAGTTCCTGAGGAGGAAGAATGCCTACATAGTTCCATGACTTATATTTTGTATTTTTTTAATATGTAATGTAACAAAAAATTAACACAGTAAACCTAACCTGAACATTATGTACCAGAGGTACAAAACTTTGAAAAATTTGAACCCATGGAATATTTTTTTCAAAAGTAGGTTATTATTAGGATGCACGCGACTACACCTATTAAATATTATTAAGCTAAGATGAAAAACCTCTCATATTAATTTTCTCTTTAATGTGATCGTGGATAAGTGCATTTGATGTATTTAAGGTAAATATAAAGTTACTCTACACATGCACTCCGAATATAGGAAAAAAAATTTCTTACGTGTTTTTGCCTCCTAAACACGAATTCGGAAGAAAAATGCGGCAGTCTCATACCGTTCCCGAGTTAGAGAACTTAAAAAAAAATAACCTCATTTTCAAGCACCGTTTTCTCGCACAAAAATCACTCAGAATGCCTCCTTCTTCTCAACAGCATGAACAATACACCCTAAATCACTTATTTTCGGCACCACTTTGCACAAAATATCGTCGTTTTTTTCGAAAAAATCCTCCTTCTTACACAGTTTCAAATAAAGAAATGTTACACATTGACAGATGGAATTTAGTAACTTTGCCTTTGCCATGTTGGTAATAAATGATTCACCGCCCACAACAATTGCACACATATTGCTCACATTTGAATTCGAAAAGTTGGCGGGGATTCATTTATCACCAACATGAAAAATAAGGCAAAGTTACTGAATTCCATCTGTCAAAGTATGACATTTCTTCATTTGGAACTGTGTAAGAAGGAGGATTTTTCGATAAAAACGACAATATTTTTTGCAAAGTTTAGCCGAAAATAAGTGATTTAGGTGTATTGTTAATGCTGGTAAAAGGCATTTTGAGTGATTTTGAGACTGCTTGAAAATGAGGTAATTTTATTTTAAAGTTTTCTAACTTGGGTACGGTATGAGACCACCGCATTCTTCTTCCGGATTCGTGTTCAGGAGGTAAAAACACATACATGTGTAGGGTAACTTTATATTTACCGTATTTTATTTTTCATATATTAGATCAACTTATGTTTATTTTATTTTAGATCGGCTAGAAACAGCTTTGACGACGACGCTATTGGATATGTAAAAGTTAAAAGTGATATTTGTACAGTGAAATGCCGAATCACCCCAGAACATCATGATTTGCATCCATTTCTTTCGACTTTTAGGTTATAAAGCAACAATAAAAAACAACTTTTCGGGTGCATTAGTAGTTTTATTTAAACACTTTGGCACAATACACGATTTTCTAGTTTCTGGATTCGATATTTTTATCAATTTTCGACGCAAACTTCATACACACAGCTCGGAAGCAGAGCACGCACTGACCGACCGTTGTACAGTGACGTCACAGCGGCCGATGACTCCGCGTCGTCGCACGCCTAGCTAAACAATTAAATATCTCGAAAACTATAAGACGTATCAAAAACATATTTTTACCATATTTTTAATTTTTAATAGAGTTTATTGTAAGGTGAAAATCAAAAAATGGTGATTTTCTTCATTATAATTCGTTTTCATTGTATATCGTAGAAAGTTATGTTATGATTTTTATCGTAATGAACGACTCAAAACTGTTCGGAATTAACATAAAATATCAGTTCACAGACAACTTGCTTTACTAGACAATGATGAGTAATCAGATTTCCCAAACTGTATTGAAATATCCACCCGGTTATTAATTGGGAGATTTAGAATCAGAAAAATATATGCAGTGGAAAACATACTTCAAAGGTTATATTATTCCATTTATTTCAAAACCCCAGTGTATATCACGATTAATATATTATATTGGATGTGTCGTGAACATGTGCTGTGAGAAGGAAGGTTGCACACATACAAACCTGAAGGGTTTGTGTAGCAGACGCGGTTTTAGTATTACCTGCAAGCATCATAAAACGAGAGCGTTGATTGGCTCTTTTTACTTCACATGCATGGCTCGGCGTTTTATAAACTTTAAAGGAAATGAATAAGCGAGTTTTCGACAAGTTGCCGACGGGTTTACGCCTGCATGTGGCGTAGACAGGGGCAGAGACGGCACCAAAGTCTGTTTTAGGTACAATCACTTCACAAGTTCTAAATAAACAATAACGATAAATCTATCCATCAGAGTTTGTAATCAAACAGATAACATGTCGGAGAAACGATTTGTATTGAACTAATTAGAACAATGCGCAAGTTCTACGCAGCAAATAATCATTCCAAAGGATACTGATGTGGAGATTTATCTAGGTGGATGCAACGCAGCCTAGTTTGACTATTCCACGCACCTTGGGATTTCCACAAAATCTGACCAATTGAAAACCAAAGTCAGCTTGTATTATCGCGAAAATACCAGCTGTCTTTAAATCCTGATTGGTCTATCAGAATCGTGTTTTCAACGACGTAACCATGGATACGGATCGCAATGCAAAGTTTGACGTTTGACCAAAAGTACTTGTAGTTGCAAACGTCAAAATGAGTCGCTTCGGTGCTACTTCAAACAAAGTAATAAACCAAAATATTGAAGAAAATATACCAAGTAACACAAAAAAATCAGAATCATAAATATGGAGACAATTTATGAGTTCTGTGCGGACCGCAACTACAAATTAGATGCAGAAAATAGCAACGGAGATTAGCATTCATTCTAAAAGACTGGGCATTCAATATACGGGAAATAATAATAATAAATAATAATAATAATAATATTTATTTTCATTGAAGTTACAGGCATGGACATGAATGATGAAAATAAAAATGAAAATGAATCGGAGATATCCCACGAAGAAAACTTGTTGTGGGCATTCCTAACCTATATATTAATATCTTGCCAATAAATCGAAGCAAATGAATGAATAAATGCTGAATGAATGAAGTGAGTATAAAATATACAAATATATGAATTGAAAACATGTAAAATAAGTAAATCCAAACATGTAAAATGGGTAAATGGAAAGATGTTAAATGTTAAAGATGTGAAAATATGTAAAATCAAAAATGTAGAAAAGAAAGGTGTAAAAATATAAAAATGTTAAATTGTTAAAATGTAAAAATTTAAAAATGTAAAAAAAAAAATAAAACATAAAAAAATATAAAAATAATTTACTGTAAAAATAAAAAAATAAAAAGTATAAAATAAAAAAAACTATGTGAAAGAGAAATCATGAAAAATAATTAACAAAAATTTTGATTAGTACCAACATAATTGACTTCGGCTATGATGAATGATGAATCATACGGAAATATTGATAATTTTCACCATGTTTTCTATAGACAAATCTTGCAACCAAACTTTATTTTTTTTTTGTTAAGAGAAGTATTATTTATATCTCTGATGGTCTGTGGAACCTGACAAAACAGTTTTGTGGCTGTGTAGTAGAATGACTTCTGACCAATCGTTTTTGTAGTCTTTTCTATAAGAAACTCCTTCTTTTGTTTGTGTCTTGTGTTATGTTCATGTTTTATGTATTTTAATTCTTTTCTATTTTCATATTATAAGCAGAGAATCTTATAAAAATAAAGTTTTTTCAGTTCGAGAATAGGTATCTCTTTGAATAGTTTTCTGTAGGATATGTACGTTCTTTATTGTAGATAATCTTCAAAAAGTATTTCTGCATTACTTGCAATTGTTCTATATGACAGTTGTACACTCCTCCCCAGGCAAATATTCCATATTGAATATGAGATTCTACAAGTGAATGGTATAAAATTTGAAGTTAATGTATTTTGAGAATTTTTTTAAGATGCTTGGATGTGTACAGTATTGATCTTAGCTTTTTCAAAAGTTTATTCATGAGGATGTCCCATTTAAGGTGGTTATCAATTTCGATCCCAATGTAGCATACTTCACACATTGGATTGAATAAGTTGAATTTTCATCTTTTAATGTAATCTGATCAATATCGGGTTGGTTAGATTTATTGCAAGAAAGCGTTATACACTTTGTTTTTTCCAAGTTCAGTGTTAGATCCATTTCGCTAAACCAATTTTTTTTAGGTTATGTTCCGCTTTGTTCTTAGCTTCCTCCCAAGTAGCAGCAGTGAAGAGAACTACGGTATCGTCTGCAAAAGATGATGGTAGTGATTACAAGGAGAGTGTTATTAAAACCATATGGAACACTACTGCAAAATTAGTACAAGAAAAATATGTTTGTGAGTATCAGAGATAGATTGATCCCTTCAAAGATATAATGATAAAGGAGGTGAGGGGCGGCTCGAGATAGTAAGAGAAAATTGTTGCAAGCTGTATCCGAAAAAAAGAAAATGATATAGAAATATGTGCTTACAATGGGACGAAGACACGCCAGAGGGACTCCAAAAGAAGTTTTTTCACATAGCTGCAGTGGAATTAGCTTGGAGAGGTAACGAAGCAACTTTTTCCATGTTTCATTTTTTTAAGGAAGAGACTGACAACAAAGGCTGTTCAACAAACAGAATTGCATATAACCCGATATTCTCCAAAACCCGCCAAGGTGGTGATAGAAACTGTGCAGATACTAAATGGCTTACTCAAAATTTGAAAAATCCTGAAATGTGTCCTGTGAGATTATACCGGAAACTTATATCGAAAAGGGGAATTATTACCAATGACAGACTTTTTCTGACAGAGAATGGCAAGTGGAATGAATATAATAATAGTAATTGGTATAAGAATTGCCCTTTTGGTATTAATACAATATCAAAATGGACTAAACTCTCTGCACAAAAGATAGGATTAGACACTAAAAAACTAAAAATAACAAATCACTCTAATCGTGCCACTGCGGTTAGTCAGTTACTACAATCCGGCGTTAGTGAACAACAAGCTATGAAAATTACTGGACATGGAAGTTCGAACTCGATGAAACCGTATTTACATCTTAGTGCTAAACATCATCAGAATATAGAGAATACTTTTAGGAGTATTCCAAGTAAATCAAGTAATAATACCAACAATACATTGTATCCACCTAATAACGGTCATACTATTCAAAAGTTTTACAACTGCACCATTTATGATAATTAATGTCGAGAATAATATATCATGTTCGAGTTCATAAAAAATTATTTATTGTTATAGGTACCAAATAATAATTCAAACAAATTGTTTATAGTTACAATAAATATTTCATGATTATAATTGAATTTGAATTATCTATTATTATTAAATTTCTTCCTCTTATTCTGCCAAATTTAAATTTCTTGACCCTTCACTTCGTTCGTGAAATAGTCTAATAAAATACCACTCGTGATTGAATTTATCTTATGAGTCTGTCTTCTATTTCTAAACTCAACTGAGTTGCTTAGAGAAAACACCACTCGTCCTGCGAACTCGTAGTGTTTTCAAGCAACTCAGTTTCGTTTAGAAATAAATCGACAGACTTATCGCGAAAATTCAGTCACTAGTGGTATTACAACTGATAAGATCACAGTACGTCACTGAAGAATTACCCGTTTTGATGTTATAAGTAACTAGATGGTACCCGTGACGTCGTCCGCGTGGAATTTGTATTTTCTCCTATGTTTTTCTTAGTGTTGTTCCATATAGCGTGTTATACGGATATCCCGATTCCCTTTTTCCCCTCATCCTGTTTCCCGTTATATTGTTTTCAGTTTTCAGTTGTCTCGATATCGAGTTTTCTGCTATCCCGTTTCCCGTTATCCCCTTATTCAATGACAAAATCAAATTTGATGTTAGTTTGTCTCTTTCGTGGGGGTGGCGCCACCTACATGTCTTTTCAGTCATTTAAAATGTCATAGCATTTTTGTACAAACCTGTATCACATTTTCTAGCGGAAAAATCGAGGTTCCTAACATTTTTGTGTGAAAAACTCAATTTTGATAGAGGTCGCTGCGAGCAACTGTTTTCGAGTTTGGGATTTGGAATAATCGATGCATTTGAATTATTCCAGTAGGGTTCGTAAGTCGCCTCTAAGTAGTAAATATAAAAAAAGATACGCCAATGCATTTGTCTTCATTCATTCAATGGTCTTCTACATTCAACATTTGAATGTACTCGAAAAATAATTCTTGTTTTTTGTTACATAGTTTTTTTAGAATCTTTTCCGATTTGAATAAATAACATTCAGGTGAGTACTTCTCATGTCATTTCAATCCGTTCTTGGGACAGTGAAGATGTTCAATCTGACCACAAAAACCCTCAGATATCAATTTCGAACCATAATAACAAAACTCATACGCCAATTGGAGCCGCCATATTGTTTTTTTTTACACAATTTTTTTTTTTCTGCATTGTCACCGGAATTATGTACATCTGCCAAATTTCAAATCATTCGTACGTTTGGAAGTGGGTCAAAATCGCGCCCAAAGGAGTCGGTTACAAACATACAAGTGAAGCTAATATAAAGCGTGTAAAAAAGCAGGCAGACCGTTGTCTACTAGGACAACAGAAGTTGAAGAAGCTGTTCTTCAGGCAATCGAAGGAAATCAACAGACAAGCACGAGAAATATTTCGCAAAATCTGAACGTACATCACAAATTAGTTTGGTTAATTCTCAAACATCCTTATCACATACCATCCAAGCATTATTGCCCCGATATTTCCTTCCATATGAATTCTTATTCGCAGCTTCTCTCCTCAATTCCTTCAGAAATTATTGCAATTCTTGTCCTTTCATAATGAAGAGCCTATTGATATATCTCAGTCCCAGTATGAACAGGTGTAGAAGAAACCCTCGCTCGTCCAGATGATGTCTACAAGACTTGACATATTTTGGAAAATGAATATATCTCTATATGAATACTCTCAGTCTGCACTCAACACTCAGGCTACGTGTATTTTAATGCTCGTTACAAATGACACACGAATTGCTCGTGCTTTGTGTCAGAACATTTATCCTCAAACAAGCTGTATCCTGTTCAGTTGCGACTATTTCATCATCGATGGCAAATAAAGCATATTCTAGTAAGATTATTAATTTCTGGTGAAGACAAACCATTTTCACTACGTCTGGTTATCGCAATTTCGCGTCGCTGGACATCGACATCACCAACAATCCCAGACATTATTTGCAAATTATATGCTGTATGACATACGAAACAGGGTACTTACTATATCTCTAAATGCCATTTATATAATACTTCACTCACGATATTACTGGAATTCCACAAGCAGATCACAATTTTTCAGAACTTCGAAATGATTGACCTTTATTGACAACAACGAGTCATTTTGAAATAAAACAGTAGTTGCTATGACGAAAAACAATGGCTAGTTATTCTGGATGTGCTAGTCAGGAGCTGATATCGAGAACAGTTCATTGCATCAATTATACGTCGGAATTTTCGTATTTCTTGAATATTATAGTACATCTTCAATGAAATAGTCGCAACTGAACAGGATCCAGCTTGTTTGAGGATGAATGTTTGATTCAAAGCACAAACAGTTCATGTGTCATTTGTAACGAATATATCTTCAGGGATCGCATTCAATACTGAAATACAGAGGGCTGAGGAAGTCTAGGAACTGAGTTGGAATGATTTGATCGATGAATGTTACTACACATGCGAGCAAGGCTCTAGGACTCTGGGATAATGTGCACACGTAGCTAGTGTATTGTGGTTTCTCGTATATGCTAGATATGAGGCTGATATCAGATATCCTAGTTCGCAACTTCTCCATAGGATACATGTCGCTTCGAACAGATGCCAACAGCTGAACTCAAATCATGCAATAGATATGTTTGTAAACCAGGCATTGGTGAATATGAATGATTCCAATACCTTTTTTTTTCAAAACACCTTATTTTTTTCTCACAGTGGCGACTTCCTTGGAGTGGAAATAGTTATGACAGTAATAGTTCGGAATTACCATCTATACTAGAAAAAAATACCACCCTAATGTCACCGAATTATGAGATATCCCACAAATTATGAACAATACACGTTTCTCTAGGTTTTTTAATCAAGGGATAGTTCAATAGCTCCATGCCTATGATTCAATTCTCCTTGAATTCAGATGGGTAAACTCAGTTGATTCATTTCAAACATATAGATAGTCCAGGGAAATATACTCAATATTCTCAGCAGATCAGAAATATTTCTGTGAATGGCTCACAAAACATATTCATATTTTGTAGATCGCTTAATGCTACAAAATTGATTATTTGGCGCCCTCTATCGCCGAACCTTCAGGTAATACGACGTAGTTCGGTTAATAGTGGATGACTTCAGCTCTCTGTTGAGGACGAAGTCATGATTGTATCCTGGAGAAGAGTAATTACTTATTCGAATCAAATGGAGCCTTCCTTATGTGAAACACTCTGTATTTTCAATTGCATTTTATTTTAAGAGATCAACTTCCATTCTGATCGATCGTCAATAATAATTAACTCAATCAACTCATAGTCTCGAGGGCGAATTCTTTCACCTAAAAATTGAGTACATTGGAAACTACCGTGTAGAAAACTTTTTGGTTTATAGAAATATCATTCACGAATCTTAGTAACGCTCTGTTGAACAACAGTTGAATATCGATTACAAATAAGATGTAAATGTTTTTCATTTATCTGAATTCACCCAAATATATATATATATATATATATATATTTCCTTTAGTTTCTTGACCACATATATATTTTCTTCAATTTCTTGGAATAAAGGTCTGATTCATTGAATTCATATAATTCCTCTCAACTACGTTTCGACATGGTATTTGTCATCATCAGGTTAAAACACTAAAATTATGTTTTTAAAGCGGTTTATGTACGTTTTTACTGAGGACATCATATAACAGAGACCAAATTGAGCTTACTAAATACATATGCATGATAAACACAAATTAAGTTATTGATGTTTGAAAAATATCAACTAATTACGTAACATTCTTGTGGATAAATTTGAAATGGATTCAATGTGTGAATCAAACATAGGCTAGGACTTTAATATAATGCCTAGGGGTCCCTACTATTACTGTTTTTAAATAATAAATAATTTCCTTTTGAATGTGATGCAATCACATTTTCGAAGGTTCAAATATACGTTAGACGAGTTTCAATATTCCATTAGTATATTCAGGTCGCCTTGAATTTTATATCAATCGTTCGAGTTTCGAATGATGAAGTAGAGTTTCAAATCATCTGGTTATAACAAGAAATTCAAAATTTTAATAGAAGATTTCATGTAATTTATATGTATATGATGAAAAAATTAAGGTCCCAAGTGTGATCCTGATGAAACGTTGAACCGTTACAAATTGGGATGTTTTTTTTATATATGACTACATCCATCTTAAAATTAAACCAGATACGCCAACATCAGTAAGACACTCGAGTTGAATGTTATGGCTAATACTTTTGTTCAAATATTAACTGTATTCTTTCAAATCTGATTTCAGTGATAGCCATTAAAAAAAAATGGTTTCTGATGCTATGATGGATTTTACGAGGAAAAAAAAATTATTTGTATTCCAATTATTCGAATAGTTCCGGGATCACCGATTGCTTGCTGATAGGTCTTCAATTCCTAATAATACGTGGCTTTTAATTTATTTTCCATTCTACAATGGATGCTCGAAATATGCATTGATGTGTACCGCGTTCCATAATTCACAAATCACAAAATATATTATACAGTGCGTTCATAAAAAGTGGAAACGCTCCATTATCTTACGAATTATTCATTTTCGGAGGTAAAGCTCGGACAGGTCGATTTTTTATTTTTTTTATTTTTACCTTCCCTACCTTACAAAATATGACGTCATCGATAAAAAAAATTGAATTGAAAGGCTATATTTTCATATCAAAAATTAAAAGTCCCACTCTTCTGAGTTCAAACATACCACATTCGTCTTATGTTACACTATAAGTTACAGTATACTGAGTATGAAGGGAACATGACCTTAACATTAATTTCATTAATTATTTTGCAACGAAAATATTGAAAGTAGTCACTACCTAGTAAAAATAAACAAATGACATATTCACAGCAAATGCTCGAATTGACAATACCTGATGAATTCTTGGGTTACGTTTGAAAACATCGACAATTGACATTTCGTTGAACTTTAGTTCGAATTCCCCCTGGAAGGTCTTTCAAATTGGTAGGTCGGTTCATGTATACTTTACTTTCCAAGTAGTCACAGACAAAAAATCCATAGGATTTAAATCTGGGGACCTAGGAGACCATTCAATTTGATCGCATCGTCCAAACCAGCGATAGGGAAAGGTTTCATTCAAAAAACCTCCAACCACTGGAGCATATTGTGGACAAAATAGTAGACTCTATTTGATCAGAATGATTAATGTCTGGAAATGTTGCAGTTAAATATGGAACTATATCTGTTTGCTACATTTCTCAATACTTTTCACTCGTCAGAGTACCGTTAAAAAAATGTGGTCCTACAATGCTATTCCTAAGAATCCTAGCCCACACAGTTACTTTTGGAGGGTGTTGGGTATAAGCTTCCATCGTCTGATTGGGATTTTCTGTTGCCAAACAAATTTGCGTATTCACAGAACCATTCATACAAAAAGTTGATTCGTCAGAAAATATGACAGTAAATTCGAAATCATTATTTTGATTATCACTTATTGCATATTTTCACAAAACTGCATGCACTCATCGAAGTCGTTTTCATTCAGTTCATGTATACAGTGCTTTTCGAAAGTCCCCCCTCCCTCTTATTTTTGGAACGATTATACATAAACAAGTGAAATTTGGAAACTGAATATTAAAGGTTGTGAACTTCCCTACTAGTAATGATAGATGACGAAATCGTCAAAGATGACGTCACAAGGCCATTGTGACCAATAATTTCAAATGAAACCCTACGGCAAGCGACACCTCTTTTAAAAGGTATCGACAAAACCTATTCAATGATACTAATTTTGTATGTGTTTATGGCAGTTTTGGCAACTCGCTTTTAAAAAACGCAAAGCTGTGATGAATTAAATCAGTTAATACTGAAATTCCGAATTCAAGCTCCGCCTCTGGATAGTTGTCAATTAACCTGACGTTTTTGTTAGTCTCCCTAATTCGACGTTTTTGTAATTGTCCAAGTTTTTGTACATTTAATTATTTGTGTATTGTTGATCGTACGTTTAACTGTTCTAGCAGCTTTTGGTACTTTTAATATTTTTGCACATTTTAATAATTTGTTAAGCTATTGTGAGCCGAACGTTAAAGTGCTTCAAGAAGCGAAATGGTACATGCTTTAGGTGATGAAGTAGCAGCGATCCTAATTCTTGGTGAAACTGGACAAAATATTCATGCAGCAGAACGCATTTTTAATGAGAGGTTTCCCGATCGCCCCGTTTCGAGGACGTATTTAAGGGAGCTTCTTCGTAAGTTTGAAACAACGGGAACTATCAATGATGCGAAACGAGCTGGCAGACCACAAATTTCTGATGAGAAAAAAATTGATATAATGGCAGAAGTAATAGTTAATCCTACTTCTTCAACAACGTACGTTGCATCTACCTGTGAAGTCAGTCGAAGTACAGTACACAGGGTGTTGAGAAAAAACAAATTTCATCCATACAAATTAAAAATGGTTCATCAACTCTCAGACAACGACCCAGACCGAAGACTAGAATTTTGAGAAAATATGGAAACTCAAATTAACCAACAGCCAGACTATGTCAAAACAATTTGTTTTAGTGACGAAAGTACTTTCTATCTGAATGGAAATGTAAATACACAGAATGTGAGGTATGGGAGTGACGCAAATCCTCACCTGTTTCGAGAAACACATACCCAATTTCCCCAGAAGGTGAATGTTTGGGCAGGTATACTGGGAAACCACATCGTTGGGCCTCTTTTTTTAAATACTAATGTAACTGGTGAGGTTTATCTGGAGCTGTTGCAAAACGCAATAGAACCGTTAATCCTTGAAATTTTGGAAGATAATCCAGATGAATTCGGCAATTTGGAAATAACATTCCAACAGGATGATGCTCTTCCACACTATTACGGTGCAGTAAGGCGGTATTTGGAACGTGGTGTTGCAGAATGTGAGGCTGTTTCCGCAGACAAATTTGCATAAGTACGAGAAGATTTTAAAAATAGGATATTTCACTGTCAGGAAGTAAATGGAGGTCACTTCGAGCAATTCCTTTAAGTAGATATTGATTCATAAATCTGTAATGAATATCATACTGAATGGAATTTAAATTTAAATGTTTACTAATGAGCCATTAAAACTGTCATAAACACAAACAAAATTAGTATCATTGAATAGGTTTTTTCGATACCTTTCAAAAGAGGTGTCGCTTGTTGTAGGGTTCCGTTTGAAATTATTGGTCACAATGGCCTTGTGACGTCATCTTTGACGATTTCGTCATCTATCATCCCTAGTAGGGAAGTTTACAACCTTCAATATTCAGTTTCCAAATTTCACTTGTTTATGTATAATCATTCCAAAAATAAGAGGGGGGGAGCGGACTTTTGAGAAGCACTGTATGTTCAACTTTATATGGATGTAATTTGGTGACAGATCTCATTGTTGCCAGATTAAGTTGTAATTGAACGATTAGGTTTTTTTCAATTCCAAATAATACATTTAATTAAATGTCATAGGTCATAGGAAGGTCTGCCACTCCTAAGCTCATTCTTAACATTGCAAATGTCATTGAATTCAGGCAATATTTTGCTTAATGTCGATTTGCTTATTGGTTCTCGATCAGGAAATTTTTTTCATTAAAGATGTCGCATACTTGCGCCATACTTTTTTGCTATCGCCGTAACCTAAGATCATTAAAACTTCTATTCGCTGTTTTTCTGGCAGTACCTATATCGTAATTTCAAATTATTTCTTTTAGAGTAATATTTTTCAGAAAGATATTGAAGACTCATAAATCGATATGCTACACAACAAATCAATTTAATAATGACATATGCAATTGTAACCAAGAACTTATTGTCTGGATGCTAAGGATGTTTTCATAGCCTACTTGAGGTTTGAAAATATACTCGACCCTACAAACTGAGTAATTTTCAGGTATTCATTGCAAAATAAATGATGAAACAAATATTAAGCAATATGAGCTCCTGTTTCCTTCACACTCAGAATACTGTAACTTAAAATGTTTCATATGACGTAAGTGGTATGGTTGAACTCGAAAACATATGGGCTTTTAATTTTTGATATAAAAATATAATTTTTCCTTTTAAAAAAAATATTGATGACGTCATATCTTGTAAGGTAGTAGGGGTAATTTTGTTTTTGTAAGTTGAAAACTGAAATTAAAAATCGACCTGCCGGAGCTTTACCTCCGCAAATAATTGACACTTTATGAACGCACTGTATAAATCCGACAGTTCTCTCTACCGGAGCAAACAACCCAACATTAATTCTTTCATCTCTACCCACCCATCCCTTATCAGTATAATCCTGCTGATTCGAGTGATTCCGGTTCTACAAAGGTGAAACACGATTCTCCTGTCAAGCGCAATACATAAATAAAAATAAATTGGCCGTTTCGGGCTCGACCTGTGCGGAAACTACATATTAAACGCGAGATTTTCCCCATATTGGTGTTGACGACAGGAAAAGGGCAAAAGGTAATTCCTCGTGCTAGTTTATATCTTAGGCTATTGTCGTGGTGGCTGTAAATGCTCCCCGAGGTCCGCAATTAATCCACTCGCAATCCCGGAGTGGTTTGCGGCAAAGCCGGGTCGTTTAGTGGTCAGACTGGGATCGCCCGGACTCCGGATTCCGCAAGATCCCGACGTTCCAACAGACCATAATTCAGATGTAATTTACTACGGAAAGGGGCTACTTAATACTTGGAATTCAGATTGCTCATTTCAGAGAGTTCTTCATTTATGATGTTCTCAGCGATTTATTGCTAAAAGATTAATCTTCCGATCCTGAAATAATAGTATATATTGAAATAGGTTTGGAAATGTACCCATAGTTCTCCTAAAAAACCTTCCTTGAGAACAAAAAACGTTAAAACGTTTGTAGTAGATGCAGGTTACAAAGTCAGCACATTCGGTTATAGATCAGCATGTTGTAGTACTATGTTTTGCACATCTGAGAAATAGCAACTATATAAAATGTATACATAAAAAAATGTTTTTATTCTTCCAAGAAGAGATATTTTCCACTTGTCTTTTATGAAAAAAATTAAAAAATATAAGTAATTGACAAAAGCAGTTGTACGTTACATCGTGGTATTGCATTAACAATAGACCACATTTTTTTGGGAAAAAGAAAGTTATTAAACCCGATGGCACAGCCAGTGAAACATTTGAGTTATATTATTTTATGAAATTTTGTTATTTGTTAAGGGTTAAAAAAAAATTGCGTACACTCTATATTGCTGAATAAAAATTCTATAGATTATAGAGTGTTCATTTAACCTTCCATGAATCCCCATTTTTATAAATCCATATGATATGATTCCCCCATCCATTTTCCCTACCAATCGTTTATTACTTCTTTTATAATCAATATCATTTTTTGGCGGCACATATACTGGCTATGATGAGGTTTATTCCGAAACTCATATTTATTTGGTAAATGTAACAAGTATTGCCTCTACGGGGTTCATTGCA
Organism: Gonioctena quinquepunctata; assembly: GCA_018342105.1. Taxonomy (NCBI): domain Eukaryota; kingdom Metazoa; phylum Arthropoda; class Insecta; order Coleoptera; family Chrysomelidae; genus Gonioctena; species Gonioctena quinquepunctata. Next base: position 493,654 of record JAFIRS010000023.1, on the reverse strand, counting down.
GATCTCATGTTTGTGATGCAAGTGTACAAATACTGACTTCTACAAGGTGTCTTCTGGACCTCATTTTGGTTAGGTAAGATTAGTAATTGTTGGTTCCTGCGGAGCTCATATTTGTGTTGTAAGCTTTCACGGAGTTCATTGCGAAGATCATGTTTGTGTTGTAGATATGAAAAATACGGGCTTGTACGAGCTTTGTTCCTCACCTGTAATTTTGTTGTGAGAATAAAAAATACTGACTTTGACGGGGATCACTGTGGGACTTATATTTCTGTTGTAAGTGTGACAAATACTGGCTTTTACAGGGTTCATTTCAGAGCTCATATTTGTGTTTTAATTTTGACAAACACTGTCTTCCACTGGGCTTATTCCGGAGCTCATATTTGTGTTGTGTGATAAATACTGGCACGGAAGTTTATTTTAGAGTTCATATGTGTGTGACAAATATTAGCATCTACGGGGACTATTCCAGAGCTTATATTTGTGTTGTGAGTAAGACAAATAGTGGCTTCCACGAATTTCATCCCGGAACTCATAATTGCTTCATAAGTTTAACAAATACGGTGTTTGTTCTGAAGCACATATTTGTGTTGCAATTGTGACAGATACTGGCTCAGATGGGGTTTATCTTGGAGCTCATATTTGTATTGTAATTTTGACAATTGGTGGTTTCCACTGAGCTCATTCCGGAGCTCAAATTTGTGTTTGACAATTACTGCCTCCTACGTATTTACTCCATAGTTGATATTTATGTTGTAGGATGAAAAATACTGATACCTACGGATTTTTTTCTGAAGTTCATAATTGTGTGTCATTAAGTGTGTGGGGAGGTGTAAACCAAACAAAAATATTGTTTATTGAATGATATCATTATAATCATTGAATTTTCTGCCAATGAAGTATTTATAGTTGAACGTTAGAAGATGCCTATCCAAAAAACTCGTCGTATGAATACTGCGAACTCACAACCTCGCTATTCTACATTTCTTCCGAAACATTAGCTCTCATAAAAATGAATCAATTATTAAATCACAGTTCAGTTCCAGTAAAAATGGATTGAAGTCGATTCATGTCACCCAACCTAGATCCCATTGCAGGAGACCTGGACTTCACAGCTGAGCTGTCTTTATGATCTCTGGTTCGCCAAATATGGATGAAATGAAATATTTATTTTCCAGTATTCATTGGCCAATATCTCCAAAATTATTGGTCAGTGGACTCTAGCGCAATTGTAACTTCCAATCACGAAAATAAACAATATCAAAAATTTAGGCAATTCCTACATAAATCACTTTTCCATAAGGTTTGAGCAGGGTCCTTTCGTAGATAAACTTTTGCTACATCTGAAGTAGATACGAATACCATCAGCCAAGTTGAGATGTTGGGTAAGCAGAGAAATATGATTGATGTAAGTTGGAGGGCAGGAAGTTCTTACGTATAGAGTACCTAGATTTACTTTTGCTCTTTTCATAAAGTTCTCACCAACAACTCAAACATATAATCGTTATCATAAATGATATTGTAGTATAAATAATGTCCCGGAGTGGATGCGGAGCTTTCGTAGAAATGTTGTCGTAACTTAGGTTCTTGTCATCGGATGATGAATCTATTCATTTTATTGTCAACTATCAAAGTCTGGAACTAGTTGGGTTATTATTAGTACCTCATAAAACTATTCTGAATATGGCAATATAAAAATCAGGAAATTTATGAAATATAAATAAACCACTGGGTAAATAGTCTCAGTTATTCTATGTCTCCGTTATTATATTTCGACTTGACTTCTGAAAACACTAATGAAGAATGTACTGTGAGTATTGAAATTCAATATTTCGTGATATATCCGTACCAAAAACAGACTATATATTCCCAGGTGTCCTAGAATGCTGAACTGCTGAATGTTACAACTGTGAAAATGAATATTGAACTCTACACAATAATAAATATTGAATTAATAAGATGCAAAGGTAATATCCATTATTGAATCCGCACTCTTTCTAGCCTTAGTGCATTTACTAATTTTTGTTTTGAAAAAATACAAGGAATCATTGCATATTCAGAATTTGTTTCCTACCTATATACCTAACATCTACTTCAACACAGCGTATACTGGCACAAATTCGATGTAGCTTATATACAGGAATAGCTTCTGCAATAATGAAGGGTATATGCACCCAATTTGTAATGCTCTGTATCTTACATCACATGAAATACTTATTTCCCAAAATTTCAGCCTGATTGATCGAACGATCATTTGTTTTGTGGGGGGTCTGAATATAAAATGATGAGAAACTGCGTAAGCTGGTTAATATCAGGACATTCTGTAAAATAGTACCAAAGTTGTGAGACTGAAAATTAATCGAATTGAATTTTTTCCAGTGTCACGTTTTTTGTTGTAGAATAACACCAGGAATGGAAGGCAGAAATAGTGTTTTTCTCAGAAAGAGTATTATCGTAATATTGTAGTGGAATTATATGTGTTATAAAACAAGTTGTTACACCTTTCAAATATTTTCGTGGCTAACTATTACTCCTGTGGCAAAACCGAACAAAGATAATGTTCATGGAATATGTTAATTGCGTATCGATTATAACCGCTGAATCATTTATACTTGTGCAGAGCGGAAAAACTGTATGTTGAGACTTGTGAAATAACACAGTATTGTATCGAGCTATAGTGCTGAATTTACTAACGAGTTATGAATATGAACGATGTCGAAAAAAAACTATGTGAATTCACTTGAACAATGCCGAGAGACTGTCGGAAACTCACCTTTATGTCCCAGCCAACTGTATGATTGTACTCTCCGATTATCTGTCTGTTAATTGCCGAAGAATAATGCCTGAAATTTTTCTTTGGGTCAATTCAGTTTACCTAATGATAACCTAATGAAATACTAATGAATACCTTATCTACCAATGAAATAGCATCAATTTGGTTTTACCAATGGAATATTAGTAAGTAATAGATTTTATAATAAGTCGTAATTAGTTAATTTGGGAAAATACCCGTTTGTAGAATCTCCTCATCTGGAAGTACTGAGATATTTACATGCGACACATAATTTTCAAAATTCATATGTATGGAATAAAATATTTGAAATATATGGAATTAATTCAAGTGGGACACTTAGTTTTGCCTATTGCATTATTATTATTATCATCAAAATGTTTCACTGAACCATTCCAGGCAGGCCCTTTCTTCGAGAGGGCGTGCTGGTTACATAAACCAATGACCACTCTCCACATCCGTGAGGTAAGAGATCATTAGGTCCGAAAATCATGAGTCCTGAGCAGACGTAACGATCCGAAAACTGACAGCATTCTGCATACGGCCGGCTAGAGATTCTGCTAATTTACGACATGCCGCTATAATATTTATGTTTGAGAGCAGCGTTGGCATCATTCCACCAAAGGCCCCTATAACAGAATAGTCTGGATAGAGTCTGCGGAGTTCGAAGAGTAAATCTCGATACTATGTCCGTTTCTCCTCCTCTTTTCGCACGATATTCGTCTCGGCCGGTGCCGAAAACTTCATGACGTAAATCGTTTTCTGCTGGCGGTCGAAGAGGACTACATAGCCTTGTTGGCTTGTATTTGACTGAGGGTGGGGAATTAGTATTTCCAATAAATTCGTCACTTCTCGTTCACTACAAGGGACTTAATATGCCCCCGAAGCGTATGGTAGCACTGGTGTCCCATCAATATCGTACGAGTGTCGTAAATGGTAATATAGCCCTCGTAACGCCACGTTATGACGATATATATATATATATATAGGCTGAGACCGAATATGCTGAACATGCTGACAGCAAACTCATAATGGTCTCAGGCGCTCCATGGCAGGCCCTGCATCTCGTGTCAGGGACCCCTATACCCATCACGCGGCTTCGGTTGACGAGAGTGTTGGCAACCCATGATGAATCCCTCAATCCAGCTGACCTAAGGAAAGCAAAGGTCCGCTTTTCGGATGAGTCATGGTCTCCAATATTTTTGTGGAAGATTCCACCCAAGTAGCATTTTTAGTGGACGGAACTAGCGGCCACAATTCTGGAGAACTTTGAGGTGTTTGACCACAACCACTGTCACGTAATATACACGGTTCTATCACGCGGCAGCTACCAAAATGGGAACACTTTTTTGGTGGCTGCTACGTTCGATCTACGTTCCTCGATCTCAGATCGCCACATTCCAACCACGTTGTGGTCACCTGGCAAAAACGTGGATATGTAGTGGCCGACACTTGACACGTTAAACAACTAACTGCGTTTGTGTAAATAATATGTAGCTCAATCTCTCTTCTGCAACATATCTTTATGATAAATGTTCCTCATTCTTCCATTTTGCCTGATTCATTTCTAATACTCGATCAACTATAAAAATATATAACGTATAAACATACAAACGCGTATGTAGGTTTATTGAATTTGGATACTTCTGATCGGGATAAAATTAAAACTATTGAAACTTTTATGTGAAATATGGGTGTTGTAGCTCGATTGTGAGCACGCGCCATCTGAATACTCTTTATTTAAGGAAAATATTATAATTTTGGATATAACTCGCCTCTGAAATTATGTACTTAAATCCCTCAAACATTGTTTTATCAATCTTGGTTAGTTGAAACGAATACTTACGTAATAAATTACTATGTTTGATGCAGGGCTGAGGACAAATGAATCTTTATTGAATATTGCGATCATTTCTCTAATAATGGCGACCCAGCATATTCCTGTAAATATGGCGGCTTTTGGATAATATAACTTTGAAGTGTCTGAAAGTGTTAATATACCACTCTGAAGCTCCTGCCATCATAAAGTGCCTAGTGGAACTAAATTAATAACCTTTCCACCACTGGAAAGTGGCACCCACGTCGCAGGCCAATGACTCACCACTTCAAAGTTATGGCCTGAAAATTACAATAGGTCTCATACCCTTGAAACAGGCGAACACGTCGGGCTATCATAACCTGCCACTTCAAAGTTATAACTTCGAAATTGCGGGTACATGTTCATTAATTGTTAAAAAAGGACATGTAGTAAGGTATAGTGGATTTAAGCAGCTCCTAATCAACAACTGTATCAAGTAGCATTATCAAGTAATGAAATGATGCATTTATGCAAACAGAATTAAAATTAAGTATAAATATTAAGCAGGAGACAAATCAGAGATCCATCTATTTAAATCAACCTTTTTAACGAAATCAAGAAAATGGGCTATTGAAATCGCATAACCCATTTTATTTTGAATGAATATCATTCACGTAACAGGTAAAACGAACTTTTTGTAAGCCACAATAAAATAATTTTAGAAAAGTAAGGTTGGTTTTCGGTCATCGCACGGACCAATCATCGGTCACAAAATCAAGAAAAATTGTCTTTGAAAACGCATAACCCATTTCATATTGAATAAATATTATTCATGTTTTTCGTAACAGGTTAAACTAACTTTTGTAAGCCACAATAAAATAATTTGAGAAAACTTAGGTTAGCTTTCGTCATCGCGCGGAATGGTGAATTTGGAAGGTTATTGTAATTGGTAGTGACTTTCATTTAACAAGAACGTGGCAACCATCACCACATTCAACTGCCTGCCACATTGAAGGTTTTATGGAAGTTACCAAAACGTCACCGAAACTATCATACTCTCTTGAAAGTGACTGTGACTTCTAAGTGATATTTATGTGGTACAGGATGGTTACCGCAACGATTATTTTCCCCTTTTAAGTTTGAAAACTTTTAAAGTGATTTTCTCAGTAGCCATAATGTTTCTGACACTTCAAATGACACTAATAAGTTATAGAACTGTGGAGTGGCTACCATAGATGGTAATTACGTGATTTCAACCATACAAAAATAAAATTTCAATTATTCTCACTGTATAGCGGTAGATTCAGTGGTGATAACCACCGAGTCGAAGTTGCATATCAGTTTCCGTCACTATAATGCTGCTTGGGCATGCATCGGATTATCGTTGTGGAGATGCCAATTTACAGTATCCTCTGCAGCTTCTATGTGGGCTTTCCGTAGAGCAGGCATCAACCCGGTGCAAATTTTCAAAATTATCCTGTGTCTCGTTCTCCAGAAACGTCTAATAGGCTACCGAATGTGGGATACCCTCTTTATGATTTCTATTACTATTAAATCATTATTACTATTATCATTATAAATAATATTACTATGATTATTATTACAATATATTCTGATACGCAGAGTATATCAGGAACACATACGTCAAATTCCCTATGTAAAGCGTAACATCGAACGACTTCAGCGTGATCCCTGATATTAATCTCGAATGTCTCATCGAAGCGTAATTCAAATGGAATTCACTGTTGAATGAGTCTTCTCAATATCCCGACGCGTATTCCTTAATTCGCCCGAATTCCTAATCTTTGGAGTTGGTGGAAGATTTATTTAGCTCTGACAAGTGAGAAGAGGCATAGCCTGTTCAAGTGGCGTTTTAATTAAACTGAAAAATTGGGAGATTTATTTCGAATAGTGCTGATGAATTCTCATTCCGGCAAGTAATGAATTTGTTCATCATGAACCACAGACTGTTTCATTGTGGTACAATTCCCTGAAATATTCTTATTGCTCATGATCTTGAATATGTTTGCAACAATATTCAGTGCTTCTCAAAAGTCCCCTCCCCCCCTCTTATTTTTGGAACGATTATACATAAACAAGTGAAATTTGGAAACTGAATATTAAAGGTTGCAAACTTCCCTACTAGTGATGATAGATGACAAAAACGTCAAAGATGACGTCACAAGGCCATTGTGACCAAAAATTTTAAATGGAACCCTACGGCAAGCGACACCTTTTTTAAAACGTATCGAAAAAACCTATTCAATGATACTAATTTTGTTTGTGTTTATGGCAGTTTTGGCAACTCGCTTAAAAAAACGCAAAGCCGTGATGAATTAAATCAGTTAATACTAAAATTCCAAATTCAAGCTCCGCCTCTGGATAGTTGTCAAATAAGCTGACGTTTTTGTTAGTCTCCCTAATTCGACTTTTTTGTAATTGTCCAAGTTTTTGAGCATTTAATAATGTGTGTATTGTTGATCGAACGTTTAACTGTTGTAGCAGCTTCTGGTACTTTTAATATTTTTGTACATTTTAATAATTTGTTGAACTGTTGTGAGCCGAACGTTTAAGTACTTCAAGAAGCGAAATGGTACGTGCTTTAGGTGATAAAGTAGCAGCGATCCTAATTCTTGGTGAAACTGGACAAAATATTCATGCAGCAGAACGCATTTGTAATGAGAGGTTTTCCGATCGCCCCGTTTCGGGAACTTATTTAAGTGAGTTCCTTCGTAAGTTTGAAACAACGGGTAGTATTAATGATGCGAATCGATCTGGCAGACCACAAATTTCTGATGAGAAAAAAATTGATATACTGGCAGAAGTAATAGTAATCCTACTTCTCAACAACTCACGTTGCATCAACCTGTGGAGTCAGTCGAAGTACGGTACACAGGATGTCGAATAAAAACAAATTTCATCCATACAAATTAAAAATGGTTCATCAACTCTCAGACGACGACCCAGACCGAAGACTAGAATTTTGTGAAATTATTGAAACTAAAATTAACGAACAGCCAGACTATGTCAAAATAATTTGTTTTAGTGACGAAAGTACTTTCTATATAAATGGAAATGTAAATACACAGAATGTGAGGTTTATCTGGACCTGTTGCAAAACGCAATAGAACCGTTAATCCTTGAAATTTTGGAAGATAATCCAGATGAATTCGGCAATTTGGAAATAACATTCCAACAGGATGGTGCCTCCTCCACACTATTACGGTGCAGTAAGACGGTATTTGGATGAGGAGTATCGTGGTAGATGGATTGGACGACGAGGTTCAACGGAATGTCCAGCTCGATCACCGGACCTCACACCTTGAATCGAAGGTTTACGCCACTGAACCTGACAATATTGACGCTTTAAAACAACGTATTGTTGCAGAATGTGAGGCTGTTTCCGCAGACACATTTGCAAAAGTACGAGAAGAGTTTAAAAATAGGATATTTTCCCTGTCAGGAAGTAAATGGAGGTCACTTCGAGCAATTTCTTCGAGTAGATACTGATTCTTAAATCTGTAATGGATATCATACTGAATGGAATTAAAATTTCGATATTTACTAATGAGCCATTGATTCTGCCATAAACACAAACAAAATTAGTATCATTGAATAGGTTTTTTCGATACCTTTTAAAAGAGGTGTGGCTTGCCGTATGGTTCCATTTAAAATTATTGGTCACAATGGCCTTGTGACGTCATCTTTGACGATTTCGTCATCTATCATCACTAGTAGGGTGATATTCAGTTTCCAAATTCCACTTGTTTATGTATAATCGTTCCAAAAATAAGAGGGGGGGGAGGGGACTTCTGAGAAGCACTGTATAGTTGAGGATGTCCTCTATTCCAGCTGCTGTTTTTCTTAATTTATATTTTCACAATAGTTGATTGGTCCAAATAGACGGAAAACTCTATATCAGGGAAGCTCATCCATTAAAATTATCTTGAAACAAATACGGATGAAATGCTCCATGTGGGTGTAATAATGTTGCCAGCAAAAGCCATTTCCATTACATTTGATTACGAATTTATATAATTTATGGGAATATTTGGCAAACCACTCATATTTCAAAAAAATATATAATAAATTTTGGGTATGAAATTCTAAGTTACAATATATCAAGGTAATATTATTTTGCCGGAAAAAATTTGATCGAAAGATTGTTGCTTGAGTAATATCCCGAGGCAAATTGCGTGATCAAAATCTCGAACCGAAGGATGGAGATTTGTCATTCAATTTGTCGAGGGAAGTTACTTGAACAACAATCTTTAGATCAAATTTTTCCTGAAAAATAATAGACCGAGTTATATTTGATTAGACTATTTCCCAAATAAGCTAAACTGACAACAAAAATATTGTTTATTATTACTTTCAATTAAATAATAGGATTAGAATAGAAATTTGTACAATGAAAAGTACAAACAGAATCACTAGGATTAGTTACCGGTGATTGAGAAACAAGACTGGTAGGCATCTCTTCCGCAGGTATGGACAGGAAACTTCCAGAGGAAAAAACATTAGATGCTCCAGATCCAGAAGGACTTTTTCTTATATCATTTATGAGGCTATTTTGATGCTCACAATTCAACTGTAGATAGGGCGAAATGGAACTCACGTTTTTGAGTGTCCGGAAATTTTAATTATTGAGTGCCTTGCAGTACCACATTTTGCTAGATTAGATATCGCTGCAGATCGATGAGAATGATTGGTGATTTTTCCAGTTTTTATATGATACCAATTTTTTGCGGGGATGCAGCTATCCATTTTGATATTAAATTTTTTATGGGGACATTCTGATACCACCCAACTGATTTTGGACTATCCCATGCCATAGTGACTCTGTCGTTACGTGAGCTGGGTGCTTATCAAACAGTTGTTTCAACAAACGCACTGGACAAACATCTGGAGCATTTGTATTTTTAACGAGCCACTTGCTATCGTGAGTCTTCTTTCTTCACCTTGACTTGTTTTGGAAAATATTGGGTTGTACTCGTTCTTCCAGTTGGTATACCGTCGTTTGTATATTCGATTCGAAAGTATTGCTTTTTGCACTGGACACCCTCGCTACCTCTCCAGGATAGTTCATATGCCATTATATGGTACAATATTCTTTGTAATCCTTCAGGATTATCTTCCTCCCATGCAACTGCCATCCCATACACTCAATTTTTTTACAATACATTAGAACTCTCTTTTCTGTTGTCGGGTATTCTTTGTAATTGCATGAGCTTAGCGATTTCAGCATTTTCGCGCATCCTTGAAATGAATGAATGATATTGAAATTTCCAAAATAATATTCCTGCAACATCTTTGCTGTTTTATTCCATATACTTTCCATGCAACTTTCTTCATAGTCCTCAACATTCGATTTCTTCATGTTATATGCGTAGTCCGTTAAAATTTTTGATAGAGTGCTAACTTGTGTATCAGCGCGTAATTCATAATTCCTTTCACTGCAAAACTTCTCAAATTGTCTCCAAATTGAGTTTTTGGAAGTTACTTATTTCGAACACTCATTTTGACTCTTTAAAAAATCAACGTCAGACGACAAACATATGACCAGAGTTCTTTTGTCTTAACCACGGAAATCAATTGCGGAAGTATATTTATAAGAGATATTGGCGAAAGAAAAATCCCCAGGGAGGATTTGCAAATTTTGCCGATGTCATTTTGCATTTTGGTCGGAATTCGAAAAATGCTGACAGATCATGGGTTGACATAGTATGAGGGAAATAGTCAAATTTATTTCAGATGCAAAAGGATATTTTTCAATGTTTTTTTTCATGCATGTGTAGTGAACTATCAATGCCTTACATTATTATTCGGGTAGGTTTGTTTGATAGAGTTATCAGAGGTACAAGGCAAATGTCATTTATAAAAATATTGAATTGCAAGGGACCTAATACAGATCCCTGAGGAACACCAGAGGTGGCTATTATTTCGACAGATTTAAAACCGCGGTATTGAACTCTTGAACGTCTTTCGGTTAGATAAGACTCCAAAATAAGGTTGTCAGTCAAACCAACCGAACTCAGTTTTTTGAGAAGTACACCATGGTCAAGCCTGTCGAACGCCTTTGAAAAATCTGTATAAATGACATCAACCTGGGAAGACATATCCAAAACTCCTGCTATGTATTGAGTAATGCATGTAAGATTACTTGTGGTCGAACGACCCTTAACAAATCCATGCTGATTATCGACAATCTGACATCTCACATGTGCATATATAATATCATATAAGATCATTTCGAAGAGTTTACTGAAGTTGCATAGTATAACGATTGGTCTGTAATTTTCAATCATATGTTTGTCCCCCTTTTTGAGAACAGGACATATTTTACCATAATTCCAGACATCCGGAAAACAAAGTGTTGTCAGTGCTAGATTGAAAATGATGGATAAAGGTTAAGCGAACCTGACAGCACAGTCTTTCAGGAGAAATGATGGAATACCATCAGGTCCCGTTGTCATTTTTTGTTTACATTTTTTTAAAGACTTCAGCACATCATCCTCAGTTATTTTAGGGATGGGCAAAGTTGGTATGTTGAAATTATTAGTGCTTTCAGATTGTCGATAATTGGATGATCTGATGAAAGCAGATTCAAAGTAGGTGGCAAAAGCATCGACTATACATTGGGGATCAGACAGACTAATATTTTCATAGTTTAGAGAATCAGGAATAGCTGAGCTGCTCCTAATTGTATTCAGATAAGCCCAAAATTTTGAGGAATCATCTCCTAGATCTTTCTCCGCCGTTCGAATATAATTGGAGTGTTCTATGGCGATATTTTTCTTTATATCTCTGCGAAGATTTTTATGCAATTCGAAAAATTCAGTACCCGTTGATTTATAATTGTGTAAATACTTGTCCTTTGCTTTCAAATTTCTTATGATATCGCCGGTAAACCAAGGTAGTAACGACTCGGCAGCAGCTAGAAAAACAGGAACATTAGAAATACATTAGAGATGACTCAACGACCTGGTCGCGGCTACCCGGTCACAGTCGTCAGCGACTGCAACTTTTGGAGGAAACCAACGCTTAACTCGATTATCGTTCCGATAATCCGTACTACAACCTGGCTGACACTCGAATAGAACCATATAGATATTCTCCAATACCTGAGCTTTTTCGTTAACATGTATTATATAAATTCAATTCTCAACTGGTAGTCGTCCAAGAGGGGGATCGTAATTCCGGAATCTCACTTGGGTAGTTCAGATACAATGAAATCAATACAAAAAAAATCTTCAACAGAAAACCTACTTCATGGCAAGTGGAACATTCCAGAATTTCCTGCGGGTAATCTGACGAATCGATAGTCCATAACGAAAAATGAAACCGACGAAAAAGAAACTGAAAATCAAAATATAACCCTTTTTAGTCTTAATAACTGAGCTCATAAACTGACGTAAGTAATTTATTTTGAGTCGGCGCCAAACAAACTAGCAATTTAAATAGGTAAAGCGTAAAATGATGGCAGCGGGCTGCGCGGTGGCCTTTTGATATTTTTTTTTGCAAAATATTCAATGTTCTTCGTTGATTGTTTGATTGGCACCGACTCAAAATTAGTTACTCACATTAGTTTAGGAGCTTAGTCATTTAGACTAAGAAGGGCTATTTTTGGCTTTTCAGTTTCTTTTGTCGTCGGTTTCATTAAATCTGGCATTTTTTTATTCGAAACTGAGCCAACTTTGAAGTACACACTATTCAATGAAAAAAGAATCATCGAAATCGGACTACTCTGTGAAATATTATGAGTGATCATACATAAAAAAAATATACGAGTCGACTAGAGAATCTCCTCCTTTTTCATTTCGTCGGTTAAAAAGAAGCTAAACCAAAAGAAACAGATTTTTTGTCTCAGTATTTCCTTGTTTTGATATTAGTGAAAAAAATATATTTCATAACAATTGAAAAAATATTAATCTTATCATTTTTCATAAAATACCATAATAAGTGTTCATAATGAAAGTTTAAGGGGGTATTATGCTCAACAAATTTCATAGATGTCAACATAAAAATAGACATTTGTTTGAAAATTCTCCATTCGCAAACTTCCGTGAGCTTGTCGTAACTTTTTATTATACACAAAATGAAGAAAGGAAATCAGGATATTTTACCCCGAAAATTTACAGCTGGAATCAACAAGAAGAAAAATATTTCGTGTGAACTCAATATACCTGCAGGCGGAAGTTTCAGAACTATTTTTGGGATTTACTGTTATAGTGCGTTATGTTAGCACAATAAAATTTCAGTTCTAGCTACCAGCATGAAATTCGGTATACATGTTAGTGAATGTATGGGAAACAGAAAACCATCGAGACACAAGCTGTGTATGAAATATTTCGGCCGCCATTTTGGAAAATGGTGGTCGAAAACTATATTTTCGCTAATGTCTCAAGAACGGTACAAAATATCGAAAAAGTTCAAAATGATGAATTATAGAACGTGACTAGGCGGACATTTTTCAGCTGAAACATTTTTTTGTAAGACGAATTAAAAGCTAACAACTGGAATATTTCAATTGGATCTTTCACGTTTTCTCGAGAAAAATTTAAAATGGGTAAATATAATAATATCATATGAGAAATATGTTAGAGGTGAAATTTGACCTGAGGCTAAGATTGGCCACAAAAACCATAATTAGAAGCTGTATGAAAAACTTTCTATTGAAAATTTAAACTGAAGATACCAACTATTTTGTGAAATTGTAATCTCGATAAAAACACATAACGTCCATGTTACAGACATAATGTTTTATTAGATCAGATAGAATCTTGGTTAACTGAATTTATTTGTCCCGGATGGAAATTGAATCAAACTACAGTATCAGGAACACTGCAATGTAAATTAAACCGTTGCATTTGCAGTTCCCTATTCACATGGTTTTGCATCTGCAGCTGATCAACTCTGAACTCTCATCAGAAGCAGAACTGTCCAAATTCGTTCAATCGTATTATCGTCACATTCCGAATTTGACGATTTCCACCCCCAGTTGGTTGCAGTTTCAGACATTGTTTCCAAATACACTTCTGAAATATTGCTCACCTCAGATGTTGACGCAATGCTTCTTCGGTTTATGGAATATTCTCTCTTCATTGATTCTTCTGAGTGTAGAATACTCTTCAACACTCATTTACTGTTCCTGTCTGGCTGGAACATCATACATCAGTACAGTGAGAAGCTGAATCTTAACAAAAACCTTTCCAGTCACTATGTCTGCCGGATATAGTCGAATGAATAAATAAGTTATTCCTTGCATCTTTTTCCATACATTCCAAGTTTTCGTTTTACCAACACCATGAAATGAGGATACCGTATCACATCTTGTATATGCATGAAAAAAACGGTAGTATAGCACATATTTCAACAGATATTCCTCCCAGGATTACTGACAGTGAAAAATAGCGTCTGTTTTTTCCAACTCCAATTGAAACCAAAGATCTTGCATACCCATTTGCTTCAGTTCGTGAAAGCTACCAGCAGTGATAACAATGATATCTGGATCCACTTATAAAAACGTTTTTATAGCCCAACAATAATGCACTTCTCACGTGAACGAAGTCTAGTATCTGCTTCTTCATGTGAGCATGGAGCAAGATCATCACTACTAACTGAGGGGCCTACAGATGTTACCGATTCTTCATCGGTACAAATCACTAACTTTCCATTAGTTTCGAGTGAGTTTATTTTGATTAACAAAAGTTTAAACAGCTGTTTTTTATTGTTATCACTCTGCAAGAATTTACTGAAGACTTTTGGCAGAGGTGTGGTTGATCTAACAACCATCTTTTTTCCAGACTCTATTTTCAGTCGTATGTCAGCTTTGAGGCTACCAGGAAAATACCTATCAAAAACTATATCGACTCTCTCAAATTTCTGGAGACAAAAGTCTATAGCAGCACCATCGCTAACTAGAGCGGAAAAACATGCAGCCTTGTTTTGGGCTGTCTTCTTCTGCACTTTGACTTGCAGCTGATGAACAGGATATAATATGAGATTTCTCTCTGTTTTCGAATTCTTCCGAACTCACTTATTGCAGCTGGATATGGATGATGCTCATTAACAGAAAAAATTGCGACATTTGTTTTGTCGATTTGATTGTCGACAGTATATATATATATATACATATATATATATATATATATATATATATATATATATATATTCGTAACAGAACTATTAACAGTAGCCAAACTGTTGTGCTTTGAAATGATTTTTTTAACCGACGAAACCAAAAAGGAGGAGGTTCTCTAGTCGACGCGTATATTTTTTGTAAAAACGGGAAACTTCAATTGAATATATTAATTATTGACTTTATTATTCATCTCACAAAAAAATGTTTGAGATAAAAAATGTCCGTCTTGTCACGTTCTATATCCCATCATTTTGAACATTTTTGTTGTAGCATGTCAAATTCAATTTCCTTTCCTTTTTGATGAAAGCGAAAAAAAAATTGGTCTTTCAGAAACGACTATGCTTATTTTATATAGAGGTGCCTATGAGCTGCTCAGATTAATACGGGAGGTCGTGAACATCGTTATTTGTCAGTGAAATTCAGGTAGATTCTTCAACAAGTCTAAAATTCAGAAGATATGAAGGTAAATTGAGCGCCAGGTTATTTTTGAGAAGAATGACCAAAAACAAAATAGATTCTGGTTGAAGAATTTGATGTGCGCTTCTGAGCAGTGAAACAATAATACAATTTGAAAATTGAACGATGAAAACAGTGGTATTACAATGATAATTTACGTGATGCAGTTGTTTGAATTAACAAGAAAACATTGTTTTGTTTGCTCTCTGATTCTCGATGTACATAATGTCTGCTGGTTGTTTAACAATTGCTTCTAATCATGTTTGTTGGCAATTAGGAATTTACTCCAGAATCGGGTTCGTTGGGAGTTGAGAACTTTCTCCAGAGCTCTGCGAAGAGGTAGAGTCTCGAAACGAGTGCTAGCGTGAGTCTGCACTCTTTGTGGTTCTAAGTAGCCAATCTGAATTGTACTATGTTCATTTATCGATAATTCTCCTTTGTGATCGGGCGAAGCTGTGGACAACAAACAACAAGCAGTATATTGTTACAATTTGGTTCGGAGAACCGAGAGTTCTTTTACAGAATGAGTAAATTGATAAGGGAAATTATTCTGAGGGAATCAAGTCCCAAGATACAAATGTTAGTATATTCCAACTGCAACTATGATTTTAGTATTACATATCAATACAATACATTCTATGTAAGACTGTGGAGGAATCTACGTTTGCTGAGTCAAACGTGAAATGAAGTTAATATACTCAATTGAGAACAATAAAGGAAACTTGATAAATTACTCTTACTTTGATACTCAATGTTTATTCAAATAAAGAATGTGCAATTCATTTATCATAGAAAATAAATAAAGTTGAGGAAATTATGCGCTCAGTGAAATATTACTCAATGCGAGCTGAGAGAATTTTGAATAATTTTAAGCTAAATGTGAGCAAGTGCACAAAATGGTCTTAAAAACTCAAAAGTGTTGATCTCTTGTACCAACAACAAATAACTTGACTGCTTCTTCCAAGTGAGGAGAGAGAGAAAGCGTATTTGCCTCAAAGTGACACGTTCAATACTGTGAAACGAGCAGAAGGTTTGATTCGAGCTAAGAAAGGAAGTTTCGCAATGTTTGAGATAAAAGTTATACTTTGGCTATACTTGGCCTCAGAAAGAAAGATAGAAAATGGTCAAAGAAAGATCTAGCAAAGAATCAAAGAAATGATTACAGTAAAAAAAGAATGAATGCAAATACTCACTTGATAATCCCATCTATCCAAGCTGCTAGATAGATCTTCGTCAAAATCATCGTTTCAGGTGGTGCCTGAGGAAGGAGATATCACCGATTTCTCGCTTCACTGGTCGTGTTTTTGTATGCTTCAATGTCCTCTGATTTTCCAAAAAGGGCTTCGTGAACTAGAAAAGGTGGAAATACGAACAGAAACAAGTTCTTAGACACTTTCCCAATAAATTCACCTACACTTGTGAATTACCAGTTTGAGGTTAAACGAGAAAGTCGTCATATAAAAATAATGACATTAGTTGTCGGGCTTACTAACCAAAGCAGCGTTCAGCATTCAGGCAACAATCCTTGATTATTGAATTGAATGAGAATATTTCAAACTTGAAATATGAGACGCATATGTGGCCATTTTATGTGCTCACATGGGAATGAAAAAAAAAATGTTTTTATTGATCAACGTGCAAAATATGCCAAAAATATTGGTTGAAATGTGAACTAATTATAAAGGTAAAGACCTTTTGTTTCCAAAATGCGAAAACTTCCCAAAAATGAGAAATTCAAAATCAACTGTTCGCTATCGAGTTTACAGCCCAAGAGAGCGTGTCAAGGTCGACCTTTTTCTTCTTCTCTACCCCTAGATCAGTCCTACCAACCTAAATATTTTTTGAAGCGTTCTACTGCCAGTTACCTAGATATCGGACTGATAGGCAGAAAATGGAAATGACACCGATAGGTGAAGCCAACATCTAACGTTCTTGAAATTTTATGAATTATGATGGGATTTCATGTGGAAACTACTAAAGAGTAACGAAAAGTAGAATTAGGATGGGATTTCATGGGGAAACTATTAAAGAGTAACTAAATAATTATTTATTTCGTTACATCGTTATGTTGTACCGTTCTTGGGATATTAGCGATTATCCAGTTTTCGGCCACCATTCTCCAAAATGGCGGCCGAAATATTTCAGACACAGATTGTGTCTCGATGGTTTTTTATTTTCTATATATTTGTCAATGTTCATGCCAAATTTCTTGCTGGTAGCCAGAATATATAATTTTTTGATCCAACCCAACGCACTATTGAGATTTAAAAAAATATTTCATCTATTTGGGTTCACCTTCTCCATCTTTTTCAGAACAATAATCTTGGACTCCAGCCTATAGACATTCTGTCCATTCCAATATTCTTGTTATTTGGCATTTGATTTATAGAATGACATCATGTTCCACAGAGAATTGTGAAGGCAAGGGGCTCTCTGTTAACTCATAAGTGAATTGACTTTTTTGCATCTACCAATCTGAAGGAATCCCAGAGGACCATCATCCATCTATCAGAATAAAGCAGTAACAAACTGCAAGATACATCCAATTCATCAAGTCACAGTCAACTGCTGTCAATTCGCAAAGTTAATATTGTTCCAGTTCGAGTCTGGCATGGATAGATTCTTTATCAATTTAATCTCGATTATCAAGAGGCGCACCGCCCTTGTCTAGAGAAGTCGAATGATAAACGACGTACTCATAGTAATTGCCTCCTAAGTTATGGCTCATGGCGTGTATGAAATATGGTATCGTTCCGCACGCAATTACTGAGGGGTTATTTATCTTTGAGAGAGACATCGAGAGGCTCCAGCCCCAATGTAAGTCTGAGCGACCGCTCTTCCTCATTCATTGCCTCTTTATCGCGCGCTTGCTGAAGTACTCCAGGGAAATTAGACATACTACGAAGCAAGTTGGGATTGTTTTTCAGTCCCGATCGGCTCGGCGGAGAGGAAATAAACGGCATGGGATTACACATACACTTTTCCACTCTCCTTGCTATCATTCTAAATTGACGGTATTGCTATTCATATTTGGAAGGAGTTCGAAACAATCACTTTCTATGTACTCCAAGCATCATTACTCTATATCGAATTAGAACTCTATTACTATTTGAACAGGTGTCTAATATGCTCTTTATTGGTAATTTTAGCGTTATCATATGCCATCAATACCTGGTGAATAATATGTAATACGCAAAACGCGTCTACTTTTGAGATAACGTTATCATTGCATTCTGTCTCTTGTAGTATTTGTTCACATATATTCTTGAAAAAATTTTCATATACAGTGCGGTCCATAGGTATGGAATAAATTCATTTTTAGCGTTATTATGTATTTGTTTGGAAAAACCTGAAACAATTCGATTTCTATTGTAAATTTGACAATTTATAGTATGAAAATGTTACCCCCTTTTTGCACCCCCCTCTGAATTATGAGCACCACCTCAAATATTTTGAATGGGAAGGGAGGTCGTGTGGCACCTTGTTCGACAGGGATTTTCATTCTCTGTTCAGCAATATCAAGTTTTTTTATGTTGGTGCAATCATAACTCAGAATATTCATTTTGAAAAATTTTAAATTTTGATATTTTACGTAGAATGAAGGAAATAATGTCACGTAATGTTTAGGAAGTATTTTCAATTCATTTGACAATTAAATTAAATGTTCAAAATGACCACCATTTACTTCTTGACAATCAGCAAGTCGATCTTGGAATTCTCGTACAACATTTTATAGGACCTCAGGGGTTATGTTGTTAATTTTTCCGTTATCCTAACTTTCAAATCTGCAATATTGTCTGGTCTAGTGAAATATACTCTTGATTTTAAATAACCCCATAAGAAATAATCAGGTATTTTCTTATCTGTTTTGCTAGAAACCGTGGAAATCAGGTTCGATTGCTATTACTTTTTGTTAAGATTTATTTTAAGTTGAAGACGACTGGAGAATGGTCAAAAACAAGTGAGGGGTACCTGAGTTCGAAGTTATGAAACATTGTATTTTCAATGGTTTATAGTTCACAACATATTTATTTTTTGAACTATCTATTTTTTGGAATATCTTATTAAAACTATGTTCCATTTTACACATGGAATGCTGAACTATTTGGATGGCCTAAAATCTTATAGCAAAAGTTATGACCAGATTATAGATCTGAAAGTTGACAGTTTCCCGCTCAGTAGTGGAAAATATAGTGATAAAATTGCTCCAAGTATTAGAGATATTGATCAAGTCGATCTTGGAATTCTCGTACAACATTTTGTAGGACCTCAGGGGTCATGTTGTTAATTTCTTCCGTTATCGTAACTTCTGAATCTTCAATATTGTCTGGTCTATTGAAATATACTTTTGATTTTAAATAACCACATAAGAAATCATCAGGTATTTTTTTATCTGTTTTGCTAAACGTCAGGAAGAAGTCGTTCAAAACACCAAAAAATTATTCACAAAACCCACATAATAATGTAATGTTAATCTAGTAGACTACTGTTATTTTGATATTTATAGTTGTTGACACACGTCAGTATATTGAAAAATATGTGTGTGTGTGTGTGTGTATTTGATTTAACAATGGCTCATTTATCCGAAACTCGAAGAATAGACATTTTAATTATGATTGGATGCGGTAATAAAACAAGAACTCAAAAGGAAGTTTGTGAAATGTTTGATAATGAATACCCTGGTCAACACGTCTCCAAGTCCACAGTTAGCAAAATAGAAAAAAAAAATCGTGAAACTGGACATTCAAAAACCAGGTCGAAATGTTAAATTGGACGAGGAAAAAAGTTAGATGTACTGTTAGCGATTGAGGAAAATCGGCATATGACAAGAGACAACTTGCCGCCGACAATGATGTGAGTAAATCATTGATATTGAGAGCTGTACATAAAGAAAAATACGATCCTTATAAAGTTCAGTTGGTTCAGGAGTTAAATGAGGATGATCCTGATAGAAGGCAACAATTCCGTGAACTGATGATGGAGAGAATAGAGGCAGATTTGCAGTTCAAAAACAAAATTGTTTTTTCTGATGAAGCTTCTTTTTATTCAAATGGACGGTTAATAGATAAAACTGTGAATAATGGAGCAGATAAAATCCTCATTGGATATATGAGGCTCACACACAAAATCCTAAAAAAGTGCACGTTTGAGCTGGTATCATCAACAACAAAATTATTGGCCCTCATTTTTTGAAGGCACAGTTAATGGTGAGGTTTATCTAGAACTTTTACAGCCTACATTAAAAAGACTTTTTCCTGATGTTAATGATCCAAATGCAATAGATAGATCAATTTGGTACCACGAAACTTATTATTGCTGAACAGAGGATGAAAATCCTCTCCAAACAAGGTGCCACACGACCCCCCTCGTATTTGAAATTTTTGAGAGGGTGCTCATAATTCAGAGGGGATGGCAAGGAGGGGGTGATATTTTCATACTGTAAATTGTCAAATTGACAATAAAAATCGACTTGTCTCAGGTTTTTCAAACAAATACATAATAACGCTAAAAATGAATGTATTCCATACCTATGGCCCGCACAGAATTGAAAACTGTGGGAATTAGGTTCGCCTGATATTACTTTCAAGTTGAAGACGACTGAAGATTGGTCAAAAATAAGTTAGGGGTGACTAAGTTCGAAGTTATAAAACATTGTATTTTCAATGGTTTATAGTTCACAACATATTTATGTTTTGGACTATCTATTTTTTGGATGATCTTATTAAAAATATGTTCCATTCCACAGATGGAATAATGCTAAAGAACTTCTGAACTATTTGGATGGCCTTAAATCTTATAACAAAAGTAATGACCAGATTATAGATCCTGAATAACTGGAAGTTGCCAGTTTACCGCGTAGTGGAAAATATAGTGATAAAATTGCTCCAAGTATTAGGAATATTGGAAAGGGCCGTTCTATATTCGCATAGATTCGCAGATCCATTCTATTGTGTTTATTATAAAAAAAAGTGTCAAGCATGAGTATTTCTTTACAAAAAATTATATTCTCAATTGAATTTCTGAGAATAGAATAATATTTATTTTCAATACTCATTTAAAAATGTTTTCACATGCAACATAGGTGATAATATTATTCAACTTCCTTTTTTATTTTTGTATATAATAAAAAATATTTCCTTGTAAGTTTCTGCCTTGTAAGAATTACTATGATATAGAATGTGATAACTTCGATGAGTTAAAGCCAGACCAACAGCAGTATATTAAAAAAAAAAATATTTTTTTAATCCAAATAAATATTACACGAATGATCATACTCTACAATATTGATTATTCCCTCAAAGAGGTATGGTGTACATGTTTTTTGCCTGTTCAGGTTCATTGTCAGACGAAAAGAAAGAAAAGTTGCACTAGGTTAGGTTAGGTTTTAGGTGAGTGGGTCCCTCCACTTCGACCCGTCAGAATCTATCGTCGCTCAAACCAATTCATATTTCACCAAATCCAAATAAGTCCACCTTCTTTGCGAAGTCGTTTAGTTTACCTGGTGAATGATCTTGCAGGTCCGATGGCAAGAAGAAGGCTCTGCTAACGACGGTGGCCAGTAAGTAAGCCTGTTAGACAACGTTAGTCATCCCTACTGGAATCTAACAATTGTTTTGTGACGTTTGACCAATCCTGGTAAGTTACGCCAGAAGTCTGATACTTTTCTTGCAGTCCAGGTATTCAGTGTTTGTTCGGCAAAGCTTGGAGAACTGCGGGTTCTGGTGTGATAAAACCTTTTGCGGCCCCTTGTTTCGCGAGAGAGTCTGCCGCCTCATTGCTTTCCATGCCGGAGTGATCAGGAATCTAGACCAGAGACAGATTGTTGATTCTTCCTACTGAGGATAGTCTTTTTTGACAGTTCGATACTAACTTAGACGTCGATCCGCTAGAGCTGAGTGCTTCTAGAGCCGCTTGACTGTCTTTAAAAAAATGATTTGTGTGTGAGGTTGGTTGCCTTCAATATCTCTGTACATAAATCAATGGCGTGAATTTTCACCTGGACCCTAGGCAGGTTAAGATCTCAGGCCTTGGTCCACGACTGTATGCACTCGCACCAGCGCCCGAGGGTGTTTTTGAACCATCTGTGAACAAATGTCTGCTCTTAGTAGTCACTCCTTTTGGAGGACCCCTCTGGAATTAGGACGGTGAAATGCAGGATATAGTTGACTGTTGAAGGCATTATATCGTAGGTCATTCCAGAATGCTGTGATTTTCAGTATCGGCCAGCAGTTTGCCACCCTCCGTATAAGCTTGTTATGTGCAACTAGCAATAAGCACAATTTTGTATGTTGTCCATCCAGCCTCTCTTTCCGGAAGAACATGGAGAGGAGGTAAGTCAAGAAGAATTCCCATAGCTGCTGATATCTCCATTGATCGCCAGGCAGGCCTGTCTCCGTATACTAGAGAGAGAGCTTGAGCCTCCGCTGTGGAGCGTTCGGCCAGCAAGCGATGGCACCATATGGGGTCTAATAATCATCACATAGGCTCTGGATTTGTTTGGGGTCTATGCCCCAAGATTTTTCACAAATCCTTCGACATGTCCATAAGCCTAATTTGGCTTTGTGAAGAACCTTTTACAAGTGAGCGTTCCAAGAGGGCTTTTTATCCAGGATGATACCTAGATATTTGGCTTTCACTGCAAATGGACCTTCCCGTTGAAAGAAAGAGGATTAGGTCATCCAGTTTCGTTTTCCTGGTAAAGGAAACTATTTCAGTTTTGCTGGGATTGACAGACATCTGTTTTCTCTGGCTTCAACAATGTTTTGAGGATATTGGGAGCTACCGTCCTCGACGTTGTCCTTGCCGAAATGACAAGGTCATCAGCATATGGTTGAAGCTGTGCAACTCTTCTTTCAAGGACATTCTCCATCAGGAGGGAACACAGGAGGGGGGGTGATACCGCGCCTTGTGAGCAACCCCTATGGACTTCGAACCTAATGACTTCGTTTTGTAGAGAGGTATGTATATCTGTAAATGAATAAAAGAAAATAGTAAAACAGTTAAAAATGATAAAAATAAAATAGTAAAACAGTAAGATGAATGGAGACTTTGAAGCGATAACAATATTGAGTGATTAGATCATACTTACGCGATTATAGAAGTAATTATAAAGAAATAATAGATCTTGGGGAAGGATAATATGTACTAACTAATATTGATTACTTGAAATATTTCAAACATCTTCAAGATGTAGTAGAGTCTATGAAGCGATGAAAATATTGAATGACTAAATCATATTCACACGAATTGAGAAGTGTTTATAAATAAAAAATAATAAATTTTAACATATACTAAAGTATAAGATTTTACCACTTATAAAACTTACATTTCACAACCTTATGTTCGTTTTTCATTATAACATATACATTAAACACAACCTTAACCTTTTATATATATATATATATATATATATATATATATATATATATATATTTATATATATATATATATATATATATATTGTAACGTAAATAAACTTAACTTGGTTTTACTAATTTATTTCACACTTAAATTTACAACTAATTCATATTACTAACTACGCCACTGTATCGCTCGACGTTATCGGCTGCTCAGACTGAGACTGAGACTCCCTCTGGAGTGCTGCCTATTATCTCCGTTACAGAATTCTCGACCTTTCCAATTCTGGCGGTTGGAAACCAGCATGTTCCAGTTGCTTCCAATATTGACCGTTGTTATCCGCAGCGACGCGATTGGATTTGTTCTCGAATATCTCCGGGGATGACATCATCGTTGTCGATGGCAAGAAGGAATGAGGCGACAGGTCCGGCCTAGGTTCGTTACATTGCCACCTCCTTAAAGACATTTCGTCCCGAAATGTCATCCTTGGAGTGTGACGATATCTGCATGACCCCCATATCTGCACCGTGAAGTTCGATGGAAGTAACACTCCACGGTCTTCATGACCGGTCGTGGAAGAGGGTTACAGCAAACCAAAATCTTGACGCCGCTGGATCTGAATATCGCCTCCAGCATACTTCTTATGACTCTCCAGTCCAACCCATCAATACCACAGGACAATTTTGGAATTGCTAGATCCACCAGATTCTGGTCCACCATAGTGTCTCTCAGTTTGGTGAGAGTCTTCCAGACATCTCCGTAGGACGGTTTATCTTGGGAATGCCTCTTGGTAACTAGGTAGTAGATGTTTCTCTGGCCTTTCTTCAACTGTAGCACCCCACCAACCTCTGGATTCTGCTCCCGCAGTGTTTGGAGTTGACCAAATTTCTTGGAAAACACTACGGCGATGCCCCTGGACATTCGAAGATCTTCTGCCACACAGTGCGCTAGAGCGTAGTCAGCAGGCACCTCGAAAAGGTCTCGTGACTCCTCTCTAGTAACCCCATGTAGAACTTTCTGCCCGTCTGAATGCAAGGACATAAACTTCTCGAACGTCATATCATCCTCCGGTGGCTTGAAGGTGCGAACTTGGTCATGGTTTCCAGCGTAAGGGGCCAACCTGTTAAAATGGACGACCCTTGGTTTCCCTCGGGGTGGCTTATGGATTCGGTACACAAGGTCGTTTATCCTTTTCACGATCTTATACGGGCCTTCCCACGAGTTCCGCAACTTTGGTGATAGTCCACGACGACGTTTGGGGTTGTACAGCCAAACCAGGTCATCAACCTTAAATCCTCCAGCGTCGGCCATGATGTCATAGGTCTTCTTCATTTTATCGCTGGCACTCTGGATGTTCAACCGGACTCGTTCGTGGATGTCGTCCATTCTCTGCCGGAGTTTGCTGACGTAGTCCTCTCCCGCAGTGTCTTGTCCTGGCGGTATCCCAAACTTCAGGTCACAAGGCAGTCGCAGTTCTCGGCCCATTATAATACTAGCAGGAGTTTGACCGGTTGACTCGTGTACTGCGGATCGATAGGCCATCAGGAACAAATGAAGATACTGGTCCCAGTCTCTTTGATGGTCAGAGACAACCTTGGACAAGTGGCGGTTGATCGTCCTGTTCATCCGTTCCACCATTCCATCGGACTGCGGATGTTGGGCCGTGGTTCTTGTCTTGCGGATGTTCAGCAGTAGACATATTTCTTGGAACAGGTTGGATTCGAAATTTCTGCCTTGATCCGAGTGCAGCTCCATTGGAATACCGAATCGACATATCCACTCTTTCACCAAGACGTCGGCGACGGTGATGGCTTCCTGGTTGGGCAGGGCATAGGCTTCTGCCCACTTACTGAAGTAGTCCATTGCCACAAGGATGTATTTATTCCCGTGGTCGGATACGGGAAACGGGCCGGCGATGTCAATGGCGATTCTCTCGAACGGGCTGCCTACGTTGTACTGACGCATCGGGGCCTCGGGTCGTATTCGAGGTCCATTGCTAGCAGCGCATTCAGCGCACTTTCTGCACCAGTCCTGGACGTCAGCTTGACAATTGGCCCAGTAAAACCGTTGCCTCACTTTCTGCAGGGTCTTCGTCACTCCCAGATGTCCTCCAGCGACTCCATCATGGATTTCCCGCAGCACTTTCTCTCTTCTGTTCCTGGGAACAATTATTTGGCGTCTGTCTTCCCCACCAATCTCGGCCTCCAACACACGTTTCAGGACCCCATTGTCCAGAATAAGAGAGTTCCGATGTGCCCAATAGGACTTAACAGCCGGCGAGTAACCTGCGACTTCCTGCCATGATGGTCTTCGATTGCCCTTCTTCCAGCTGACGACTAAGCCAAGGTCGGGGTCTTTCTCTTGGTCTTTCTGGATCTTGCTGTCATTCCAGTTGTCATCCATTGCCGCGGTTCTATAAAGTGTTGCTTCTTTCTCTTCTGCTCGTCGGCAATGTGAGCAATCATCTGGACATGGTCTTCGCGACAAGGCATCTGCATTCTTATGGCTAGTTCGTGCTCGATGTTCGATCTCGAAATCAAATTCTTGGAGTCTCTCGATCCAACGTGCTACTTGACCCTCAGGATTTTTGAATTGTAAGAGCCATTTGAGAGCTGCATGGTCAGTTCTCAACAGGAATCTTCTTCCATACACGTACTTGTAGAAGTGCTCCACTCCCTTTACAACAGCTAACAGCTCTCGCCTGGTGACACAGTAATTGCGCTCTGGTTTGCTGAGCGTCTTGCTGAAATAACCGATGACCTTTTCCTGCCCCTCCTGGATCTGAGATAGGACAGCTCCAAGTCCCACGTTGCTGGCGTCCGTATCCAAAATGAACTTCCCGTTGGGTAAGGGATAGCTCAGAACAGGTGCGTTAATCAAAGCTCCCTTCAGCTTCCTGAACGAGTCTTGGCATTCTTCGGACCACTGGAACTTTGTTTGACCTTCCGTGAGCCTGGTCAGTGGTTTAGCGATGTTTGCGAACCCCAGCACATATCGGCGATAGTATGTGCACAAACCAAGGAAACTTCGAAGTTGGTGAATGTCTTTTGGGATGGGCCAATCCTTAACAGCTTTGATCTTCTGGTCATCCACTGCTACTCCTTCCCCAGAGACAACGTGGCAGAGGTATCGTACTTCTTTTTGGAACAGATGGCATTTTTTAGGGCTCAGCTTCAATCCGGAGTTCCTCAGTCGCAGGAATACTCCTCCAAGTTTTTCACGTGGTCCTCGAACGATCTGCCGATTATGTCGTCGAGATACACTAGACACGTATTCCATGAGAGTCCTTTCAGCACTGTTCCATCAATCTTTCGAATGTGGCGGGAGCATTACAGAGCCGAATGGCATAACGGTAAACTGCCACAATCCTGAGCCGATGGTAAAGCAGTCTTTTCTCGATCTTCCTGAGCCAGTTCTACTTGCCAGTATCCACTCTTCAGATCAAGGGTCGAGAAAATCGTGGAACCGGCCAACGTGTCTAGGGTGTCATCTATTCTCGGAGAGGGTAACTGTCCTTCTTCGTGACATTATTAAGTTGGCGATAGTCTACACAAAGCGTGTCGATCCATCCTTTTTCTTCACCAGTACGACTGGAGGGACCAGGGACTGTCAGATGGTTCGATAACTCCTTCTTTTCCCATATCGCTGACTATTTTGTCAGCCTCTTCCTTCTTGGCAAGGGAAGTCTTCTTGCTGATTGCCGGATCGGTCGGGCACCCCAGTATCAATCTTGTGCTGGACCACATTAGTTCGACCCCCTTTTCCTTGTCCGGTATCGAAAATGTCTTGGTACTTTTTGACTAAATCTCTTAGTTTGGGCTGTTGAGCTGGTTTTATGTCTTTGGAAGAGATGGCAACTAATTTTTCTAGTTCTGTGGGCAAGTTGTTGGGTTGGCTAATCGTACCTCGTACACTCCGGATCACTGAGGAAACTGACGAGCAGTGCCCCAATATTGTTCCTTTCTTCAAGGTCACTGGAAAATAATTGACATTCATGACCCTTACCGGCACAAATTTGTCAGCACGCAACAAGGTCTTCCCTAGTGCAATCCCTCGTCCAATTTTCTCATCATGAAGTTTGGGCTCGAACATTACCACGTCTCCACTGCTCGCACTCCCGTCCAGGCGAGCCTCCAGAATGGTTCCAGCCCTCTCAGGTACGCTTACATCTTCAGCCAACAACACACGGATCAACTCTTCACTTCTCCCATGAAGCACCAGCTCTTCTCCGTTGACACGTAGAACGCCGTCTTTGTAATCTAATTCAAACCCTCTGGAATTCATTATGTCCATTCCGATGATTGCATCGTCTTCGATGTCCGCTACAAGTGCCTGATGTTTCACTTTAGTGCTGCCCAAAATTATTTCAATCGGTAGCTCGCCATATACAGTAGCTGGCTCCCCTGTTGCTGTGCGTAGCTTCCAAGTTGTCGGTTCAATCCGTTCCGGTGTTCTGGCAAAGGAAGGCCCGAAAATTGTCCTAGTCGCACCTGTATCTAGCAGCATGGTGCAAGGCTCGTTATTGATGAGACCGTCTACGAATACACCTTTGTTCTGTCGTTGAAGGATAGCGACATATGCGTTGTTAACCGGGGCTTGCCGGACACATGCCGACGATTGTCCCTTCTCGTCGACCTTCTTTAGTTTTCCTGCATCGGAGTCGATGAATGTTGGACATTTGCTACGCACATGTCCAATTTTGCCACAACTCCAGCATCTTATCTGTTTTTTCTCAGGCAACACTTCCTTCATCACTTTTTTCATGGCAGCTTCCAAGTTACTCCTGTGAGTCTTCCTCAATCGTTTGAACTTTATTTTGGCTTTTGCAGCATTGTTTTGCTGCTTCAAATTCCAAAGCGCGTGCCAGTGCGTCTACGAGATGTGTTGGACGAGCTAATATCAACGCTTGTCTGGTTTCTTGGTCACGGAGTCCATCCAAGAATGCCTGAACCGCTAATCGCTCCATTACATTTTCCGGTATGGCTGGATATGCGAGACGAACCAAGCGTGCAATGTCAGTTTCAAATTCTTGTAAGGATTCGCCCGATTCCTGGCAGCGATTTTTCAGTTGGGAGTAGTATACGTGTTCCAAATGGGCCCGGCCATATCGTAATTCTAGATGTTTAATCAGCTGATCATAGTCCTTCTGTTCTTGGGCGGTTAGAGTTTGTAGAATATTCGTCGCTTCTCCACGTAATGCAAGTGTTAGTGCTACAGCTCTTTCCCCTGCATTCCATCCATTTGCTTTGGCCGCTGCTTCAAACTGTCGGCGGTAATTTTCCCATGGGGTTTTTCCGTCGAATTGAGGTGGCTTCATGGAAAGCTTCCCTATTTCAGAAATGACCTTGACATCTTGTATACCCTCTTGAACTTTATCCAAGTTCAAACTCAAGTCCAGCGTTGCATTTTTGTCAACCATCTCTGTGGAGGGCGCACTATCAATTCGTTTTTCCAGCTAACTGATCGTTTCCTTTATTTTGTCCATTTGTGCCTCGATTCCGTCTTTGATTTCATCGCTGATTATTTCCTTCATCTTGTCCATCTCTGCCTCGACGGTTCCCATTCTTTTTTCTAGACGATTCGCCACACCACAGAGTTCTTTTTTTAGGCCTTCTGTGTTTTCTATGAGCTTATCTTCCAGGCTCCTTGAATTTTCTAGAAGCTTCCCTTCCAGATTTCTAGAATTTTCTTGAAACTTCTCTTCCAGATTTCTAGCATTTTCTTCCAAAGTCCTCGAATTTTGTTGCAGCTCTTCTTTCAAGGATTCTATTATCGGACTCAAATCACCTCCGGGAACTTCGAATAAAAATGTTTCGGGGTCCTCACCTTCTTGTATAAGTCCTTCTGCAAGTCTTTCCTGGAGTACTTGCTTTTTACCCGTTGTTTCCAGTTCCCTTTCCTCCAATTCCTGTTTCAATTCCGCTACCTTCAAATCCGCAAGGCGCACTTTCCTTGGACACATTTTGTCTTTGACGAGGTATCAGTCTGTTTCACACGAAAAGTTTATCAGTTTGATAAAAATTCACTTCGCGAATTCTTTTCCACGGGCCACCAGTCTATTGTCTGTTTCACGCGAACAGTGTATCAGTTTATATTGTCCACTTCGCGAAAACCAGGTCACTGTCTATTTTGGGCGTGAAAAAAGGTCTATCAATTTATTTTTCTGCCTATCCACTCCACGATCACTTATTTATTTTCAAAATCTCGCTTCCGACACCAATTGTAACGTAAATAAACTTAACTTGGTTTTACTAATTTATTTCACTCTTAACTTTACAACTAATTCATATTACTAACTACGCCACTGTATCGCTCGACGTTATCGGCTGCTCAGACTGAGACTGAGACTCCCTCTGGAGTGCTGCCTATTATCTCCGTTACAGAATTCTCGACCTTTCCAATTCTGGCGGTTGGAAACCAGCATGTTCCAGTTGCTTCCAATATTGACCGTTGTTATCCGCGGCGACGCGATTGGATTTGTTCTCGAATATCTCCGGGGATGACATCATCGTTGTCGATGGCAAGAAGGAATGAGGCGACAGGTCCGGCCTAGGTTCGTTACAATATATATATGTATGTATACATATATATATATATATATATATATATTTATATATATATATATATATATATATATATATATATATACGGTTAACACTTTTTTTTTAGGGCTATGTACATTGCATTTTTTTCATTTCATTTATATATATATATATATATATATATATATATATATATATATATATTGTTATGTTATGAAAAACCAGTTATAAGAATAATTACTTAATAGCTATTAGTTTCAATTTTCATAATGATTACAAAATAATTATTAAAACAATTTTTAAAATTTAATAAAATGTGATAAACAAAATTATAAGCTTGAAACATACAGTATATGAAATTGTATGTAACTAAAATTAGCCAATGGGAGAACAACAAACTTCTTGATGACAATAGCCAATCAGGAAACAGTATGGTCAAATGTAAGATTAGAAATTGTGAGAAAATAAGAACGAGGAGTGTCAGAGACAATTATTACTGAAAATTGTATATAGTTTATAAGGAAGTAAAAATAGTTCTATTTATAAGTTTTGACAAATAACCCCAAACAGTGAAAATGTGACAATATAGTGCGAACGAAACGAAAAACCAAAGCCACGAGAGTGACTGAAAATGATTTAGAAACGAATGCCACGTTTTGTTGGGAGAGAAAGAAAAATTCATTAATTTCAACATAATAAGCAGAAAACCAACATTACCTTATTTGTACACACACAAGTATTCAAAGCTGATTTCTGAATTTGTATGGTTCCTTTTTTTTGTATTGGAGTTCCTGAGAGCATTGGAGTGAAAAGGAATCCAAATCCGGGTGTGTATTGAACAGCGACAGGTATAAACTTTCCTAGTGCACATCACGAACTGAACAACTTCACTAATAACTCATATCCCATCAGAAGAACTTTTTTTCATTTGAATTCGAACTATTAAAGAAATTTTCACTTTCAAGGTAAAAGTGAGGTTGTGTATATTTTACCCATGAACTTTTCTCATGATTATCCATGAATATTTGTAGATTCACCATAGAATAATTTATCTATCGTAGGCCAGGTGAATTTAAGTTCTCCTGAATAAAGGAAATAATTGCTTTTTGATACTTTGTTGCTTATTTTCCACAATCATCAGCAATCGTATTTATAAACACTGAATAGAGAATGACATCAAGCAGTGGCTAGTGGCTTAATTGCCTGAACCGGCTATCTGAGATAAGAGGCGTACTAACTGTGCTTAGCTGTGGTAAGGAAAGTGATAACAATTGGCAGCAACGTGACGAGAGAACAGTGACGTTAGCTAGCAATTATTATTACATCATTGCAAAATATATTATACAGGGCGAAAATACTTATCTATATCATAACAATTTGGCTCACAAAGAAGAGCAGAAATTATTAGCAATTTTCATTTTATAACAACAATTTATATTTACAATTTATGATTACATTACAATTGGCACCCAAAACGTGTACAATTGGCACCCAAAACGTGGGGCGAAATAATAACAAAATAATTTGTTATATCATCATTATATAACAAAATGGCCCAACGCGGTGCAAAAATATATCAATAATAATAATAATAACAAAATTCAATTATAAAATTCATTTTATACAATTTTATTATATCATCAATACATAACAAATGGCGCCCAACGCGGGGCAAAAATATATTAATAATAATAATAACAAAATTCAATTATAAAATTCATTCTATACAATTTATCATAATATTACAATATATATATATATATATATATATATATATATATATATTAAATTACTTCTACTTTGTTTTTAACAGTCCCCTCACTATTACTCTCTTTCATATATATATATATATATAAATGAAATGAAAAAAATTCAATGGACATAGCGCTCAAAAAAAAGTTTTAACCGTAGACAAGTGTTTCGGGCTTTCGGCCCTCATCAGTACGGTGAAGAAGTGCAAGGGTGAACAACACTTGGTAGTAAACGACAAATCAACGGAGTCAACAAAGAGAAGCCAGCCGCCCATTTGTGGTTTCGGTTAGCAGACCCTGCATTCCAGGCCAACAACCAACGTTGCGTTATACATGCGATATTCTCTATATAAGATTCACCTGAGTATTTAACATGTTTACTAAAAATTATTCTCACTGACCATTTCTAGACAACGTTTACATTTTTTCATTGGTTGTCTGTAAATCCTCCCCGTCATCATACCATAAGATAGATATTTTAAAAAAAAATTAAATCTAGTTGATAATCCTCTTGCTTTGGAAAGGGAAACATTCCCAATTGAATATTGAATAGAAAGATTTTTCTGTGAATTGAAAAATCCACGATGAAAATGAAGTTATTTTTTTGTGAACGTCTAACAGAAAACAACTTCTTCCCATAAGAGGTTATCTTGAACGATGGAAGATAGTGACTGAAGTTTATCTTTCAGTCGCAGATGATTCCACATCTGATTTTATGAACATCCTGTTGTTATTTTCAAACAAATTAACCTCTAGCTTTATTCACCAAACTTTTTAGGTGGAAATCTCAGTTCATATGCCTGTCGATCATAGGTACTTTACCGATTCACATTGTGGGATAGCTTCTGTATCACTCAAGACTAATGGTCCTAGGTTCGGTTAGTTGGTGGCGTATGAGGAGAAAGGGATGTATTTGTTTTTTTTACATTTAACGTGAGTAGATTGAATTCAAACAATTTTGTTATTTCTCGTATATCTTTCTCGGTTTCCTCTTCAAGAAATTCCCATGATTTTTGTTTCAAAGTATCGCAAAAGTCAGCAAAACTTAGGATAGTACCCTTGGTGTTCAACTGAAGTAGGGTTATTCATATAAATTGTAAAAAGAATGGGGTCCAGGACTGTTGTGGATCGACCGTAATTAACATTTCTCCATCCGCTGGCCATACCCTCAACATATACTTTCTGTTTTCTATCAGTTAGGTAACTTTCAGGGAGTTCAGAGGCCCATCCTCTGAATCCGTATGACCATATTTTCTTCAACAGTTTCTCGTGACAGAGAGTATCGTATGCTTTCGAGAGATCGACGAATATACAGATTGCAGGATTTTTTTTGACTAAAGCATTGTATATTCCAGAAGTTAATTTGAATATTGCATGATCGTACTGTCTGTCATAGAGTAATTAATTTTTTTGTGGAAATTCAATAGCCTCTATATCTTATTAGCTTTTCTATAATTTTTGAGATGTTGGATATGAGTGAGATGTTGGATAATTCGAAATATAGCGTTTTTTTTTCAGCTGTATATAACGGTTCCATTAATCCTATTTCAAAGATATCTGGAAATATCCCCGTTTCGAATATTTTATTTTAGGCGGGTAAGAGGACTTTTTATTTCGCCTATGATTTGATTGAGTGTTTCTGACTTTATTTTATGTTCACCAGGAGCTTTTTAATTTTTTTATAAGTGAATGGTATTGCATACTTCATTTTCTGTTGTTGGAAATACATACATATTATTTTGAATAGTTTCTATATTTTCGTTGTAGTCTTGCGGAATATTTTGCTCTTTCGCTAATATTTCTCCCATCTTACTATTATATTAATTGAATATGTTACTTATATCTGCCAGAGCTGGGTACGTTTGATCATCATGATCAATTTTTTCAACTTTAGGATTTGATTTATTTTTATTACATATTTCATCAACACATTTCCAAAAACCCTGCGAAGAATTTTTACATTTTTTAATAACCTTGTTTTAATATAGTTTCTTAATTTTCAACAATATCTTACCTAATTTATTTTTGTACGATGAATACTGTTCCTTTGAATATAGGTCATTTAGATTATCCCGTAGACTTTTGTATAATTTTTTTTTATTGACGTTAGCAAACCTTTTGTCATCTATAGTATCCTGGAGATATAATTTTCCTGATATGTTTTGGTAAATGTACTTTCTTCAATATGGAATTCTGGTCTTCCTATGAAATTGTTTCCATTTGATCAAAGGTCGTTTCATTATATATCCCTAAACATGTTTAATTTTTCAGCTACATTTTTAGATTTTTATAGTTTACGAATTGTTTTTTGGTACTATTTTTTGTATTGTCTTGTTTTTGATATTGACATTCCTCAATAATCAACGCAATTGGGAAGTGGTCTGTGATATCATATCTGTCTATGAATGATTCAGCAAGTTCGTCTACATATTTTCTTTTGACAAAAAAAATTATCAAGGCTAGGCTATCTGGTCTTGTATATTCATTAATATATTATAAGAACCCATGGCAGCTCATTACATTTTTATAGTCTTCAACATTTTTATCATTGTCATCTAATAAGTTGATATTCATATCATTTGTTAGAATATGGTAATATCTTCTATCATTATTAGATTCTAAATACGGACGTATTACTTTATTGAAAGTTTTTGGGCAAGTTGCTGGAGATCTATACGAATATGTTATTACATGTTTTGTTGGCATATCGATTTTTATTTGGATGCATTTAATTTCACTTATATTCATTATTTCGCAAGTGTGTTCCAGTTCTGTTTTTATAGAAACCCAGAATTGTATATTACGTTATACCCTTCTAATGAAAACAGGGAAATTTCTTTGATGTTATGTGTTTTAGTTAATACTAGTACAAGTCGATGTCAGAAATTGATAATAGTAATTCCTCGAAATGTTTTCGGATACTACGTATGTTGAATTGTATTATTCTCAAATCATCAATTTTGAGAAATTGTTTGAAGTTTTTTTATTTATTCTCATAATTTCTCAGGAATTAATAATTTTTTTGCATATATCATCTATTGCTATATATTTCACTTTTAATGCAGTAAAAATGTATTCCTCTTTTTGGTTGTTTGGACCTTGAATTCGATCTGAGGGGCCTTCTTATTCTTGTTCACTTCTGCTTCTTTTGTTTTTCTTGGAGTTTCTTCTTTCGCTATTTTTCCTTCTTTCTCAATGCTTTTATCCAGGTTTATTTCGTTGTGTGTGGGAGTTGCCGGTTCACTGTTGTTCTTGTCGAATAGGCTATTTTCGTTCGCGACAAAATAAAATTCTTCTAGCTATGGATACGTTGATAGTTTGTATTGTACTTCCATTTATTGTTATCTCTCACTAATTCTATGTCTAAAAAACATTGTGTTGTGTTTTTCTACTTATGAAAATAAATCATATTTCGAATGCAATTGATTACCTGTTATAACTGAAGGCGGAATTAACCTACCAAAAGGTAGACAATGGGATCACGTGCAGATGGTCCATGATTATAATTCACAATTTTCTCATCATCGCCTTTGTTATAAGTCATAGCAACGCACCTCCACCAAACAACGTATACAAACACGGGCAATTATTTCTGAAAAATTGCTTGGACATAGTTATGGAAAATATGACTAATCGAGCAACTATTCCAGGAATCAGAAAGGAAATCAGGTATTTGACGCAGTACAACCCTTGCATGCCAGGCGCGAAAATTTTTACGAACATTGGGCCTTCTGTCGATACCAGAAAAAGAAATATCTCCGCCAGTGACGTTCAAAATTTCCTTGTTTGGAGCATATTCATCCGTTTCGTGGAGATTGCAAGTATGCAGATTCTGAAAAGTGATTTTATTTTTGAATAATTAATTCGCAATATTGAATCACTGAACATTTCTCATTATTGTTTTTTAACTTTGTTCCTCTCATTGTTTTTGTGGAAATAACTATGTCTGACAAACACCAGCAGTGTTTATGTAACTTTAGTTGGTTCAACAGAGTGCAAGAGAGAGAGAGAGAGAGGGTTATTCCCAGATTATTTAATAGTAAACCAACTGGTTGGGGATTGATTATAAGGTGATTTTAATTCAAAATGCACCTATGAGCTAAAATTTGGTGCAGTCGCCTCTTAGACTACTGAAAATTCCTGTATTATGGAATTTTCACGTATATACCCACTTTCTCTGTGGTATACTCGCTGATAAACGATCTCGCAACGAGCTGCTGGACAATGCGGAATTTGTTTGGAGGAGTTTATCGCCTAACCATCCCGGGCTTGCACCTGATAACACCGCGCGGGTTTTGATTTATCGTCGTGATTTATAACCTCGCCAGGCGGGCCTTAAGAGCTAATATTTTCTCATCCGTTTATTATTAATAAGATTCTGAGAAGCTCGCAGTGAAAGGGAAAATGACTTACGGTTGTGCTGCTATTATTCGATTCGGTACATGGGGATTTCCAATGGATTATATAATACTCGGACTTGAGCACTCCTCTTGGATCAATAAAAACTTTTCAACAAAAAATTAAACCTACAAAAAAATCATTTTAAAAGAAAAAAGAAAATAAACCTCCTTAGTCTTAATAATAACTGAGTTCCTAACCAAGGTGAGTAACTAATTTTGAGTTGGCGCCAAACAAACTAGCAATTGAATTAGGTAAAGCGTAAAATGATGGGAGCGGGATGCATGGCGGCGTTTTGATAATTTTTTCCAAGTAACACAATTATCCTCGTTGTTTTTTGGTGTGGCGCTGACTCAAAATTAGTTACTCACATCAGTTAGGAACTCAGTTATTATCAAGACTAAGGAGGTTTATTTTATTTTTTGCTTTTCAGTTTAATTTTTCGACGGTTTAATTTATTGTTAAAAAGTTTCAACAGAATCGGTTCACAGTTGAAAAATTTTTCTACCCTCAGGGGTGGATTACTCCTTTCCAGATCAGAAAATGACTAACTCTGAAGTATACCCTATCCAATAAAAAAAGAAGCATCCAAATCGGATAACCTAATACAAAGTTATGAGTGGTAGAATGGGTTAACGGGTAAAAATTCAGTGGATGAACGTTAAATATCCCAGATTTTTCTACCCTTAAGGGTGACATTTTTCTGTCAAATTAAAATGGGATCAACTTCGAAGTATACCCTTTACAATGAAAAGGATTGATCGGAATCGAACTAATCTGTGAAAAGTTATGCGTGATCATACATAAAATAAATAATAGTTTAAAAACTTAAGAACACGCTTTAATAGAAAACTAAACTAAAAAGTAGAAAATAATTTCAAATGAGTTTGAAATAAGAATAGCGAGATTAACAACAAATTTATTTCATCGTAAAAAAGTGTGGGGGGCTTGATGTCAATTGTTGTTAATATTTCATGGACAGATATTGGTAAAAGTAGAATCATTATGAAAATATCTTAAAAAGCACCCCACGCTTTTCTACGATTAAATGAATTTGTTGTTAATCACTGTATTCTTATTTCCAACTAATTTAAAATTATTTTCTACTTTTTAGTTTAGTTTTCTATTAAAGCGTGTTCTTTAGTTTTTCAAACTATTATTTATTTTCAACTTTTTAGCTTTGTTTTCTATTAAAGCGCGTTTTTTAGTTTTTCAAACTATTATTATTAATTATTTAATTTTCCCAAACCCCCTTATTCTACCAATTTTGAATAGAATTGGACCATAATCACAAAACTCGTCCATCATTTTAAAGCCGCCATCTTGCATTTTTCAGTTTTGACAAAAGAATCATAATCTCTGACTACGAAAACCCTCAAATACCAATTTTGAAGCGAATCGGACCATAAGCACAAAACTCGTCCGCCATATTGGAGCCGCCATTTTGTTTTTTTTCTCAAACAAAAATTTCTCAATGCATTTTCACCGGAATTATGTACACCTGCCAAATTTCAAATCATTCGTACGTCTGAAAGTGGGTCAGAATCGCGCCCAAAGGAGTCGGTTACAAACAAAAACAAACAAACATACAAGTGAAGCTAATATAAAGCGTGTAAAAAAATACGCGTCGACTAGAGAACCTCTTTTTTTTTTTTCCTCGATTAAAAAGAGCTCTGATGATGTCAATTTTGGGTGGTTCTAGGAATGTACCAAATCCGACGAAATATTTATCAGGAAGATACCCTGTATCCTATGAAGTACACAGTTATATATTTGAAATAGGTACATCGCGGGATATACTCACAGAACTCATAGAACTAGAAGGCCAATACCGTTTTGCTGGAACGAGCCCTACTGTACCGCACGGTACACACATGGGCATGAATATTATTCTACTATTTTAATTACGTATCTATCATTCGAAAAGCATCTATTAGGTTGTAGTTATTTAGCGATTATTGACTTTCGTCTTCAAAGAAAGAAAGAGCACACACATATGGAATATATTCCGTGATGACCTATGAGCCGACAAAATGTTAACAACATACTTTTCTGTTCATAATCTAGTCGAATTGCCACCAAAATGGTCGAATATTTGCAAGTATTTGGGATATAGTTTATTTTTCTATATTTTGTAGGTTGGTACTGCGATTGATTTTCAACTTTTTATCAACAATTTTGCCCCTGAATATCTCCCTTTTTGAAGTAGTCTAAATTTTCATCAATTCAGATTCAAATGGAAAGTCCTACTTTCCACCATCATCAGTAAAACAAACAAATTCAATTATTACTACATTATACTTTTTAATCCCCTACATCTTGTAATCTATGAGTGGCAGTGAAGTATTTTGGTGATCAAATTGCTGCAAATTTATCCCGATTCAAAATTTATTCCATAGGATTTCACAATTTTACCATTTGGAATTTACAGGGCAAAAACATGATAAAATTACAGACTTTCCCCTTTTTACAAATTTTGCTGAAATTGAAAGAGCTGTAACTCAAAAACTATTTGAGGTAAAATAATTGTTGCAAATTCCGACTACTTAAGGAAAGGAGACGTATACTTTGGGAGATATTTAGAAATAACTGAAAAAAGTACGGATACTGCAAATTATAAAAATAGATGAAACAAGAGTAGTAGAACATGCAATTGTCTACAAACTTATGCATACAAATTATACAATTCCGAATAAAAATACCCTCAGAAAAAACTAATTTCCTATTTCATTCGCCCGTAACTTTTGGGATCGCGATATCTCAGAGTTGGTGATTCGTAAGGAAAAAGGTGATACAACTTTTAGACAATTGTGATCTACAACTTTTGTCTATCTTTGTTACGATAACATTACCGTTTACGAGAAAATGGCAAAAAACTGATGCTTTTGACCTTTACCTTGAATTTTTTTTAGCAGCGTAGGATCAGTGAGGATTTTTAATATTTTATTTGTAATAGTGAACCTATGACCTGTACCAATTTCCATCTCCATTAGAATAATTGTTAATTATTTTTTTTTATTTTGACTGGGGTACTACTTTCTAATGACTGACTATATGAACGTAATACAGAGAACATCTACTTATTATAATTATCTGTAAAAATTCATGAATCTTGAAAAATTCATCTCGTAAATTATAGATAAATTGAAAATAACGTTAATAATAAGTAATATTCCATCATGAATTTCACCTATGTAGTTGGCTGATTTTCAAGATTTTATGGTCTTTTTGGAGGTCTTGTGGCTTAAAAGTTGGATTTTCTTGTCAAAATGTGTGAAATTTGGACTCCTCGATACTATTTTGTTTCGTTTCTTTGAATATTTTTTCTATTATTATGATGATTTTTGAGCAAAAATATCAGAAAATATCAGAATTTATACTTTAGTTGAGGCACACTCATTATTTTCAGTAAATATTAGTTAATTGAAAATTCAATTCAATTCAATTGATCGATGTGTCAGAATATAAAATTAACTTTTTACGGATTGTCTTTGAAGGTTGCATTACAGAATTGACTTTATCTGGTACAGTCATATACGAATTCGATAATTGATTAATAAAAAAATACACAGCGAATAAATTTTGCATTCATTCATTTTACATGAGCTGCCTTGTACATGAAGTATTCTACAAACGAATATTTTTTTGTTGACACAGGACATTTACTGCAAAATGTTCAACAACGATGAATGAATTTGCTGACCAATAACTAGACAAACACATGCTTACACGTCATTGCCCAATGTCGGTCATGTTTCAGCAGGCACAGATTTGTGTTACATTATTAGAATTGAAATTGTAAGAAAAATGGTTTCGCCAAAAATTATGTGTTTTAGGAGTGGTGGTGACAAATCACCCAGCCCTCAACCGTTTGAGGAACCACAGGATTTAGTGACCATAGATTTGAATATTCCAAGAAGAAACATTTGGGTGAGTCAACTAAAAACTATCAAGTGTATGTTGTGAATGTGTGATATACAGTGCGTTCATAAGGTGTGGAAACGCTCCATTATCGCATAAGTTGATTATTTTCTGAGGTAAAGCTCGGACAAGTCGATTTTTAATTTCAGTTTTCTCCTTTTTTTTCGAAAAAAAAATATATTAAGTCCCACTACCTTATAAGATATGACGTCATCGATAATTTTTTTAAATTAAAAGGCTATATTTTCATATCAAAAATTAAAAGCCCACACTTTTCTGAGTTCAACCACATACGTCATATGTAACACTATAAGTTACAGTGTACTGAGTATAAAGAAAACAGGTGTTATATTTCTTAACATTCATTGCATTATTTATTTTAGTAGTCAATACTTATACAAGTACAAATATACTTTATTCCAGTAAGACCATATTACATGGTATTGGACATGTCAAAAAAAGAAGAAGGATAATATAAATTGTATAAACACACACATATATACACTCATATACAAGCAAACATATTAACACATTTAAATAAGCTCATACACAATACAAAGGACTGTAAAGAGGTCTTGACGATGTGATATAATAGTACCAAAATTATTCTTCGAATACATCAAATAATCCATGGGACATAGTCAGTTTGAGACATTATATAAATAAATATACAGGAATCGTCAGTGTAAAATATTGAAATAAACAAATGAAATAAACAGATAAAGCTTTGTCATAACTATTTTCTACTAGAGTATTCCAGATACTCGTTTATAGAATAGAAACTTCCCTCCAACAAATATTTTCTTATTCTCAGTTTGAACAAAGGTAATTCTGAAATAACTTTTATGGCTGGTGGTAAACTGGTGGTATAGTCCGTAAAATAAAAGCACGGAGTAATAAACCGCTTATCGTATTAAATCCAGTTAGGTATAAGTACGAACTGCTATGGGAGAAACCCATAATCTTTGGATTTTGCATACTAAATGAGGGTTTATTACTCCACGACTTCATTTTACGGACTATAGTCAAAATAAACAAATAATACAACACATGCTCGAATTGAACTTCTTGGGTTAGTCGACAATATCTGATGAATCCTTGGGTTACGTTTGACAACATCGACAATTGACAATTCGTTGAATTCCCCATTTAACTTTTCAAGTAACCCCGGACAAAATATCCATAGGAGTTAAATCTGGGGACCTAGCAGGCAATTCAATATGACCGCATCGTCCAAACCAGCGGTTGGGAACGGTTTCATTCGGAAAATATCTAACCACTAGAGCATAATATGGACCAAATAGTAGGATATATTCGACAAAGGTGATTAATGTCTGGAAATGTTGCAGTTGAATATGGAACTACATCAGTTTGCTACATATCTGAATACTTTCCACTCGTCGCAGTACCGTCAAAAAAATGTTTCTGCACAACACCATGTCAGATAAAGTTATAAATGAAGAATGAGTACTTTTTTCTATTCCAAGAATTACATTTAATTGAATGTCATAGGTAACGGTAGGTCTCCTACTCTCAGGCTTATTATCAACAATTCCATTAAATTTATGCAATATTTTGCTTAATGTCGATTTGCTTATTGGTTCTCGATCAGAATTTTTTTTTTCATTAAAGATGTCGCATACTTGCGCCTTACTTCCTTTACGATCGCCGTAACCTAAGATCATCAAAACTTCTATTCGCTGTTTTTCTGACAGTACCTATATCGTAATTTCAGATTATTTCTGTTAGGGTAATATTTTTCAGAAAGATATTGAAGACTTATTAATCGATATGCTACGCAACAAATCGATTAAATAATGACATATGCAATGGTAACTAAGAACTTATTGTCTGGTTGCTAAGGGCTTTCAGATGTTTCCATAGCCTACTTGAGGTTTGGAAATATACTCGAACTAACTACTGAGTAATGTTCAGGTAATCATTGCAAAATAAATAATGAAATAAATATTAAGAAATATGAGCACCTATTTCCGGAGTATACTGTAACTTAAAATGTTTCATATGATGTATGTGGTATCGTTGAACTTAAAAAGATATGGGCTTTCGATTTTTGATATAAAAATTTACCCTTTTTAAAAAAAATATCGATGACGTCATATCTTGTAAGGTATTGGGGGTAAAAATTATTTTTTGTCAAAAAAAGTAGAAAACTCAAATTAAAAATCGACCTGCCGAGCTTTACCTCCGAAAATAATCAACTCGTAAGATAATCGAGCGTATCCACACTACATGAACGCACTGTTTATTGAAAGAATGAAAGATCCGCTAGATTCAGATAAGTACGTGATTTCTGGAAATCAATGGGATTCAATAAAAAGCAGAATTTATATGATATCTTTAATGAAACAATAATGTTGAATACGTTAAACCGAAAGAATAAAAGTTCATTAAACTTTTGGAGTAATGGGAAGTCATCTATGAATAGCATATTTCCGGTGAACTAAGGAATGATTGATAAGGATAATATTTATCGAAAAAGTTTCACAGAAAAAACATCCCACCGTATTTTGTCGCAGAGCCCCCCTCTTCCATTCGAATTTCCATATTTATTGGGTTGAATAATGGATTGTTTCAACTCATTTTCATAAAATTTAAATGTATTACCACGTA
This sequence comes from Gonioctena quinquepunctata, assembly GCA_018342105.1. NCBI lineage: Eukaryota > Metazoa > Arthropoda > Insecta > Coleoptera > Chrysomelidae > Gonioctena > Gonioctena quinquepunctata. The sequence continues at coordinate 450,867 of JAFIRS010000023.1, read as the reverse complement.
TTTTAATTCGCTTTCATGTCTGTTTGTTCGGTACAAATCTTGCAATCGATTTTAAACTAACTTCCCGATGAACTAGAGACTTGAAACTTCAGGCATAGCTCAGAATTGGATGACAATGCAATATAAACTCGCTTGTCTATTCGTTTGTCTGTAGAACGTTAACAGAGTGAGGTTGGGTTGACATAACTCTCTATAGCAACAACATAATGATCGATGTGCAATAAATTTAACATCCTCCCAAATAGTCACTCAATATAATAACAAAATAAGTTGCAAATAAATCGTTAATAATCTACTGAATATCATCAACTAATCGTAAGGTTTCATAAAATAGTTTGTCACATATATTCGCGTCAAATTGAAATTAATCGGTTCATTTTATTTATTTCACCACGTTTATATTAATTCGCTTTCGTTGTATGTTTCTCCGTTCGGTACAAATCTTGTTTGTTTGTTTATCTGTAATAATAATAGTAATAGTAAGGAGCAATCGATTTCAAAATAACTTCCCGATGAGGCTCGAGACAGGAAACTTCAGAAATGGCTCAGAACTGGATGACAATGCAATTTTAACTTACTTGCTTGTCTGTTTGTTTGTTAATAATGATAATAGTAAGAAGCAATCGAATATAAACTAACTGAAATAAACCTGAAATTTGACACATGCATCTCTAATAATCTCATCATGATGTTTAAAATCGACTGCAAAATTTCTCAAGACTCAAAATCAGAAAACAATTATTTCTCATAAATATTTTTCTTCAATATACCACGTTTATGAAACAGAACAAGAAGTATTACAAAATCCCCTAGCCCCATACAGAGCTATAACCCAATACAGATTCCTAACGCCAAAGAGATTATCCTGCAAATGTGTGACTATAGGCTATGAAAATAGTTGAAAATTTCAAAAAGAAAAACGTGAGGAGCATGCAACAGATAGATAATAGTAAGAAGTGAAGGGAGTAGCTGTCGTGGAGAAAACTTACACAACAAATAAATGGTACCCGTTATGATTATGTCCATAAAAATAAATGAATGGGGTATTATTTGGGTAGAAAATTGGATTATTGTATGGATCCAAAATCTGTACCTAATTGATCTTTGGAACGAATTCGAAAATGAAAAATTATTTGAGTCATGAATCTTCCTCCATTGACCGTATTTCATGTTACTCACCGTAATTGTGATTTCGTAGAACAACCATGATCAAAAGTAAAATTGAATTACATTTTCATTGATGTGCACTCGACCTCTAGGCCTTTCGAAATTTTCAAGTAAATGTGCCCCCAGCGCCCACTGTCGAGTAATTGTAATGTATCTTTCGTCACAAAATACCATTCAAAATATTCTCCATCCCATTGTTTCATATTAAACCCTTGACATTTCAAATGCATATTGGCGTATTGACAAATTTCGAAAAGAATGAGAAGGTTGATAATTATTTTCTCAACGATGTGCCACTTGACCCCCCATACTTTTTGAAGTTTTTAAGTTGACGTGCCCCCCTCCCCTTCCCCCTTCGGCGTCCTGTATCAAACAATCATGATGTCTTTCATTTCAAAAAATAGTATCGGTGATAACATTCAAAATAGTTTTTGTCCCATTAATCCATTATTCTACGTCGCACCGTTCGAAAGTTAACAAAGCCGCAGTGTATAAAGATACTTACTTAATGTTTTCTTCAAAATTTTTACGTACTGGCATTAATTTCCATGAAGAAGCTACGCAATGTGTTTCATTTGATCTGTTATGTGGAAATCAGTGCACTATGCATTTTACTCTCCGGAGAAAATAGGTACTAGTATTATATATTGATATTTTAATTTCAGATTCAAGCACCCAGAAGAAAAAAATCAAATATAAGAAAAGAATTACCTCGATTCTTCTCTACATGTTCCTCGTCAATGTTGTAGTTCTCGTGACTGCTGCGATTTTCGTTTTTTTAGATGAAGGTGAGTTCAAACGCTCTGATAAATAAAATGGAAAGAAATATGTTGTCCAAGAAAAATTAGGATTACCAAGATATTTCATACCTAAGGAACAAGAGACAAGAGTGTATTTTCCATAAGTTTTCATTTTCAATTCTACAGCAATCATATATAACTTATTTTCGTCTAAGAACAATGAAAATATTAATAACTATTATATTCTAACTAACTGACTGACTACGACATGAGAAATCCCCAAAAATATCGATGAAATATTTAAGGAACACCTGATTCATTTGTTTGAAAATATTAACAGGATATTCATAAGATCAGATGTGGAATCATCTCTTGCATCAATGTTACAAATGGTGAATACTCTTGGAAAACATTCTTCTTTGCCTCATTCATCTATATGAGTTTCCAATTAAGACTAGAATAGAAAATCATATAACTATCTGAATTGACATTAAAATTTTCACATTCACATTTTTACTTTTGAGTTAGGGTCCTTTTCCAATATCTATCAGATGTAGTAAAAATGTCCAGCGTGGCTTCTGACGGGGAAGTAGTTGTTTTCTGTTAGATATCCACAAACAATGACTGAATTTTTATCGTGGATTTTTCAATTCACAAAAAAAAATCTATTCAATATTCAATTGAAATTGCTTTTTTTTCTACACCTGATATATTATAAAAGGAAGCAGTGATCAATTTGATTTTGAATAATTTTTCGATCATTTTAATAACAAAAGGCAGTGAGAAAATGGCTATTTAGTACCCCTAATTGGATAATATTCCGGTTATCAGGTATTGAGTGTGACTTTAGGCTGAAACGGTTGAAACTAATGCAGAAATGTAGAGGACAATGAAACATGGAAAAAAAATCTAGCCAAATATTTTCGAATGGTACATTGTTATTTGTTATTTCCATGGTTCCGTCATACAGTCCTGAAAGGAAGCTGTGGGAAAGAAAATATCGATGACTCTCTTTCACAGAACAGAGAATTGAGGTGGAATAGGTATAATAACATTTAAGCAATTTTTAGATTTCTTGAAAGAGATAGGGATACATTTCAGTATCACAAATAACAATAGTAATTTGCATCGATTTCATGAAATGATGAATTACTGACAAATACTATCAATAGAACAATCGATTTCTCATTATGTAGATATTCTATTTGGAATAATAGTTGTTTGTTACTTCGATTTGCTGTGATAACATATCTCCAAGAATAAGTTAATATTGATGTTAATTTCACTATAATGAAATACGGGGTTGTCAACCAATTATTAAGACAAGTCATGGTTCCGAGAGTGTCAGATCCCAATTTAGCAGAATTGGAATTTTTAATCAATATTTCTTACTCTCCCATCACTTCCGGTTTCACCGGAAATGACCCCAACCTATGAATTTTAAATGAAACACCCTGTAAGTTTTTCCTTTTTTATTCTAGGGATAATTCCGAGTACAATCATATAGTTTTAAAACAAAACAAAATATTTTTTAAATTATTTTTAGTTTAGTCAAGAGTGCGTTGGATCTACTACAAGCAATCTGGACATGATTGACGAGTACAAAATTTTAAATGACACCTTTTTCCGCCTATTTGAGTACCTATTGTGGTTTGATATTTCCAAAATCACTAATTGTAAAAATGTCAAATTTTTCACATGCCCTAGATCCTTATGTTCACGACGAATCCATTGATGGTTTCCAATAAAAAATCGGATGGATAACAATCCTAATACACTAATTATTTTTCGAAAAATTATGAGGAAATTCAGGTATATCCCAACTAGCAAAGTTGTTTTATAATTTTTAACTGTCGGTGCCTTTTTATTTTATAATTGCTTCATTACTGCTCTTAGAACACCAATTTGTTTCATTAAAGTCGCCATTGAAATGTTTAAGCTTCGAGAATAATTTTGTTTCATAAGTTAGTCGTAACGTAGAACGTTCTTAGAGCAAAAATACAAAACAGTAATACGACAAATTTCAATACTGTTATATAAACGTTTATACAACAGATTTTAAACGACATTTTAGCTTACCAAAGAAATTTGTTTTATAATAGATTTATACCGGTGTTGTCTGATACTAGGTCATTCGTTTGCGAACGTCTATAAAATTGTATTATTAGAGCTATGCAAAACATTTATAAAATTATTTTAAAAAGTTTTGTTTTTGATACTATTGCTGACTAAAACATATTGCACTCAGATGGTACCTTTAAAAAATTGTTATATAATTATCATGAACACTAGCATAATGAAAGCTTTATTTAATAATTATAAAAAATTCTTGTGAGGATACTAAAGCATTCCCAATACATGTATAAAACGTAGAAATTTTTGCTCGCCATTATTAGTTTTGATCTTGTCGTGATAGCGGTACTATACTATTATGTCAAATTGACAAATAAGTAAATGGAAAAAAATTAAAAGAACTGGTGCATTTTACAGAAAGGTTAAGAAGCGCTAACACAATATCCTAGATGAAGTTATTGGTGATAAACTAGATATCTCTGAAGGCAGATGACCCAGATAAACAAAAAGTGTTTGCTTCAAGTAATGCTGATGAACCAAGTGGTTCCAATGAAAATGCTTTTATTCAGGAGGTTGAGCCAAGGAGTCTTGGAGAAGATGAAGATGTAATGAATAATTGGGAAGTAGAACTGGATGAGTTAGACCAATAACACAATTCTCTTACTCTAAAAAAAGAATTACAATTGAAAACCTGACCTTGTTTTCAAAACATAAGCAGCTACACAGAAATCAGCTCTGTTGTTGCCGCAACTATGACATATTTATGCAAAAAATTATTTTATAACTGATGAGCATTGAGGGAACATAGATAGATACTAACCGTTTTGGTAATGTTTTTTAAATTACCTTTTCAGGAAAATTAATTCGAGTAAGCTTTATGTGTGCGACTGTTTTCTCCTGGGCTCAGCCATCCAATGAGAAACATATAATAACTATAAAAACGAAAGCAAACACGTATTGAGAGTTCAGAGGCGGAGTTGGGTAAATTTCTTTTATACAGTACTCGTCGTTTTTGTTTTAATTTTTTATTTTTTACTCATGAAATTTGGGTATGGATAATGGCAAACAGTAGTTAACCTATTTTTTAACCGTAAAAATGACAAGTTTAAATCCAAAATTGCCGGATAGGCGTCATCTTGGATTTGTTTTTAATAAAATTGAGTGTTTTGTGATTCGGTATCATCAAGCACTGACGTTGACATCTGTTGAAGTAAAGTCAACAAAACAAATTTGAAATGAAATTACACGACCTGTTAAAGTAATATCATCTTAAATTTCGTTAAAATATCCTACACTAGGTAAGTAAATATATAATTTTACAAAATAATGTTTTTTTAGCTCTACTTTGACAGATACCTCACCTCAATTATTTGGCTTTTTAAGACTGCGTTCCTCAATGAAATGTCAAAGTGTGCCTTTTTGGTGTGGACGATAGTACGTTCCTATATAGGCATCCATAACGAAATGGCAGCGTTTTAAAATTGACATTTTTACAATTATGACATGCTATAAAACCCAAACGGTTTAAGATAGAGAAAAACGGGTTGCGCTCTCCATCTTACAGGGTGTACTTTTCACATACGCTCGTGTGAAAACTCTACGAGCCTTTACCTAATCGAAAATAGGTCGCGTCACACCTCATTAAACACTGTCAAATGGTAATATCTTAAAAATAATTATATTGAGTAGCATATATGACATGTCAATCTTTTTATAACCATCTAGGGGTTCTAATTATAAGATATACAGGGTGAACACCCAAAAATAAAACTATCTGAAATAACAAAAAAACTTCGATTTTCTGGGTGTACTTTCAACGGTCAATATTTCAAAAACCAGTGAACTTATGATATGGTTATGTAATATTGAAATGTATAGCAGGAATTTTAAATTTACAAAAATATATGTATATAGAGACTGCTATTCAAAATAACAAAATCACTCCATACCCGAAGATCGGCCATTTTGTTTTTTGTATACATATAAACATTATCATCATTTTGGCATTAGCGCTATAAAACTAAGGCATTAGTCAAAATCGTATTCAGATGTGTTTTCAGTTCAAAATCAAAATTTGTTCAAATATGGCCAATATAGCTACTTTATATTATACACATGCTTATCTTAAATCTGGGAAAGTAATAAAATTGACTATCATTTGACAAGATAACCAGTTTGAGACATAAATCTTTTTTATGAAAATGAATTTTGGCGTGAAAGCCATTTAGAGTGCGACGATTACATGGGCAATAAAAAGTACTATACATGTACAAAATGTACATGCATACTACGAGTTATCGATCTATTATTTACACGTATACATAGATATCAATCTACACCTACCCTATTTCTCTTCAGTACGCCTCGATTTAACAAAAATATACCCATAATTAAAATATTTTATAAAAATCTCTCAAAGAATAAAAATATTTTTTAAGAACTCCCAAGGTAATAAAAGTATTCTATAACATGGAAGCCATGTTTTTTGTTGTTCCCATTTCACCGTTCGACGGTCATTTTTTAATGTATTAAAGAAAAACATTTTACCAATGATAAAATGCCATAACTAACTACTTTAGTGTTTATATAATGGTGTGAGATGGCCTTGGAACTATTTCATTACAATACATAGTCCAAATGAGAGAAAACACTAAATGATTTTTTTGACATTTTCTCTTAAAACTTAAAAAATAATGTATTTGTGACGCTTGAAAATGTTGCTCTATATATCCCATATTTCTTTCGCAGTAAAATATCAACCCACAGACTGCAAATAAAACTTCTTTTTTCCTGGTATTTGGGTGTACTTATCAGATCTAAATGTAATATGGGTGGTGTATTTACTCAGACGTTATTTTATTTGTCACAAAAGAACCATTAAAAAATTTATGATTCTTAGTGGGTACAATTCAGCAACAAAAGCTTACTTTTAAAGTGTTAGTCAAAACAAAAAAAGCTACGTCTGATATAATAAAACTACTTTTAAAAAAGTGTTTTATTGTAGCTCGATAATTGTTGTATAATTTTATAATTGTTTCTAACTATGTTTTATAATAATTTTGTAAATGTTCATATAAGTGTCCGGTAAAAGCTATGGAAGCCATCATAAAACAAATTAAAGAACTAAATTGCTGCACAAGATTGCGCCTTCTTTGGCTTTATAATCGTTGTATAAAAGTTGTCAAAACGTTTATAGCGACACCGTTATTTTATAAAACGTTTTTAGGACATTTATGAAAAAGTTAATTGTTAGTTGGGATCGCTCATCAAGCATTTTGTGGATATAATATTGAATGAAACTGTATAAAAAAACAGCAATTTTCACATAACAAAAGTTCATAATCCATTCTAATAAAAAAAAACTACTCATAGAGCAATCCGTCAACTTCCTGACATTTTTTCAATTGTGTTTCGCATCACATTTCGTAACATAGCAGGATTTATGGTAGCAAAGACTTCTAGAATGCCATTTTGTGAAATTTCAATTGTTTGAGGCGATGTGTAAAACACTCGTTGTTCCTCATAACCCAACACAAAAAAGTCTAAAATTGAGATCAGGTGATCGGACAGGCCAATATACAGGACCATTCGTAGCAATTATTCGCTCATTAAACCGGTTCATTGAATAGTTCATGACTTAGATGGTATTATGACTTATGACGCGAAGAAAACACACCACTTCAAAAATAGCACGTGGTCCATTAACCTTTCAGTGGTCGCGTGAAATTCAGTAGCAAGTTTGGTCGCGCACTGACTCTGAGACCGGTTTACTTATTTTTTTGTACTTCTTTTTTTCTTATCTGAAAATATGAATTTTTTACTCAGCTAATAATTATCAAATAGCTCCACTAATTTTCAATGTCCAAGTCATGTTTTTTACTGTAAAAAAATAAAAAAAAACATTTTGAAAATAAAACAAAAAATTTTAAATTTAACTTTTTTACAATGAAACTGGACAAGAAAAATTATATATTATAATGAATAACTCTGGCAGGTAATCTTCCATTTATCCTGTTTCCATCGGAGTTTGTTTGCATCAGTTAAATGCTCCAAACACATGTAGGTATGTTTATTTTTCAGATTTTTTTTCTCCCGCACTCGGAACATGGACCTGGTGGAATATTGACTTCCACAGCAGTTGGCTCTATGCCAGTTATTTCTTGGAAACGAAGCTTTGATACCCGTGGGAGACCTGTCATACAAGCTTGTCTAGCTAAATGAGGTTTAATCAAACTGTTTTGCAAAATCCCTCGAAAACAAACTTTATTATCATTTTTTGGTCTGGATTATTGGGGCAATTGATAACTTGGGAGTTTATTCCACTAATATTCAGTATCAATTGAAAAATTACCATTGGCCATCGTGTTGTGGCTCTAACACAGTTGTAACTAGAACACAGTTTGTCAGCTGTATCTACGTCTCCTTTCGTCTTGTTGTAGGCTGTTATTATAACTGGTTCATTGAGATTACCTGTACTTTTATCGATCTCATTGTCTTTATGATAATTCGAACCCAATAATATTGTTATTGTTTTTTTTTGGCAAATATGAGAACAGAATACAGTTTTCTCTGAATCCAAAAATACTGGAGTTCGTTAGTCGAGGAACTGGTTTTGTGAATTCCAATGTCAATCCTTTCCTATTTTTTTATTTATGCTAGCAAATGATGTCAATTTGAGATGATTTTGTAATTTTTCCATGAGAGAAATTGATATGAACTAATTATACATAGTTAAATTTCGTTCACTACCAGAAAAGTAACTGCACATTCTGGTAACTACATCGTCTGAGGCATTGGATACTTTGTATGACCCCCTAGGTTGGGTACCAACGTATATTTCTAGCATACTCGAGTAAAAGATTTTTGCTCCGCACAAATCAAACAATTTGATTCCCTACTTTGTATGTATCGGCGAAAGCCACATCTTCCAGAAAAACCTAGGAGCATTCCATCAATTGTAATGAACGTCTTCACAATGTGATACGAAAAGATCAAATATTTTACGAATCGGTGCCAATTTATCCAACTCTCTTCTCTGAGCTCTAGTGTCAATACTGTCGTATCTTATATTCCTAAATAGAATTCTGAATCATTGTAGAGACATTGTCAATTGGAAAAATTATATCCCATGATCCCATGTCCATCTCTCCTCCACAACTCTTCAATGTTAGGAGCATTCCATCAATTGCATTCCATCAATTGTAATGAACGTCTTCACAATGTGATACGAAGAGATCAAATATTTTACGAATCGGTGCCAATTTATCCAACTCTCTTCTCTGAGCTCTAGTGTCAATACTGTCGTATCTTATATTCCTAAATAGAATTCTGAATCATTGTAGAGACATTGTCAATTGGAAAAATTATATCCCAGGATCCCATGTCCATCTCTCCTCCACAACTCTTCAATGTTCAATTTATTACCTGGTAAGCCCAGTCATATAAACCAATCCTAACAAGGCATGAATTTCAATAGCAAATGTTTTACCGGCATCCCTTTTCTTGGTTTTGGTTTTTTCTATAAATAGTAATAGAACAAGTACAAGTAACAATTTCAGATATCATTTCTTCACTGATTTTTTTTCTCCATATTTCGAAAGGTTGCTTGAAATGTCTTGTTCTCAAAGTCGAGCTAGGCAAACGCTTCATTATATTCTCTCGGCGAGTTCTAATTGATCTACTTGACGGTTCATGTTTTTCCACCAACTCCTATCCTTGGCTATGAGAGACTAGAAGTTATTATCTATTGAATATCAAAAAAAATCACCTATAAATGATCGTGCGGACGTTTACTATTGATCATTACTTTCATCAGCATCAGCAGAGTACTATGCTCTATGATTTCCTCAAGATCGGATTCATCTGAATCAGGTTGCTCAAAAGATGCTTCTTCCACATGAGTATCCTCATTTGTTTGAAAATTTTCCAATAAAACCTCGTCTTATAAACGTTGTAGTGTTCTTGTTGTTTTATGAAATTCCATTACTGAATACAGTGAATAAAAAAAACGGAACATTATAATATTTATTTACTTACCACACCTCAAGAAAACACTATAACATAAGTGTTAGCTAAACATCGATAGTATATCGATATTGAAAAACTATCGTTTCATATCGATAGTTTCTGAAACCATCGATACTATCGAACTGGTATGTGGAAGAGAGAAAGAAATTCAAATTCGTATACGAATATTGTTTGGAAATGGCATCCCGGTTTAAAGTACAAGTTGAATATTTGACTTTTGTCATGCGAAAGTGTCAAGTATCGGAATTCGAATTTCAATGTTCACCTTTACCAGATTTCAGGCTAACCTTTATTGGCGTGATGGTTAAATCTAGAGTTTGGGTGTATTTTTTTTTCGGGTTGTGTCACTTGGAAAGTATGTATAGTCATACCTACAAAAATAGTGGTAACGCCTCCAACATGAGGGACCAATTGAAGCGAAAGCATCTCCAAGAATTCCATAATGGCAAAGAATAACAACGACAGTGAAGTGCGCACTTCTTTCCATGCCTCTAATAATGGATCTATTAAAAAACGCAAGGCGATATGTAAAGATGGGATAAAAATATCACCAGTACTTCATATAACTTTTTTTTCTGAAAGCCTTCGTTACCAAGTTACCGGCCCTCAAAGTTACAAAATGAAAAATGGTTTTCTTTGATAACTTTCAAAGTGAATATTCAAAATCATCTAAATTTTGGTGATTGACTGAACAAATGAATTCCTTCGATGAGCTTCCATATAGGAGTCAGTTGTTTTGCTACAAAGTCAGGAACGGACTACCCCCGATGGTCCACACCCCAAAACTTCGAAATGACAAATACTTTTTCAATAGTTTTCAAGAAAATAAGGTTACGTAGATAATTTCCTGAATGAAAGTACTCGTGTGTAAAGTCGATCGGAGCAACGATTCTTAATAAAAATGCAGTTTTACTCGACGACATCAAACCCGATCGTCCACCATTATTTGAAATTAAAAATTTTCACAGTAGAAATACTAATGCTAACGTTAATTCAACAACATTTATAACAGGAATAATACAAAATATGCTAAAATAAAGTCGTAAACAAAAAGTACAGTACCTAGTTGAAAGTTTTATTCACAATGTAGATATTTTCTCAAATGAAATATCAAGTTATGTAGATTCGTGGTGTGTTTGAACTAACAAGCTACTCCACTAGGAGATATCGAATTCAGTCCATATTTTGTATGTACGCGTAGAATAAGCACGTTTTGTGTTGTGTTATCTGAATCTCATGAAACTCAACATTTGGACGTTGAAAATTCGTATTCACAGCTTAAATGTTGAGGAGTTTCACTGATAAGTATAATTTCATGGGAGAAATTCTTCAACCCGAAGATAAATTTAGCTGAAAAAACGCACATCGGAAGACATAACTAATACAAAGCAAACGAATAAACTACAAAAACGGCTGCACATGAATAGGTGAAAAATATCCGGTGAATAAATTTATGTTCCATTTCTTCCTGCTGCAGAAGCCCGTCGTCTGTATGCCGAGCATTTTCCCAATCGAACGTTACCGGCAAGAGAAACGTTCGAGCGTGTCGATCGCAGCTTGAGGAAGACAGGTTTGTCTAATGGACAATTAATTGGAGCCTGTTGTTTTATTTCGATATTATTGTAGGTTCAGTTTTGCCAAAACGAGGTGGTGAGGGCGTTCCTAGGGCTGTGCGTACCGTTGTATTGGAGGAAAATATTTTGGAAGCTGTCGCTGATGATCCTTCTATGAGCATCAAAAACCTATCAGAACAGTTACATACATCCAAGTCCACTATTCATAGAATAATTAGGGAACAACTGCTCCACCCATATCACATCCAGAAGGTACATGCCATGACACCTGAAGATTTTCCAGCACGACTGGAATATGCCAATTGGTTCCTGGATAAGCAAAGAGAGGATATGACTTTTGTTACTCGAGTTTTATCCACTGATGAAGCAGGTTTCAGTAGAAATGGAGTAATCAACTCTCATAATCTCCACATATGGGCCGAAGAAAATCCCCATGGGATATTGCAAACTAAACACCAACGCAAATTCAACGTGAATGTTTAGGCTGGTATCATAGGAAACCATCTTATAGGACCATTCGTTCTACATGACCGATTGAATGGAGTTCATTCAGAATTATTTGAATGGACTTTTGGAACATGTTCCATTGCAAACCCGAAGAGATATGTGGTTTATGCATTATAGCGCTCCTCATTTTAGTTTGATTGTGCGGGACCATCTGAACCAGATTTTCCCCAATAGAGGAATTGGTAGAGGTGGGCCATATTCATGGCCACCGCGGTCTCCAGATTTAAATCCATTGAATTTCTTTCTGTGGGGGCATCTGGAAAGACTCGTTTACGCTACACCTATTCACACCAGAGATGCCTTGTTGAATAGAATTACATTACATTGTGAAGCCATACGAAACGACCTTGGCATGCTATTTCAAGTGCAGAGAGGGTGTTTGCACCGACTAAGAAAATGTATTGAGAGAGATGAGGGTCATATCGGGCAGTTTTTGTAGCGGATTTTGCATTTCTGTTTGCTCTTGAGGCTTGCGATTGATTATTTACACCATGAGTTTTGTAAGGTAAACGTGTTAGCATGATAAAAATTCGTTATGAACATTTCACCTATCATTTCTATTTTCATTACAAATTAATCTTTTCGAATAATGGTAGACCTCTCAGGTTGGATGTCGTCGAACAAAAATGCATTTTTATCAAAAATCGTTGCTCCGATCGATTTTCCACACGAGTACTTTCATTCGGGAAATTATCCAGTTAACCTTGTTTTGTTAAAACATATTGACAAATCCCAGTCATTTCAAAGTTTTGGGGTGTGGACCCTCGGGGGTAGTCCGTTCCTGACTCTGTAGCAAAACAACTGACTCCTGCATGAAAGCTCATCGGAGGAATTCATTTGTTCAGTGAATCACCGAAATTAGGATGATTTTGAATATTCACTTTGAAAGTTATCAAAGAAAATCATTTTTCATTTTGTAACTTTGAGGGCCCGTCACTTGGTAACGAAGGCTTTTAGGAACAAAAGTTATATGAAGTACTGGTGATATTTTGACCCCATCTATACATTCCCGAAAAGAAAAGATGGAGTCCAGAGACACCCTGTATAAACAGGGAAAATTATTATGCAGATGTATCCCAGAAAAAAATAATTCTTGACAAACTCAGGAATATGATTATGAGTTGATATCGAAAGCGTTATTACTCAAATGTTTATTATCAGAATTATTCTGCGATAACACTGTTAAATAAGATCAATTTTATTAAAGTGTTGAAAATGTTGAAATTTTTCATTTCTGGCCAATTAAGTTCCAGTAAGGTTCCTGAAAAAAGCAATCAATGTAGCCAAAACTTTTTCTTTTGAGAAAACTATCGAAATTATCGATATTCATTCGATAGTTCCTCCAAAACGATCGATAACTATCGAAAGTCAAAACTATCGAAATTTAGCTAACACTAGTAGTCGCGCCGGTCTCCCAGACCGATTTATTTTGTAAAAGAGTAGAAAAAACCCCAGACTAGTCAAATTTGTACTGTCGATAGGTACCGCCAGTCGTTGCAGCTAGTGATAGGGACGGCCTGCTATCCCCAATTTCAACCAAGTTTCGTCGAAGAAGGGCATAACCCGGTCTCAAAGACGGGTACGCGACCACTGGAGAGTTAACAATTCTTCAATATCATTCTGAGGGAATTCCAAATACTGTCAACTGTCCTTGAAATAAAATTGGTTCAATTATGGTCAAATCAGAAGCATATAATCAATAATGCACATTCCTTACGTGTACCGAGTGGGCCAAATTGGACTTTTTTAAAGGGAAAGTCCTGTTTTCAAACTAGATGGATGAAAACTGATGGCTGTGTCTGAGGGTCAATTTTCATGACAAACTTGATGGTGAAAACCGCATATCGATATCTGTTCATCGTTTCTGAGTTACAGCATGTTTTTCAAAAATGGGCATTTTCGAAAAGTTGCTCTCACTTTTTTTCCTGTCGAAAATTATTCGTTTTTATGAAAACATTTCCAGAGCACTTTTTCACGTAGAATTCAATGGTGTCAGTAATTTATTTTTTCAAATCATGTATCACTAGTTATTAATGGAAAAATCATTTTTTCAAATGAGACAACCTTTATATTCTTGCATATTTCGATAGAGCTTGAAATCACCCTTCTAAAAATGTAGCAAACTTGATGTTTTGCTCGAGTCGCCGTCGAAATGCAGAGCTTTCAGGTCTTTTCATGTAGACTTTGAAACGCACACTTTGAACAAGTAGGCTTTGGACGACGCGGCGATAAAACAGAAAGCAAGTAGTTATCAAATGTTGAGAAAGCTGTTCACAGCAGTAATTGAAACTCACCCTACTACTATTATAAACGCGAAAGTTTGTAAGTATGGATGGATGTTTGTTACTCTTTCACGTAAAAACTACTGGATGGATTTTAATGAAACTTTACAATAATATAGCTTATACATCAGAATAACACATAGGCTATAATTTATAAAGATATTGTGTGAGTTGTCCAAAATATGACGATAAGTGTCAAGTAAGTAGGAAAAAATCTACCATCTGCGAGCTATTCTGGCGTGCGCTGCCAAAACCGCTAGAATTACACATATGTAATGTAGGATGGAAATGTTTACTTCGGTCCGACGCACGGCGGGTGAGGTGGGGGAAGAAATCGCTCATCGCTGAGTGCTCGACCCGAACGCGGGCAGACGCGTGAGGGCAGACGTCATTGACGGTTGTGTCCGCTTTGCGAATTTTCAAGGCACTGGCGATTTGTTAAAAACGCATTGTATTTAACCTTGCACTAGTGGCGCCGGGTATGTGAGACCCGAGCGCTCCTACTCCAACTAATCATTTTGGCGTCATACGAGCTACGACGCTAGGCTCCTCAGTACCTTCCTAGCTCTTGCGTGTGCCACATGTGCTGTATTGACCACTTGATCGGGTGTCCGTAAATACGTTTATGTTGCTTGAAAAGCCTGACAGACCCAGTACCACCAGTTACGTTGCGTGAACAAATATAATTTATTATCATTGTTTTCTACATTTTTCCAGAAAGTGTGAGTATTAGAAATTTTATTCATATCAGAATTGAATTATTGGATGATGTTATGTCATTTCAGTTGAAATTGTCAAATATGGATTACGAAAAAGAGCAGGCACGACTTTTGAGCTTACTAGAAGATGCATTCTCTGAAGATGAAGTGGTTGGCGATGAATCAGACCACGAAGAAGATATAATTGAGGTGAGGGAGGAAAATACGGATACCGAACAGAGTGGGGAACACGATGTAACTGAGTTCAGGAGGGAAAATGCCGGTCGCGAAGAATTGCAAGAAGAGATAGATAATTCAATTATTAGAAATAAGAGATCCAAGAAAGACACCACCTTTCTTGCAAAAGACAAAAGAACTATCTGGAAAAAACATGTGCCTCCCAGAAACGTACGCACTAGATCGGAAAATAAAGTCATTAATCTTCCTGGTGTGAGACCTTCAGCTAAGCAAGCTAAATCACCAATCGAATGTTGGGAGCTTTTTTTTTCTGATGTCATATTGGATATTATTGTGGAGGAGACGAATAAATTCATCGAAACAATATCAGTGAATTTCACACGAGAAAGTTCAGCTCGTCCTACGGATAAAACAGAAATTCGGGCTTTACTTGGATTTCTATACATGGCTGGTATCTTGAAAAGTAATCTGCTCAATTTTGAAGATTTGTGGGATAGGAAGGGATGTGGAGTGGAAATATTTTGGCTCACAATGTCACAACAACGATTCTTGTTCCTCTTCAGATGCATACGGTTCGATGATTTGGCAACTCGAGAATTTCGAAAAGCTACTGACAAATTAGCTCCGATTAGGTCGATATTTGAATTATTCGCGAACAACTGCAAAATCAACTATACTGTCAGTGAGTACACAACCATAGACGAGATGCTGTTGGGGTTCAGAGACATATATGGGTTCCGACAATATATTCCCAGCAAACCCAATAAATATGGTTTGAAGATGTTCTCCTTAGTAGATTCGAAAATGTTTTATACACAGAATTTAGAAGTTTATGTTGGGCAACAACCAGAAGGACCATTTCAAGTGGTCAACGATGCGGCAAGTATAGTGTTACGGTTGATTGAGCCTATATCCAAAACAGGCCGCAACCTCACTTGCGATAATTGGTTTACAAGTATCAAACTGATCGACTCTTTCATACGAGATCATAAATTGACTTATATTGGCACCATCCGAAAGAACAAACGAGAACTTCCGATTGAGTTTATGAACATAAAAAACAGACCAGTTATGTCCAGTATGTTTGCATATCAAGAGAATATTACTTTGGTGTCGTATATTCCAAAAAAGAGAAAAAACGTTATACTAGCCTCCAGCCTCCATCATGATGACAGCATTGATCCTACGTCAGTTGATAAATATAAACCAGAAATTATCACGTTCTATGATTCAACAAAAGGTGGGGTCGATACAGTAGACCTGTTATCGTCAAACTATGATGTTGCACGTAAAACGAGACAATGGCCTATGGTAATTTTTTATGCACTCATGAACATTGCTGGGATCAATGCTCAAGTAATTCATACTGCCAATAATCGTGCTTCGAAGTTGTTGAGACGAAAGTTCCTGAAAACCGTCGCACTATCGTTGGTAGATGACCATTTGAAACGCCGTTCTTTGGCAGCCAATGTACCAACCAACGTGCAACAAAGACGTCGTGAAGTAGCTGGTACTGTAGCTGGTCATGAAGAACAACCAGATATTCCTCATGGGACCAGAAAAAGGTGTTCTGAATGTCACAAAGATTGTGTTACATGTAAAACATTTTTATGTCTGAGTCATGTCAATATTATATGTTCTAACTGTCTTGGGAAATCTCAAAATCCAAACAAATGAGCAATTTTATATATAAGCTGACGAATTCATCAGAAATTATGATTATATTTTTGTTAAAATATATATTTTCAACGAATCTAGTATTTTTAGTCACGAAATTAGGTAGTCACCGTATCATCGTCAATTTTTCAAATATATAACAAGTTCCTGATCAAAATCAAGTTTTTTGTGAACGGTATATAGAGATGTTGAAGACTACATACCAAATTACATCTGAAAAAATTTGCAACTGCAGTCAATATTTTTTTTAAATTGAGGGTCTATCAGACCCGGCACCACCAGTTGTGATCGAATATAGGGCGCCACTAGTGTAAGGTTAAAGTAATATAAGCCCAAGGTTGGGCAAGTACCTAAATAGGCAAGTATTGCATTTTTTCAACAAATCGCAAGGTCAAACCTTAAAGGTAGCAGGCAAACATTTGGGCACCCCATGTTTTTCTCACGGTCAGCTCTATGTGGCTTGCTCACGTGTTTCCAAAGCGAAAAATCTGCATGTTTATGCTGAAGGAAGAAAATCGTTGAATATAGTTTATAGGAGCATACTGCAGTAGCTACCTATAGGCCTATGATTAGGGCTCTGCAGTGCTTAATTACCGTATTTCTTATGTTGACAATATTGTTACGTTAATAAAGAGCGACTGTAACATCTCAATATTTTCAGGCTGTTATATTTTTCAAATGCGACCCAAAAATTATTTATGTGATAATTTAAATGTCATAATGTTAGTTCTTTTCTACGCCACGATAATATAAGCTACTCGAAATAATAATCCTGCGCAGACGAAGTCGCAGGCACCAGCTATATAAAATAAGTAAGGGACTAAATGCTGTAATAGTGATAAGAACTCCAATTGTATAAGTATTATTATAGGTATAGTTCATTGTCATCAATCATTTATTATTTTCACTATTTTATTGGTCGATATAAGCAATCTATAACCGAATCAAATATTTGTATTGTAATAATTTTATAATTGATCTATCTACATGTTACCTTAAATTTTTTAATGTATGACTGCTATTTTTTTAGAAATATTCTTATACATATTTTCCACTCATAGTTATGTATATTAGGTTTCCTATTTAAAATAAAGATGTATGTATTATATTGGCAGTTAGTATGAGGGTTCCGTTAGTTTTAGGTTAGGCTCATGAAAATTGGTATTTGAGGTGTTTCAGTGTTTCAGGGTTTTTGAAAATTAAACCCTTACGGGTTGAAATGGGGGTTGATGGTTAGTTTCGAAGTTAGGATCATGGAAATTGGTATTTGGAGGTCTTTGTTACAAACGAAAAATATGTGTTTCTCTGTTTTTGAAAATTAAATCCCTGACGGTGTGAAATGGGGGGTTATATGTTTTTAAAGTTAGGGTCATAAAAAATTGTATTTGAGGTCATTGAAACAAATAAAGGAATACCTGTTTCAGTGAATTTAGAAATTCATCCCCTAAAGGGGGAAATAGGGGTAAAAATTTGTATGGGGTTTCGGTTAGTTTTTGAGTTACAGTCATGAACATTCGTGTTCAACCTTTCTTGACAATTCTACCCCTGAAGGGTTGAAAAGGGGTTAGTGAATTTGTAATAGTCGTCACAGAACGTTACTTTCGCTGTAATATAAATTATGGCACCCAAATTGGAAAAGGGAAGCCACAGGCATAAGCTAGATGGAACAACGGAAAAAAAACAGGAAAAAATACAAATTCTACACGGACGAAGTCGCGGGTACCAGCTAGTAGTTTCAATAAAACTGATAACAATTTATACTATATTTACTACTAATAAATGAAACTCCAATAATAATAAAGAACAAACAAGAACAAAATATGTTATCAGAGGAGTTGTTCAAATGTTTACCAGCTTCTTATACACACAGGCGGCACTTTTTTGAACATTTCTTGCCGAATTAATTAGTTCAATGAGAGTGAGAGAAGCAAAATTTCGCATCACTGCCGCTTCCAATTCGTGTCTAGAGTTGGTCGGAAATTGAAAAAATAGATTTTCAACCTTCCCCGGTGGTAAAAGTCCATAGGCGTTAGATCCGGTGACCTGCCGGCCAACGGTTGGGTCCTTGGTTGGCTATCCCATTATTGCCAAAATTTGCAGCCAAAAAATTTTTGACAATTGCAGTATTTGTTATGAGGCGAAGCAACCTTCTGCTGGAAATATATTCTCCTGAGCTCCATTAGCGGCAATTCATCAACAATTTCTAAATACCTCTGAGATGTGAGACTGCCATTATGAATGAACGGGCCGATAATTCTACCCCTGAAAACACCTGTCCATACACTGAATCCCAATCTTCCTTGACTTCTCTGCTCCACAATAGAATGAGGATTTTGTTGTGCGCACGAATTGAAGCGGTTGAAAATGTGTTTACATAATCTTCGTCTGTCCAAATACAATTTAACCAAAAATCAGGCACTTGTTTACAATTTTCCAGGAACCACTGGAAAAAATCCATGGGGCGTTCAAAATCTCCTGGTCGGAGATTATGAACTCTTCTGGTCCTGTAGGGCTTAAATTTGTGCTTTTTCAAAATCTGCCTAACGTTAGTTCTTGGTAGGCTTGTTGATATTTTTGAATTTCGCATTGACGTTTTGGGATTATTTGCAGCAGCTCCTAAAACGACTATTTCTTCCAACTCCCTATCCCTATTTGATGCATATAATTTTGGCCTTTTTTTTCAAATTGACCACCATCAATTAGGTTGTGTCGCAATTTTGCGAAAATGTCTCTAAACGGTTGTCTTCTATCTGGATACCTCTCATGGTACGAATTGCTTGCTGCCTCTGCATTTTCCCCGGTTTGTATAAAACAGACTATCATATCCCATTTTTCATAATTCTCAAATGTGTTTGAAAAATGAACAAAAACCACGAATTGAGGAGCGTCTTCACTGCTTGAATCAAAATTTGACAGCTACCAGTAAATATTTGCATTACGTTTTATGGATGCGTCGTCCAAAGCCTTGTTCAAAGTGTGCGTTTCAAAGTCTACATGAAAAAACCTAAAAGCTCTGCATTTCAAAGGTGACTCTAGCAAAATTCAAGTGTGCTACATTTTTGGAATGGTAATCTGAAGTTTTATTGAAATATGCAGGAATATACAGGTTGTCTCATATAAAAAACTTATTGTTCCATTAATAACTATTGATATATGATTTGAAAAAATAAATTTCTTAGACCGTTGAATTTTCCGTAAAAAATTGCTTTTGAAATGTCTGCATAAAAACAAAGAATTTTCGACAGGAAAAAAGGCACAGCACATTTTCGAAATGTCACATTTTTTAAAAACATGCTGTAACTCAGAAACGGAGATAGATATCGATATGGGGTTTCCACCATTGAGTTAGTCATCAAAATTGACCCTCAGACACAGCCATCAGTTTTCATCCATCTAGTTTGAAAACAGGACTTTCCCTTTAAAAAAGTCCAATTTGGCCCACTCGGTACACGTAAGGAATGTGCATGATTGATTATATGCTTCTGATTTGACCATAATTGAACCAATTTTAAGTCAAGGGCAGTTGACAGTATTTGGGATTCCTTCAGAATGATATTGAAGAACTGTTAACTCTCCAGTGGTCGCGTACCCGTCTTTGAGACCGGGTTATGCCCTTCTTCGACAAAACTTGGTTGAAATTGGGGATAGCAGGCCGTCCCTATCACTAGCTGCAACAGGACTTTCCCTTCAAAAGTGTCCAATTTGGCCCACTTGGTACAATTATTTGATTCTAGTGCCGACTTCGATAGAATCGTGAAATCAGAATCAGGTCACAGACAGATTTGTTTGGAAATATGAACATGAGATTCAAAAAATCATTATAGATTAAGAGATATGTTGATCATATTGATCTATATATAGATTACATTTTAGCCTGTTGTCCGCTATTTGTCGCTATGGTCTTAATTCTATAATTTCCTTCACAACTCGATTTCTGAACTGAAAAGATATCAAACAAATGGTAGACGGGCACATTCCATATATCCTCGATAGCTGGTATCTTAAAAGTATGAATTGATGCAGAATTGTTCTCGACATGAAAAATGATGAATTCAGTCAGAAACTTGCAAATAAATGTATTCTCCTGTCGAAGTTCATTTGTCGAGGACTTCAAATTATTGGACATTTTTCGAAAATTTGTTTTTAATTCTTTATGAATTTCCATAGTAGGCATATTTCTGCTTGATGAAAACTCTGTCGGAAATAATATATGAAACCATTTCGATAAAAATGCAAGAGTTCGTTTATATTTACAGCTCTTCAGCACTGGAAAATCGCCTGTTACATGAACGTTTCGTTCCAAAGTTTTTGCTTATCTTTTTTCTGAAATTGCATATAGAACGAATAATACGTTGGGTAGATTCATTATAAATGATAAAGATGAAATTTCTAAAGCCGAAAAATCGGGAGTGAATAGATTGAAGTGTGGAACTTGCCCTAAGATATATTGGACAGACTGGAAGAACATTTAAAGATAGGATCAATGAACATCATATAAGTCAAGTGAAAAAGAAAACAAATTCCACATATTCCAATAACGTCTTAGAGGAAAACCATTGTTTCAATGATTATTTCGAAATTTTACACGTAGAAAATAAAGGTATTAAACTGAATCAGTTGGAAATGCTAGAAATTGATGGGTTTAAAAATTCAAACTTATTACTCAACGACCAACTTGATTTGAGTAATTCACCACTTTTGAATTTGTTTTCTCAGATCAAACCCTTTGTAATTATTATAATTGATGATATATTCAATGTTTCGGGAGATTATTGTCGGTACTTACCTCGTTAGAGGTTATAACCGATAATGACTTTAGGTAGTAGGTATAAACTGTTGGCCATTGTATATTTAGTTTATTGTACATTCACCTGAAGAAGCTACTTTGCTAGCAAAACATGTGAATTCAATAAATTTCTGTGGAAATCTAAGCATGTGTGTTTAAAATAACTATGGATTCCCATCAAGTAACGGCCGAGTCAATCGAAATTTTTTTCTAGGGTTTTACTATTCCAATCATGACATTTCAGCATAGTTTTATCCTGTCAGACTCAAGTCAAGCTTCATCTACATCATTTTCTAAAGTTTGATTTCTCATCATTCATCGTTCCACAATCAATAAGATTTCTATCAAATTAATTCAGAGTGAGTTTTGAAATAAATAAATCATCTCCATATACAGGAACTATAATAATATCACTTGTTTGTTCCAGTAGATATCGTAACAATTTGAATATTACTACGTATTACAATTTCGCTCCCAGTATTAAGAAATCTCTATGAATGGCGATCAGGTCGCTCTTTCATTAACAGGTTTTCATTATATTAGTCTATTCCTCTGTCATAATGAATAGAATCAAATCATGAGCATAGCATAATTGAAAATGGCTTCTTCCTTTTCAGAATCATATATTTTAAAGCAAAACCTGTGCAAGCACAGGTACTTGAAAATAATGAAGCAAACACAGACACAGTAAATATAGAAGACGTTGGGGATCCTCTAGAATATTTGACATTGCGATGTTTGGAAAGTAGCACCATCACAGAATGTTGCCGCTTTTTCTCCAACGCTGACACGAATGAAGATTTCATTGAATTGTGTCGAATCAATACACAAATACACCCAGAATACAATATCGATATCAGGAAGAGAAGGGGAGTAGATGATGTTAATTCCCAAAGCACCCTCTATGAGAGAAGTAGCCCATTTGATATTCATAAAGATGAGATTGTCAATTTGGCCAAAGGAAAGAATTCCAAAACCATCAATAATTTCAGAAAAGAGAAAAATGTGGAGTATTCTGAACATTACCCAGAATATAATGATAATAATGAATATAACACTGATGATTACTACAATAACTATCAGTTTGATCCAGGGGATGAAGAACACAGAGACATCATTGAGGCAAATCGAAATACACATGCATATCCAAGAGATCCATTATATTACAATCACCCTGAAAATGAATATGCACCCTCCGATGTGGGTGCGTATTATAGTCCCCTCAATATAGATAATATGGAAAAACCACCTCATGACAATGAAATAAACTATGGTGCCAATATCGATTATGGCTTTGGACGACATTTCTTGGATAATGGTGGAAAGAAGATCGAAAAGAGTAGGAGTGATGGAGAGAAATATACTGCGAAACCATCCATTAAAGCATTGTCCATTGGGATACACCGACCAGAAGAAGAACCATTTCAAGTTCCTCTGAGCTTGGAATATCCTTATTCAGTAAACAGCGGTAATAAAGTGGATGAAGTTAATAATGAAATAGTTTTTCAGGAAAGAAAATCTCAAAGATTATGAACAAGACAGTTCACCAGTCATTGCCACTACGACGTGGGTGGCTTCTGAGAATAGTCCAATAACAACTCCTGTGACCCAAGAAATAACATCCAATGACATTATCAATGAAATTATTGAAGACGTCAAAATTGGGGAAAATGGTGAGGGAAATGATATACTTGGAGATATTCCTTTAGAATTCAAAGAAGATATGAGCAGAGATGAAAATGGTGGACATATTTCATCAACATCTCCAGGTATCGATGAATCACATCTAGAAATATTCTCCACCGATCTTATAGAAATATCCTCAACCGTTTCAGACATAGAAGGTTACTATAGTAGAGAGAGTTCACGAGGAGGCGCAGCAAAAGGTATATCATTCTCACCAAAGTCAGTAACGGCTTTTGATGTGGAAAATACTCCTTCTGAAAGTTTTGTGGAAGAGTCTACTTTATCAATACAAAGTGACCCATCCGTATACAGGTCAAATTTAGACGGAGACGATGCCCGTCTCAAATTAAAGAGTGAATCCCCTTCCCGCACTCTAGAACTCCAAAGTAACCAGCAAACAATGTACAGCCCTTGTTTCTACCCATACGCTAACCCATACTTTCCACCAAACAAGGCAGCCGATGGCACTCAACTGATGAAAATAGTCCCAGCCAGTAACCCTAAGTCGCCCCAGTACATACTGAATCCTCCAATGTATCCCTACATGCAGCCAGCTATGGTACCTCCATTACAATATTCCACAAGTTATTGGCCACCGATGATACAACAGGGTCAGAATATGCCAAACTACTGGCCACCACAGGTTCAACCACAAAACAATAATCAGATAGAAGTTAGCGGGCCAGGAGGGCAGTTTTATGTGTGCAATCCTATTCCACCTGTTACTAATAATATTGCATCTATGTCAGGTATAGAAGTGAGGAGGGTGGCTTCCAATATGCAAGATTTGTTGCAGAATGCCACAGAATATAGAGAAGCAGAGGAGTTTCCAGAGTGAGTAAAAATTTAATGTTGATTTTACGTAAACTCAGCAGTTTCTTAGATGTATCATGTTATTCTGAACTCTATAATTGGTTAGTAGATCTGTGAGAGAAATATGTACCCTTGTACAGATGGCAATTTTCAACAGCTCTTCAAAATAATGATGAAAAGTAAAACAATTTCATCTATCATTTCAGGCATTCATTTACCGCGTATAAAGTATATTTTTCATTTAGAAGATAAAGCAGTAGGATTTTGGGCAAACTTTTTTATCGTAATGTAATGTTTACTGAAAATACAGTATGCAATATATATTTTTACTCTCAAATTCTGAATGGTTTCCATTTTGAAATCCCAAATTTCGGATTGGTTAATCCGTATCAAATAATTACTTTTCCTTTGACTTTGTTTAATTTGGTATTTGGGGTTTCTCAATATCTCCAAATTTTTTTTCCTTCTTTCACTTCTTACCAACTTTGGAATTCTCTTCAATGAAATGCTGAGGGAAACACTTTCGCTTCAACGATTTTTTTCGAAAAAACTCAATGTTTCCTTTTAGAACTTTTTCGAAAACATACTTATATTTGACATGAGAGATATTGGTCTATAGTATATTGAGTGGGTTTTGTCTCCAGATTTCTGAAGAGGTTTCAAAATCGAAAATTTCAGTCGAGAGGGACATTTTCCAGCTGAATTAGATTGATTATTCCAGTTGCATTAGATTTATTAGTGTTTTCTTAATTCGAATTCTAGTTGATCAAAACCTGGATGTGAGTTTTTGAGGACGAGATTACGCTTTCTTACATTCCTCTGAAAAGTTGTAGGCTGAAGGAAGGATAGAATCTATTTTCTGGGAAATCTGAAACTGGTTTATTTATCAATTCTATGTCAAATCATAATCATTTTTGACATTGTGACAATTTATAATATTGAATATGGGATATTTCGTTTTCAATTGTGTATCCATATTACCCATATCAATTTCATATATTATTGTTGGAGAAGATTCTTTGTATAGTATATGATGGAGTATCTTTCCTATATATATATATATAATATATATATATATATTTTATTTTATTGATATTATTTTGTGTATGTCCACTTCTTATTTCAGCAGCAAGATGAGAGGAGCTTCGATAATATGCCCAATGGGACAAAAGGGATGTCTAGATGGCAGTAAATGCATTCCTAAACACCATATTTGCGACAATGAGGCACATTGTGACGATGGAAGTGACGAGATGTTCTGCACTTGCAAAGAACGAGTTGGGAAGTTGAGGAATTGTGATGGATATTCCGACTGTCCTAATGGAGAAGATGAACTGGGGTGTTTTGGTACTTTTTATCTTTCCCTCTCCTTAATAAGTTTGATATCATGAGTCGATTCTAGCGGGTGTGCCAGGTGATGCCAGGTCCATCCAAATTAGGAAGGGGATGTTTAATTTCTCAGATATTTGTCCGTATGCTTTTCAATAATCTTATTATTCTAAAATGAGAAAAAAAAGTATACTCCGATGGAAATCAAGAGTACAACTTCAGGCTCGAAACATTGGACGTCTTTGCAATAAGGCTATTAGAGTTTAATATACATTGTCGAAAGTCAGATGGAATGAATTTAGTATCTCATTATTGTAAATAATTATGAAAAATATCTAATTTTTTATTGAAAGATGATGTAGTTTAAAAATTGATTACAAAAATTTAAAAAAATATATTTACCTGATTGACGAAATTCACAACAAAAACTAAAAACTCAACTATAGCGGTTTGTTCCTGGTAATGTTATAAAATGAAACACGAATCAATATCAACGTGAAATGTGCCCAAGAAGCATGCCCTGAACGTCTTGGAAACATCCTAATCAATACATATAAAATTAAATCGAAATTACATTACAAAATCCAGTGTTTTCGGAAATTCAACCCATAAAGGGTTGAAATGGGGGTTCCGTTAGTTTTTAAGTTAGGATCATATAAATTGGTATTTGAGGACTTTGTTACAAATGAAGAAATACGTGTTTCAATGTTTTTGGAAATTCAACCCCTAAAGGGGAATTGGAAGTTTGAAATGGGGGTTCCGTTAGTTTTTAAGTTAGGGTCATATAAATTGGTATTTGTGGCCTTTGTTACAAATAAAGAAATAAATTTTTCATGTTTTTAGAAATTAATCCCCTAAAGGGGTGAAATGAGAGAGTGCAAATTTAATTAGTTTTTATGTTAAGGTCAACAACATTGGTATTTAAGGTCTTCGTAAAGAACAAAGAAATCATCCTAATGGGGGTTCCGGTTAGTTTTTAAGTAAGAGTTATGATAATTGGTATTTGGAGTTTTTATTACAAATAAAGAAATACATGTTTCAGAGGTTTTAGAAATTCAACTCCTAAGGGGTGAAATAGGGGGTAAATAATTTTATAGGGGTTTCGTTAGTTTTTGAGTTAGACTCATAAAAATTGGTGTTTAGACTCTCTGCTACAAATAAATGAATCGTTAAACCTCAATTGGAATTCCGTCCCTACAGGCGTGAAAAGGGGTAAGTGAATTTGTAATAGACGTCACAAAACAAAACTATCGCTGTCAAATCAATTATGCTACCCAAACCAGATAACGGGCGATTGGGAAAACGGGATAACGGGAACCGGGATAACGGGAAAACCGGATAACGAAATAACGGGATAGCGGGATGAAGGGATAAAGGGATAACGGGTTAAAGGGAAACGGGATAGCGAAAATGTGATATCGGGAAACAGGAATCGGGCAGAGTCACAGGCATAATCTAGATGGAACCACATACAGAAAAACATGGGAAAAAATAACCAATTTTTCGCGAACGGAGTCGCGGGTACCGGTTAGTTCTAGATAAACACATATTCCAGAGTTTCTGATAATTCAACCCTAGAAGGAGTAAAATGGAGGATGAAAATTTGTACCGTTAGTTTTTGAGTTAGGGTCATATGAAGTGTTATTTGAGATCTTTGTTACACGTTTTCCAGTGTTTACAGGAACTCAAACTCTCTAGGGGTGGAAGCTTGTTTGAGGGTTCCGTTAGTTTTGAAGTTGGAGTCATGAGAAATGTTATTTGGGCTATTCTTTTCGAATGGAGAAACATGTATCCCAGAATTCTTGAAAATTCAACCTTAAAAGAGGTAAAATTGGTGCTGAAATTTTGTATAGGAGGGAAAATGTGTTTCAGTGTTTTTGAAAATTTAATCCCTACCGTAGTGAAATTGGGAGTCAAATTTCGCAAGGATCTTCCGTTAATTTAGAAATTAAAAGTGAAACTTGGTATTTGAGCTTTTCTTTTCAAATAAAGAATCATGTGTTTCAGGGTTTTTTTCAAATACAAGGGTTGCAAAAGGACGGTTGGTGGTTTGTAAAATGGTACTGCTAGATTTTGTGTTATAAAATTTGGTGAATAAAAAAAAATTCTGGCACACCCACCCAATATCCAAACTTTGCAGATGAAATGAATTGAGACAATTTAAGAGCTTTGTTCACCAATCGAAAAAAAATAACAACGTTATTGCAACGAAATCGCAAGTGAAATCTGAAATCGAGTGATTTGATGTTACAGGTTGTTCCATAAACGAGTTCAGTTGCGACGATTGGTCAAGGTTTCGAAAAAGCACCTGTATTCCTATAGAACATCGTTGTGACAATATCAGACAATGTGAAATCACGGGAAAGGATGAAGAGGATTGTTCTGCCTTGGCGGATAATGTTGGGAATCAACCCCAGCATAAGATTTCAAATTCCGTTGGATTCCTCCACAGGAACTTCAAAGGCAAATGGTATCCTACTTGCTTCGGTACAGATTTGTGGGCCACGGAGATATGCAAGGCAGAATCTGGTCCAAGTACAATGTAAGATTATTTTTTGTTGCGTTATTCGTAATAGTAATGTAGAACTTCTTCTTGGTTTTGATGCCTATTCAGAATTAGTTATTCTATGGAAATATACGAAACACCTATAAAAAAAATTTGAGGGTCAGACTTCTTGTCTGTTCCAGTAACGCTGAGAAGGGGTACCATTATAGCCTCAGCATCAAGTCTACTATTGTCTTCTGAACAATGGTGTATAATATTTCACTACTGGCACCTACACGACGATTATTTATTGATTTTGAGAAAAGAAATATAATCCAATAAATAGAAATACATTCTTAGGTAGATAAATGTATGAAATATCCATCAAACAATTCTTCACCATGCCACGGCACTAAAATTTAAAAAAATTAAATCTCTGAATTTTTATAGTGAGCTACAACTCCAGAAGTATTGGAGATATGAAAAGCAATTTTGCGATAAATCATGTTTCAGAGAGATAAACGCAATTTTCCACTTGTAGTCTAACGCCTGGTTAAAATTGTGCGGGAACGAAAAATGGCCCCAATTTTTATATAACCATACTAGTCAGTCGATGTTCCTCGCTACTATGTAGAAAAAACTCCCATCTTTCACATTAGACTATCAATTATTCAATCAATCAATCAAGATATACTTTATTGTCAGAAGAATGTAATTCTCATAGACAAAGCTTAGTTACTAGGGTAAAAGTGTATATAAATACAATATAACAATAAATATATCTAACTTGTGGTACATACATCAAAAATGAAATTTCAGGAGTCATTACCGTGTAAATAAACAATACAGTTCTAAAACAGGTAAACAGTGTATCCAAATCACATACAGACATACACATATATGCACTTTTTATACTTACACACATACATATAAATACAAACGCATGCACATATAAAGGCTATAGAGTGGTGGTGAATTAATCTTCAATGTCGTAAAATGCTTGCTGAATCAATATTTTTTTTATATTTTTTCTGATTTGTCTAATACATATAATATTCCTTTTGTTTATTGGCAGGTGATTGTCCATTTTAATAACATTGTAAATTATTGAGTCTTTCACTGCGGTATTGGAAGTTTGATGAGATTATTTTGACGCGTGTTGTATTGTGACTCTGCTATTTCTAGATTGTTTTTATATTCGTGGATTAGACTGACGGATTCCAGAATGTATAGGGAGATTACTGTTGAAATTCTATATTCTTTGAACAGCTCTCTACAAGACACTTTAAGTCTTATTTTGCAGGTATATCTTGAAGCTCTTTTTTGCAGTACAGATACATTTTCATACAAAATCCAATCATAACAATAAGAGTGTTAAAAAATTCCGATAAAATATCTGTCAGTGAGTAGGTACACATTTTTTTGTGATTCGTTAAGGAATCATTGCCACACTAGTTCCTTGGGGCTGCTCTAGGTGGAAATATCAGCCCTGTTCAACCGGATTACTTTCGGCTTTGTTGCAAGAAAGTATTTTGGCATGTATTTCGGAGGTATCTTTTTTGATAAAGAGTAACCTTAAATTATTTTGTCCATTTGATGATTCGATCAATAACGACCCTCATTGAAAAATAATTGGCTGGTATTATTAAGAATGAAATTCGGATTTTTCCAATACGTATCGTACTTTTTGAATTATTTTAAATTCTGGAGATATGTACAGAAACTGACTTTCATCAAGAAAAAAAGCTCAGAATTACATGTTAAATTAATTTGTTTTAACAAAACCGAGAGAATTCCAGTTGAACAATGCAAATTTGTCCACTTCGAACAGCACAAAGCCCCAAGGAATTACCGGGGCAATAATTCCTTACGAAAAATGTGTACTCACTCAGATAGATATTTTATCGGAAATCTTTGAACATTCTTTGTATTATAACTGGACTTCGTATGAACTTTGAAACTAGTTTCATGTGAAAGCTGAGAGTTTTTTCTACATTGCATGTGCTTCAGATTTTTTTAAGCAGCTCTTAGTGGCGAGGAACAGCGACTGACTAATCCGGTTATATAAAACTTGGGGCCATTTTTCTTTTACGCGGAATTAGGTTGGGACATGAAATTTTTTTTATTGCATATTTGGAATCTACGCATACGACTATATTATTGTATCTTTTTTCCTTCGTTTCTCAAACAATTTTCGATAATGGTGCAGCGTTTTGAAAACGCCTCCATGACCTTGGAGAGAGAGCGTGACGTCACAATACTGTTGGGCCCGTTGATCCTCTCTTCTGCAGTAGGCAGCGAGCACGTGTTGCTGCCTCTAATATTGTGAAGTGTTTATTGTTCGCGTCGTTATCAATATTCATACTCTAATTTTCAAAATGTCTACTTCAAAAATGAGTTACCGTTGGTATTATGTGCCTGGTTGTGAGAATTCAAACTTATTATTTTGCGTGTCTATCGAAGAAAAAAGGAGAAAAAGTGGTTTTGTGTTGCTCGTCGCAAGTACCTAGAAACAAAAACACATTTGTTTTGCTGCGAGGTTCATTTCGCCTTGAAGAATGATATGGAAAACTACATACAGTATTCATTACGACATTCATTAAAAAAGACGTTTTGCTCCACATTTTCAATGAGCATTCACAATGAGCAGCTTGATGCAAATTTGAGGCTGTAACTCGACCATAACCCATGCCACAATGAAGAGGCGTTCTGAGACCTACTCGAAAGTTCTGCTAATTCACACAATGTGTGTATCAAAACAGTGCTCGCGAAAATAATAAATTCATCAGCGATTTTTTTAATTCTATTACGATTTGACGAAAAGACAAACGTATGATTTCACGCTCTTTATATATTATAATAATATCGAGTAAACTGCACGTCAATTTGATTTTCCTGAACTGTCACTGAAAATTCGCGTGAAAAGTTTTTTTCGTATCATTTATGTATGGCGCAGAAACAACAGAAGAATGATCGTATTCTGATACTTTCATGAATTTTGTTGTTGTTCCTACTGTAGACAAAACGATTTTTTTCCAGTAGCACAGTACTTCGGTAACAGCAGGTTTTTCGTTCCCACATTAAATAATAATAGTTTGAATAAACTCACAAACACCCTTTTATAGAAAACCAGACTGGAAAAATAGTAAATAAGAAAACAAATTATTTTATTTAAAAAAAAGCGTGAGGTGCATGGTATAGCCTCGGCCAACAATTACCTGTGATCTGAGATATTTCTTACTTTACTGCCCTAGGTGTCTAATGTACTATATAATTATTGATACCATGCACCCCACGCTTTTTTTTTAAATAAAATATTTTTTTTTCCTATTTTCGATTTTTTTAGCCTGGTTTTCTATAAAAGCGTGTTTTTTAGTTTTTTTTAAACTATTATTTATTTCCTACTGTTAAGTGTGGTTTATTTATAGAAGCGTGTTTTTTCAAAAATTATTATTATAATTTTTTTGCAAATAAAAAAAATGGATAAGTTTTTTCAAATTAAAAAATAATCATAATCTCCGCCCCAAAAAACCCCACATACCAATTTTGAATAGAATCAGACCATAATCACAAAACTCGGCCGCCATTTTGAGGCCGTCATCTTGAATATTTGAATTTTTACAAAAGAATCATAATATTCGACCCCAATAACTCCCACATACCGATTTTGAATAGAATCAGACCATAATCACGAAACTCGGCCGCCATTTTGAAGCCGCCATCTTGAATTTTCCAATTTTTACAGAAGAATCATAATATTCGACCCCAAAAACCCCCACATACCAATTTTGAATAGAATCAGACCATAATCACAAAATTCGTCCACCATTTTGGAGCCGCCATCTTGAATTTTTCAATTTGGCAGAAGAATCATAATCTCCGACTACGAAAACCCTCAGATACCAATTTTGAAGCGAATCGGGCCATAATCACGAAATTCGTACGCCATATTGGAGCCGCCATTTTGTTTTTTTTTCAGATAAAAATATCTCAATGCATTGTCACCGGAATTATGTACACCTGCCAAATTTCAAATCATTCGGACTTCTGAAAGTGGGTCAAAATCGCGCCCAAAGGAGTCGGTTACAAACAAACAAACAAACATACAAGTGAAGCTAATATAAATCGTGTAAAAAACTATCGAATGTATACAGCAGGTTTTTCGTTCCCGATATAACCACATTAAAAAAGCTATCGACTGTTTACAACCCCCTGAATACAAAAAAGGCTGCTACTTAAAAAATGTTGTTACAAAAGTTACTGACAAGTTTTATGAAATTTTAGGTGGTTTCCGACAGCGTAAAAAATAGTAGTGCAATAAATTTCAAGTTGTAAGTTCCCAAAATTACGTGAATAAATACATATGAATGTACTAAACTTTACAAGTATTGTAAATAACTCAATTTTTTATGTATTTTTGCATAGTTCCATCATAAGCGAACAGGTATTTTCCCAACAAAAAATCTACAAACTATCCTGACTCTCTCGATTTTAATAATATTATTCCCATTACTATCGATTCGTCTTATATTTTTACCTTTCGCAGCTGCACAATCCAAACGGTAAACGTTTTGAATGACGTCTTCTTCATCGACTGTCATTTCCACACGATGCATGTGGCCGGTCCGAGTCCCAACAGTTTCGTGACGTCATGCTACCGAAATGCCACTCCGAGCGGACGGAGAATTCACTGATTTTTAAAGTAATATTTAACGAAAAATTGATGGCGAAAATGTTTTTTTCAACGTTTTTAGTGATAAATCTCTGTAATAAAAGTGGTTTTATACTGATTTTCCACATCATGTCCCAACTTAATTTCAACGGGCGTTTTGTAGAAAACAATTAATCATTCAAACATTCTTTTTGATCTGTTACCTTTCATTTTCTCAAATATTCTATCCAAAAAATATGATTACGGGTTTGTATGCGGGGCGACATAGGGGAGCCCGCCCTAAAATCGGTTTGTACCTACAGAGAAACTTTTATTGAGAATCCATTCAATCTGAAAAAATAAATATTGCCTGCTGTAAATAGCCGCCGGCAAAGCAATTTACCAAATCTCGCATGCGATTGATAATAAAACAAACATTCATGAGATCAATAGAATATCGCATATATCTGCTAAATTGCATGAAGGGACAAATCTGTAGTTTATTCTAGATCTCGAATTCTGGTTGTTTGTACGGCTGCAAACGAACGCGGGAAATCGAGTGTTAGGACAGTGATTGTAGTCGATTTTCTAGTAAAAGCTCAAAATTATTTGGACCAAAATGTTTTTCTGTTGATAGGTTCGGAAGAATGTCTAAATTATTATTCTAGCAGGCCGGCAATATAAAAAAAAAACTGACTATTTTTTAACATTTTTGGCCTTTCGGAAATAAGCCATTTTATGGCAAATAAAACATGTTTTCTGGAAGAGCGGCTATTTTCACGCCTCTATACTTATTATCATTCTCATAATTTCCCATTTCTCTTGTTATAGTATCACCATCGCTGTCTTCATTGTTGTTCAGCTACATGATCGTCTTCATCTATAATAGTTTCAGTCACCTAATCCAGTTTCTCCATATGAAAACCTACTTCTATTTTCGTTTTTGAGCACTTACAATTTTAAATTCTACCGATCATTTCTCAACGATCGCAATTAAGCAAGATAAATAATTAACATTCGTCTTCGAAATTCACCTACCTAATCAAGATCGCAATAGGGCAAATAAACATAGTAATCTTCAGAATAACATATTAATCGAGCATTTTCTGCAAAAAGAATATGAGTTCCAATCATTTTCAACATTCACCAAATTATTTATTTGGTTGATTTTCGGAAAGTTTTGATCATATTAATGCAAATTTATTAATTGAATTCATGAAGTATTATGAAACGACGTATACCAGGAAGCCTAGGCTGTTACGTTCCTAACGTACTTTTACTTTCCAAAATTGGAACATTTTCGGCGGAGAAATGAAAGATTATTCAGCGTGCCGAATGCAAATGGCGGCTCAGGCTCACTTTCCGCTGGCTAGGCTGCTTGCCTTTAATAATTTTTCGAAGTTAAAGTATGACAATACTACGTAAAATTAGCTGCCCTTTTCTATTATCTTTTTTTAGAACATCACCCCCATTTTATGAAAAACATCAAAATCTAGTTATTTTTTCTGTGACGGGAAAAAGTTTGACATTTTATCTCTGTTGATAGGTAACAAAATATAACTTTTTATGAAATAATTTTTTTTCTCAGGAAAAAAGGGAGTACTTTTTTCCCGCATATATATATATATATATATATATATATATATATATATATATATATATATATATTAAAATTAATATTTTTTTCACAATGTCATTTACATATTTTAGGACCCTGAAGAAGAATCGTATTAAAGAGTTTTTCATAGTTCAACACTTGTGCTGACTGAAGATCCCCGTTATTCCCCACTTTATCCAATTTTTCTTATTTCTAAATTCATATATATATACAGGGTGGCCCACCACATTCGCCCCGGTATTTCTACGAGAAATGAAGAGAGTTAGGGAAAAACTTTTAGCACCGTTATATGTGGGTCCATGAGGAGCATATTCCAAAACTATTTTGAAATATATAGGGTGATCCCCAAAAAAATTACATACCAAAGTTATATTTTTTCTTATGGAACACCCTATTTTTTTATATTTTTAGATACTATAGACAAAATAAAGGTG
Organism: Gonioctena quinquepunctata; assembly: GCA_018342105.1. NCBI lineage: Eukaryota > Metazoa > Arthropoda > Insecta > Coleoptera > Chrysomelidae > Gonioctena > Gonioctena quinquepunctata. Next base: position 416,122 of record JAFIRS010000023.1, on the reverse strand, counting down.
AGTTACTATAATATTTACCGTACCTAAAACTGACAGTTTCTGAGAAATTTTGAGAAATTTAAAAATACAGACCATAATTTGAAAATTGTTTTCACCCTGTAACGTGTAACGAGCTGCTCGTGATTAAATGTACTGCTTAGCTCAAAGGTAAGAGTTAACTACTACATGAAATTTTTAATGCAATATTATACAGAGTGGCGAAAAAAATTGCCTCAAAATTTGGAGACACATTTAATTAAATAACTTCTCAAAGTTGAATGGAACACCCATTTAGTGGCGTAGTTTGACGCAGAATCAGATTCCCTCCAAAACTATATTAGGGTTCCCTATACCTATCTCTTCTGCTTTTTACACAAAAGGCGTTTTTATATTTTACTTATGAGTAATTTTTTTATCTTAAAAATGAAACACACTGTATTGTAATGAAAAGCTTAAAAAGCGTTTCAAAAACCTTTTTATTAAGGAATACGTCGATTTGCTAGAAGCAGAAGTTTAAATTTTTTAAAATACGGTGTATCTAAAGTAAAATGCATGCAAATGTAAAAACTCAAATTTATTGCCATTTCTGAAATATTAAAGCATTCTTCAAAATAAGAAGATGCACGTGTCTTGATTATTGAGGCGAAATATGTTAAATTTGCTTGTTTCTTAGCAAATTAGACTTCATATCGAAATAAATACCAAAATTACAATATGGGGTCAATAAAAACATACATTTACGATTTCCTATAAAACCTATTATACTATTTTTTTAATAATAGCCAGGTCTCCGGACCTTACAAGTCCCGACAATTTTTTATGGGGATATATCAAAAGTATTGTTCACGATACACCGCCAACGACACCTCAGGATATGAAAGTACGAATAAGAAATGCGTTTCGTTCCATACCGCAAAATATGTTATCCAGAGTTCAGCACTCATTTCAAGAAAGAGTTCGCCTATGCATCGAGAATAATGGACACCATTTTGAGCATTTATTGAAATGATAAACTATTTAAGATTCTTAATTTTTCGATGAATGACTTCAAAAATGCTTTTTAAGCTTTTCATTACAATACAGTGTGTTTCATTTTCAAGATAAAAAAATAACTCATAAGTAAAATATAAAAACGCCTTTTGTGTAAAAAGCAGAAGAGATAGGTATAGGGAACCCTAATATAGTTTTGAAGGGAATCTAATTCGGCGTCAAATTACGCCACCAAATACGGGGTGTTCCATTCAACTTTGAGAAGTTATTTAATTGAATGTGTCTCCAAATTTTGAGGCAATTTTTTTCGCCACTCTGTAAAATTTCATGTAGTAGTTAACTTCAACCTTTGAGCTAAGCAGTACATTTAATCACGAGCAGCTCGTTACAGGGTGAAAACAATTTTCAAATTATGGTCTGTATTTTTGAATTTCTCAAAATTTCTCAGAAACGGTCAGTTTTAAGTATGGGAAATATAATAGTAACTCGCCTTTATTTTGTCTATAGTATCTAAAAATATAAAAAAATAGGGTGTTCCATTAAAAAAATATAACTTTGGTATGTAATTTTTTTTGGGATCACCCTATATATTTCAAAATAATTTTGGAATATGCTCCTCATGGACCCACATATAACTGTGCTAAAAGTTTTTCCCTAACTCTCTTCATTTCTCGTAGAAATACCGAGTCGAATGTGGTGGGCCACCCTGTATATATATATATATATATATATAATATATATATATATATATATATATATATATAAATATATATATATATACATAAGTTAAGGTGGATATTTAAATTCAGAATATTTTATTATACAAAAGTTACCTTTCCTTTATATCAAACTATTCGGTACAACAGTCGAATTTTCTTGTGTTGAAATTATATTTTTTTTGCCATGGACACAACTGCCTTTGTCGCAAATCGGGTGTTATTCCAGCACTGCCACACGTTCTAAACACTTTATCAGCTATTTCTATCCTGTGTGCTACTTACTAATTCATCAACATACCTTTCAGCGACCGGTGATGACTTCCAACCGCCATGTTTCTTTAGTGTCATCAAGTCTCCCCCAGATTCAACTGAAAGGGTAGTAGACGATCTTCGAAATGAATGACCTGTATATGAGTTAGCATTTTCAAGTTGAAGAAAATTAGCTACTGTTTCAGGAACCTTATAACACTGATTTTTACCCACAACCTGATTGATACATTTTCCATTGTGATATAGATAAAACAGGCGGCGATCCTTTCCTGCTGCTGGACGAAGGGCTATGTACATTCGGTAAAATTTAATATATTCTTCAGTAACTACAAATCTCCTGCTTACATCATTCTCTGTTTCCTTAAGTTTCACAATTAATAACGTTCCCGAATCTTCAATATCATATAATGTTACCTGGCTGATTTCACAAATTCGACAAGCTCCTGCAATCCCAAATACAACAACAACATGATGTGGTGACAGAACTAGAACCCGGAGGAATGTACGTGAAATGTTCAATAATAAATATGCTGATCATCACATTTCTCAATATACCGTTAGTAGAATTGAAATACAATTTCGTGAATTTGGGACTGTCAAAGATATTCCAAAACCAGGCAGGAGTTTAGTGATTGACGATAGAAAGATATTTGTTAGACATCGAAGAGAATCCACATAAATCTTCGCCGATTACGAAATAAGTCAAAGTTCGATATAGCGTGTTTTTGAAAGTGAAAAGTACCACCCTTATAAAGTGCAATTGGTACATGAACTCAACGAAGACGATCCAGATCGCAGAATTGAGTTTTGCGAAATAATAAATAACAGATGCATACGGGATCCATCATTTAAAAAAAATATAGGTATTACTTTCCGACGAGTCAACTTTTTTTTAAATGGAACCGTCAACAGACAGACCTGTCGATATTGGAGATAAAAAAATCCCCATCGGATGATGGAGGCCAACACTCAATATTCCAGAAAAGTAAATGTTTGGGCAGGTATTATAAATAATCAATTAATTGGACCATATTTTTTCAACGAAACATTCAACGGTGAACGTTACTTGGAGTTTTTGGATAAGATTTCAGTTCCAACGCTGAAAAGACTCCAAATAATAACAATCCGAATATTTGGTATAAGCAAGATGGTGCTCCACCACATATTGCTGTTGAAGTTTGGGCATACCTAAATGGAGTTTTTTCCAACAGATGGATTAGTAGCTTGTTCTTCCGACATGACGCCGCTTGACTACTTTTCGTGGAGTTACCTGAAATCCAAAGTATACGTCAATAGACCATAAAAAATTGAAAGTTCATCATCATCATCATCATCAACGCCTTTACTATTGTCAAGAAAGAAACGGCTTTCAGTTTAAACATTTGGTCTGAAATATTTTATTATAAATTTGTTTCCAGCACATTTGATTGTACACGTTATAATAAATGATTTAAATAACACAATATATTAACTTATTTTTATGACGAATGAACGAAATTCAAAAAAATAGAAATGGCTATATAGACAATTGTATACCCTTCAAAATAAAGTATCACTTGACCCCCTATTTAATTTAAAAAAATTGGGAGGGGTGGCTGTCACGTTAAGGGGGGTGAAGGAGGGGGGATTTTTATGTCACAGAGTGTCTTTTCAAAAACACAAATCGATGTGTTTCAGGGTTTTTCTTCAAAATGGCTAATAACGTAGAAAAATTATTTATCCGTTACATATGGTGCTCACTGTATAATATCACGTTTTCATAACGTCATGTCATATATGTTGAAATACTCGCTACTCTTCAGGAGAACATACTGTCTCCTGGAATACGTTTTTCAATCTTAAGTGCAATAAGCATTACGTAACCATGACCATATCACACCACGGGTCGAGTATGATGAGGGTCTCAAACAGGCAGATTATTGAAAAAAGTTTATTTCAAAGCGTAGAATTTTGCTAACTCATTTATATTTCCCGATTCCTGAAAGTGTACTTTCTAAAATGCCAAATCGGCCTTGCTGGCATTTCCAATGAACGCAATAATTTAGCCCGAAATAAATGGTAGTAAAAACAGAATAATAAAATAATATTTTTGGTGTTATCAATGCATTAAGTTTATACTTAGTGCACTCCTAACAATAGATTTAAAAATTAGGATTTTTTTCTAAAAATATTAAACCACGTTGAACAATTCGATATGCATTACTATCTACAATGCATTATTGTCTCTATGTCTGTTTTTCTGTCCTGTAATATATACTGAGAATGAAGGAAAGGGAAATGACATAGGATACAAATAATGAAGTGGATAGCGTCTGTAATGAAATATCAATGAAAATAGTTTGTGGCATTCAGACAATAAATTGAAAACTGGAACTGAAAAATAAAAATGTGGATCGGCCAGGATTTTAACCTGGGACCTTTCGATTTCTAGTCGAACGCTCTGCCAACTGAGCCACCAGTCCAGGTTCAAATCCTGGCCGATCCACATTTCTATTTTTCAGTTCTAGTTTTCATTTTCTCGTCTGAATGCCACAAACTATTTTCATTGACAGAGGATACCTTTCGATCATATAAACACCCAGGGCTATGAAGCTATGTATGCCATTCATTAACGAAAAATTAAATCATTTTCAGAAACCCCAGATCTCATATGATGCTCACAACAAATAATTACGAGGGCCTCTTTATCAACATTCTTCCAAACAATGACGTAAGTCTGGTTAAAACATGTGTCCAAGACAGGGCAGCTTTCGTTGAGTGCCCACCCATGTATTGCGGCTTACGAATGACAATAAAAAATCCATATCGTCCCCAAGAAGTCGACACTAGTGCCGAAAACCTAATCAGTGATCTCGAGAGATTTGTTCGACTACCGGATGGAGATGATGTCTTCAGCAGGGGGCTTCGCTCACCAAATGAACAGACGGAAGAAAATGGTACTCCAGGAAAAGATCAAGAAAGCGTTTTGGGCATAGGGAGGGTTGTTGGTGGGAAACCCAGTCAACCAGCAGCTTGGCCTTGGTTGGTGTCGATTTACAAAAACGGAATTTTCCATTGTGGGGGAGTCCTGATTAATGAATTGTGGGTGGTTACTGCAGCTCATTGTGTGGACAAGTAAGTGGACATTCTTGGGTGATTTTAACAACAGTTTTGCCTCCTTCACAAGGTTGGACAGATCCTCGTTTACTATAGGACTGTCTTATGCCAGAGGCTCTGCCACGTGAATTTCAAGATCATACTTTATTACAAGCTTTCAAGTTGATACAAGAAATTTGCGAAATATTTTTTTATAAATATGGAGCCATGCTAATATTTCTTGTTCTCAAGTTTCGAAGATAATCCGTATTAAATGAATGGATTTAAAAAAAAATTCCTTTCCACAATTTTTTGTTATCTCTTATAGGTTGTCGAAGATTGAAATGACATTAAATTTAACAACCATAATGTTGGGATGATGTGTACTTGTATTGAGTCACAACTTGTTTTTGTTTCAAATTGAAACTATGGAAAAAAAATTGATAATGCAAGACGAAAAAATTAACAATTTCAAATATCAAGATAGTTTTAACCATTTGAAATTGGAATTTTGGAAAATTATTTCTTTCTACGCATCTCCTCCGGAATGTTACGGTTCTGCAGATTTTTTTTTCCGTATTACCTGTTATATAATAGCAGTGGTTTCAACCGCCTGTAATGCAAAATTCAAAGTTAAAAATTAAACCGACGGATCTTGCCATTTCGAATTAACAATAAATATCCAAAGAAAACAACGATTGAAAATTCACGGGTAGTTTCAACTCCTCAAAATTGGAATTTTGTTATTTTTTTTCGTGGAAGCGTCAATCTTTATGATATAACCTGTTCCATAATACTGCCAAATTTAAACTCGAAAAAAATTTAATTTCAACAAAAAAAAGCGAAATATGCTTATTTTCTAAATCAACACTTCTATTGGTTGAAATCATCCGAATATGCAGATATTAATGTATTTCATCCTAGTTCACATGTCTATATCTTTTCCATATTGCCTAATCTGGCTTATGTCTCTGGCTTATACCAAACAGCATCAAAGTAGCGAAAACTGATAGTGCAACTTCGACTCGGTGGTTATTACATAATCATCACTGAATCTACCACCATACAATAAGATCAATCAAAATTTTATATTCGCATGGTTGTAGTCACATAATTCCCATCTATGGTAGCCACTCCACAGTTCTATAGCTTGTTACTGTCAATTGAGGTGTCTATAACATTTTGGCCACTAAGCAGAATCACCTTAAATGTTTTCAAATTTGGAAGTGGGAAATAACCGTTGCGGTAACCATCCTGTACAACTTGAGTATCACTTAGAAGTCACAATCACTTTCAATATAGTTTGATAGTTTCGGTGATATTTCAGTAACTTCCATCGAACCTTCAATGTGGCAGACACTATATTGTGATATGTTGTGATGGTTGGACTTGCTAACTCCACAAGTGATTGCCACAGTTCGCATTCCATTAAAGTCACTACAAAGTTGCAATTACCTTTATAATTCACCATCAAGTGACCGTGGATGACGAGAGCTAACCTAACTTTCCTTAAGTAATTTTATTGTGGGTTACAAACAGTTTGTTTTATCTGTTATGTGAAACATGAGCGATTTTTATTCAAAATTAAATCGGATATGCGTTTTCAATAGATAATTTTTCTTGATTTCGAAGAATCCGTTGATAGGTTCGCGCGATGACGAAAACTAACCTAACTTTTCTCAAATTATTTTATTGTTGCTTAAAAAAGGTTGTTACGTGAAACATGAATGATATGTATTCAAATTAAAATAGGTTATGCGTTTTCAATAGATATTTTTTCTTGATTTTGTAACTAAAGGTTAATTCAAATAGATTGGATCTCTGACTTGTGCGCCTGCCTAATATTCATACATTAATTGTTAATTCAGTTTGCATAAATGCCATAATTTTTGTTACTTGTTAATTGATAATTGTTACTTGATACTTGATAATTGCCAATTGGAGCTGCATAAATCCACCATACTTGCTACATTTTCTTTTTCATCAATTAATGGATATGTACCCGCAATTTCGAAGTCATTATTTTGAAGTGGCAAGTTTTAATACCCGCGACGTGTTTGCCACTTTCAAGGGTTATAAGACCTATTGTAATTTTCAGGTTATAACTTTGAAGTGGTGAGTTATGGGCATGCGACGTGGTCGCCACTTTCTAGTGGTGGAAAAGTTTATAAGTTAGTTCCATTGGCTTTTTCATGATGAGAGGAACTTTAGAGAGGTACATTTTCAGTTTCTGCCACTTCAATGTTATATTCTCCAAAATCCGCCATATTTACAGGAATATGCTGGGTCGCCATTATAAAAGAAATGGACGAAACATTCAATAAAGATTTATTTCTCGTCAGTGCTGCATCAAACGTATTAATGAATTACGTAAATATTGGTTTCCAGTAACTAAGATTGATAAAAAAAATATTTGAGGGATATATGTACATAATTTCACAGATGAGTTATTTCCAAAATTATGTTTCCTTCAAATAAAGTGTATTCAGATGGCGCGTGCTCACAATCGAGCTATAACACCCATATTTCACAGTAAACTTTGAATCGTTTTAATTTTATCTCGATCAGAAGAATCCAAATTCAATATAAGTACCTACTTACTTATGTGTTTGTATATAATATATTATTATATTCACAATCGATTGAGTGTTAGAAATGAATCAGGCAAAATGTAAGAATGAGGAACATTTATTATAAAAATATGTTGCAGAATAGAGATTGACCTACATATCAATTACACAAACGCAGTCAGTTTGTTTATCGTGTCTAGTGTCAGCCACTACATATCCTAGTTTATGCCAGGTCACCCCAGCGTGATTGGAATATGGCTATCTCAGATCCAGGAACGAAGCGGCCGCCAAAAATGTGTTTCCTATTTTGGTAGCCCATGCTTGATAGAATCGTGTATATAACGTGGCAGTGTTTGTGGTCAAATACCTCAAAGTTTTCCAAAACCGCGGTCGCTTCGTTCCGTCCACTAAAAATGCTACTTGGGATGTCTGCGGGTTCACCCGCGTGGTTGTCAAGAAGATCTCGTAAAAACATGTTCAATAAATCGTTGCTTAAAATAACGTGATTGAAGATAAATCCATATTAGTTAGTGTTGATGGAATTTTAATAAAAATCCCATAATTTTTCTTACCAAATTACTTCGATTTGTTCCAATACTGGTGAATCTGACATGAAATTCAACTCAGCAAAATTCAGCTCCGACATATTCGAAGGTTTAAATGGCGTCACTTCTACCAACCATAATGTTCGTTCGTATCACGTTTTTCAAAAAACAGTAGGTACATGAAAAAAATTACGATTTCAAATATAAAAATTATTCGATTATATACTGCTTGGGATTCGATCATGGTGAATGGTACACCGGAAATGTAACCCTTGTGCAGAATTCCCCTTGTTGAGATTTAACCATTTGCAAAAGTGAGAAATAAAAAATTTCTCCTCGACCAAAAAATAAAATAAAACTGACGTCTTTTTCTGTTTTTTAACTAAGTGTTCCATAAATAAAAATTATCCAAATATTTAAGAGGCAGTGCCCTGTGATTCTATTTTGCTATTTGATTGAAGTAAAACAGTTTTTGAGGCATTTGGTATCATATCATTTTTGCATGACGTTTCGCCAAAATTTTCCGCCAAATAATTCAACCTTCCTTGAAGCTCTTGAGGGTTATTATAATATGCTGCCGGTGATATATCATCTGCGTATAATATTAAGCAATCAGTCTCCATGTTTGTTGGAGGATCATTGATGAAAATGAAGAATAACATTGATCCCTGCTGAACTCCAAGGTTTGCATTATACGTTTCAGTTTTGGTACCATTTATTCTAATAAAAAAAAAACAGCTAGGTCATTACCCATGAAAGTATGGTTCTGCAAAGGCCTATAGAAATTTAAATTACATCAGTTAAAAACCTGTTGTTAAAAAAAATAATACCCCTGTAGGATTCTTCTGATTCAGAAATTTGTTAATAATCTATAAAAGACTGTATATAGCACATCTTTTTGATCAACCTGGATACATTCTGACTCTTATTAATGATTTGATATTTTCTAAAATACTTTATGATACTGTCCCAACTTTCCGGCGCCTCCACCATAATTCACAACTGTATTGCCTAATGGACCCTAAAAGAGGGTTGGTAGCTCTAAGATACTGTAAGATAGCTTTTGTGATAATAATATTCATTGACTCAATATATACAATAACTATACTTATACCTAAAACTAGGTTGCTCTGATGTGGGTGCCAGGTCACAAGGAAATGAAAGGCAATGAATAAGCGGATAGCCTTGCCAAGGAAGGCGCAAACACTCCATTTTAAGTCCAGGAATCTTTTTGTGGTGTTTCCAGAGCCCACATTAACAAGGAATTTTGGCGCTGGGGAGCTGATCAAATTAAAACCCACTGGAATGAAGTTCCAGGGCAAAGACAAGCAAAAAGGCCGCTGAGCCTATCACCAAAGAAAGCTGAACAGCTTCTTGAGTTTGACAAGAAAGACTTGAAACTGGTAACGGTACTGCTCACCGGACAGTGTTCTCTAAGGTATCACCTCAAAAAAATTGATAGATCAGACAGTGAACTGTATCGTTACTGCGACTGCCCAGCGCTGCTATGCAAAAGGCTTGAGTTTCTAGAAGGGATTTCACTAACGCCCTCAGACATCAGGGACCTAGATCCAGGAAACCGATACGCTTCGCAAAAAGTTTCAGAATCCCGGGTCTTGAATAGATGAAGGGTAATGTACAAAAGACGTTACAGGTCGAGGAACGGAAAGGCTGAATATCCATATCGACCCCCATACAATCTACACCTATATCTATCTTCACAATGCTGCCAACAGGGCAGCTCAGCAATTGGGTCTTCATCTTATACTACTATACTGTATTACTATACTCAAGATATAATTCACTTCTCCTGAAAATGGTTTTCAACTTTTATTACGACTATGACCGTAGGAATAGTTATAGGTCCATAATTTTACAGTAACTGGGAGTTTTGTGGATTGGTATGACCGTTTCAATGTTGAAATTCTGAGGAAATCTTCCTTTTTCAATCAAAAGATTGATGATATATGCAAGAGGTCATGTTATGTAAGAATCTATACTCTTTATTATTTTTGTTGAAACAAATCGAGGCCATCACTATCAATATTGTAGTTTCAAGAGACGTGGCAAAATATCTGCTATTAAAGATTTATTATGATCATTCTTAATAATTCCAACGGGTTGATTGTTTTCTATATCTCCCTTAAGTTGCAAAATATTTTCCAGATATATATACGTGATTGATAATGGGTATGTTTTGTGAGAGTATATTTTTATTCGTATTTTTTCATATTTCAAACTCTGGCCCATTTCTATTTTTTCTGCATTCGCCCATTCGCAGTTACAACAGTTATTCCGATAAATATATCTACCAATCAATGGACAGAACAAAGCTATTAGAATAATTGTGAATTTCCAGGAAATTATTGAATATTGTGTCGATTGTTAAAATTGTACGAAGTAAGGGAAGTGTCACCATCAACATAACAACATAATTTCAGCTGCTCATTGTCTTTCTGTCACCAACAATTTCTGCAGGGTGTTTTTCAGCCCTTCCAATAATTGTTCGAATTCTAGTTAATTCTGTGCATATTTTTTTTGGTGGATGAAATTCTTTATGGACACCTTGCGGTAGTGTGGGTGAAGGATTCATAATCAGATCTTTTGAGGAATTTGAATGTCCAAAAACTTTCAGAATATCATTTATGTAAATAGCCTCTTGAATTATGGTCCAGTGATTTGGATTTTGATTTTTCACAATGCTTTCACCCCAAAAATGTCCAGAATATATTCGTTCGTAGAAATGTGCAGTACGGTTTAACTTGAATTAATTTTTCTCGAATACTGCTAAGATAATTTCGGAATGAAAATGCTATGTTATATATCACCAAATAGACTCAAACGACATTGTTAATTATTACGATATGCCATCATACTTCTTAAATTTTTTCTAAGCAAGCTATTTTATGAATTGACCCCTACATGGAAAAACTAGGAACTATGAAAACTTTTTGACAAAAAATCAAAACGACGAAAAAATCAACTGAAAAGCAAAAAATTGAATAAATCTTAATGATAATTGAGCTCGTAAACTAATGTGAGTAACTAATTTTGATTACTTACAAAAATCTTACTTACCTAGCTTACTTGAACTATTAACTGCTAAATAATATGATTATCTACTTCAACTATTTATTGTTATATAATATAAATTATTTTTGGAAGGCCTGGTTAATTGATTTCATGACTTTGTATATAATTCCATCCTTTCATAGAATATAATCATTGTGACGGATGTACGAGGATCTGTCAATGTCAACTACATATGTGTGCCAACGTTCACAAGTGAAAAATCAATCATTCCCTATTTTGCTACCCATAGGGGTAGATCATTCCATCGCAAATAGAAATATGATCAAATATGTGGTATATCCTATCTACTAAAAAAAGATTCATCCAAATCGGAACACCCACTACGAAGTTATACCTGGTAGAATCGGTTAACGGACCAAAATTCAGAGGGTGAACGATCAATATTCTCCATTTTGCTACCCTTAGGAATAGATTTTTCAAATCCAAATGGGACCAACTTCGAGGTACAATGAAAAAAGAATCATCGGAATTGAACTGCTCTGTGAAAAGTTATGCGTGATAATACATAAAAAAAAATATAGGCGTCGTATAGAGAACCTCCTCCTTTTTTATTTCGTCGGTTGAAAATATCTTGTGAAATTCTACCAGTGAATATTGGAAATTTAAAAACATTTCTAAAGAGATTAAAAACGCCCTCTTTAAATTGGGATACCAAAGAATACCTATATGTCGAGTTGAATTAACGATTATTCCTAATTCTCATGTATTCGATAATCACTTGAATTATATTTGAATACATTTGTAACCATTTTGTAATAAAACCACTCGCTGGATACGTTTCCTTGAGATCGTCCCGTTTGTATTCTCAAAATATATAAAAATAAATAAAGAATGAGCATATAACAGCAAATTGTCAAAAGCTCTATTTTATTGAACCCGCATTATTTTAGGGCCAGAGCCAAAAACGTCTAATCGTTTGAGTTTTACTGCGACGACAAGGATTTATTTGGCGACAAATGAAGTAAAAAACCGCCCACATAACCCTTTCTAATGATCCCATTCATCCTCCTTTATGGTTCTAGCGACATCAAAATAAGCCGCCGACCACCAAAAATATATTTTACAGACTAACTCACCATGCGGACGACAGAAAGTAGCCGAATAAATTTCAAACTATGAATAAAATACGTGGACGGTGTTGTAATTTTCGATTATTGTCTCACTGCGTCTTTCACATGGACGATGTTTTGTCATAGATTTCAGTCAATTGGTATTTCTCCATGTGAAACACCATCTTCAGAAAGGAATGACTACTCAAACAACTTCCCGACATCTTGATGATCTTAAAGGAAACCGATATGATATGATATAGTGGGAATTTACCAAATATTCGAATTAAATTTTACATTTCAGTAGGTTTTTCTCATTACTTCCAAGACTGTAGAATGAAACATATATTGAGTGTACAATCAGGAAATAGATTAGGCAGGCTTTATAAAAATCGTAATATGTTGCATATAATAATATTAATATTATTTTATTAGCCAACCGTAGTAAATATATTACATGGGGCAAGTCAAATTCCGGGACATACAAAATATTCAGTACAAAAGATAAAAAAATATTAAAATAAAAATAATTATAAAAAATATGTACAGCTATATAAATACCTTTGGATACCTCAACATACATGAATATAAATAACCAACATAAATAACGAGGCCCATGAAAATCCTTATGAATATATTGTTACTAACATATTCAATCAATAAGGATTATTTAACTTAATTTTTCTCAGCTTCACTATTCACCTGAAGACGATTGCAGATACAAAAATTCGAAACGTCGTGAAATCCATTAATATATATATATATATATATATATATATATATATTCTCAATTCTCAAATATTTAGACGATAAAAAGTTGGTGTTACTTGTATTTCTAGACTATACTAAAGCATTCGATAGAATTAAACATGACCTATTACTAGCCATACTACACTATATTGGTTTCAGTGATTCTTCTGTTATGTTTTTCAAAAATTATCTATACTATCGTTATCAAACAGTCAAACTCGATAACCAACAGTCTGATTTCGTACACATCAAAAATGGGGTACCACAAGGATCAATTTTGGGCCCGTTGCTCTTCATTTTGTACACTATTGATTTACACAGAACTTTACATTATTCTAGTAGTCATTTTTATGCAGATGATGTTCAACTATATCTTCCTTTAACCGAAAGTAACTTAGCCCTCTCGGTTCAGCATATGAATGATGATCTGACTGCTATAGTCGACATGTCGAGCAAACTATGTCTCTCTATCAATCCTTCAAAATCAAATGCCATACTGTTTAGCAGAAACAAAGACGTCCGAATCAGGTGTTTACCACATATCAACCTCCGAATCAATGACGAACTCATTCCAGTCATAGATACCGTTAAAAATCTAGGCTTATTTATGGACTATACTCTGAGGTACACGAAACATGTGAATACTATCATCAGAAGAGCATTTTGCAATCTGAAACTTATCTACTCTAACAGATCCTTTCTAGACAAAAAAAGTAAAATAATCTTATGCGAAGCCCTAGTCTTGTCTCACTTAAATCACGCAGATGTTGTCTTCGGCCCAGCCTTACTCAAATCGGATATAAACAGACTACAATTGGTACAAAATTCATGTGTCCGTCTTATCTGTGGTTTAAGGAAACGAAATAATATATCAACCCCTTTGAGCGAGCTGGGTTGGCTAAGTGTCCAAAAACGCATCTATCTGCATTCATCTGTGCTGTATCATAAAATCATCCTCGAGAAGAAGCCACCATACTTATTTGAAAAAGTATCGTTCCGAACAGACGTCCACAATATTAATATAAGATTCAAGTCCAAATTGACACCACCTTTGCATAAAACCTCTCTCTATCAGTCTTCATTTTCCTACATGATATCACGGCTATACAATAAGGTACCAGATGCTCTAAAAATACTTCCATTGGACTCTTCAAGAAAAAATGAAAAACTTCTGTTGATGGATGATATACATTTATAAGTATTCCCGCTGTACATCTACACTTATAAATAAAATAATTATCCATGTTTAATATATCCCCATTCTACGTGTTCAGACATACTAACATATCATTACTTACATTGTTTTTTTTTTTAAGCCTTACACATTAATATTATATAGATATATTGCTAGATATTGTAATTTAGCTTTTATTATTTTTTTTTCTCTTTTCATTTCTATTTTCCATTAGTATATTAGTATAAAGGTTGAGTGTAAGAAAGTATTTACCCATCTAACACATGGGTAAACGCTAACTCTGCCCTTTGATAGTACTAGAATCACATTTCATGTATGATTTATGTCTCACTTACTATCAATAAAAATTATTATTATATATATATATATATATATATATATTGATTGTAGAAAAAAGATGGAGACTTAAAACTAATAATTGAATGCCGCTCGAAAACGTCTAATTTCCAAATTAAATTTTGGTTTGAAAATTTTAATTTCAGCTAAAATTTCAATGTAATTTTTTTTAATGTATAAACAATTGCCACCATAAAAAAAATTAAATAAAAATTCAACTAAAATTTTGTTTAGTTTTTGAAATTTCTTAAATTCTTGAGCGACCCTTTTAAAATATTTGTTTTATCTAAAATTTTTGAATGGCTCCTCAATTACAAAAAACTAACATATTTTGATGCGCGACTTAAAAAACAAAATAGTCGATCAAAATGTGTCACCCTAATATATATAAAAGGCAATAGCCAAGTAGCTATCAGTTTTTTCTGCAAATGTTGAAAGCTATTGTGCTTTTCTGATTATTTTGTGTAGGAATTCATTCCATGTCAACTCAGGGTAAAAATAAGTATTTTGTCTCTTGTGCAAATGGAATTCCCACCCCGTTTGAAACTCTTGACAATACTCTTCTCAGTTCCCCTTTTTTTGTGTATGGTACTATGGTATTTTCGTTAGAGTTAGTTGCTTCTCTTTGCACCATTTATTTGTTATTTTTGGAGAAGCTTATATGTAGCTCCGAAGAAACTGTTCTTGGAAATCTGGCAATGATCGCAAGATCATCAGCATATCCTAAACAATGTATGAGTTTTGTCGTGAGCCTATCCAGAAGTATATCCATTGGGATAACCCATGGTAGGGAATATACCACCTCTCCTTGCGGATATGCCTGGCCTGATCTAGCTGTGACTGTTGTTCCGCCTGTGGATGATATGATTACTCTATTTTCAAAGCTCATCCATTGACACAGGAAGTATGGATTTTCCTTTCTTTCTAGAGCAGCAGTGACTGATTTTCTGAGTGCGTTATTGAATACTACCTCAATGTCAACGAATGTCGTTATAGCTCCTTGTCCTCTAGGATTTTTTGTTAGGAGCCTGTTCAAGTCATCTAGTGCCCAAGTATGTTGATTTCTCTGGAAAATTCGCATATTGGCGTTCGCTGAAGAGATTTGTTTGTGATACCTTTTCTCTTATATATCTGTCTATCAGTCTTTCTAGCGTTTTGACCAAGAAACTTTGAAGATTTGAAGATTAAATTTTTTGTGGATTGAATATAATTCAAATATTTTTTGTTTTCATTAGACACTTGATTTGAAAATGCATAGAAGTGCACAAGACTGGGAGTTTCATTTCATTTTCCAGTTTATAGAATCATCTTTCGTAGTGAGAGGTCGCTCTTCTATAGAATTTTTTTCTGGAAAAATATGTGGTATTTTGCAATTCATTCCAATGTTGCAATTAGTTTTCGAAAAAATAGGAGCTTTGTATGAATTCCGCATGATGATTTCATATATAATTCATAATATAAGTGGGTTAGTTTTTTTACAAGGTTTTGGTTTCTAATTTTTTCATTCTAGGAAAGTATGGTCAGATCTGAATGCAATTTAAGTGATTTTTTCAGAGTATAATTTTAATAGTTTCACATTTGATTCCAATAGACCTTAAGCAAGTAAAGATCATTCATTATTTCGCAGATGGAAATAATAATAATGATTTTTGAAGAAATAATCAACAAGGAGTATTTCAGTTAGCTTCTGAAGTAAATGAATATTATGATTGATAGATGAAATCATAATGAGGGTAATTCATAATAATTCAATATATGAAAAAATGGGGAAAATTCGTAGTGGTATATTTAGTATGTAAAAGTTTAAGTGATTTTTATTCATTTGAAATTCAGGAGTTATTTAGAGAGCATAGAATTAGAATTATATGACGAACTGACGAATATTTGTTCAATACCTTATTGTTAATGACATTTTAACATGTTGTTTAAACTCCCAATTATTTGGTAAAAATTTCATTTCAGATTCCCACTTTACACTGCATATTTCTGATCATCTTCATTTATACAGACATGATGAAATTAGTAGTCATTTAATAGCCACGTTTGAGCTATTAGTCACTACCTATTCAATATAACGGCGGATGCTATTCTTTTAGTGTCAGTGTTACATCTAACAATAGCCTATAAATTTGGGCTAATGTAGATTCGAGCACTGTCGGTGTTATTCTTTGGTAGAGAACCAGGCATTAATATTAATACATAATTGTTTATTCACCACGAGTGCTGCGGAGGATAAGACTGTTCAAATAAAAAACGCGATTCGGGGCGATTTAAAAAAATGTGGATACGGCACATTGTCCGGAACATAATATCACTCGTCATTGGAAATGGTGGCTTTATGAGAAATGATTTGAAAATATCGACTCAGAACTTATTGACTCAGAAATGGACCTCACGAGAGGTCCAAAGGGTATTATTTTCGGAATGCTTTCTAGAGATACCTATCAATACATATTTAATGTTCAAATCATTTCCACTACGAGAAAAATTTGTAGCATGATAGGATATAATTTATATAATATAATTTTTTCGTGCGTTTACGCTGCGCTCTTTTCATTATTAATTTCTATATTTTCTATCACGGTGGAATATGTCATATGCATATGTTTTGTTTACTGTTCTAATTGATTGATTAATCCATGAAAATACTAAAGAAATTATATAACTGTAAAAAGTAACAATAATTAGTAGATGTTCTTTTTCTTCTTTTTATTCATCTGTGTTCGAAAATTTATCCATTTTTTAACAAATTTAGAAAGTTTGGCAGTTTATTTTTAAGATTATATTTTTACACTGTTCACTGTTTTTTACGTTTTTACATTTTTATACATTTTATCCTCGTGAAAGGCTATATTTAATGGGCTGCCCTTGTTTTTGCCTGACGAGTGAGTGATATTTTGACAATGATTTGAGTACCTAACAATCATTTGAACAACGTATAGAAAACAATCCTCCATCATTCGCTTACTTTGCAGGCAACCACTGAGGATGACCGTATAGGTCGAAAGCGCTCTGCGATAAAAATAAATTGCACGAAATACGAAAACTTCATAACCTACACACTATATTTCTGTTAGGTTTCATGTTGGGTTTACTAAAGAAACAGTATACAAAAGTATTTTTAATAACTGCAAACGACTGTTACATTCAAAGTATATGTCAAACTTGACAACTATTCAAACAACTAGAAAACCTAGTACAGGATGTGAAATATTTAGTTTCATGATCTGTTGAATACCAACATACTTATGTGTACATATAAATTTTTAGTATATTCACATTCTGCAGATATAATGTTACTGAGTAACACTTCGGTTTCACATTATGTTCGGGAGTAATATGATCCTTCAAGTAAAAAGGGAAGCAAACATATGTGCAACCTTCCCTTTTCAACAACTGAATCGCCATAAGACACTACTTCAGACCTAGAAACACAAATATTATCGGTTAAAACTTATCGACCAAACACTGCTTAAAACACTAAGGTACTCGTAGAATTATTTCTGGGTGGAATATTAACGTTTTCTTGAACAAATTGTTCACTAAAACTATCTAAACATTTGAGGTTATGTGCACTTTCTCAATTTCATTAAGCAAACTGACGGAAATTGAAGACATTAATACAAAACAATTATTCAATTCCCTTGCAGCTTTTACGCCTCTAACCTCAGCAGCAGATTGGCAATTTTCTCATTTTATAATATGGAATATCTGAAATTTATAAAAGATACGGTTGAAAGAAACAACTTATAATGATTGAGTAACAAAGTAAATGGTGGAAACAAAAATTCAAGAGATTTTATGATACATGTATATGACCTATTGTTAGAGCGCATAGGTCTATCATTGTTTGGAATATTTTTGAATATTTTCTGCTCATCAATTGAGTTGGCAAGTCGGGGCGATATATTGTTCGCAGATGGTTGTACTTTACTATAGAGCTTGTTCTTTAATTTGGCTTGGATCTAAGTTTCTGAGATAAACACGGTTGATGGTTTTGACTCGAGAGAGTACAACATACTGAATATTGAGGAACCTATATTGAGCAGGGCGCTTTCAAGACTTGTGATTTGTGAATTGTTATTGCATATGCCAAGCAAATAGGGAGTTGTTTCCGATGAACATATGCATTATCTGAAACTCAATCTTGACGAGTTGTAACTCATGTTTGAACTTAATTTCCTTTTTTTTTGTTATATCAAGATTGTTTTCCCTCTATAGGTCTGATGATCTACCTTGATGCCAAATTTCTAGTTTCTGAGTTACCTAGAAGTGATTTGAAAATTAGTCTTGGCGCGTTCTATCTCGTATGTTGTGGCTGAATTGAATTATAATTTTTCATAATTTGTAGGTTTCAGATCATTTCTTTTGTATACTCCCAATTTACCTTAACGCCAAAGTTTCAAAGTCACCTAGAACATAGTCTTGACGCGTTCTAACTCGTATGTTTCATTATGGCCGAAATTAATTTAAATTTTTCATAATTTGTAATTTTCAGATTATTTTCTCTATATACGCCTAAGATTCTACATCGATACCAAATTTCAAATCTACATCAAGGCCAAGTCACCAAGAAGTGGTCTGAAATCTAGTCTTGATGCGTTCTAAGTCGAATTTTATATTATGGCTGAATTTAATTTTAATTTTTCATAATTTGTGGTTTTCATAATTTGTGGTTTTTCTTTGTATATGTACGCCTAATGATTCCAAATTTCTATAATAGTTTCATCTATATTTATCGGTAAATTTGGGTAAAATTGGGAAGGTCTAATTAGATATGCAGAATTGCAATTGTGTGGGTCTGATAATTTTTGAGCTAAAGGAGGGTCGAATGTAGCTCAAAATGGTTCGTGTAATGTACACACTGCCGATGCGTCTAGATTTGCTAACAGAACTTACAATTGAAGTAACATCATTATTGTCACTCGCCAAAAATAATAGTTTGTATTTTTTTTGCCCTAAAGGACATCGAATTATCTGTTCTGTAGGAGATATAGATCAGAATATCACACCAACATCCTTTAAATAATAACATATTCCAGTTGCGTCTCTCTGTTGATACTGATATCTTCAACATTGAACACCTGCAACTATCCATCTTTTACCCTCACTCTTCACCCTCTATTTGTTAGATGTTTATAAGAATTTTCAATTGTAAGGGTATTTTCTTCTACAATCAGAGTTAGGCGATCAATTACGGTTTTCCGGTTGTTCAATGTGGGAAGAACCACTTGCTCAAGCAGTTTCAGTAGAGGAATAACATTACAGAGGGTCAATATAATAACTTTCATTTTGGAAGCCAGAAGGACAGACTTAACTTGACCTTGACTGGTTGTTTGCCTGGATGTCGACTGCCTTAACTGTATAACCAAATAATAACATGCCAAAACAACTTCTCTTTCAATCAGTTGAGCAGCTTCCGAATTACGTCTATAGTTCTATGGTAATAAACTAATAGTCAGGATATATTAGGCATAAGTGGGAAATTGGTGAAGCAAAGCCCACGCAGGATTATGCAAAACAAAAGCTCTCGAACTAGTCGGATCTCCAAGCAAAATTATACAAACGGGAAGCACCAAAGCAGATCTTCTGGCGTTTATTGCCACATTTAAGACTTTCCCCCCTTTCAGCACCAAGTGATAAATCTCGGAAATTTTTGTGTCAAACATGGATATGGCAGATGAAAAATATTTTATATTATTACATTTCAATGTTTTTTATCACATCCATGTATCCATATAGATCATTGATGACCTTCACAATTGTGTGCCACGGTTGCCAAACAATGAAGAGTCACAATTGTGTTGATTCCTTGATAGATTTCAAAATCCAAGATGATGCCATCGGATGTCGTCAATACAACAGTCTTGGTTTGTTTTTGATATATTGCCTCACAGGACAACGACCAAGTAACGGGATCATTTGTTCATCGATGGAAAAAGAACTTTTGGCCTTCCTTTCAATAGCCTTGCAACGATTTCTGATCAAATCAACCATTGGTTGAACTCTCCACAATTTATTATTCCTTTTAATTTCTTCATCTATTCTGAGGTTATCTACAACATGGAAGTTGTTTCGCAGCATGAAGAACCTGGAACGTGGCATGACATTAGTCACAGAAGGGAATTTGAATTTTTTGTTCCAATACATATGAAGTCAAGGATACTTCATACACCCCATAATCGCATGCAAACCGAAAAACTGTTTAATTTACCTACCGGTAACGTTGAGTTCAGCCCCTTTCGTTTGTAAATGATATTGAGAGGTGTAATGGGCCCCCATTTCGAAAAAATTATCACTGAGATACCTTTTAAAATAACCCCAAGGAGTGAGTACTTCGGCGCTTGACATGACATTTTCTGTTGGATCCCCTTTCTGAGTGAAACTTCCTCTCTTCCAATGTAATTTCTGGAAATTTGACAAACGAATATTGTCCTCCTCAGCCTCTGATCCTGTTGAGCTTCCGAACTTTCTATTTGATAAGAATACCTCAGCGATCTTTTCTACACAACTGCATTTGGATACGGAGATTCAAATCTTTCTATTTAACAAGCAGGTCGTAATACCACAACTCTATTTGAATAGGGAGATTCCAGAAATACAGTCACAGAGCTTCAATCTCTTACCGTTTGGAAAACACCACGAACCTGATCAGCCTGTTAACTATTCAGAGCTTTATCTCATTTGTCCCTTAAAAAATTTGAGATGTCTCTCCTGGTGTTAACTTTCGTGGCTTGGTGGTTGACTTTCGGTGGCAGCCGTCTCTCTCTGCTGTTCTGGTATTCGGTCGGGCTCGGTATCTCTCGTGCACTCTAACTCTAGCTTTTATCTGGTATCCCAACGTGGTCGGTAATGACGCTGGGCTGCTCTGAATTTTTGGTGCTCTGTTGAAGCTTCGTTTCATCGATGCAGTGGTGATACCCAACCCTATTTTGGTAGGAGTGTGGCGCGCGCTATGCATACTGTGCTGTCGTCAAATGCGATAGATGTACCGAGACTCAACTGTTGAGTTATGACGGCCCCCCACCAAATCGCTGGGTCATGTGCAATATGATACATTATGAACCAGTATACCTCCGGCTTTCGTCATGGGAACTATTTATCACGTCTGCCTCTCGTTGAGGTATGAACAAGTATTTTCGTTGTATTGGTTTTGCGATCGTGTTTGTGACTTCCCTATTATGGATGATGAAATCCCGGGACAATATAGGCCCAAAAGAAGGCTCACAGACTACGAAAAAACGGAACCTTCATCATTAGCTGAACAAGAAAAATTACAAAATTTGTCTGAAAGTGATGAAAAGCCCTTTTTAAGGAGTGAAACCGTTTTTGGGGAGTACGAGCCGGACGAAACTAGTTCTAGCGAAGTTTCGGCACTGTATCATCAAAAATCTTCTGTCACAAACTGAAAAGAAACACTCTGAAAAATCGAAATACAAACCTAAAGACCGCACTAACCATATGCCTGAAAAATATAATCTGGATGATAAAGGACGCCAGATGGGAAAGCGGTGCAGGGTATGCTATGGAAACAAAATTCGCAAGAATATCCCATTTTTTTGTTCTGCTTGTCCCGACCAACCATGACTTTGTCTCAGAAGTTGTTTTCGAATGTATCATGACAGAAAGTATGTTCCTTAGGTTTCTTTTTTGCAATAATCTTTATGATTGAAGATTTTTATTTCATGCATGTATTCGGTCTACTTTTCCTGAGCTTGAAATATTTTGTTCCTGAGTTTAGATTTCTATTGTTAGTTGAGGTTTGTTTGTTCAGTATATTGAACACCATGTCTTTTTTGATAAATGAATGTTTAAGCATGCATTTTGTGTTTATTTTTTATCGCAAAGGTCTTTTTAAGATCTGACTTAAGTGTTGGGTCATCAACCTCTTATTGTGGAAACAGACCTTGCCAGTAACTCGACCCCGGGGTCAGAATCATTTCAGGTATAATGCCTCTCTGGAAAAAACTTCAATAGTCAATACTAGGGAAAGGTAGTCACAAATTCAAACAAAAGAAAATGCCGGCCATTCGGCAAATTCCCAAGTCTGATATTGGCAGTCAACGTGTAAATATTTGAACCGGCGAAAAATAATTAATGTTCAGCTGAGATTTCACATGATAAAAATAGTAACTTCGTTACATAGTCATAATTAAATTCAAAAATTCTACATGAAATCAGACAAAAGAACAACACTAAGTTAGACTTCATGGAAGACCTTCACATCAACAAATAATTGAAAAACAATGACCTTCGTCTGAATTCACAAGTCAATTTAAATAGATCTTGTATCCCACTTCACAGACGACTGCAATAATAAAAAGAAAAATTTCAATATCATTTAATCAATCTCTTATTTCTCGATGATGATTCACTTCAGAAATACTTTAGCTTTTGTTCCTAGCCTACTTCCACTCTGAGAACACTTTTTCACTCTAGAGTCACTCTTCTTCACTCCAAAATGGAATAGAACGCCATCTACGTTTGCCACCTTCTTTATAATATGTTTCTTAGGTTCCAAGTCATGTGTCACTCTTGTCATTGTCAACGACAACATCTGTAACTTCTTCACTTCAACATTGACTTCCATGAAACCATGTGGAATTCAATTTTCAAATAATGGATTACATCAATTTATAACACTTGAGTGTTTTTTAAGAAATGTTTTAACATGTTATATGTATCTAAGGTTTTTACCTATTTTATACAAACTGGCAACTATTCATACACAATTTCATCAGGTATTACTTACTTGCAGGTAAGCACTGATGATGACTATTATATAGTCGAAAGCGCTCTACTACGATTTCAAAAATAAAAATAATTTTGCACGAAATACAAATTCCTTTCAAACCTACTATAATACAGGGTGTTTCCTAACTACCGTACGAAACTTCAGGGGGTGTTTCGTCAGGTCATTTGACAAAAAAAAGTTCCTATGAACATATGTCCGGAGTTGCTTCGTTTCTGAGATACAGGGCGTTGAAGTATAAAAAAAAAGGTATTTATAAAATATCCTGAATATCCTGAAACCGATGTGGTTGATGTGGTACAGCTATTTGAAGTAATAAGGCAATTATTTGGCCCTAAGTAGGTCCAGTGGCGTCTCAGTGGCACAGCCAACAATACTGAGAAAAAAATTATTTTATCCTTTTCAGTGCATTTGAATATAAGCGTGGGTTCTAAAAAGTTTTTTATAAGCGTGGTAAAAATACAACTTTTTGGCCTCCTGTGTTTGTTTTCATATTTAGTTTAGTTTTCGGGAACAAAAAAAATGAAGGCACTCTACAATCATGATTACCTGCTATGGAGACCAGCTGACAGTGATAGTATTGTCATATCAGTAAAAGTCAATTAGCAGTGATTCCATCATGAATACTTTACTAACGCTGAAATGCACTTTATTTATGGATTAGCAAATGGAAATGCGGAAGAAGCACGGAGAATCTACCAGGATAGATATCTTTACAGAGTAATTCCATGTGCTAAAACATTCAGAACGCTACATGCAAGATTATGTGAAACTGGAAGTTTTAATAAAAATGTCAGTGGTGGAAGACCAGAAACTGTAACAACGCCTGAACTAGAAGAAGCTATACTTGATGCGATAGAAGAAGATCCTTCAAATAGTACCAGGAAGATTGCACTGCAGCTTGAAATAAGCCCAAAAACCGTTTGGAAAGTTCTAAAAAGAAACCTCCCATACCCATATCACATACAGCGGGTCCAAGCTCTACTGCCTAGGGATTTTCACCCAAGATTAATGTTTTGCAGGTGGTTGATTCATACGATGGCACACATAATGTTTTACCAAATATTTTATTTACGGACGAGGCAAATTTTTCACGAGATTCTATTAAGAACTTTCACAATAACCATTTCTAGGCCGACGAAAATCCCCACATTATTAGAGAAAGTCATTTGCAGCAACGATTTTCGCTTAACGTTTGGGTAGGAATTATTGGTGACTACCTAATTGGACCCTTTTTTTTACCAGCAAAATTATGAGGTCCATCCTACACGGCTTTTTTGCGAAATCATTTACCCATTTTGTTGGAAGAAGTACTTGTAAGAGGCATAATGTGGTTTATGCACGACGGAACTGCAGCTCATTTTAGTGTTCTTGCTCGTCAGCATCTCGACATCACCTACCCTAATCGCTGGATTGGACGTGCAGGACCTCAACATTGGCCCGCTCGCAGTCCTGATATGAATCCTCTAGATTTCTATTCATGGGGTCATCTGAAGGCTCTCGTTTATAAAACCCATATACTAGATGTAAATGACTTGAGGAATCGAATAAGTGACAATTGCAATGTCATAAGGAATACTCCAGGTATTTTTTAACATGTCAGACAATCAATGACACATCGATTGCAGTCGTGTATTTTATCAGACGGTGAACATTTTGCTCATTTACTTTAAGGTCAAAATTGTTTATTTTTTACTTTAGGTTTGTATTTTATGTTGTCCATGGATAACTTGTAAAATGAGTTAATGTATTTTTTTCTCGAAAACGAAGCTTGATATGAATAAAACACAAGGGACCAAAGAGTTGTATTTTCAGTTGTTTAATCTGAAAAAATAAAATACTACTTTTTTTTCTCAGTATTGTTGGCTGTGGTGTCCACTGAGACGCCCCTGGACCTACTTGGGGCCAAATAATTGTCTTATTACTTCAAATAGCTGTACCACATTTCAACCACATCGGTTTCAGGATATTCAGGATATTTTATAAATACCTTTTTTTAATACTTCAACGCCCTGTATCTCAGAAACGAAGCAACTCCGGACATATGTTCATAGGAACTTTTTTTTGTAAAATGACCTAACGAATCACCCCCTGAAGTTTCGTACCGTAGTTAGGAAACACCCTGTATAATTAACCAGTTTCTACTATGAACTTGAGCGCATTTCGCATTTCAGATTGAAATATTGCTCGAATCGATACGATTTATTCAACAGAAGTGAATTCCAACATTTTTCATCAAAAACTTTTTGCTAGGTACTGGCTCTACTACTTCGAGATCCAAGCCGGCATGATGAGGCGATTTTCTCATGCACCCATGGAACAACATCGATGGGCCTCTCAGATCATCTCGCACGAATTCTACACGAAATCCACTTTGAGGAATGACATCGCACTGATGAAGCTGTCATCTCCTGCGAGGTTCAACAGATACGTGAGACCAATCTGTCTACCGTCTGAAGCTACTGCTGGTCGAGATTTCGTGAGGGGTCCATCAGCAGGAACAATTTGCACAACGGTTGGATGGGGAGCCACGATGGAGCATGGATCTGATCGTAAGAGGGCTCTTGACATTCATTCGAAACTGTCCATCAATGGACTAGTTATCACTATTAATACCCCAAGGACATTGTTGATAAACGTATCATTATTATAATTATAATAAGACGGTATGTAGTTTAATATGTTATTTATTTGAAAATAAACATATTCATGTTTATCCAACTCATAACACACAGTAAGTTACACCATGCAATTAAATCGTTTGATATAGGAACATTTTAATATATATTTCATTTTACAGTTGTGGAATACATGCTCAGACATATCAATTTTAATACTTCGAAATGTTTATGCGCCTTATTTCAAAGAGTCGTGACATCAAATATTTGAGGAATTCCCAATTTTAGGGTCAATTAACTGAACAACTTTTTGTTTTATCATTTAACGTCGGCCTATTTCAGCTACCTAGACTAATCACCGATGCTGTTGAGCAAACTTCCCCCCACCGGATATTTTGCGAATTCTCTGTTGTTGCAACAACCTCAACATCCATGAACTCGGGTTCGCCATTCCAACGTCCCCTCCAAAAGGTGGCATATGTTATATAATTCATACGAATTTTCCGAAGGCCTCCGATAGGCTTGATCATGGAACTCTTCTTCACAAACTGTCGAATTTCGGACTAACTCCAAATCTCACATCTTTATTTCAATCCCACCTCCATAACCGTAAGCAGTATATCAGTTTCCATGGTCAAAAGTCTATTGAAGTCTTCCCCACGTCGGGTGTGTCCCAAGGGTCTAGCCTCGGGCCATTATTTTTCATAATGCTACTCTCTCCGTTGCTCACTTACTGGATGCCGATGATCACCACAGAAGACTGTACTCTTCTCCAAGATAATCTAGATCGACTCAATATCTGGTGCATCGAGAATAGCATATTCGATAATGTTTCTAAATGCCAGGTTATGTCTTTCACCGCCAAGCTGAATCCAATCCTTTACAATTATAAACTGGACAATGTCGTATTGAAAAGACCCGACACTTTCGAAGATCTAGGAGTAACATTCAACAAAAAACTCTATTTTGCTTAACATATCGAGCTGGTCACCAAAAAAAACATATAGATCATTAGGATTCATAATCAGAGTGTCAAAAGATTTTGGAAGGAATGAGAAAACTCTTCTGCAATTATATTTTATATTTGTTAGATCAAATTCAGAGTATGCATCAATTGTTCGGGCACCATATAGAAAATTTTTAGATAATATATATAAATCTTATATATATATATCTACTTTAGAAAATATCCAAAGAAAATTTTTGAGGTACCTATATTTTAAACTTGATGGCAACTACCCAGACGTAGGTTATCCACATGAAAAACTAATTTCTAGATTTTCAGTCGATTCACTTGAATCTCGACGAAAAAGGTCACATGTTATATTCCTTTTCTATCTTATTCACAATAATTTGGACTGCAGCTGCATTTTGGATATATTGAAGTTTCATATTCCTAGACTCACATCTCGGAGAAATAGTACTTTCCATCTTCCACTTTGTCACACCAATGTTAAATTAAATGCACCTGTTTATAAGATGTGCAATACAAATGATAAGATGAATGGAACCATTGACATTTTTTGTTGCAGTCTTGCCTCCTTAAAAAAACTGGAATGTTCTGTTTTTGTCCAATGATTTATATTAATGTATATAGCTAACATGTTGAATAGTTCATACTGTATATTCCTTTTCTGAAATTGGATCTTGTATCTGTTGAATAGTGTTATGAAAAAAATCTATCGTCATATCTCGTGCTCATTGATATGACGCTTGCAGCTGCGAATAGGCTACTACGCTTCATTTGTTCAGGGCATTTATAACGCGCACCTTCCTTGGCAGGTGGTCACCCGACCAAGTACTAAACGCGCCCGATGTTGCTCGGCTCAGATATCAAAAATTCAAATAATTTTTATTGCTATTAGTATGGTTGTTTTTTACAATTTTCAAGTGTGAACATTATTTTTGGAATGCAGTCAGTGATGACCAGTTCAAATTATATTCTTCGTTATCAAGTCGAGCTTTCGAAAATCTTTATTTTTTTTCTCAAGACTATCTACGATGTTATATAATAAAAAACATGTGATATATAATATAAATGGTTACTTACTCAACATGAAAATTAAAAATAATTTGGTACAATGAAGAACATTGGAATTTTCTATTTGAAGTTTGAAAATATTTCAGACAGTGACAATTTCATTATACAGGATGACAAAATATTTGTAAACAATATATTTTGATGTAGGACAATTATTTCAAATAATCTCTTCTTGTTTATGTAATATGTGAGTATAAATTGAACTCAGTTCATTAATATCTGTTTTTTTATTAATATTTTTTGTTTTATTTTTATGAATGTGGACCATTTCTAAGAAAAGTCTTTTTGTCAGGTCTTTTTCAACATCTAATACCCTCGAATTTTGATAATCAATACGATGATCTCTGTCTATAAAATGAGTTGCCAAAGCACAAGATCTTATACACCTTCTGCAATCACTTTTATGGCCTGCGATTCTATCTTTTAGCATCTGTTTGGTCTGACCGATGTATACTTGATCACAAGCTTGGCATGGAATTTCATAAACAATATTAGATTTACAATTTTTTGGTATTGGAGTTTTCAATTTGGAATGAAAATTATAAATGGTTTTCAGATTGGTTTTTGCTATTATAATATTTTCGTTTTTTAGTAGGTTAATCAATTTTGGTGTCAATTATTGAATGTGAGGAAGACTTTTGTAGTATATCCGATTGTTATTGTTATTATTCAATGAATTTGGTATTCGAGAGTTGGTATAAGAAGGGGTACTGAATAATATTTTATTAATCAATGAATTTGGGTAGGAATTTTCAATAAGAATAATTTTAAGTTCTTTCAAACATTCCATTCTCAAAGAAGGATGGGTAACTTTTTCAACTCTAGATTTCATAGTAATAATCATATTAACCTCAATTTTGGTTGAATGATACGAGTGGTAATTGATGAGTCTGTTACTGTTGATTGGTTTTCTATACCATCTTGTGATTATCATGATATTTTCTGTTCTGATCAGTTTCATGTCCAAGAATGGAACTGAGTTATCATTTTCTTTCTCCACTGTGAATTGTATATGTTGGTTATGACTATTGAATATATTAAGAACTTCATTAACTTGTAGATGGTGAACAGAAAGAATGCGGTTATCAACATACCTTTTGATAAATAGAATATCAAAATTGTCTTTTTTGAGACACTCACCGATTAGATCATCTAATACATAACTAGATAAAATCGGTGATATACAAGAACCCATAGGAGTACCAAAAATTTGTTTGTAAAATTTTTCTTCATATACCATGTTTTTTATTATATAACATCGTAGATGGTCTTGAGAAAGAAAATAAAGATTTTCGAAAGCTCGACTTAAGAACGAAGAATATAATTTGAACTGACTGCATTCCCAAAAATAACTTTCAGTGAATATCTCACAGTCAAGAATATAATCGAATCATATATATACCGTGTGTAACAGGATCTTGGTACACCCCCCGTAACTCCTTTAGTTTTGGAAGTAATTGATTGAAATTTGGGATATCCCATATACCTGATAAGCGGCACTTTTTTACCTACGAATGATTTTTTTTTCACTTCCAGTTTCGCCGGAAGTGATACCAACTTTTGATTTTTAAAAAGAACACCCTGTATATTATTACATTTCTGAAATCTGCATAATTTTCTGAATCCAATGATATCACATAAGGGACATTTCGAACGTCAATATTTTTGATATTTCAATTTTTAGTTTTCCATTTAAGGGTGCCATGATGGTTCCGATTTATTCCAATCCACCCGTCTAATGCTAGAAAAATCTAAATCCTGTCAAAAATACTTAATTGCGTTTTTAATGAGCAAATGAAGTTCATCGTAATCGATTTTGGGGTAAAACTCAATTTTTTCAAATGGAACCATATTGGTACCGTGGTACCATTTATTAGTACTATTGATAAGGAATTTATTCATACCTGCTAATAAAATGTGCGACAAATACAATCAAAATTACAGCGAAAAGAAAATAAGATTATACAATTACTTTGTTCTAATTCAATGCTTTTTACTAAGGTGGCTTTGAAATACAAAAAATGAACACAAAACATAACAATTGTTCGAAATGCTGTCCATTAACGTCAATGCACTTCTGAACTCGCATAGTTTCGAATGTTTGTTGAAGGTAATCAGTTACTAAGGAGGCTTTGAAAACAATGAAATTACTCATTCAGATTGTCAAATAAATAGGTATTGGTTTATCGGTATTTTTATTGTGTATTGGAAAAATCTTAAAATTTGTTGTTATTTTTATTCAAAATGTCCCACATTTATACAAGGGATGAAAAAGTGGACATGTTAATTATTTATGGGGAATGCAGAAAAAATGCCGTTGCGGCTAGAAACCTTCATGCCAACCGATATCCTGATAGACAATGTCCAGCGAGAAATTATTTTAATCGTCTTGAAAATCAATTCTGAAGAGATCCCGGAGAAAACGTTATCATTGACGAAGGAACGGAAATTGATGTTTTAGCTCGAATAGAAGTTGATAAGACTGTTTCTTTAGGGCAAATTGGGTTTGAATTGGAAATTAGTCACCAAACGGTAAGCCGATTCTTGCACAAACATAATTATAAATCTTTCAAATATCAATTGCACCAGCACCTGTACGAAAATGATTATGAACGTAGAATGGAATATTGCAATTGGTTCTTGCAGAATAATGTGCAGCCAAACAATGCTTTTTTGGGAAGGATTTTATTTTCGGACGAGTCTAGATTTACAAATATTGGATTATTTAACCGACAAAATACAAGGTATTGGTCACAAGAAAATCAAAATTTCAAGTGCGGTTCGGTTTCAATGTTCAGTAACTGATGACCTTCAACAGGAATTCCAAGAAAACGTAATTTCGACAAATGGTCCTGTGCGATGGCCTCCAATGTCACCTGATTTGACACCTCTTGATTTCTTTGTTTGGGGCCATTTGAAAAACATTGTCTATGCAACCGTTGTTACAACCCGCGAAGACCTGGAGTAAGACGCGCAATTAATAGTATAACGGCCCAGCAATTAGCGAACGTTCTTGAAGAAACAGCTATGCGAGTTCAGAAGTTCATTGACGTTAATGGACAGCATTTCGAACAATTGTTGTAATGTTTTGTGTTCCTTTTTTGTATTTCAAAGCCACCTCAGTAACTTCTTAGCATTAAATTAGAACAAAGTAATTGTATTATCTTATTTTCTTTTAGCTGTAATTTTGATTAGCAGGTATGAATAAATTCCTTATTAATAGTACTAATAAATGGTGCCACGGTATGGTCCCATTTGAAAAAATTGAGATTTACCCCAAAATCGATTACGATGAACTTCATTTGCTCATAAAAAACGCAATTAGGTATTTTTGACAGGATTAAGATTTTCCTAGCATTAGACGGGTGAATTGGAATAAATCGGAACCATCATGGCACCCTTAAATGGAAAACTAAAAATTGAATTATCAAAAATATTGCGTTGAAATGTCCTTATGTATTATTGGATTCAGAAAATTATGCAGATTTCAGAAATGTAATAATATACAGGGTGTTCTATTCAAAAATCGAAAGTTGGTATCACTTCCGGCGAAACGGAAGTGAAAAAAAAATCATTTGTAGGTCAAAAAGTGCCGCTCATTATGTATATGGGATATCCCAAATTTCAATCAATTACCTTCAAAACTAAAGGAGATACGGGGGGTGTACCATGATCCTGTTACACACGGTATACACTGTGTCCGTAAAGTAAGGAACAAATTCATTTTTAGCTAAACAGGTCATATTAAGAAATAATCCTGAAACAAGTCGATTTTTTATGTTAATTTACCGTATTTTAAAATAATAATCTTATATACAGGGTGAATTACGTTCGAGTAATGACGTCACCGTCATTTTTTTTAAATGGAACACCCCCATTTTGTCTCAATTTTCGGATTACTCTAGCTGAGCTGATTCCAAAAATATATCACATGTTGATTCCAATTGGTACAGGGTGGACAAAAATACAATAGTTTTGTGTGTGCTCATAAAGTAACGCGTAACATTCTTTATTAGGTAAATTAACAATATTATCAAAAATACTTATTGTCTAGCGGCAATTGGTTTAAATGTAACACCCCGTAGTTTGCTACATGTTTAGAGTAATAAAAATGAGCTGTTTCCAAACATGTTTGGTACTTGTGGTCTAGCAGACAGAATATGACAAAAAATATTTCTTATCTATTTATAAAAAACATAGTCGTCTACTTTTTTGGGAAATGTCATTATTTGTTTAGTAATTTATTGATGTTCAGTGACAGTTTAGTACTACAATATTTTTGGTATTCGTGAATATTCGATTGCTTAGATTTAATTGGAAGTAGAAATGGAGTTAAGTGTAAAACAAAGAATTGAAATACTTATGATGATTGGGTATGGAGACAGATCGCGAACTCAGATGGAAGTGTGCAATTTGTTTGATGATAAATATCCAGTAAGACCTATAACGCGTTCAACAGTCAGTAAGATTGAAACGAAATTTCGAGAAATTGGTAATGTTGAAAATGTACGCAAATCAGGTCGTCCCCCTGCAAATGCTGATACAGCATTAGATGTTTTACTGAGTTTTGAAGAAGATGCGCACACTTCTGTTCGTAAAGTTAGTCGCTATATCGGTGTTAGCAAAACAACGGTACACAAACTATTGAAGCTTGAAAAATGGCATCCTTATAAAATCAAACTTGTGCAAGAATTAAACGAAGATGATCCCGATAGAAGACTCCAATTTTGCGAAGAAATAATGGATAAATGTCACCGAGACCCTCTCTTGATACAAAACATTATTTTTTCTGATGAGTCCACTTTCATGTTAAATGGTGAGGTTAACCGTCAGAATTGTAGATACTGGGCAAAAGAAAACCCCCACTGGATGCGTGAGCATCATACACAATACCCTCAAAAGGTAAATCTATGGGCTGGAATTGTACGAAATCGAATCATCGGACCCTACTTTTTCGAAGGTAATTTAAACGGGGCAACGTACCTTGAGTTTTTAAGGGGGTATCTCGTACCTACTTTACGTAATTTGTTTCCCAGCAGACGTAATCCTGGAGGTTTTGATGAACGTTTATGGTTTCAACAGGATGGTGCACCTCCACATTATGCTGTAGATGTTAGAAGATACCTAGATGAAATTTTTCCGAACAGGTGGATTGGTAGACGTGGGCCCATTGAATGGCCAGCGAGGTCACCAGATTTAAATCCTTTGGATTATTTTCTGTGGGGCAATCTGAAGAATGTTATTTATAAAACGAAACCAGCAAATATTGCAGATGTACAAGAGAAAATTCGAACAGAAATAAACAATATTACGCAAGAAACCATACACAAGGTTCAACAAGGATTTGTACACCGTTTGGGTTACTGTCAAATACAGCAAGGGCTGCAGTTCGAACATTTATAAAGTCATGTATTCCAGCATATTCTGTCCGCTAGACAATAAGTATTTTTGATAATATTGTTAATTTACCTAATAAAGAATGTTACGCGTTACTTTATGAGCACACACAAAACTATTGTATTTTTGTCCACCCTGTACCAATTCGAATCAACATGTGATACATTTTTGGAATCAGCTCAGCTAGAGTAATCCGAAAATTGAGACAAAATGGGGGTGTTCCATTTAAAAAAAAAGACGGTGACGTCATTACTCGAACGTAATTCACCCTGTATATTAGATTATTATTTTAAAATACGGTAAATTAACATCAAAAATCGACGTGTTTCAGGATTATTTCTTAAAATGACCTGTTTAGCTAAAAATGAATTTGTTCCATACTTTACGGACACAGTGTATATATATATATATATATAAATATATATATATATATATACATATGTATATATATATATATATATATATATATATATATATATACATTTCTCCTCGTGGCTGCGGGGTAGGAAATGGGTGTAGGGATGTGTTTGTGGAGAGATTTCCACCTTTTCCCAAACGTCTCGTACTTCCCCTTGAGAGGGCTGTAGGAGGGCGCCGCGCTGATGTTTGCGCTTTGTTAATAAATATGAGAATTGTTCAAGAAGTAATTAGAATGAAATAAAATTTTCCCACTTCCTGCGCTGTGCGCTTATATGGGTATTTTGTAGTTTTCTTGGGGTGGGAATTGATTGCTATTTACAGTTTTGGTTGGTTAATATTCTATATTTTCTCCTGGAAAAAGTGGGGGGCAAAAAACCGGGTCAGCTCAGATGTCGATGAGACTCTCGTCAACCTGACCAGATGGAGTGCCCTAGAAAACTATTACCTCAAAGGTTAAATGTAACACCAAAAACATCTGCTTGCATTCATAAATATAGGAAATAGAATCATAATTCCAACAAAGTCGGAATCTGCTTCGAAACAAAAATGAAAATTATTGTTGCCCTTCCCCGCCTTTGTAAATTTCAACCAACCCCGAAAAAAAAAGTGTTTATTTTCTCCAGCTGACCACATGAGAGAAGTGGAAGTCCCGATTCTGCAGGAATGCACGCGCCCCGACGATAACAGCGACGATGAGTTATGCGCCGGGCTGTCAGAGGGCGGTAAGGACGCGTGCCAGGGTGACAGCGGAGGGCCTCTAATGTGCCGAAATCCCAACAATCCGAGCCAGTGGCATCTAGCGGGGATCGTAAGCCACGGAGAGGGTTGCGCCAGGCCGAACGAACCGGGGGTCTACACCAAAGTGGGAAAGTACGTCGGATGGTTGACTGAAAATATGGGTGAGTAATGGAGGTTGTTTATTGTTGATAATTTTCATGGAAAGATAATATGCGTACACTATGGCTGGAAGTTTCAGATGGAAATAGATTAAAAGACCCTGCACTTCTTTTATGTGAAGTGGCGACCGGTAAAATTTTCTGAAAATTTGGTATGTTTTTGTACTCGACCAAACCGAAAGTGTCAGTCAATGGGCTTAACTCAATCCTATGACTAGTTTTCTAGATATGAAGTGTTGAAATTGAAAATTGCCAAGTTTTTCTGATTTTCTTCAATTTACGAGCTAGATTGACTTTTTGTTGCATAAACTCGTTTGCTACATGTCTTAGAAATACATTAGTAAATACGTACAATCAAATAGTATATTATTTAACGAGCACGGAATGATACTCATTTCCCCCGAGTATGATGTTTGCAGCATGAGCCGTAGGCTAGTGCTGCAAATCATACGAGTGGGAAATGAACATTCCGTGTGAGTTATACAATATACTTTTTCTCCGGCTATTACATAACATATCGAAATTCATTTACAACAGAAACTTGAACTTCAATTTTGATTGTATTGAAT
The DNA here is from genome assembly GCA_018342105.1 of Gonioctena quinquepunctata. Classification (NCBI taxonomy): domain Eukaryota; kingdom Metazoa; phylum Arthropoda; class Insecta; order Coleoptera; family Chrysomelidae; genus Gonioctena; species Gonioctena quinquepunctata. Next base: position 380,858 of record JAFIRS010000023.1, on the reverse strand, counting down.
ATTTCCATTTACAATTGACAAATTGGTAACATATTGAATATCTAAACAATATTCTGATATTTTTTTTTTCAAATTGACTTATTCGCAATATTTACAGTTATATTGTGACAATCATTAAAATGTGATCTGTGAAGCATTTGGGCATATTGCAATGGCACATTTGATATTTATTCATTTTCAAAATTATATGACATTGAAGTAGATGTCAGGTTTTCAGATTCATTAATCGAACTCACAATTTTATTGGCCATGTCATATTATATTTTTCATTGACTCGTCAATATAACTCTCCGCAACTGTGGTTGATTGTCAACCTCCATGTCAGTTGAGTGGGGTGATATCTTCGCCAGCGTCTAGGTATTAGGCTTGTTGATGATGATCTCCTGAAGCAAGGACCAGTGTATAGTTCAGGATTTGGAAGTTTCACGTATTCAGCTATTCGTTTTCCCGAATAATCAATTTTATTGATACCAACTCTTTGTACTGAGCATTTTCCTTTTTGATAATTTAGAAAAAGATAATATTTTCCACGTTTCCAGGACGAAGCTCCCTGTACTTCTTATAAATATAATAAAAAACACCTGTTATTGTGAATTTTCTTGGAACTTTGGTTTTTGTATTTGGTATTTGTACAAGAATTGCTGTAAAACCCAAATCTCTACAATCAGTTGTTTTCATTTTGTAAAGTTCATCGCTTCTAGAAGCACCCATAATCCCCATGATCAAAAGGGCCTGCATTTTTTTTCTAAATAATAACCTATTGAATAAAAAACCTTCAACTTCGAGTAAAAGGGAAAAATGCGTGAGTATTGTACCGCTGAGCTACTTTGCTTAATGTCATCGAGGATGCAGACATGATATAAGTAATAAAGATGTATTTGTGATTTTTTCAAGGTGAGCCAATTCACTCAAAAATAGAATTACTTACCTTATCAAGTAAATGAATGTCATCAGGAGCGTTTTTTATAAACTCATCGATTTCATGAGTGGAGAAAATTTTCGATTTCTTCTGCATGTATCCGTTTGATTTTCTTTTTAGGAATGCTCTAAGTTTTGAATAGTTGCCAATGTCTACAGTTCTGTTGATATCTATCATGGTCCTTAACATGGAATATTGCGCCCATAAAGTTGAGGATTTAGATTTCTGATAGAATTCATCAAAGTATGCAAGTAATATATTTTCTCAAGTTGTCGCGGTGACCTTTTCCTTTTACCAATCCGTGAAGGATTTGTAGGCTTTTTCATATTTCTCTTTCGACACTTCCGGAATCAAGTTTATACATGCCTGATTTGCGGCTGCACATATGTCTGGAGGAGTTAGTTCGTCAATTTCCCTGCTCATCATACCTTCAAACTTTGACAAGTTTTGATGAAACTGAATTGACGTGATTTAATCACCAAAAATAACACAATGACTTCATTGTGTTATCAGATAAAGAAATGAAATTGAAAACATATAATGTACTCCATTGTTTAATCAAAAACAGTTTGAAAAATGCAGTTCTGTATTATAGCCGTAGAAAAAATATGTAAATTCACAGGGTGACTCCCAAATGTTTGACGAGAGTTTTTGCAAAATCTTACTTTTTCTACTGTGACGTCAGGGAATCCTATTTTCCTCAATATAGTATTTTTACGAGAAAATATTGCATAGTACACAATTCTTATACAGGGTGTTTCATACAGAGAACCATGATATAATTTTTAACCGACGAAACCAAAAAGGAGGAAGTTGTCTAGTCGACCCGTATATTTTTTTTCCATCATTTTTTTAACCGACGAAACCAAAAAGGAGGAGGTTCTCTAGTCGACCCGTATATTTTTTTCCCCCATTTTTTTTAATGTATGATCACGCATAACTTTTTACTGAGGCGTCCGATTCCGATAATTCTTTTTTCAGTAGATAGGGTGTACTTCGAAGATGGTCCCATTTGAATTCAAGAGATGAAATCCACCCTCAAGGGTAGCAAAATGAAGGATATTGATCACTCACCCGCTGAATTCTGGTCCGTTAACCGATTCTATCAGGCATAACTTTGTACTGGGTTCTTCAATTTGGATGATTCTTCCTTTAATAGATAGGGTATTCCTTATATTTAGATTTCAAATGGAATCATATACCCTCACGGGTAGAAAAATAGGGGATAATTGATTTTTCACTTGTGAACATTGGCACACACATACGTAGTTGACAATGACAGATCGCTACTGACATTATTTCTGTTCCACATCCGTCAAAACCATTATATTCTATGAGAGGATGGAATGATATACAAAGTAATGAAATAAACTAGCCAGAACAACAAAAATAATTTATATTACAACAAATGGTAAGAGTAGATAATCATATTATTTAACTGGTAATAGTTGAAGTAAGGTGGGTAAGTAAGTATTTTGGAAGTAATCAAAAAACAAGTTGGTAGTAATTAGTATATTTTAGCCATAAAGAATTGAAAAATAAAAACTTTTCAACAAAGAATTAAACCGACGAAATACGGAACTGAAGGGAAAAAAACCTTAGTCTCAGTAACTAAGCTCCTAAACTAATGTAAGTAACTGATTTTGAGTCGGCGCCAAACAAACAATCAACGAACATCATCAAATTACTTTAAAAAAATTATCAGAATGTCACCGCGCAACTCGATGCCATCATTTTACGCCTTACCTAATTCATTTGCTTGTTTGTTTGGCGCCGACTCGAAATTAGTTACTTACATCAGTTCAGGAGCTTAGTTACTTAGACTAAGAAGGTTCATTTTATTTTTTACTTTTCAGTTCCGTATTTTGTCGGTTTAATTTTTTGTTAAAAAGTTCTTATTATTTTTTAAGTTCACCGCCCAGTAGGTACACCGCACAGCGCACAGTTCAAACATGCCAAAGTTCAAAACCAACACAAAATTTATACGTGTTATACTTTATACTGATGCCTATATACAACACTCGCTACAGAAGCAGAGCTGCGCCGAGCACTGACGGGAAGTGCGTCGAGCACTAAGCATTGAGCAATGTTGAAAAGCGCTCCCGAGTCTGGAGCATTGCACTAAGCACTTTTATTTATAAAATGCTCGCGATTACTGAAATTAATTGGACTTAGCGAGCACTCAGCACTTTTCAAAAGGGTGAGACTGCTAGGCACTTAAAATTGATTTTTGACATAGAATGGCTGTAATAAACAAGTCGGTCCACATAAAAGAAGTTTTGTATTTTTGGGTCAATCACTTCGAATTGGATCCAAAACAGCAATGGGAACAGAACGGTTATATAAAACGCAATGATTTGTCCCATATGATATATTATTTATGAGTGTGGCGTGTGGCATTGAATAAACTGGTGTGGTGGAATAAATACGACTCGCACGCTAGTCCACTTCAAAATGAAAACATTATTCATGTAATATCGAATATTTTGAAGCTGTCTCCGCTAATTATCGAATTCTTACTAATTATGATTTCCGACCTCAAAAACCCCCCACATACTAATTTCCGTTAAAATCGGATAATAAATAGAAAATATCGTCCGCCATATTAGATCCTCCATCTTGAATTTTGACAATGAAATCAAAATCTGCGACCCCAAAAACCTGCAAATAGCAATTTTGAATAGATTCGGACTATCACACACGTCCGCCATTAGAGCCGCAATCTTGAATTCCTGAATTCCGGAGCACTGAAGTGCTCGGGAGCCCTTTTCGGGATTACTAAGCACCAAGCTTTTTCGTAAAATGCTCGAAGCACTGAGCCCTAAACACTGGTTCGAAAAAGTGCTCGGGAGCACAGTGCTTGCGAGCGAGATAGATTAATGTCATTTTGTCAAGAATATGACATCGTCTCGAGAAACCAACATGGATATTTGAACAACAAATCTACGAAGACCGCAGTGTTTTCTTATTACCAAAAAATAATAGAATATATTGAAGCGGGAGAATGCCCTGTTGGAATCTTTTGTGACCTCAGCAGGGCATTTGACTGTATCAATCACGACATACTTCTGGAAAAGTTTTATAGGCATGGAATTAGAGGTTGTCCTCTAGATTGGATAAAATCATTCATACTCAAACGTACACAGTACGTAGCAATCAACAATCATTTCCCACAGCAAACTGAAACAGATATTGGTGTCCCTCAGGGGTCCATATTGGGACCAATTCTGTTCCTGTTCTATATTAATGACTTGGATAAACTTGCTGTGCCTGCATCCTTCACAATGTACGCTGATGATACGTCGTTAATCATATCGGAAAAAATAGACTCTTCCTTGCGTGATAAATGCAAAGAGATGCTGATTTCTTTGAATGAATGGTTTTCAGCAAATTACTTGTTTCTAAATACTTCGAAAACGCTAGCACTGAGGTTTCGCCATATCCAAAAAGAATGTAACGAGTTGTCATTTCAGTCAGACGAATCGAGTCCATTGATTTCAACTAATTCGGATCAAACCATTTTTCTAGGATTACGGATAGATAAAAATCTCAATTGGAAGGCTCACTCCCATTACCTAATCTCAAAGTTGAATTCGATTGCCTTTCAATTCAGAAATTTGCGGCATGTACTCAATATAGATCAATTGACACAACTCTACTATGCACAAGTTGAGAGTAGGCTACGATACGGTGTAATATTTTGGGGTTTATCTACCCTAGCAAAAGATATCTTCGTTGCACAAAAACGAATTTTACGAGCAATGACGGGGCTTTCACAGACTGATTCATGCAGAAATATATTTAAAAAACTGAAAATATTAACATTGCCATGTCTATTCATATCAGAGATGAGTATGCTAGTATTTGACAATAATGATGAAATATACGTGAGGAACAAACAAAATCATAATTTCATCACGAGACAAAAGAATTATTTTTCAATTCCATTTGGAAAATTCAAAATAACTCACCAATCTCCCAGTCATATGGCTCCTAGAATATACAATGCTCTTGCTTCAAATGTGAAAAAATGCTTCACAAAACAATCATTCAAACATAAGTTGAAATCCTTTTTGACAGAACAGTGTTTTTATAGACTGGATGAATATTTGTCGTAGCAGTCTGCTGTGAAATCAATTTTATTTTTTAGTATTATTTTATCAAAAATTTACGTGTGTAGATATATAAACATTTTGAATGTAAGCAACTGACTTTTTCCATATGGTTTGTAACTGTCTTAAGGAAATAAAATTATTAAAAAAAAAGCATAAAAGTGCTTTGAGTGCTTTCACGAGCACTAAGAACAGTGCTTTGGGGCAGCTCTGTACAGAAGTCAACGCTGTACTGAATCAGACCCGTTAAAACGAGATGGGACAAAGTTGGTGGGCAACCGAGACCGCGTTGACGCGGGAGTGGCAGCGAAAATGTTGTGAAAGTGGTGGTATCGAACTAAAGAAAATTCCTGAATATCACTGTTTACTAAATCGTGAAAATCATGATTTATAATAATATCAAGAATGGATGAGCGACAGTCAACCTTCATGTCATTCAAATGCAAATTACATTCGCTATCATTATTTTTCTGAAAAACTAAAATGCAAGGGACCTGAACGATACTTTGGCATATATGTAATCGCGATAGGGAATGTTTACAGACAACCTAATTTCGACTATATTATTTGTATTGGCGACTTCAATATCAACATGCTAGACTCAGACGCCAACATCTCTATACGTTTCAATGATAATCTAGACACATTTGCCTGCAAACAATTGATCAAAGTACCCTAACGGGGTCCCTCGTTACTGGACTTGTTTATAACAAATTTTGATACGGAGAAATATGAGGAAATGGTCGGAGGAGACATGATAACTGATCACTCATCGATTAACTGCAAAATAAACTTGGAATCTATTGCCCCCCAGTCAACTAAAACTCCAACATATAGATCTTTTTGTGATATTGAGCATGAACATTTTCAAAATGACCTTCAGTCACAGCCATGGCATTTTATCTATGATACGAATGATATCGACGAAAAAATATTATAATATACACACCGTACTTGACAAATATGCACCCATGAGACTAGTCACAAGAAAACGAAATATAATTCACCTTGGATAACTGATAACATCAAAATCATGCAGAAATATAGAGATAAGGCCCTGCAAAAATTCAGAAGAACTCAGCTACCTAAACATTGGTCATATTACAAACAATTAAGGAACTTTACCACCAGTGCCATTAAATCTGAAAAGAAGGCATATCTGAACTTCAAATTGCAAAATTGCAGCTCGAGAGATAAATGGTTAGAACTAAAAAAACTTGACATATCCATAAAAAAACATGTTGAAATTCCTGCACATCTAAATTCCGTCGAGGAGCTAAATAAATTTTTTACAAACGTTACAAGGGACCTACCAGTCGACAATAACCTACTTAATTTTCATAAAAACAATGGAATGAATGATATTAGCGACGAATTCAGATTTCAGCTAGTAAATGAAGGAACTATGATTGATTGAATTAATGATATTGGTAGTAAAGCATTTGGAAATGATGGACTCAATATTATCATTATCCGGTTATGCTGCCCCCTAATCATTTCCATCATTGTCCACATTATGAATGAGTGTTAGTGATATTTTTCAACAGACTTGAAATTTTCTTGAGTAATTCCACTGCCTAAAGTTAGTTCACCTGAAGAGTATAGTGATCTGAGGCAGATTAGTATCTTACCTGTTCTCTCTGAAGTTTTTGAGCGAGCAATCGAATCTCAGATTAGAGACTTCGTTAGTAATAATAATATTTTACCTATCAAGCAATCCGGTTTCAGAAAGGACTATAGCTGTGCCACGGCACTTGCAGATGTCGTTGACGATTCATTGAAAATCATTGATGAAGGCAAAATATCGGTGCTGATATTGTTGGACTTTTCGAAAGCCTTCGACATGTTGAATCATGATATTCTAGCTGCAATGTTTGAAGACTTCCATTTCAGTGAAACAGTATGTTCTCTCCTCTCATCGTATCTGAATGGCCGTAAACAAATCGTACAAATCGGTACTCAAAAATCTACTTCCAAGAAAATTACAAGTGGAGTGCCTCAGGGTAGTATTCTTGGCCCATTATTCTTTACCCTGTATACATCACTCCTCCCTGATTCGCTTATGATTTGTAACTATCACCTTTATGTGGATGACACGCAGCTATACTTTTCTTTTCAGTATCCTGATGTATCTGAAGCAATTCAATGCATTAACAGAGACCTGGAGGAATTATCCAATACTTCGAGACATCACTGTCTGGAAATAAACCCAAAAAAGTCAACAGCTCTTTTTTTTGTAGTGACAACAATTTAGCACTTATTGAGGATAGAGTCTTACTTGAAATTGCAGGTACCTCAATTCCAATCGAAACACATTGGAAAACTTTAGGTCTAATCCTTGACACTAAACTAAGATTCAAAGAACATATATCTTCTAAACTCAGAATTGCATATGCCACACTAAAACTGATTTATTCTCAATGACAATTTATCTCGTGTGAACTGAAAAAAATGTTATGTGATTCACTTGTATTATCACACTTCAATCATTGCGATGTAGTTTATGGTCCCTGCTTGGACAGTGATGAATCTAGACAAATTCAGAAACTTCAAAATTCTTGTGTCCGACTAGTTCATGGAATAAGAAAATATCACCACATCTCCGGGAAGTTTAGGGAAATGAAATGGTTGAATATGTATAACCGTCGAAATCTACATTTTTCATGTTTAGCCCATAGAATCTATATGACAAAAACACCCCCTACTTACATAACAAGCTTACTTATAGAACTGATGTTCATAATTTGAATATCCGAAAAAAAAACCTTCTTCGTGTGCCGAGGCATGTGAAAATGAATTTCAAGAGATCGTTCTCCTATGGCGTCGGGGTCTGTGTCAACAATTTGCATAGATCAGATCCTTCTTTATTATCATCCTCTATAAAATCATTCAAAGTTGAATACAAAAAATATATTTTATCCTTACAAAAATAATCTTACAAATGTATACACGTTTCTTTCTTCCACCCTTCCTCACCTATTTTCTTTCTCTCACTCTATACTTGATCTCTCTCTCTCTCTCTCTCTTTTCCTCTCTCTCTAGTTCTTTCTTGTTCAAATATCATTTGCTACTCAAAATTTAGTTACTTGATTCGTTCACTGGCACTGGTGGAAGAACAGGGGTGGATGCGTCCACAACTGAACCATTTGTAGCCATTTATCCATATGTCAAATATTGTAATAACTGTGTAACATTATTGTATAATGTGTGGATAATAAATTTTTTATTATTATTATTATTATTATATCGAAATTTGAATTAAGTACATAGGATGTCCAAAGGATGTATAAAGCTCGCATGTTGCAGCTTTATTCGTCCTTTGGCTTAATGGCTGGTCAATGAAAACAAAATGTTTATATTATGTAGATATCTATGAATTATGTACCCTATTCTTCAAGAAAATCATTCATATGAAGCATTTGAAAAACAGAGGGGGTGGGGTAAGGTTAACGAGTGCTTTTCCACTCGACGACAAGAAGTCTGAATATATAGTTCCTCCAAAAAACATTTTATATTTATCGTAGATTATTTCAACAAAACAACTCGTTATTGATATATTTGAAATTTCTGAGGATCCTTTATATTTCAGGTGACGTGAAATTCTTGCAAAGAATTCCTCTGCAGAGCTGTCCAGGCTTCATTTGCAAATTCACCAACAAATGCCTTCCTAAAAAACACCACTGCGACAGAATTGTGGATTGCCTATTTGGTGATGACGAAGTTAACTGTAGACACACATTCAAAAACATCTTCAAACATAGTAGAGAAGATCTGCACCCGATTTTCGAGAGAACAAGACAACACGTAGAACAGGAAATTTATTCAGGAAACACACAGGTAGATAATAGCGCACAATTCGATTCAAGACAAAATAACAGCAGTAGCGGAAAAAAAAAATTCGACCCACAATAAATTCAGTAGTTCCACAACTGAACGAAATCATTTTCGGAAAAACTTATAACTCCATTCGAATCAACAACTATTGGACAAACAACTGAAAGAATCATCAGTGCTACAACACTAGAAAGTCATTCTACAACTCAACAAATCACTTTCACCACAGAGAAAATTGAGAAACAAGCCGATGGAAAACAGTCAGAGAGTTCCCCATTCAATGAAAGTAGTGCTACCAATAATATTCAAGAGTTTTTCAAATGTGAAAAGTAAGTGAATTTCTATTGCCAATTTTTTTTATTCAGGATAGCTCGTTTCTTATTCTGATAATAGGTGCTTGCTTCTGCTCACTTAAAGTAGAACTAAATATAAAAATTCTTTTTCTTTTCTCTCAATTTTTTTCACATTTTATATTCAGAATGGCAACTTGATGAAAGGATTGTTTGGTTACATTTCAAACGTGGGAGTTACAAGTTCTCTCAAAATGAAAAAACTGCATGTTTCAAAGCTCTGTCCAGCAAAAGGAACTGATCGACCGCATTCTGTGACATTGAAAAAAGAACAATTTCCAACAAGTGCTTTTCGAACGGAAATATTTTCAATATTTTTCTTTCAATATCAGGTTATCTTCAATCATATATTTCCTCCAATAAAATTTCAGTGGAAAATATGGAGGGATTAGGCAAACTATTCTTCTGGATCACTGGATTCAACTACTGTATACAGGATGGGGCAATGGTGCGTCAGAGTCCAATTGCTCGGAGTCTATGATAGGAAGAAAGATGATTCAGAAACGAAAGCAAACTAGACAGAAGAGTTCATAACCAGAAATTATTACCGAATATACAGGGCGAACCGATAAAAATCTATATTACCACCTCCATCCAACCCTCCAATAGATATTATTGACCAACCACTTGAAAGTTATATTTTTTTTTCGGTTACCTCGTATCAACGAGTCTCTTAAATCTACACGAGATCGATCGTTATTGACTCCTATTAACCTTCAATTTCTCTTTAAATGCATGATTGTGATATATGCAACCAATCATACACCGAAATCGACCATTAATATCCTATAAATGGTCGATTTCTCCATCAATGTATAATTGTGGCAACTACACATACACAAATTCGAATATAATTCAAATTCCAAATCATATTACCTTTGTGCTGCCAAAATTATGTATTTTCAAATCCAAATAATGTAAGTTTCCTCCTAGTTGAAGGAAATGGATATCGAAAATTTCACGTTGCCCCCAGGAACGAGGTCGACGGAATTTTTTTTGTAATCAACTCGTATATTAGAATGGCGGTTGATTATCTCGAACATTAACGCGCTCGCTTTTCTCTCGCGTTAAAATATGTCGATCATCATTCGCCACTAATAATACCCTAGTTGATTAAATAACTATTTTATGGAAATAATGTCATCTGCAGATGCATACCGAAAATATCACCGTCATCACGGATATGGAATTTAAGTCGGAATAATGATAATACTATTTGATAGACAGACGTGTGATAATCTAGATCCAATTTCACACCCTGAAATTCTACAGGGTGACTAAAAATGATTTTTCAATTCGGAACTATATGAATTTAATTTTCTTGAGTTTTTTTTATGGAACACCTCTATTTTTCGACCTTGTGATGTAGGATTAGAATGCGAGTATTTTTTGTATGTACACCCCCAGGCTATTTAAAGCCGTTTCCGATTATTAAATTTTGAAAATTTTCTTGTGCTCATTTCCAATGACACATTCCTAGGTGCCATAACAACACATTAGTTCAATGAATCATGTGATTTTCAATTTTTCGTACAATTGATTGAAACACAATTGAAAGCTAACAAAAACAATCCACATGCGAAATACTCGTAAATAAAGAAAAATCGAGAAACAAAAACATGAAAGAACAAAATGAAAAAACTATAGTAAGTGCTCCACATGTCGCCCATTGTGGTTGTTTCACATCTCTATGCGCCTTAGAAATGCGTTTTTGCTGCTCTTAGAATTGCCGGTGTTATATACCTGAAATCATTTACTATCCTTTCCTTCATATTTTCAATTGTTGTTGGTGTATATACACGATTTTCCCCATGAAAAAAATCAATGTTAGTGAGATCTGGGGATCTAGCAGGCCATGGAGTGGGTTCGTTTCTCCCACTCCATCGAAGTGCGTAAGTATTGTTGGTGGAGCACCATAATGTATTGTTTTGTATTACTTGTTCCCCAATCATTCCGCCCCAAACATTTTTTGACCATTTGTGCTGGTTATCAACTTTCCTGAAGAAATTGAAATTTTCCGTTGCATAATAATGACTATTCCACGCACCTTGGAATTTTCACAAAATCTGTCCAATCAAAAACCAGAGACAGCTTGTATTATCGCGTAAACACCAGCTGTCTTTCAATTCTGATTGGTCTATCAGCATGGTGTTTTCAACGACGTAACCATGGATACGGATCGCAATGCAAAGTTTGACAGTTTGACCAAAAATAATTGTAGCTGCAAACGTCAAAATAAGTCGCTTCGGTGCTACTAATAAACCAAAATATTGAAGAAAATATACCAAGTAACACAAAAAAATCAAAATCTTATATATGGAGACAATCTATGACGTTCTGTGGCGAACGCAACTACAAATTAGATGCAGAAAATAGCAACGAAAGATTAGCATTTATTCTAAAGACTGGGCATTCAATATGCGGAGAATTGATGGTAGTGATTACAAGGAGAGTGTTATTGAAACCATATGGAACACTACAGCAAAATTAGTACAAGAAAAATATTTTTGTGAGTATCAGAGACATATTGATCCCTTCAAAGATATAATGTTCAAGGAGGCGAGGGCGGCTCGAAATAGTAAGAGAAAACTGTTGCAAGCTGTATCCGAAAAAAAGAAAATGAGTTCTGTCGTATGACTTAAGACGAATATAGAAATATGTGCTTACAATGGGACGAAGACACGCAAGAGGGACTCCAAAGAAGTTTTTCACATAGCTGCAGTAGAACTAGCTTGGAGAGCTAACGAAGTAACTTGTTCGATGTTACATTTTTTCAAGGAAGAGACTGACAACAAAGGCTGTTTAAGAAACAGAATTGCATATAACCCGATATTCTCCAAAACCCGCCAAGGTGGTGATAAAAACTGTGCAGATACTAAATGGCTTACTCCAAATAACGGTCATACTATTCAAAATTTCTACAATTTATAATAATTATAGTCGAGAATAATGTATTATGTTCGTGTTCATAAAAAAAATATTTATTGTTATAGGTAACAAATAATAATTAAAACAAATTGTTTATAGTTGAAATAAATATTTCATGATTATAATTAAATTTGAATTATTTATTTTTATCAAATTTCTTCCTCTCATTCTGCCGAATCTAAATTTTTTGACCTTTCACTTTGTTCGTGAAATAGTCTAATAGAATACCACTCGTGATTGAATTTATCTTATAAGTCTGTCTTTTATTTCTAAACTCAACTGAGTTGCTTGAAGAAAACACCACTCGTCCTGCGGACTCGTGGTGTTTTCAAGCAACTCAGTTTCGTTTAGAAATAAATCGACAGACTTATCGCAAAAATTCAGTCACTAGTGGTATAACTACTGAAAATGATGCCTATTAATGAACCCATTTTTATGAAATGTTGCCTCATGAATGAACAAAATTAAAAAAAGCAGCATCCTCTTGCATATTGACCATCGCCCAATTGCAAAACTGTAGACGCTTTTGAAAGTCGTTATCATTCAGTTCCTGATGCCATCGAATATGAAATGGGTGAAACTTATTTCTCATCAAGATTCGACAAACGGAACGTCTACTTATGCACTTCTTGCTGACTGATGCACTTCTTGCTGAGTATCACGAGAGTTGGGGTAGTCGCACAAAATGCATAATTCTTCTGACGACAAAAAGACATAAATTGTCTCCAGACAGACTCTTTACTCTTTTTGGTATTTTCTGGTATGGATTTGCTTATATGTTCACTAATTTCGGTGGTGGAACATGAACCAAAACGAAACAGTAGACTCTGTTTTCTTGTTTCTTTCTACCCATCATAGAAACCGAACAATTGGACTCTGACGCATCATTGCCCCACCTTGTGTAATCTAATGAGATATTTCTTCCATTCAAATTTCAGTGAATGGTGAAGAGGAATCGGGCAATCTAATTTTGTGGATCACTTGCTTCAACTATTGGATAAGTTCAATGTAAATAATCTATTATTTTCAAATTAGTAGCTTGTGTGTGTTTCTCCATTGAGATGAAATTTTATTTGTATGGTCTGGTGAATCTCTTGATTTAAATGCACTGGAATGATAATCCGCATACAGAAATAGAAATTAGTCGCCATGAGATTCACAAGGTGTCAAAGAGAAAAAAAAATATACACACTCTTTACACTTTTTGGTGTTGTCTGGGATGGATTTGCTTATATGTTCACTAATTCCGGTAGCGGAGCATAAACCAAAACGAGACATATTCAATTTTGAGTGAATGTTACGTCAAATTTTGACATTCTCCATAGCACTCATATGCAGTCGAGAAAAATTGCCGCTCATATTTTTTTATTTACGTAAATAGTCGATCATATTGCATATCATGTGACTATATATATGACTCTTTATAGATGGAGCCATGTGAGAATGAAATAATCATTTATATTGGAGAGTTGGATGGAGGTCACTAAACTGCTTGAAAAAAGGAGCTAATATTCCATTTAAAAAAAATGCATTTGACCCTGTTCATTTTTCTGGGTTTACCCTGTATATTCGGCAATTATTTAAGGTTATAGACTCTGTTTTCCAGTTTACTTTCTCTTTTGTCCATCATGGAAACCGAACAATTGGAATCTGACCATAGAGATAGAATATCTCAATGAATCTGACACATCATTCCCCCACCTTGTGTAATCTAATCAGATATTTCTCCCATTCGAATTTCAGTTAATAGTGAAGAGGGATTGGGCAACCTAGTCTTCTTGATCACTTGCTTCAATTATTGAAGAAGTTCAATGTAAATAATCTATTATTATCATATTAGTAGCTAGTGTGCGTTTCTCCAACGAGATGGTCAAATGTTATTCGTATGGTCTGGTAAATCTCTTGATTTGAATGCACTGGTATGATGCAGGTCAGAAAATCTCTAAGATGAAAATTTTGATAATCCGGATACAGAAATAGAAATTAGACGCCATAAGATTGAAAAGGTGTCAAAGAGAGAAAAAAATTACAGGAATTCTACGACCGCAAAATACATTTTCCAAAACAGTGCATGCATTATTATTTTTTTAGTCATGGCTCCTTTCTGTTATCACTTTTATTAGACATTCTTGTACAGGGTGGCCCATCGAAAACTTGCCATGGGATTTTAGGTAATAATATCGAAAAACTCTCGGACAGGTCGATTTTAGTTTTAGTTTAGTTTTTAACCGACGAAACCAAAAAGGAGGAGGTTCTCTATTCGACGCATATATATTTCTTTTTATGTATGACCACGCATTACTTTTTACTGAAACGTCCGATTCCGATAATTCTTTTTTAAGTGAATAGGGTGTACTTCGAAGTTAGTCCCATTTGAATTTAAAAGATGAAATCCACCCCTAAGGGTAGCAAAATTAAGGATATTGATCAGTCACGCTATGAATTCTGGATTCTTTTTTTATTAGATAGGGTATACCTCATAGTTGATCATATTTCGATTTCGAATGGAATTATCCACCCTTACGGGTAGAAAAATAGGGGATAATTGATTTTTCACTTGTGAACATTGGCACACATATGTAGTTGACAATGACAGATCGCTAATGTTATTATTTTTGTTCTCCTACATCCGTCACAATCATTATATTCTATGAGAGGATGGAATGATATACAAAGTAATGAAATAAACTTACCAGAACAACAAAAATTATTTATATTTCAACAGAAAGTAAATGTACATAATAATATTATTTAACTGGTAATAGTTGAAGTGAGGTGGGTAAGTAAGTATTTTGGAAGGAATAAAAAAACAAGTAAGTAGTAATTAGTAGATTTCAGCCACAAAAAATTTAAAAATAAAAGATTTTTAACAAAAAATTAAACCGACGAAATACGGAACTGAGAAGTAAAAAATGAAATAAACCTTCTTAGTCTCAATAACTAAGCTCCTAAACTAATGTAAGTAACTGATTTTGAGTCGGCGCCAAACGAACAATCAACGAAGATCATCAAAATACTACGCGCAACTCGATACCATCATTTTACGCCTTACCTAATTCATTTGCTTGTTTGTTTGGCGCCGACTCAAAATTAGTTACTTACGTTAGTTTAGGAGCTCAGTTATTGAGACTAAGAAGGTTTATTTTATTTTCTACTCTCCAGTTCCGTATTTCGTTGTTTTAATTTTTCGTTAAAAAGTTTTTAGTTCTTTTTGTCCTACCTGCAGCACAGTCACTTCAGCCGAGCAGTGGGGAGAACAACCCCTGAAATTTGAATAGGGAATAGAGGTCGTGTGGCACATCGTTTGAGAGCCCGTTAAATTCTCTAAACAACGGTGTACAGTTTTTTCAATTGGGATGAGTCATAATTAATGTTCAATTGAATTCATTTACATTAATCCCATTTCAGGAATTGCTCGAAATGCGCACTTCCAACTTGCATGCAATGATATAGATTCTGCTGAAAACGTTCTCGTACATTTTGGAGTATTTCTGGGGTGATTTGGCGACATTAATTTGTGATCCGTTGCCTTATACCTTCGAGTGAAGCGAGTGGAAAAGCATAATTTCTGCTTTTCTCATGACCCCACAGACTGAAATATAGGGGAGACCGGGCTGGTGATCGTGTGGGCCATTCGATAGAACCTCGCCATCCAATCCAATGACCCGGGAAGTGTTGATCTAAATACTGCCGAACAGGACAAGCATAGTGCGAAGGGGCGCCTTGAAATATCAGCTGATCCGCCAGATCATTTTGGTCATTTTCAATAAATAATGTTTCTTAACATGGGTTCAATGGTGTTTTGAAGCAGTTTCAGATACATTTCTCCTATTAGATTGCCTTAAGAGAACAAAGGGCCAAAAATACCAGCCCATACGTTTAATTTTTGGGGATGTTGCGTGGGAACCTTATGAAATATGGGTATTAGAATCAGCCCATATCGACAATTATGGCGATTAATTATACCATATGAACAAAAAATTACATTCATCACTGAAACAGATGTATGAAAAGAAACTGTGGATTTGCAAACGCCTGCTCACTTACTACCTCACAGAATTGTTAACGCCGATCAAACTCATCTTCATTCAGTTCTTGGATTGCTTTAATTTTGTAAAGATGAAGTTTCAAAATACGCTGATTGCTGGTTTGTGAGACACCGAAAACAGTTGCTAGCTGTATTGTATTCAACATATGGTCGAGTGCAACATGGCCCGAAACCTGCCACTGTTGTCGCCTCATTTCTGACTGCCGGTTCGATTTGCAACTTTTTATGTAAGTAATTCAGACACATACTGCCGCGACATAGTAGGTACTTCCATATTGTTGATTGAACCGTTCAGCAGCCCCTTTCGCACATCTATTGTTTTAATAATACAGTTCAATCAACTCAACCCTCTCTTCAACTATGAATACCATTGTTTCTTTCTAGTTTAGAATACTTTCGAATGGAAAACACTTGTAGTAATCAACTGAGACACACATGTTCGGTCTGTTTGTTCTATTGTGTTGAAGTATTTTTATGGGTACTGAGCAAAAACATTCACAGTATCGTAGCAAACAAATGATAGATTGCAAAAAATTGCAACTGAGCTGTGCAGTGACGTAGATCGATTTGTAGCTCATATAGATGAGTTATTAATTGAGACTGGAATAGAAAATCAAATAACTATCTGAATGAAAATGCAAATTTTCAATTTCAGATTTTTTCTTTCAAGTTAGGGTCCTTTCAGAATATCTATCAGATGTAGTTCAATGTCCAGCGTGGCTTTAGCCGGGGAAGTAGTTGTTTTCTTTAGATATTCACAAAAAATAACTTCATTTTTATCGTGGATTTTTCAATTCACAGAAAAATCTTTCTATTCAATATTTAATTGAGAATGTTTCCCTTTTCAACATGAATACCCCACAAGAGGTTATCTTGAACGATGGAAGATAGTGACTAAAGTTTATCTTTCAGTCGCAGATGATTCCACATCTGATTTTATGAACATCCTCATTCATATTTTCAAACAAATCAATATTTTAACGTGTTGCTCATGAATATAGACTATACCAATCAATTTGTTATGTCTTATATGAAATGTACCTGTATTTAACTGTGACTGTGTTTAAAATGTCTTGAAGTATCTGTAAATTTAACCCCCCGTTTACTTTTTTATTTATTTTTGCATCATATGTACTATTTTAATGTTTCTCGTGTATACATGTATAGCATACGTGTTTTCACATTTTTGTATATGAACTGACTTAATTCTGCACTTTGTCAATGAGAATTCTTCTTCCGGCAATAAAGTATATTTGATTTGATTTGATTTGCTGAGAACACTTGAAGTGAGCAATGCGCGATTGTGTTCACTCTGAAAATTTCATTTTTCAGTAATTTTTTCTATTTTCATATTTTTTGCAAAAGACGATGTGTTGATTCAATTATTTTTATTATGAAATGTCTTTCAATCACATTTCATCTAGACTTATGTGTATTTTATAATGTTTTTTTTTTCAATGACGATATGTAGATTTAATTATTTTCATTGTGAAATGTCCTTTAGTAATATTTTATCTAGACTTGATTTTCATTGTGAGAGGTTTTTTAACACATTTTATCCAGACTTAGAGTATATTTTTTATGTACATATGAACCTATGCAACTATGACTTGTCCCATCTACATAATGTAGCAAAAAGGATTAATAAAATATATTTATCAATATATAACTCTCCGGATTCAAAAGGTACCAGAACAATCTCATTTGAAAAATGGCCATTCTATAGAAACTATTTCTTTTCATGGAAAATTATTGTATCTATTCGTCTGCGTTCGTTTCAGCATACTACAACTGACACCTATGCGCAAAAGATGTAACAAACAAGTGGATTGCGAGGACGGAACAGACGAGGCGAACTGCTCGTGTGCCGACTATGTGAGAAACGATAATCCGACGGCCATTTGCGATGGCATAACGGATTGCTTCGATTTATCGGACGAACTGAATTGCGGTAAGCCCTCAGTCATTTTTCACGTGGATCGTTTGGTAAAAATGATATATTTTCGGATCAACTGAATGGCTTTTTTCAGTGGGGTTAAAGTATTAGCTTCGAAGGGTGACTGAAGGATTTCTTTGAAGGGATGGAGGTCGGTAGATCAACATTGGGTAGTAACTGGAATAAATATAGAATCATGGAATACTAGGCATACATCTGAAAGCATAGATAAAATAACGAATTCGTTCATTGAAACTTCAAACAATAACATTAAAAACTGTACCCATGTCGTAAAAATCATCTCAAAACATAGAATCAGAAAGCCCTGGATTACCAATGGTCTGCTAAAGTCTGTATCAACTAAATACGAATACCACAAATTAAGAAAAGATCTGAACAATATCGTTTTAGAAATGGGATATGAATCCTATAAAAATAAACTTAATAACGTGATACACAAGAAAAAAAAGGATTATTTAAAAAAAAACAAATTGATGGCAACAAAGGGCCATTAAAAACATTGTGCTTGTGTGTGAATAATATAACTAGCGAAAGTGAAAGTGAAACAAAAATTACAAATATCATATCAGGAAAAATTAAATTATTACAGATGAAAAAATGATGACAGATGAATTCAAGAATTTTCACGGTGAGCTGGGTAAGAAATATGCGACTGAAATTGAGGACCCTGTCCATTTCAGGAAAATATTTTTGCTTTGAATCATACAATGTATATTATTCCACCAACCAGCAGTGAAAAAATTAATGCAATAACTAGTCTCAAGCCCAAAAAATCCCCCGGGATAGATAGATTGAGAGCCGAAACTCTGAAACAAGTTTCTGATCCAATTATCTTACCATTGAACTTCCTGATTAGCAAATGCTTTGATTCTGCTTATTTTCCCAAATCGCTAAAAATTGGTCTATCAAACCACTTCATAAGGGAGGTAGTAAATCAGATATCTATAATTACAGAGCAATATCACTAATCTCAACCCTTTCAAAAATATTAGAAAAATCCATAAAAAGTAGAATGACAAATTGTTCAACCCTACATAACATTATTTCCGACCGACAGTATGGCTTCAGGAGGGAAAGTCCACAGAAGATGCGATCTCTTCATCAACATCACTCATATATAAGGCAATAGTTTGAAAAACTCCAGCCTTAAGTATTTTTATAGAGCTATCCAAAGCGCTCGACACCGTAAGTCATGAAATATTACTTGACAAACTATATTCATACGGTATTAGAGGTAAAACTCATAATCTTCCAGAGAGTTACTTGACAGATCGACAACAACAAGTATGCCTACATGAAAACATCAGCGAACCGAGAACTGTCAATTTGGTTTCCCCCAGGGTGCTGTGTTGGGCCCCCTATTGTTCACATTATATATATAAACAGCCTCTTAGATATCGATTTCAGGGGGACAGTTATGAGTTTTGCCGATGATATGGTGTTTATTTTATACTACTGATACATGTCTGTCAAATACTTGGGTATCATGATGAATACACATTATATATATAAACAGCCTCTTAGATATCGATTTCAGGGGGACAGTTATGAGTTTTGCCGATGATATGGTGTTTATTTTATACTACTGATACATGTCTGTCAAATACTTGGATATCATGATGAATACCCATTCACGTTGGGATTTACACGTTAATTTCATGACGAAAAAAATCAGAGGACTCATCGGTAGATTCAGATACCTGTCGAAATTTTTGGATATTCATCACCTAAAAACAGTATACTCATCCAGTCTCACTTGTCATTGGTAAGTAAGTAAGTAAGTAATTTATTGATGCAACAGACACTACAGTGTATAGCATAAGTCATAAGAAGGTACAACATAATTAAAATCGCAGAATTTCTCTAAGTGATGAAATAAAATTAAATAGAGATTCCTTGAAATAAAGATAAAAATACATGAATGAAATCTGACACATGAGTCAAAACAAACTACACAGACACTGAATACAATGCATAGTTAAAGCTGTGTCTATTTCTAAAACTTATATAACATACACACACATATACACAGTCATCATTTTACGGAACATAGATATACATACTTAGAAATATAATATAAATATAGAATTAAACATTTATGGTTTTGCACACATTTAACAGAAGAATTTTGCAACAAGCATGGCGAGCATGTTCAAAATTGCATAGGAAAACGCCTGACATGTTCAGTAAACTCAGAAACCGAATAAAAACAATGTTCCAGAAGAAAATTTTTAATTTTTTTCTTGAATAAAAGTGAATTTAGAGTCTTTATTTCTGTTGGTAACATATTATAAAGATTGTAGTCCAAAGAATTCTTCTGGGAAACAGAAAGCCGGTACTTTGGTAACCTAATGAAATCTGCTTGTCTTGTACTGTAACTATGAATTTGAGATTGTCTAATCAACCTACTTGATTGGTCATGTATTTCCCTCAGAGAATGTTCGATATATATTGACGGAAGCGGTAGTATTCTGAATTTAACAAAGAGAGGGCGACAGTGTTCTCTAAAACCACAGTTTGCCAAAATTCTCAGAGCTTTTTTTTGTTGTCGAAAAATTTCTACAGATTTAGAGGAGTCGCCCCAAATGACAACGCCATATGTTATATGTGCATGAAATATTGCAAAATACGTACTTTTCAGAGTTTCAGTATTGACGTAAGATTTGAGCTGACGTAGTAGGAACAAAGTGCTCGAAAGTTTTTGCTTCAGTTGCTCGATATGATGATTCCAGTTTAGTGTGTCATCGATTGTCAAACCCAGAGGCTTAACGGATTTGTTTTCGGAAGAGTTTGTCGAAAAAGTTATATTATGGGTTGGGGAGGAATTATCGACTGTCATTTGGAATCATTAAATGTTTTACAGAAATGGGTTTTGAGGATCATTCACAATAAAAAACTCAGCTATTCCGGTGATGAACTCTTTCTAATTAGTGAAACAACAAAAACTGTTTGAAATATTCGGTAAAAATATGGATTCCAAACAAAAATAGAGTACTCTTCAGTAATTTAATTAACAATAGAATGCTTTGAATAAAAAATGCTGATGTTTTCCAGATTTCGGAAATAATTAGATTCCTCAAAATTGACGAAAATACCACAATTAGTTCAAATTTACTATGAAATGGACATAAATTCCCTACTTGTCCTTAAATATATTTTTAGTGTGATAATTATATATTTGTAAGTCGTTGTGAACTTTCACGCACAAGCAATCACTTGCTTCTGTGAGAACATATGTTTATTCATTTATTGGGCGAAAGAAGGGGCATTCATTTCTTTGGAAGAAACATGCAATGCATTTGGACAATATCAATTTTCATCATCAGGTACTCACAAAACTAAGCATAACTCAAGAATCACAAAGTTGGGACGTCTCAACTATTTCCAAAATTTATTCATTTATTAATATTGTTGTTCATTTAACCGTAATGAACATTTTATTATCATTGGTGTAAAGCAAATTATGGAGATATGAAGAATTGCGTCTATATGTACCCATTTATATATTTGGATCGATGTATTATCGATTATAATCCTCCAAAACGTTATCGATTAATGTTAAAATATTACTGTGACCGTGACTGATTTATTCAGTTGGTTGAGTGTATTATTGGGTTGTTTTCGTGGAGTGTGAGTGAACGGACAATAATAAGCCAAGTAATTCAATTTATGCGAGTCCCGAATACGTAACAATTTGTGTCAGAAGTGACCTATCAATGAATGTTTGAGAACAAGGAATGCTGAATATGATAAATAGGGCCTACGACAATATGGAGGCCATAGTGAAAATAGCCAAGCAATAGTTTGCCAAACAAGAGAGACGAATTCTGAAAAAAAATTAATAGAAAAACAGGAGGAGGAGGAACGTCGACAGAAGGAGAAGAAATGGCTGCAGTCATGAAATCAAAAGAACGGAAAACGTAGCCAGAGAAAAAAAAACAAGAGGATGATTCTTTGGCAGAATGTAGAGGAACGACGAGAAAAACTATAAGAAGAGGAGGAAAAATTACAAGAGCAACAAAAATCATTTTTCAAGCAGATTTTCCACTAAATCGAGCGGCAGATCACGGGACTGATAAAAAACTCGTTAAAGTCGGTGCCAAAACTCAATACAGTCTGGAAAACTAGAGAAGAAATTACAGTGGGATAAAAAAGGAAGTTGACAAAGTACAAAAAGTTAGCAGTAACTGTTGTACAAGAAGAAGCAGAGGAATTAGTGTGGGTAGCGTATGTAAAAGCAATGCAACATTTGAAAAAACTATAACGGAAATTCAATTCACTCAAGATTAAAAACCATCCTGACATCAAACAAGTCCGTGAAACGTCTGACTTTTTATGGACAGTCGCCATGGTCTTTATATCGTTGACAGTTCAAAACTGAGGCAAAGGCCAATAGATCGAACGGCAAAAAAAGGCTACCGTACTTGGTGGTCTTGAGAGGACCTGCTCCAGGAATTCAGACTATACCAGAAGACCAGCAGTACATGTACGGAAACCTGCTCGCTATCCTGGAATCGAGCACAATTGAAAACACGTGTGCAGAATTTGGGAAAAAGGCCACAGGAGTTCAAATCGGACGTGGAGAGGCTGATTCAGCTTGCCTACCTGGAGACACCAGAAAATTCCAAATAACGGTGCAGGTATTCTTCGACAGGTTGAGAGATATTGAAATACAAATGATCCTGGAATCAACATACTTTGAGGAAGGCAGTGAAGCTTTGGCTCGTTCCTTAGAAGTGGAAGTAGCTTTCAACAACTCAAGGCCCGAAATGAGAGCGATATTGATCGGAGAACCTCCTCAGGATGATATACAAGTGACAAAAAAGTGCATTTGCTAAAACAGCATGATAGAAAAACCTAAACCCAAGAACAACAACGCCAATTATCAATCAAAGGAAAACTGTCTTAGGTGCGATAGGAGCGGATATTTCAGGAGGGATTATAGGCCACGCCACGCTCCTACACACCTGCGAGAACAGGATCATCTAGAGAGTCCACGGATAGGTAACAGGAAAATGAAGTCACGACGTACAAGCGATAGTCCTCCGGAACTGAAGCTTCTGTGGTACCCCATGTTTATTTGCTATAACCACCTTCATTATATAAACACTCTTGTTGTTTCTTAGTGAATACACTCTTTTATTATTATTATTATATTATCAACGTCTACACATTATGTGCAATATAGACACAAGTGCGTCAGTTTCCTTGGTCCGCAGCAAAATCTGAAGATCAGACAGTGTAAAACCACTTACGGCCAATTTTGCCCTGCGAACGATTACTGGAGAGGTAAAGCTGACATCACAATAATCCTCGGAATACTACGAATAATGGCAAGAGTTTTCGTGGCATGGATTTGAATAAGTGACTGGGCCGAAATCCATAAAATTTGGAGGAGAATAATTTTTTAGCAGCACCATCCGAAAAGATCCGTTCTGTGAAATTGCAGATAGCCAGAATTTCTGGTACATCAGGAGAAGGTTGTTATTGGAAATTAATAGCCTAGTCGAAGTATCATCAAATCCATGGTTCGCCCCAATGGTACTGATTTCCAAGAAGGATGGATCTATAGAAAACTTAATAACGTCACGAAGAAGGAATGGTCTCCAACACTGGACTTGAAGAGCGACTATTTCCCTGTGAGCATAGATAAAGACGATGACGACGAGACTGTTATCACTACTAGTTGTGGAATTTATCAATTTAGTGTTAGTCCATTTGGTCTAATAATTCCCTGGCGACCTTCAATATTGATGGAGGTGAAATTGCGTAAACTCACTTGGAAGACTTGCCTGGTGTATCTTAACGATGTCATCGTTATGGGAAGGAATTTTGAGGAACATCCGACCATTCTGCGTGGAGTTTTTGGGCGTTTGAGGAGTGCCACACTCAGGAAAAATATTCAGAAAAGCTCCCTATTCCAGAAGCACTTGGATTTCTGGGGCCATACATCTCGGCAGGAGGATTTCAAGTTAATGAATATAAAATACAGGCTACTCAAGACTGGGTATAATAACGAAGTTATTATAATCTCCGCCGTTTTGTGGGAGGATTTGCAGATATCGCGGCGATCGGGTCAACTTCCACTAATCTATTGAAATTAGTAAAGCTTTTTCCAAGTCGAAAGCAGCAAAAAGGTTCGATCATACTGGGCACGGATGCGAGCAATACCGGACTTGAAACTGTGTTAAAACAAGTGCAAGATGATACAGAACAACTCATCGAATACTACAGAAGGGTGATGTCTATCGCCAAATGAATTACTGTGTCACCAGGAAGGAACTTCTGGCGATAGTAGACACTTCCAGAAATACCAATATGGACGGTAGTTCCTCTCTGGGACCGATCAAGCGATCCTGGAATGGCTACTAGAGATAATAAACCTAGAAGGAAGAATGGTTAAATGAATGGAAAAGCTGAACAAGTTCCATGTAGGAATCAAACGTCACCCATGTCGACTTCATTGTAATGCAGATGCCTCATCTGAGAAGAGAAACCGAGTACTGAAGCCTGTAAGCAATCTCCGCGTATCAGAGGCCATGAAGGAGTCGCCGATATAAGGCGAAGGAGACTTATAACTGGAGGAGAATGGACTACCACACACATGAGATAGGACAAAGAAACTGATCCAAACTTTGGATACTTTCTACATTGGAAAAAAGCCTGCACTGACAGACCCTCCTACAATGATTTTTCGGACAGAGGTTCCATCCTCGAAGAAATGTGAGCACAATGGGATTTCCTAGTTATGGAAAATGGACCACTGAACGATAGTCAGCTGATGAAAAGTCGTCAGATTTCCAATTGGTTTTGCCAAGAAAGGGGAAGGCTCGAAGGAAATTTATGAGGAAAAATTAGGACTCGTGGGTGTTAATAAGACCTCGGACAAGATCAGGCAGATAATGTGCTGGATTCGACGACGTAGGAAAGCTGGTGCAGCAAATGTTCAGAGTGCGAAAGGGTCCCAATACAAGGTCCAGGTTCGAAATGAAGAGATCCAACGTAGGTGCTCCTTTCGAACGGATTGACATTTCCTGTTGTCAAGGATTACATCCCTGTTGTCAAGGATTATTACATCAAATAGGTAGAAGCCTATAACATTTCAGACCAGGAAGCATCCACAATAGCAAGGAAAACATGTTCCTCGGAGTACCGATTCATTCAACGTCGGCCTATTTTGCGACACCGGGAGCACACTTTCCCAACCGAAAATTCTGCCGAAACCTTTGTTGTTTTCAACAAGAAGTAGGGATCTCTAAAGAGCTCAACATACATGAATTCGGGATAGCCATCTTAACGACTCCTCCGAAAAACGGCATATCTGTCACCATATCTCCTGCAGTTATGAATGTAGTACTACGCTGCAGTGATTCGGGAATTTCTTAATGCAAGTCTTCCGTGGTAGGTGATCACCCATCCAAGTACCAACCACTCCCAGCGTTGCTGCTCCAGTTATCGATAAGACTCTCGTCAACATGACCTGGCGGCCGATGCCGATTGAGTTACATTCCAACCGCGGAAGGAATTTCGAGTCGAAGTTACTCAAGAAAGTTTGTTGTTGATCCTTCATTCGCTCATATGTTTCCCGTAAATATCCTAGTTGGTCAGTTTGGGGATCAATAAAGTTCATCTCTGATAATTCCAAATTAAACCTCATGTTTATGTCTTGATATCATAGTACTAAGAGATAGATGCCGATTTTTACCCGACTTCATATTGCCTGATCTCGCTCATAGGTTCATATTCTAGAAGGTACCCACCTATACATTGGTATCTGTACTCTTTCATTCAAAATGGTTCTGCAGAAAATAAGTATGTGTTTTTTTTTTTTGGCAATTATATGGGCTCAAAACTCAACTGTTGGCTTTATCTACGTGATCCTCGCCCACTTCTGTTGTCACTCAATCGCGGTTGCCAAATCTCTAGTGACTAATTCTTGAAATCGGAATCAGTTTCGAGTTACACCGATCAATAGAGATTTTTTTTTGTGACAAAAATACTACCAGGAAACCGACTGTACAATCGTACGGAGGACGGTCCATAGTTATATCCTGTTATGTTTCCTACTCTCAATATCATTGCTTGATTTGCTATAACTATTTAAAAGCATTTTTTTTTTCGTTTTTGACTTGTTACTTGAAAACTAATAAAGCAATTTCGATACTCTCAATTAATCAATAACAACACCATTTTCAAGTTTTGAAGCAGGCCAGGCACTGTTGGATTATTAGTTTCGGTATAATTTCCATTCACTTTTTTTAATGCACTTCATTGCAGCAGACCTGGATACATCATAGGTGGTCCGATTTCAATTTTTCTAAAGGATTTAGAGAGTTGAAGTATAGTACTACAAAATGACTATTCTCATTTTGCTTTAAAATGCTGCGAAATAGGTGAGAAATACTAACAAAGATGACCGAAAACCGGCGAGTGCATGAAAGCGGCTCAGGAGTGGGGGTCTGCTCTACCTCCACTACTCAGCCGCTTTCACGCACTCGCTCAATTTCGGTCACATTTACAAGTAATTTTCACCTGTTTTGCAGCATTTTAACGCAAAATAAGAGTATACGTTTTGTAGTACTATACTTCTACTCTCAAAATCTTTTCGAAAAATTGGCCTACATTTCAAAAAGTGGCGGAGTTTCCTGGTAGTATTTTTGTCATAGAGTCAATAGAGCAGAAAATCTCTATTGATTGGCCTTAGTAATGTAGGGTGAGCGGCATCCGTAGGATACCCTCTATCACCAGGTAACCTGAAAATGTTTTTTGATGGAGTTAGCATGAACACATTGCCACTGGGTTGTCTGGTCGAGGACGGCCGATATATCCGGCCGATTTTTGGTAATAACTGAAAAGCATATTTCAGATGAAATTGGTATTTTTTAAGACATGGATATTATTCACAAAAAAAAGACATATGTCATTTCCAAAGCAAAAATTAAACATATAAACATAACGAAAAATGATAAAGAGTTCGAGGAAAGATACGCCACTGATGTGCTCCACTTTTTTCAATACAAGCATGGATATCCGTTATTTCTGCGAATATAACCTATAACTTTCGGTTGGATAGGTCCTTGCTATCCAACAATTTCAGCAGAATCATGAGGAGCACTTTAACTTTCACTCACAAAAAAATAGTTATTTTTCATGAAAATGACATGACATGTTCATATCTACAAAATTGTACTCCTGTAGCATATTTTGAGATGTATTCGCAAAAATTACGTAAACAACCGGAAATTATGTAGTTTCTAGGCATATCGGCCAGCATGGACCAGGCAATCCAGTGCCAGTATGTGCGTCTATATTCATGCTAACTACTTCAATGAAAATTTGTATGGTTTCCGAAGAGAAGGTGGCCACTCAACGTAATATGGCTGATTGAGATTTATCATGAGTATTATATGATATAGTCAAGCCATCATCAATCCAAGATTCTTGAAGTGCCCTGTTTATTAACCGACGAAAAAAAAGCAGGAAATTCTCCAGTCGATGCGTATATATTTTTTTTATGTATAACTTTCCACATAGTAGTTCGATTTCGATGATTGTCTATCTATTGGATGGAGTATACTTCGAAGTTGGTCCCATTTGAATTTGAAAAACAAATTCACCCTTGAGTGTAGAAGAATAGGGGATATTTATCGTTCATCCACTGAATTTTCACCCGTTAACCGAATTTACCTCTCATAACTTTGTACTGAGTTATCCGATTTAGATGTTTTTTTTATACTCCAGAGTATTTCCGGATTTGGAAAAGAATTACCCACCTATAGGGGTGGAAAATAGGGGATTATTAATTTTTCATCTGTGAACCGATTCTGTTAGAACTCGGAACACATATAGGTAGTTCTGATGACACTATAACATAATGGATACCTGGAGCCAATTGAGTAGATAGTTATCAGTTGATTTCAGCCACAAAAAAGGGAAAAATTCAAAAAATTTACCAAAAATTAAATCGACAATTTTTTTTACTGAAAAGCAAAAAATAAAATTAACTTTATCAGTCTTAATGATAATTGAGCTCCTAAACTAATGAGAGTAACTAATTTTGAGTCGGCGCCAAACAAACGATGAAGATCATCATATTACTTTGAAAGTCTACTCGACAAGTTGAAAATGGTCTAAAATAGAGATACTGCTCTTAAAATCATGTGTGATAGCTCATTGGATCCGAAATAACGCTTAGAAACATGTGCCAAAAGCGTGTATTAGCACTTAAAAAATTGCAAAAGTTAGAAACAATTGAAGATGAAAAAAAAATGGCATTTCGTTTTTTGCCAATATTTCATAAACTATTGATATTTGAGGAATTCCAAAAAGATTCTGAAAGAGGAGGAAATCTTCAATGGAAAATTCAGAACTCCTGGAACTCTATCTCCATCATTTATAATTTTAATTTAACGCTGAAAATGGGTCTCCGAGCGACATTTTTAGGTTGGGCGCGCGGCGTCAAAAGCGAGTACGACACTTTAATTAATTTATTTAAGGTATTAAATTTATTTTTTTTCATTTGAAAAAATTATGGTGTATTCGAAACACTATAAATGATTCATTCCCGTTGGGAATTTTACTTACAGCTAATTTTCCAACAAGTTAAACGATTGTTAACTAACAAAATTTTCTTGAACTTCGGTCTTAATTGTAAATGAAAAAAAATGTTTAAATAATTGTTGTTAGAATTTTTCGCTCAGTAGAGTTTTTCTTATATACATACTTAACAAGATCACGCCATAAAATAAAAAAATTTTTTTTTCTAAAATATTTTTATTTTACAAAAAAAAAATGATTTGAAAAAAAATATTTCCTGCTATTTGTTGATAAATTTTTTATAAACAAATTGATTATTTCAATATTTTTTTAATTTTTTTTTCACAACTTAATTTTATTTTAAAAAAAATTTTAAAAAATTTTTAATTGTTTTTTTTTTAAAAAATTTTTGACAGTCCTTTATAAAATAACAAACAAAAATTGTTTTTAATCAACAATTCTATTGTTTATTACCTTACCAATTTTTTATAATTTTTTTTTAACTTTGTTAGATTTTTTTCCTGGAACTCCTGAGATTAACGAAAACAACCATATCTAACAAAGTATAGAAAAAAAAAATTCCCAATTTTTCCCAATTCCAATTCCCAAAGTACAATAAAAAATTGGAAAATTTTTTTTCTACACTTTGTTATATATGGTTGTTTTTGTAAATTTTTGAAGTTTCAGAAAAAAAATCTAACAAAGTTAAAAATTTGTTTATAACAAATTGGTAAGTTAATTAACAATGGAATTGTTGTTAAAAAAATTTTTTTTTGTTACTTCATAGAGGACTGTCAATTGTGATTTGAAAAAACAATATTTCTCAACTAATTATTTAAACAATAAAAATATAAAAAAAACGATTATAAACAATAAAAATTGTTATAATTTTTTTCAAAAATATAATATTTGTAATATAATGAGTTGTGAAAAAATTTTTTTTTAAAAATATTGAAATAATCAATTTGTTTATAAAAAAATTATCAAAAAATAGCGGGTTTTTTTTTTATTTGCAAATCAATTCATATTTCGTGTTGATAAAAAGACGATAATATATGATTGAGAAAAAACATTTTTTTTTTAACATAACTCGGATTTTTTTTTTGTTCAAGTACAAAAATTATTATAAACAAAGTATGAATATTTTTTTAACTTTTATTGCGTGATCTTGTTAAGTATGTATGTAAGAAAGGCTCTACGAAGCGAAAAATTTTTACAATTATTTAAACATTTTTTTTTCATTTACAATTAAGACAGAAGTTCGAGAAAATTTTGTTAGTTAACAATCGTTTAACTTGTTGAAAAATCAACTTAAGTAAAATTACCAACGGGAATACATCATTTATAGTGTTTCGAATACACCATGATTCTTTCAAATACAAAAAAAAAAATAATTCCTTAAATAAATTAATTAATGTGTCGTACTCGCTTTTGACGCCGCGCGCGCAACCTAAAAATGTCGCTCGGAGACCCATTTTCAGCGTTAAATTAAAATTATAAATAATAGAGATGGAGTTCCAGGAGAGTTTTTTATTGGAAATTTCCTCCTCTTCCAGAATATTTTTTTGGAATTTCTCAAATATTGATAGTTTATGAAATATTGGTAAAAAACAAAATGCCATTTTTTTTTCATTTTCAATTGTTTATAACTTTTGCAATTTTTTATGTGCCAATACACGTTTTTGGCACATTTTTCTATGCGTTATTCCGGATCCAATGAGCTATCACACATAATTTTAAGAGCAGTATCTCTATTTTAAACCATTTTCAACTTGTCGAGTAGACTATGAAGAAGTAATCAAAACGCCGCCGAGCATCGCGATAACATTATTTTACGCTTTATTTTTGATTCAATTGCTAGTTTGTTTGGCGCCGACTCAAAATAATTACATCAGTTTAGGAGCTCAGTTATAATTAAGACTAAGAAGGTTTATTTTATTTTCAGCTTTTCAGTTGATTTTTTTGTCGGTTCAATTTTTTGTTAAAAAGTTTTATTATATTTCAATCAATTCACCTATTTCTGAGATGTATGAATGAGGGTTCATTCGTTTCATTCAAAGCACCTGCCTTAGTAATATATTCTTTATTCTGCTTTTATCTGCTTCCTGAATTGTCAATATTCTGACAATGACAAGGTAATCCGATTTTGGTTTGAATCTCCTCGGTTTTAGAGTTGTATGGGCAATCTGTCGATACCAACAGTTTCAAAAAATTTCAGATGATAGGCGTCCAACAAAAAATATGTTATCGACCGCCCCCAGAGAAGTTGAATCCACTAATTCTTCCTAATTTATTTTTTCAGGTGAAGTGTAAGAATAATTCCGAATACCATTGCCGCCAGAGTGGACAATGCATTGCATTATCGAAACGATGCGATGGAGTGGCGCATTGTTTGAAAAACGAGGACGAGTGGGATTGTGGTGAGATTTTTTTTATTATTCAATAATTTCAAATTTCTTCATTGATTAGTCATTCATATAATTCAAACAAATCATTCAAATGTGTATATTTTTCACAGTTCAATAAAATGTAATTGTGATGTTTTATATATTTTTTCACTAAAATTTCCATGTCACATTTTATTTTATTTTTACCCAAATATGATGAACCAATTTTGCGATTGTTTTCATTTGTATTTTTATTATTGTGTTATACCAACATTGTTTTTTATATGCTGTATGAATGAATACATGAATATGTTTTTATGACCCCTAAAAGTCCTTCCTAAGGTAGTATGCAAATATTTCAATCATTATTTTGAAGGTCATACGATATTTTCCCATGATTGATTTCTAATGATTGAGTTTATATTAATTCCGTGAATTAATCGATCAGTTAGCCATAAATCAAATGGAATTACCCAATTAGGAATTTGCCACCTTCACCAATTATCACAACCTGCTCAAGCATTTGTAATAATGTTATTTTCAATTTATTTTAACAGCTGGTGATTACATCAGTCTATTACCACTTTTTATAGTAATTTATGTTCCAGTATAACAAGCGCAATTCAACTAATGAGGGAAAAACTACTAATGGCTCATAAGATAATAATTAGTGGATACTTGGAGTATATCGAGTATACGATTGAAAAAGGGGGTATGTCAATAAATACTGTTGTATTTGGTATACATAATCGATATATGTCACTCAAAAAGTTACTTAATTTTATATTTTCCAAATATATGGTGGTGTCCTCTTGTCTCGTTTTACGTTGTTTCCTGATGAATTGTTTAATCTCGATATATCATTTTTCTATCAGTCATTAATTTATATCTCACATCTGTGAATAAGTGTTCATGTATCATTGAACTTTGAGCAATTCCTGCGAACACTCCATAACAAAATAATTTTCTAAACCAACAGGATCTTTGGTTTATTAGGTAGCATCAACAGAGAAATGCTCACAAAATGCATAGTATAAAGTTGGTGGTATGGATTGAGTTTTCGCCAAAAATTTCATTAGATAGAACAGATTGATTCCCAGAAAATGGATAGTATACAGTTTATGAAAACTCCATATGGGATTACTATTTTCTATGTATCTGAAATATACAGTGTGGTCCATAGGTATGGAATAAATAAATTTTTAGCGTTATTATGTATTTATTTAAAAAAAAAAACCTGAAACAGGTCGATTTCTATTGTCAATCAGACAATTCACAGTATGAGAATATTACCTCCTCCTTTCACCCCCTCTGAATTATGAGCACTCCCTTGTTCGTAAGAAAATTTCGTTCTCTGTTAAGCAATATTGAGTTATTCAAATTTGGTGCAATCATAACTGGGAAAATTCAGTTCGAAAATGTAAAAAATTTATACTTCACGTAGAATGAAGGAAATAATGTCACATAATTTAGGAAGTATTTTTCAATTTATTAATATTAAATTCAAACATTTATTGAAAATTTTACAGAATGTGGGTTTTAGAGGAAATGTATGAGTACTGATAGAATTACCAAAAGGAACTTTTGCACCATACTGTTGTAAAATTCAGTTTTTATACTGAAACATTTTTTTACTTCCGAATCCTAATCTGTCTCAGCCGTAGTAACATTGATTAATCCATCAGAATCGATTCAGAAGGAATTGAAAAATGATATATTTCTTGCAAACCCCAACTACAGAAATAATTACTTATTTACTACACCAACTTTCTAACTTACTTACTTTCCTAGAAACACATTTTCAAAGGAAAAAAATATCAATTAAGTCACCAACCATATTGAACATTTAGGAATCATGTAATATTCATCCTCGTTGAGATCATCATATTGATAAAATCTACACTACAAGATATGTCTACATTAATGCAAATAATTGACAAAAATATCAGACTTACCACATCTAAAAATAATTATTTGATAATACCCTTATCGAATCCCGTATATCTTCCGGAACCCTCAGTTCTATAATTCTATATGTGGAAAAGTAAGGTGAAAAGTTGGTTCCACATATAGAATCTTCAAATTATAAATTCAACAAATTATTTTCCAAGATTCCTAACATAAAATCGCTTACAAAAAAAATCGTATTGAACAATATTTTTTCAAAAGTAAAAGACAAAGATCCTCTATTAGACAACTCGAACTTGGTTTATTGTATCCCTTGTTCTCAATGTGAAAAGAAGTATATTGGCCAAACCAAAAGGAAATTGAAAGAAAGCGATATTAGAAATTTAAAAAAAAACTTGTTCATTAGCTCATCACACCATGGCTTTGAACCATAACCCAGATTATGATAATGTGAATATCTTGGAACATGAATCTTATTTAAAAAAGAGAACTTTTCTCGGAATGACACATATTTTCAAAGAACCTAATTCAATGAATTCGACAACGGACATTGATAATCTCAGCATAATCTATTCATATTTACTCAGTCGTTCTCCTTATGAGACAGACCACAATTCAATTCATCAAACATAGTTGGTCCCTGGAATGGTTGGTATTGAATTGTTCACTTTTTCTATAAAAAACTCATATTTTCTATGTCATTATCCTTATGAGACATACCAAAATCGTTTCAATAACATTAAGTTGGTACCCTTGATGGGTTGGTGGTATTATTTTTCACCTCATTGTATGTTGGCAACAAGTCTAATATCTATTTTTCATACTTGTCAATTGTCAACTTCATTTATACTTCAATTGTCAGTCATCTGTCACCACTTCTTCTTCAATCCAACATGACCTCCATAAGAGCCCATTGAATTTTAAAATGTTTTCACACTTATGTTTAAGTAACATGATCAATTTGATCAAAGTTTTAACTATATATGACTATACCAAGAGTGTTGTCTGTTGTGACATGTTATTTTTTAAATTGCTGCAAGTGAAAGGGTTTAACTTCACTTTCGTAAGTACACACATGCCTATTTGGTTTTCAAATCTAATAATGTTCAATTTTAATTCATTGAAGAGACAATAAATGACTCGATAGCTTGAATAGAAAAAAGAGTTCACTTTAATTTCCATACCCTTGTTGACTGCATACCCGAATTTAAAAAGGATTCTTCTTTAACTTAGACAGTCGTCTAACCTTCACACCTATATATATATATATATATATATATATATATATATATATAATATATATATATATATATATATATATATATATATATATATATATATATATATATATATATATATATATATATATATATATATATATATATGAGATATAACGAAATTTGTCAACAAAGTGAAGGCCACATTTTTCAATCGAATGGAACAAAATTGAGCACAAAAACAAAAATAATGTTCTATCAATGCCTCAGATAAGTTCGAAGATGGGCCAGTAGTTACAAAAAGGGGGGTTGTGGAAAGATTTTGAAAATCTTAATTTTTAATTTTTATACAAATATTGACAAACAGTAGGTCTTTCGATACAGCTTTATGAGCTCTACAACTTCCATTCTTTTTTATTTCTTCTCTAAGATGTTCACTTAAATCAAAAAACCAAAAATCGCTATAAATTACCATTGAATCCCCTTTCTTTTTTATTCGCTCGTGTTAATCATTTGGGTTTTCTTGCCGCCGAAAAACAGAACATCATTTTATTTGTGACATTTCTGGATTTCAAAATTGAATATTAGACATTATTTTTCTAGGTGATATTAAGATTGAAATCCAAGTAAGTACTGTATATATCCTTGTGTGTTAGTCATTCTTATTCTTTCGATCCGAGTCATACACTAACTTCTGATTGAAAAGTTTGAGGTTTACATAAAAATCATTTTTTTTAATTGAGCCAGATTACATAAATATTAAAAGCGTTCAGAGAGATTTGAACCTTCTTTAGTTTTTAATTGTGGAGTAACTATCATATTTTTCTGGCACATGATTCGTTAGCTTGACTGATGGCTTCTTCAGAATCAATAATTGAATTGTGAAGTCCACCTTTCCAACTGTCCGCGTCATCCGATGTTTTTGGTCATTGTTATCGTCTACATCATTGTTGGTTGAATATTGATTTGTATTCCCTCATTTCTCTCCCAGTATTTTGCTTGTATCACTTCTTATTTGCTTGATATACCCTGCTTGTATCCATTATTCTTTCTTTGATTCTGCGTCATTGCTTCCATTATTTGTCATAATTACTCCTAAATCTATCTATTTTTTGGATGGTACTTCTACCATTCACAATTCTGTCCATTCTCATCAATTTTGTTTTACTTGGTTCATTTTCAGTCCCATTTTTTCGCTTACCCTCATAATTTCTTCAAGCATTTTTACATTGTTTTACGGATTTTGAGACAATTACTATTTGTCAGCATATGCTTTTGCCAATCTCTCGTTTTTATTGTTCCATTATAAATTTTTTTGGTAGTATTTTATTGCAATATTGAACATTGTTATCGATACTGAGTCACTTTGTCCGACGCATAATTTAAACTCTTCCGTACCTCCTTTCTATGTTTCAACACTAATTTCTGTATTCTTCATTGTCATCTGTATTGATCTCTTCGGTTTGTTCTGTTTTCCCATTTTCTGTTGTGCTTCCAAAAATTTATTCTTTCAGTCGGATGCTTCTTTGAAATCTACGAATATAATTTCTGTTTTTGTTGTATCTCATGTGGGTTATCAATTATTTGTTTGGGCACATGTACTATTGCATCTATTGTTGATCTGCCCTTCATGAATCCACACTGGTATTGCCCAATCAGGTTTCTTTTCAGCAATTTTTTTTGAATTATAATGGATAATATTTTGTATGCCGTATTTAACAGTGAATCCCGTGTCATTGCTGCATATCTATTGGTCACCATCTGATGTATTTCACGATTTGTTTTGCCTCCCTGTCCTTGTCATTTTCTCTCTATCCAAATCATTTTTATTATTTGGTAATTGTAGTAGTTTTCCTCCATATTCTATGAACTTAATACTGATGCCATCTTTACCTAGGGCTTTGCAATTCCGGCTTTTGTTAATGATAAAATTACTTCTTCTCCTGTTGAGATTTGATCTGCGTCTTCTATTTTTGTTCTGTACATTTCACTCTCGTCTTGTATCGGTCCTATATAGTTTTCATGGTCATTAGCTTTTTTTTTTTTTCCTTTTTGTCCTTCATTCCTACTGTTTTTCCGTTAATTTTGTTCATTAACCGTCGTATATAATTTTATATAGTGTTTTTCTTTAATATTCCCCCCTCCTTTTATTTTTTGAACGGGTCATCTCAAAAAATTGAAATTTTGGATAATGAAATTGATGCATGTAAAATTGACAGATAAAACTTTCCAAGATGGCGACTGGGTGGCATCTGGGAAAAAAATGAAAGGGGGGTCTTGTGACACATCCTTTTGAAGCTCCTGAAGAATACTTCACAACCCTAGAATATAAAGTAAAAATCTTCACCAACTACAAAATGGCGGAATATTTAATAATTACCTGCATACAAACACATTATTATCGGTACATCAAGAAATATTTGTTTTTCTCTGCCATATGGCAATCCCAACAACCCGATAAGGTTTGATAGGTTATTTTTCGTTTACACAAAAAATGACAAGAAATGTCAGTACGACAACGAACGTCATTGTTCAGTTAAAATATTCTCATTTAGTTTTCGGTTTTACTAGTAAATGTAGCACGTGAACTATCTCTGAAATAGTCAATTCTCATCCATTGGAAGGAAAAATCGAAGCGATTTTTATTTACGGTGCGACGCGTAACTTTCACGAAACCTAAAGAATTTTTAATGATCGTTTCCCGAATCGTCCTATCTGTAGAAAATTTTTAAGGGAACTTGTAACCAAATTTACAACTACCGGTAGTGTACAGAACAAAAAGCCCCCAGGTCATCCGTCCATTCCGGAAGAACAGCAAGTTCAAATAATTGGTGAGATGATAGTAAATCCTCAACAGTTACTTCCTCCATCGCGAATGTTTGTGATGTGGCTTTTGGAGATTGAGGATCATCCATACAAAATCAAAATGGTACATCAGTTAACTGAAGATGACCCTCATCGAAGAACAGAATTGTGCGAAATTATGACGGCAACCATTGCAAGACATCCTACCTATCTCCACAATATTTGTTTCAGTGACGAAAATTGCCGTAATTGGAGTGACACCAACCCTCACATTTTCTGGGAAACTCAAACTCAATATCCAGAAAAAATTAACGTCTGGGCAGGAATATTGGGAAACCACATCGTAGGACCTCTATTCATTAACAAAATTTAACAGGGGAACTATATTTGAATATGCTGAAAAATACTGTTGACCCTCTAATCACCGAAATCGTCGAAGCGAATCCTAATGAACTCGATATGGATATTGTATTCCAACAAGATGGAGCACCACCACATTACTGCGGACAAGTAAGAAACTATTTGGATAATACTCTCCCTGGTCGTTGGATTGGCCGTCGAGGTCCTACGGAATGGCCAGCTCGCTCGCCAGATTTGACACCTGTAGACTTTTTGTTATGAGGCTATTTGAAGCAAAAGCTGAACGAAACTGAACCTGCTTCAATATTGGATATACGGCAGAGAATAATAAGTATTTGTAGAATATCGACGTTACTGTGTTCGAAAATGTTCGGCGTGAAATATCAGATAGGCTGTTCCTATGTCAAGCAGTTCAAGGCAATCATTTCGAGCATCTTCCGAACTGAACTCAGCTTCTTTCCTCAAATTATGAAGTTAAACGTCGATGTGTTCAGGCAATTATTAAATGTTCCGCCATTTTGTAGTAGGTGAAGATATTGACTTTATATTCTAGGGTTGTGAAGTATTCGTCAGGAGCTGCAAAATGATGTGTCACAAGACCCCTTTAATTTTTTTTCCCCAGATGGCGCCCAGTCGCCATCTTGGAAAGTTTCATCTGTCAATTTTACTCTTAAAATATAGTATTCATGCATCAATTTCATTATCCCAAGTTTCAATCTTTTGAGTTGACCCGTTCAAAAAATAAAAAGGGAGGGGCATTAAAGAAAAGCACTGTATATAAGTTTTTTGAATAGGCGCGGCCGATACTTGATAAAAATCCATAATCAAAGTAAACTAAAACAATTCACTACGATTTTCACAAAAAAATGGTTTACAAAACCCACGACCCGTGTTTCAAGTTTTTTGTGAAAATCGTAGTGAAATGTTTTTAGTTTACTTTGATTGTTTTGTTTCGATTTCGGCTTGTAATATAATTCATGGTGATATTTCCAATGTTATTTCTTCCCTTTTTCTTTATCAATTTTATATAATCAAAATATTACCGTTATGCAGATTGCATCAAGCACAAAAGTTTCTTCAACGAACATTTTCAATTTTTTTTCTTTGTGTATTTTCTCTCTATAATCTTCACTACATTTTTCCATTCAGTCCCCAACAAACATTATAGGAAAAATTATGTTATTTCGACATCCTAATAAGTGAATATTTACTTAAAAATTTGCCTTATGCATAATTATAGCCCACTTGGATATTTTTTAAGTTAATAATATGTGATTCTTCATTACGCATTTGACCATGGTATTTACAACCTGAATTGTCTAATGCAATAGTCATGATTGTTATTGATTTCATTATTATAACGAATAGATTTCAATCTAGCCTTCACAACTTATCCAATAAAATACTCCGTAATCATTATAATTGTGCTCGTATAGTATAAATCGCGAGCGATAATAACTTCTCACACGACAACATAATCACCTCATAAATTCTCACCGGTATCACTTCAACTATGAGTAATTTCTCAAAGCAATCTTCATCTGGTCATCTTCTTGTTTCAGCTGCCCTTACTGATGGCAAAACATTAACTCTCGACAGTGATTTACGTCCCGACTTGGCCATGAGTGGTATAATTACAATCAATCGTTTCGGTGTCTGGAAGCCATTCTGCGCAAGTGCTAACACTTCACACAACGAGGCGTCTGTCGTTACGGATGTTTGTAATTTGTTGGGATTTGAAGAATACACCGGATACCATGAATATCAAGTGGAAGAGAGACAGCTGAGTGTCAGGTAATTTATATAGGATGGGAAAAAATTGTTTTTTCTCAAGATATTATAGAGGGTGTTGTACAACCATAGGGAAGTATAGTTGATTTAATTGAAAAAAAACTCATAATTTTACGTTAACATTCAATCAATTTTTGGAAACGAGTGTCCGCCTATGACCAGCTAGATGGGGCCACGCGCCATCTCATAGAAATACTGGCAACATCTTTTGCAAGATACAAAATACATCATACACTGCTCACGTTATTAGGGGGGACATATCCTGACAGTAGTGTAGGAGTCCCCGAGTCCTAAGTTCTTTGCTCCTCAGCCTCAGATCCAAGCCGTAGGCTCATCTGTTCATTGCCTCCGGTGATTCTTGGGCCTTCTGTTTTCTCTTGCAGGACCCATTCCAGTAATTTTGTGCCTTCAATTGTCACTAAGAAAAAAAAGACAGTTTTTCATTGCCATTATCAAACTGAAATTCAAATATAAAATAGTGCTACCTGCTATCAAATCAGGTACAGTACAGTAATGACACAAAGTGTTTGCCCTAAATATATATTTTGGTTGTTGTTATTGTTGGTTGTTTTATTTGGTATAATTTTACTTATTGTCATTCAACACCGTCATTGTGGCAATGAAAATAGCTATTTGCTATTATTCAACCATACATTTATGACAAACAATTGTCAGTGTTTCAATAAAAAAATGAAATTACAGTTAGTAACTTTACCACTTACAGCAATGGAATTGATTACATACCTCAATTATTAATTTTCCTTGGAAAATTCCAAATACAGGGTTTCTCAAAACTATGGTATCAAATTGGAACTGGATATTCCCTTTGAAAAAATGGGTGAGACTTATTATTTTTCCCAATGGTGCTAAAATGCATTCAGAGCAAGAGTATTGAATTAAGTGAAGTATTCAAAAAACATTTCATCAAACACTACAAAATTCAAAATATTCTTAATGGAGTTTTTCTGGCATCTCCAACATGCTGAACATATTTGCAAAACCATTGAGATAAAAAAGCAGTCCCATTCATTCATCAAGAGAAATCCCAATCATTTCAAATTATACCATGGTTGTGAAACATCCTGTAAATTTTTCCAAATTCAGATGTTAAATAAAATGTTTCAAATTTCAAAATGATTTTCATAATGCCTACAGTAAGCAAATATTTAATTTTTGACTTATATAGAGCCCCAAAAAAGCAGGCACCAATGATGGAATAAGTAATAAATTGTAACAAATATTTGATGATAAAACAATAATGATTGCACTATCCCATTCACTATCCTCGTGGATGATTTTGATAGGATTGAATGCTCAACTGCATTCACTTCAATTATTTCCAATCGAAAATATCCCTGAAACTTTCAAGATGCAGAGAGTTCGAACAATTCAATTGAAAACTAACTTGAAAATCAATAAGGACGACCTAAGATGAAAAATTATGAAATAATATAAATTTTCATTTCTTCTTTTTGTTTGGTTGCCCCAATAAATCTACAAACTTAAAATAATTTTTTTAACAATGTATTATTAGAAGAAATAAAATATAAAACAATATTTGTTAGTCACTTGACTGCATTTATATTTTTAGCAGAAATATACATGGGATGTGATCATTTGTACAACAGCCCAGATAATGAGATTGAAAGTTGAATCAAACGATGACATAAATAATATCAAATAAACTAGGAAGTGTTCAATCAAGTACTTGATACAAAAAACTAAAATTCCAGATGAGTATGAATTTTCTTTTGAATATGCTACTTGTTAATATTTTTTTTAAATGATCATGGGAGCTTCGAATCAACAACATATAATGTACTCTTTACCATTTGAATGAGGAATAATCTCACTCTGTACTCAATTTGTTTTTGCAAAACACGTCTCTTTTTGTTAGTGAATTCCACTTCATAAGCAAATAAATGTCTGTTCAAATATATTATTTTAATTTCTTTAAAAACAAAACTTACCTCAATAATCGAATTAACTAAGGATGAAACGAACGGAACCAAAAATTGGTACACCAATGTTCTCGATTTCGATTATTTTATTAAATTCATAAAAATGTTTTTTGGAAATATGGCAGTTTTAAACTTTTGCAGCACAGTAGATGAGCATATTTAGAATAATGTAATAAAAAATGATGTTTGGTTTCAGATTATGATATAGGATATGCCAATATGTCACACTTTGTATCAGAAACTTCAGAGAAAAATATTATAACTAAAATCCCCAAGTTGCCAGTAATTTCGGGAATTCAATCATACAGTTCACGATATTCACGAAACACCATGCAACATGAGAATATAGTTTGAATATAAGTATGAACTATAATATACAACATGGAATTTTCGAGTATATGACGCCGCGTTGGTTCGATAGTCTCGACGCAATCACATACATCACTGCGTGAACGAAATGAAAATACCAGTCCTTGTACAAACAAGCTGAAAACGATACTATTGGCGATTGGTGATAAATTTGCGCCTGCCCGTGATCTTCCCTAATGACACAGATATTTATGAAAAGATCAAAGTAGGCTACTTAGAAAATGAAGAGGCTAATTAGAAAATGAAGACTGATACTAACTAACACTCTGTGTGTTAATGACTAGCAATGACACTTCAATTACATATCTTTAATTATGACAAGGAGCCAGTAAGCACTCAGTGCGGCCGTTGATTGATGTTTGAGAACTTTGATAATCGTAATTACTTTGTTGTCAGAGTTCTTTTTTTATTTACAGCAAATACTGCACTTTAGTGCCCGTAAGTGAAAAATGTATTGTTGTAATCAAAATAACGTTAAGTGCACTAGTGCATTTGGATCGTTCATCTCGGTCTGGACAGTATGTGTGATACTCTTTCTGTTCCTTGTTGCATAACCTGCTGGTCAGGTCGCCACTGTACAGTTCCATTTTATTGAGATGCCCTTTTACTGGCACATGTCCAGCCCCATTATGACTTCCAATCGCTTCCTGTTCAAAGTTGAATGGTCTGCTTTTTTTTCCTCAGTATATTCTTTCCCGTGTCTCTTTCCTGGGAGATTATGCCATTAGCGTTGATGTTTCTCACAGATCCATCTTCTGCAGACGTACTTGTTGT
Source organism: Gonioctena quinquepunctata (assembly GCA_018342105.1). Lineage (NCBI taxonomy): Eukaryota > Metazoa > Arthropoda > Insecta > Coleoptera > Chrysomelidae > Gonioctena > Gonioctena quinquepunctata. Next base: position 338,602 of record JAFIRS010000023.1, on the reverse strand, counting down.
ACGGTTTGGTACCCCGATTGTCTGTACCGGCCCCGGTACATTTTTCGATCCTCTTCTTTTTCGTTACCTGCAAATCCCTAACGTCCTGAACCCAATTAACGTTTTGTTCTGCTAGTCAGTACATCAGTTCTTCTGATGTCCTGGAACCCAATTAACGTTCTGTTCTGCTAGTCAGTGACATCAGTTGAGCCGTCAGCTGCTACCTGGGCTACTTTTGAGCCTCCAGCTGTCTTATAGGATATGGATCTGCTATTTTCCATTGCTCTCTCTGGTTGCAATGCTTACGATGCTCATGGGTCATGTCGCAACTTTTATGTTGCCCAGTGTATTTTTCAGTCTGATGGCACTAATTCTTTCCTCGTCTTATACCGCCAAGTAGAGGGGAAGTAATCACAGCATTGTATCCATGGAAGCAGTGGGCGTTGAACTCATTGCCCCTGTAATGCCTACGCAGACAACTCTTTGTACTTCGCAGGCAAGTCTTTAGCGCTTCTCTGTTGTGAATTTGGCGACCACACCAAGTGAGCTTTCATTATTGCCGCCTTAACCATCTATTGTACAGTCCGTATACCCTGTGTCAGTCAGGCCGCATTTTTTCCCAAAAACAGTCTGGCCACAATGTTTAGTCACTTCCATCAGCTGTTGGTTCCAGTTCAGTTTATAGTTAATACACCCCGAAGTATTCAACCTCTTCCTCGGTATGCAGAGTTTGTCTTCGAAGTTTGATGAGCACTAGGCCTTCCAGTTTTCGGCTTCGAATGAATCTTACTATGGTGTCTTTTTTTGGATTGATATTCAGTCCCTTCAAGTCCGTCTATATAGAAACCAAGTTTGGGACCTCTTGCCTATTTTTTTTTTTTATGTTCTGGTTCCCACGAAAAGGGATATCCTGTAATGTTCAGAGAACATCGTGGGAACCAAGCGAAAGAAGGTAGGAGTTGGTGTTCTTCTTAAATTTCTGGAGGTTGTATGCCTCGGGGTACACCTCCCTAGGCAATGAGTTCCAAAGCCTCGCTGTTCGTTGGATGAACGAGTCTTTGGAAAGTGATGTTCTGCAGGTCTCCAAAGTGACCACGAAGGGGTGTGATGACTGAACTTGACGAGTTAGTCTCGAAGAGACTGCCAAAGCAGGAACGATTGTTGATATTTCAGAAGAGCATCGCCCATGAAAATATCTATAAAATAGAGACAACTTGCCAACTTTTCTACGGTGTTCCAGACAAGTGAGCGAGTTTGTAAGCGAGGCATCACCGACGAGACGAATTGCCCTTTTTTGGACAGAATCCAATAGCCTCAGGATATGTTTAGGTGCCGCACTCCAAATATGGGAACAGTATTCCAGGACAGGTCGGATCTGTGCCTTATAGATCATAAGCAGCTGAGTGGGGGTGAAATAGCTCTTGGCACGAAACAAAAAACCAAGTTTTTGGGATGCACTTTTGGCAATGGACCTCACGTGATTTTCCCAGGAAAGGTTATTGCTGATAGTAATACCAAGCATCGATATGACTTCAGTGGTATGGTTACTCCTGACAAAGTTATGTTAGGCACAGTGAGATCGGCTTTTTAAGAGAAAAGACATGCTTGTGTTTTGTTTGCATTGAATTCTACCAAGTTATTAGATCCCCATTCGAGAATTGTTGCTAAGTCCATATTTATATTATTAACATTTCTTCCTCGTTCATTTCTGGTTTCACGGGCTGATATAGGGGCCTTGGAAGAGAAAGCGGTATGGAGGGTACTATCATCGGCAAAGCTGTGTACTGGACATGAAGTTGCTTTCAACAGGTCGTTGATGTGAAGTAGAAATAGTGTTGGTGCGAGAATAGATCCTTGCGGAACACCAGCATTTATGAGTAGAGTGTCAGATGAAACTCCATCGACCACTACATGGAGAGACCTGTTTGAGAGAAAACTAGCAAGCAGAGAACACAGCTGAGGGGGCAAGCCATAAGACGGAAGCTTGGCGAGGAGTCCCTGGTGCCAAACTCGATCGAACGCCTTGGAGATATCTAATGCCACAGCTAAAGTTTCTCCATACTTTCCAATAGATAGCTGCCATATATGTGAGACGTAAGCGAGCAGGTCACCAGTTGATCTCTGATGGCGGAAGCCATATTGCCTATCGTTGACAATTCCTGAGTCTTCCAGATATTTCATGAGCTCGATGTTGATGGCTTTTCCATGACCTTTGAAATAATAGATAGCAGTGCGATAGGTCTGTAGTTGCTAGGTAGGGCCTTTTTGCCTTTTTTAGGGACTGGCTGTACTCTTGCAATTTTCCAATTGGACGGAAATACCCCCAAATTGTGGTTGAACAACTTGCAAAGAACAGGTGTTAGTTCGGGGGCACATTTCTTGAGAACAATCGGCGGGATTCCGTCAGATCCACAGGCTTTGTTGGTGTTGAGACCCAGCAAAATATTTCTGATAGTACGTTGGCGAAAGGTGATCTCGGGCATGTGACTGTCAATAGGTGTAATGTTCGGGGGTTGTTTTCCCGATGAATCCAGAGTGGAATTTCCAGCAAATAGGTGCGCAAAGATATCGGCTTTTTCCTGGGCAGTCGTTGCTAGTGTTCCATCTTCTTTGGTTAGAGGAGGAAATGAGCTGGAAGTGAAGTTTCTTCCCACAGCTTTGGCGAAAGACCAAAATGAACGGGATCCGTTAGGACATTCAGCAAGTTTTGATCTTATTTTGGCATTGTGGGCATCTTTTGAGCATCCTATTGTCTCTTTGCATATGCCTCTAGCCTCGACATATGCTGCTCTGGTCTCAGGGCCCGGGTTTTTTAGCCATCGATGGTATGCTGCCTGTTTGGAAGCCACAGCTCTAGAGCAGTTTCTGTTGAAACAGGTCTTATCGGATGATGTTCTTCTTTCGGTATTCGGTATGTAGGTTTGCATTCCCAACATGATGATCTCAGAAATTATCTCAGCACATCGTGTTGGATCTACTGAAGAGAAACAAACTCTCTTCCATGGAAACGCTGAGAAAAACATACGAAGACCTTCCCAGTCGGCCGAATTGTAATGCCACATGAGACGGGGTGGTATTGTGCAGCTCGATGGTAAATGGAAAGAGCATGTTGTGGAGATGAGGGTGTGATCAGAGTTTCCAAGTGGGGCACAAACTTCTATTCTATACGGGTCAGGATTGGTGGTGAGGAAAAGATCTAGTGTATTGGCAGACTGGTTGTTGACATCAGGGATGTGGGTTGGTAGCTCGACCAGTTGTTCTAGTCCATGAGTGATGGCGAAGGCCTCGGCTTGACGACCCGCATCATCTGTTTCGTTAGAGAATTTGAGCCAGGCAGCGTTATGTACATTAAAGTCTCCCATGATTATGGTTTCAGCTGTTGGATGGTTCTCCTGAATGTAGTCCAGTTTGAGTGATAAAAACTCGAAGAGGTCGTTATATGAAGGTTCATTAGGTGATAGGTAAAGGCAGCAGAGGAACTTAGTCAGTTTGGTGTCAGATAGCTTGAACCACATCACATCAAAGTCTTTCGCTTCCAAACTCTCTTCACGCTGGCATGAAAGGTTAGCCTTAGCGTAAAGGCAGACTCCACCTTTGAACCTGAATCGAGAATGGAGTTCGTAACCTGGACAAAGCATATGGACCTTGTTGGTGGACGAGTTTACTTGTGTTTCTGTTAGAGCCAGAATATCCAGTTTTTTCGTCTGTAGGTGATGGTGGACATCATTGGTGTTCTTGTTGAGTCCGCGGATGTTGCAAAAATTAATCTTTAATGTTGAGTCCCCTCGAGTACCTCTCGCCCGGAAATCCGAATGGAGAGGTATTTTGCTTCCGTAGTCTTGTATTTTCCCTGTTCTAGGACGACTATGTCGTCGGCATACTCGAAGGTTTTGTGATCTTTTTCTTTCAGAGACCCTAGTAGTCCATCCATGACCAGATTCTACAGGACTGACTGAAGATATAACTCTCATTGCAGACTCTGCCACCCGAGCACTACAGTCTCCTCTATTAAGGTTGTATGATTGATCCGGTTTCTTATCATTCAGTCTATCAAGGCCACGCAAGGTTTCTCGATCCCCCACCGTCTAAGTGACCTGATGATTGAGTCTATAGAGATTATGTTGACATCTTCTTCTAGACAGGTAGAAATAAGTGGGGTCTACTCATAGAGAAACTAAAATTAAAGAGAGTTGTCAAACCTGCAGAAAAAGTTGGCACCACGTTTAGATAGTGGTGACATATCTCGCAACTGGCCGAACTAATTTAGTACAGTTGGTAAAACAGATTTCTCTTCAGTTAGCGATTGAGACAAGGCGGGTTCTTTGAATTTAAATAAATGTATTACTTTAATATGGTTGATATGGTATATATTTTATAAGTGATCGATTTGATTTCCTGTATTTCATATGAATGGTTGTATCATATGAAATACAGGAATGGCAAATCGATCACTAATAAAATATATACACTAATCGATTCGTAGAATGTTAGTTCGTGGTTAAAATAAAGTTTCAAAATAAATCTTTGTTTCATGATATCAAGGAACAAAATTAAAGTTCTTATAAAATAAGAATAATAAGTTAAACACACAAAAACACATTTTATCTTATCTAAGACAAAACAATAATAAAACTTTGAAAAACAACAAAATTAAAAATATTCTTCAGTCTTATCATGAAATCAACCAAAATGAAAACAAATTACATTTACAACATACCTTCAATAATTTTGTTGATTTATTAGCACAAAGAATAACGAGTAGGTATAACAAATACTCCAGTTTGATGATAATCATTGAGTAGACCATGTACTTCGTACTTCCTCAAATGGTGATAGGAAATGGAAACTTTTAGATGGAAATAAGTACCAATTCGTGGAAAAAATTCTGCAACTGATGGATGAAAATAAGTATCAGTTTGTGAAAAGCAGATTATATTTTACCTTGTAAAAGAATATTTCCAGGAATTTCAGCGTCAACTCGAATAACAAAACATTCTATTTTCGACGTTGGATTCCGAATTCAAGTCCATAGTATAATTTCTATCATTAATTTTTCGATGACAATAACGGTAGAATTATTCTGAAATTATTACGTGGTTTGTCATTTTCTGACAAACGTCGAAATTGGAAAATTATCATGTCTTCATTCGTCTGTCGATTGCGGGCAACGCCTCCATGGGCGACTGGCCGTACCAAAAACTTGGTGGTCAAGATCGCCAATGTTTCAAACAGTCTCTTTATTTTTAATTTGTCTATGGGTCTACTCCACTGAAATGTGTATATTTCTTGACAGAAATTAGCCAAAAGAGGTTTCGAGAGGTCTCGCCACCTTCAGGTGTTCTAAAATTTTATATATATATATATATATATATATATATATATATATATATATTTTATATATATATATATATATATATATATATATATATATATATATAAATATATATATATATATATATATATGGGGTTCCTAGATGAAATAGGAGAAAATATGAGAACTTACCACAAAATTAAAAACAATACAAGTATTCACAATGAACTTGAAGCGACAACTGATAAGATTATAAATGTGAAAAAATATAAATAAAAACATTGTTAACATGTTTCAATGATTGACTAGAAATCGTATGTGTGAGGACATATGATAAAGTATAGTTGTTGAATAATCTTATGGTCTAGGTAAAGGATATTTGTCAATAAAATTAAATAAAAAGGTGAAGACAGATGGCATAGTATGTTTGTTCTGATATTTGCATCGTTTGAGATCCAAAGAAGTAGGAAGTAGGTAAAGGATGATTGAAGTTATATGTGTTAGTTGGTGTGGTTGGGCTGATTTGTGGGTTAAGGATAGTGAAAGGAATTAAAAAAGTTTAAACTGTCAAATTTGGTTTATTCATTGCACAAGATTTAATTGCTTTATTTATTTCTAATATTCTAAAGATCGAGGTGTAGGCTTTCATTACAAATGTGTAGAACTTTGGTGTTTGCATTTGGATCGAAATTGTGAATTAATCGAAGACATGATTAGCAATGGGGAAGAAGTATTAATAATGTCTTTGTTTTTATTTTTTTCAATTTTTTCACGTGTTCATTTACTCTTGACTCTATTTTCCTACCACTTTGTCCTATTTAGCATACGTGCATTGGGGGTGTGAACAAGTGAGTCGATATACTTCAGATTTCTGTATGGTTGTCTTTTGGTTTAAAGGGGTTTCGATATGTTGTTTACTGTTTTGAATGAGATGAGTGTGTTTTCGGTGTGATTTTTGAAAATTTACTGATGTATTTTGATATTGGTCCGTAGTATCTTACACTTCTGTAATTCTTTTGTTCATTATTTTTTGTGTTCAATTACTTGTTCAATTGATTGTTACCGTGTTTGTGATATTTTTTTTATTATATATTCAGGGTAACCGTTTCGGTTCTATGTATGGGAAGGCCACTAGTACTACACTTTCGTGTCCAGCGAATTCTCCAATCTCTCTACTATTTTGTGGAGTGCTACATCTGTTGAGCAGCCAGGTCCTGTATGCGTATTGGTCTAGATGCAGCTGTCGATGAGTCTTACAACCAGCTCCTCTAGAGGCTTCAGTCCAAAGCACATGAGACTTATTAGTCTTAGGGACTTTCGTTTCCACTCAGGATTTTTCAGGTTATTGTACGAAACTTATCATAATATTTCTCCATGGCTTTGGAAATGTCCAAAAGGCATGCTCAGTCCAAGCACATGAGATTATGGGTTTTAGGGACTTTCGTTTCCACTCAGGTTTTTCAGGTTATTGTACGAAACTATCATAATATTTCTCCATGGTTTTGGCAAATGTTCAAAAGGCATGCTGCCTCCAAGTATACCACAGAGCCTACCATACAGTAGTTCAATTCATTTCTGCAGAAGTGCTGGGTAAATCCTGTCTGATCCGGTGATCTGTACAGTTCGAACGAGCCTTTTGCCCATTGTACTTTGTGCCGCCTTTTTCGCCAATGTCCAACTTTTTCTGGAATTTCTTTTTAGAGCCTCCAGTCCATTCTCATCAGCAGGAGTCTGATCTATTCGAAAATGAGCCCTAAACAGTTTTTTATCGTTTCTGCTCACGTTAGTTACATAATGAATTAAGGTAAAATGTCAGTAGTTGTTCCAAGTTGTACAAGTTCTGGTATTCTAGATTATCCCACTATTTGTCGTTAATTGAAAGAAATCAATTCTAGCAAACAAAAAATTCTCACTTCAATACATAATATCAACGATACTGGGTTTACAAAACCCAGTTTGGTGAAAATCATGCAGTGAAGTGAGTATTTTTTTGTTTGCTCCAATATGGGTTATCAAGTATCGGCCGCATCGTTTCAAAAAGTCATTTCTACTTACTTCTGAATAAGTGGGATATCGGAGTCATTTTTTGAGTAATGTATAAAGACCGTCCAATGAATTCTCATTCAAAATCGAAGCAAAGTTACGACCAACATGTTAATAACATTATTTCAAGTAGTGGGCGATACATATCTAAATCTTTAGTTAGGATAATTATCGGTCAACTTTCTCCAATTTTTCGACATAATGTTGCTTACTGTAATATTGTGTTCCTGTAGAAACGTTAATTTCTCACCGTGCATAAAAACAAAATTCTTGGAACTGGGAATGCATGACTGACTCGCTGTTATCGGTAACTAATTACAATAAGGTAATAAAATAATTCTTACGACCACCTGTTTCAAACTTCTGGCATGTTAATCCAGCTAATAGGTTGTAATTAATACAGTGTGGATGAAATCAATTACCACAGTGTCGGCACAATCCATGAATCATAGTATTCAAAGAGAAAATATTGTCACTGCAACACGACTTCGTTCGAGGATAACTAATAACATATGTTAGCGCTTTTAGATGCTGTGATTATGCTATTTTTCTTCGCCTCAAAGGGTCTTAGAAGACAATTTTCATAACTTCATGCAAATAACTTCAGCCAAATAAGTAATTGTTTGCTGATAGATATTCCAAAAAAATGTGTCACTCTTAACTTGGATTTTTCATTTGCAGAAAAATATGTTTATTCAATTGAGACTGTTTCCAACATGAATACCTCTAAAGATAACCTCTTGAACGATGGAACATAGTGACTAAGGTTTAACTTGAATATACAGCTCAGTTCATTTATTCCAATCAAATCAATATTATATACAGTTCAAGATGCAGCGTAGCCCTAGCATTGGGAAACTGTCTTTATTGTTAGATATTACATAAAATGTTCCATGAAAATATATCTTTCGATTGATTATATTTTCTAAAACGTTATGATAGATTTTCTGGCCATGTTTGAACCAAGAAAATCAGTAAGAATGATCAAATTACCTTTTTTAGTGTCTGACTGAGAGCTATTTTAAAAAACATTTTCCAAAATTTGATATGTAGTCTCACTCTTTCGTCAAATCTTTTGTTTTCTTTGCGTCGTGAAATTTGCTATGGTTCTATGCGTATCATCGAATGGCATTCCCAACATGATCTCTGTCCACCAGTGAAAGCACTGCATCAGCATCGAACACAGTGTGTGTTCAGTAAACTCAGAAAGGGTTTAGAAAACATTCAATAGCAATTTTGTATGTGATTTCATTCCCGTACCGAATGGACTCAGTAGATTTATTATCAAAATCTCAAAATGTAAATATAATCATATCAGTGCTGATTATTTTAGGAAATTAACTTTTCCGAGTGCGTTCCTGTCTGAATGATTATCTATGAGGCACTCTACTTTTTCGTGAGTTTTAGAATGAATAGAGATTTTCAACGGCCTCCGATCAACTTGTTTTTTTGACAATAATAAATGATTAATGAATAATTTTTTTTGTATTTACCGCCTCGAGGGATGGTGAAACCGTCCCACAACAGTTAGTGGCGTTAAAAAATATTGGGTTTATAACAATAAGCGTGTTTTTATGCTTTTAGAAAGTGATATTTATACTGAATTAGGTCAAAACAAATACATGCCTCCAACCTGTTCATGGGGAGAAACAAAGTTTATCCCAAGTGATAAGTTAGAGCCTCTAAACAATAATCTTGTGAATAATCGCAAAATCATGATATTTTGACGTCTTAGAAAAAAAAACAACTAGGACTTCAAGCGTCATGCTCTATGATTTTCAATGAATTTTGTTCCCTACCAAGGATGAGAAATGCTGATCAACCGAAAGGCGAAAACCTCCTGGGCAGCGAGAAGTGTGCGGGGCTGTACGTCAAGTGTTCCAATGTTTCTTTGGACAAGGCGATACACAACGTGCGTCTTGATAATGTTACCGGCGACGTCGAGCTGTACACGTCGCCATGGAATGCCGTGATTTATGCAGATGGTATATATAGATGTATGGGGACTGTTCTGAATCGCCGATGGATTGTTACGTCCGTCAACTGTTTCCCAGGAATAACTAAGTAAGTCGTTTCAAAATATTCATTACCAGCCATCTCTGTATCGTTTGAGAGTTATCTGAATAACGGGCGTACCTACTTGGTACATAGAACTCACCGAAAAGAAAAATGATACTGTAAATGGGTCAAAATAGTTATTCAGTAGAAACATCACACAGGTCTGAGAAGAAAAAGTGTTTTTCATAATTTTACTAAAACATATAGTTTTGCGAATATAATCTGAAACAAGTGAATATTCCAGAATACAAATTGGAATATAAATATCCATGTTTTCAAGAAATAATTACAAAACAAAAATTTTGAACCTTGAAAAGTGCAACGAGAAGGGACAATCTGAATTATGTGGTATTAATCTACCTCAATTCAAAATCACGATAATAACAGCCTATAGATCCTGTAGGGGTAATGAGAGAGAATATTTTTAAAATATTCTAGATGAAATTGCTAGTGTCTCGAAAAAAATTATACTTTTTGGAGATTTCAACATTGATTTTCCAGCTAAAACATGTTTATTGCACGACTTCAAAGGTATTCTGGACTCCTACGGAGTGACTATAGTGATAGAGAAAGTTACGCGAATCACCGCTTCAAAATCTAGTTATCTGGACAACATTCTAACTAACTTGAATCCTAGTTCTTACATTGCTGGAGTAGTTGATCCATTATTTTCTGACCATGAAGGTCAATTTATTTGTTCTCTGAACCGTATAAGGGAGCAAGGAACTGAAAAACTCACTTTGACAAGGTCTATTACTTGTAAGGGTATGAACAAAATGAATTCTTCTTTGTTCGAATTTGACTGGACTATCTTTGATTCTAGCCAAGACAGGTTTTTCATTCTCTCTGTTAATTACGACCTACAATAGTTTAATTTATTGTATTTTTCCGACGGAACTAACTAACCAAAAGTTTAATAAGCAACCCGTCTTTTGGTTCGATGACAAATTGAGGAAACTAAGGGATACTTTTTTTCTGAAAATCATTTGTGACAGTACTGAGTCACCTTGAAATATAATCTCAGGAAGAATTATAATATAAACTGAAAATTGTAAAAATACAGCTTATGATTCATATATTGCTGAGGCTGGAAATAAATCAAAGGCAGTTGGAACATTGTCAACTTCCACAGGAATAAAACAGGTATCTGATAATTAGACTCCAAAAGAATTCAACAATTATTTCTCTAGTGTAGCAGTCAATATTATAAAATCCTTGCCCAATGTACAGATTTCTGAATTGGTGAACTTTCGAAACTTTCCTTCTCCTGTATCATCATTCTTTCCAGCTCCTGTTACATGTGATGAAGTACAGGAAGTTATTAATTCACAAAAAAATTCAGCTTGTCCTGATATCAATGGAATAAATAGCAAAATCATTAAGGAAACTCAGGATATAATTCTTACCCCATTAACCAAGTTTCTAACAGGTGAATTTCCAGATATTTTCAAACATGCAAAAGTAATACCTCTTCACAAAAAAGGAGACGAAGAGTTAGTGGATTACTGTAGACCTATATCCATCATAAGTATTTTTTTTTCATTATAGAAAAGCTAATAAAGAAAAGACTCATTGAATTCCTTGAAAACAACGATTTTTGCTGTAGACATCAGTTTGGTTTTCGTGAGATGCTGCTACAAGTGTAGTTGAAGGTCTCGAGAAAGGTGAAGTTGGACCTAACGAAAGCCATTGACTGTGCTCAACGACATTCTACTTGAAAAACTGTCCTGTCAGTTTATTTCTTTCAGGTCCGCTAAATCCGAAAATGAACCCTCGTATAACGTCACATTTTTATTCAAATATTCTTGCTTATATATTTTTAATAAATCAATTAATTATTTCCATCACTTTTAATGCAGTTATCTATTACTATTTGTACAATTATGCATCGTATGGCCATTTCTCTTCCTCTTTCTCTCTCTGAGTTAACAGTTATACTATACTAAAAATCTTTTTAGGAGGTGTGGGTTTCTTCATAGACCTTTGACAATGCAATCATTGCAAAAACAGTCCAGACTTTGTTTTATCATACTTGTGGATAATTTACATCGGTTAAACGAAGGAGAAATATAACAGATTTGTAAAAGACAAGTAATAGAGCTTCTGCTTACTTTGGAGTGAGGTTAGGACAAGAACACATAACGTATGCTGTTCAGGAAACATATGAAGGATGAAAATTTTGAGTGTGTCACGACAAGCTTAGAAAGAAAGCCTGGAGCTCTTTTTAAAATATTTTTTAGGTAACATTAAAGAACCTAATAAAAAAAATAGTCAAAGAAATCAAGAACAATTACAAAAAGGTAGTTTTTAAATTATCACTTTAACCAATTTCCAGAAAATATTGGAGACTACAGTGAAGAAAAGAGAGAAATAGGCTATTGGGACGTCAATATGATGTCAGACTATTGTTGGATGATCCATAGAGAAACAGATATTCGCCGACAAAAACCAACAAAACAAAGCTTTTGCTCAAAAATAGCAATTTATTTCTTATTTGTTTTTTAATATTGACTAAATAATAAAAACTTTGGATATAGATCGGGTCATTCCATTTAAATGGTAATTTACACCTGTTTTCTTTCAAATTACAAAATTATCTGAAACTGTGAATTGTGAAGTGGTGGATATCATGAAAACAATCGTTTTATAATACATTTCGTACTGTTATTACGATTATTAACAAGTCTGTGGAAAAACTTTCAAAAAGTTTAATTTCGACATTAACGTCCCAATGCCTTGCTGAATTTTTACCCATTTAATTAAGAATAGTCAGACCAAGACCATATTGAAATATTAATTGATATAAAAAATAGTGCTGTCCAATAAGTAAAAATTACGTATTTTTCCGGGACCCCAAAGTACTTTTCATTCAGGAATAGATTTTGTAGTGGTTTACTCCACATCCTGGATAGCAAAAAAGGGAGGAAAGCCGGTAACCAGGGGGCATTTATTTTCGACATACTTCAAGAGTTGCACATGGGATGAAGAAATTCATGTTTTAGTATTTTTATCAATTCAACCTCTAGGGGGGTGAAAGTTTGTGTAAGGTTAGGTTAGGTTAGGTTCACAAAAATTGGTAGTTTTGAAGTTAGGGTCATAAAAATTGGTATTTGAGATCTTTGTTACAAATGAAGGAATACGTGTTTCAGTATTTACAGTAACTCCGTCCACAAAAAACAAAATTAACGCGGACGAAGTCGCTGGTACCAACTAGTTATAGTTAATAGTTGGAGTGAGGTGGGTAAGTATTTCGAAAGTAATCCAAATTAAATAGGTAGCAATTAGCAGATTTTTGTCACAAAAAATAAATAAATCCTTTTTTTTAACAAAAAGTTAAACCAACGAAAAAAAACTGAAAAGCAGAAAATAACATTATTTTTTTTCAGTCTCAATAACTAAGCCCCTAAAATAATATTAGTAACTAATTTCGAGTCGGCGCCAAACAAACAATCAACAAAGGTCATTGAATTACTTCAAGGAAATGATCTAAATGAAATAACATAAAAATGCAACGTGAAATAAACGATCAATAATAAAATTCCAAAAATGCGCTGCATGGCCACTCGCAACGACATATGTCCGTGTGTGCCCGTTCGGGTAGCTGTCTCGCTGATATTGACTTCGAGAACGTTCGGCAATTTTCGGCGAAGAAATGCGCCGCCGCCTCACACCCAGCTGCCATCATTTTACGCTTTACGTAATTAATTTTCTTTGCTTGTTTGGCGCCGACTACATTATTTGCTTTTCAGTTTCTTTTTTTGGTCGGATTAATTTTTTGTTGAAAAATTTCTATTCTACACAGTCTCCTTGTAACTCTTCACACGTCTCCCAGCGATGCTCCGACATCTTTAATCAGTCCAAGTAGTAGTCGGCGCCTTTCTCTGCAATATAATTGTCTCCAACGGTGATGGCCCCCTCATTTGAGAACAATATCTGTCCTGTTACTTTTAGCTTAGGAAACAGAAAAAAATCGCTTGGTGCTAGATCTGGTTAGTGAGGAGGGTGATCAAGCAATTCAAACCGTAATTCGTGGATTTTCGCCATGACAACCGCTGAAGTGTGAGACAGCGCATGGTCTGGTGAAACAAATTTCCTTTTTCTGCAAATGTGGACGTTTTTCCGCAATTTCTGTCTTCAGCTTGTCAAGTGATGATGCGTAGCATAGACAAATTGAAGATAAAGAGACTGTTTGAAACATTAGCGATCTTGATCACCAAGTTTTTGGTACGGCCAGTCGCGCATGGACGCGCTGCCCGCAATCGACAGACGTGATGACATGATAATTTTCCAATTTCGACTTTCGTCAGAAAATAGAAGTTTATTGTTACAAATGTTTTTTATTATGACAAACCACGCAATAATTTCAGAATAATCCTTCTACTGCTATTGTCATTAATTAATGATATAAATTATACTATATGGACTTGAATTAGGAACCCAACGTCGAAAATAGAATGTTTTGTTATTCGAGTTGACGCTGAAATTCCTGGAAATATTTTTTTTGAGGTAAAATATAAGCTGCTTTTTACAAACTGATACTTATTTCCATCCATCAGTTGCAGAAATGTTTTCACAAACTGATACTTATTTCCATCCGTCAGTTTCCATTTCCTTTTCACCATTTGAGGAAGTACGAAGATTATCATCGAAGTGGAGTATTTGTTATACCTACGCGTTCTCCTTTGTTGTGTTATTGAACGTTTGATGTAAATGTAATTTGTGCTTATTTTGGTTGGTTTGATAATATTTTCAATTTTGCAGAGTTTTATTATTGTCTTGTCTGTAGTTGTACCTTGTCCTAGATACAATGAAGTGTGTTTTTTATAGTGTTCAACTTATTATTATTGTTTTATAAGAACTTCAATTTTGTTCTTGATATCATGAAACAAAGATTTATTTTGAAACTTTATTTCAGTCACTAACGAACTAAGAGATTCTACGAATCGATTACTGTATATATTTCATTAGTGATCGATTTGCCATTCCTGTATTTCATATGATACAACCATTCATATGAAATACAGGAATGGCAAATCGATCACATATAAAAGTAACACATTTAAAAAACCCGCCTTATCTCAATCGTTTTCTGAAGATAAATATGTTTTACCAACTATACTAACTTAGTTCGTCCAGTTGTGAGATTGTCGCCACTGTCTAAACGTGGTGCCAACTTTTACTGCAGGTTTGACAACTCTCTTTATTTTCAGTTTCTCTATGATGCGTAGTATGCTGCTGTAATGTTTCTTCCTTGCTATAGATAATCGATTAAGATAACTCCATGACTATCTCAAAAAACAGTCGCCATCACTTTTTCAGACGAAAAAACAGTTTTTGCTTTTTATTGAAGCTGATTCCCCCTTGGATGTCCATTGTTTTGACTGTATGTTTGTTTTTGTCCTAAGATGGTGTAATCAAGTTTCATCTACAGTTATATTTTTGCGGTACAGACGGTACATGCAAAACGCTCAAATCGAGCTCATATATGTAGTTAATTACAAAATATGAAGATATAAACGAGACGAGTGATTTCCTAGCAAATGAATATTTAATTAGATGAACCCAATACATATAGGTACTCATAGTTACTTAACATAGCGAAATACAATTAAACTCGGAAATAGATAAGTTACGGAGCAGCACAAGCTTGTGGTGGTGAATGGAAGCAACAGAAACTTACAATAAGAATTAAGGAAGGCCCGGATGTTCTACTTCATTTATTTGATAAAAAAGTGGAAAAATCGAACATTGCTTTTATATCGTCGCTTTTGCTACTACTTTTACCCTTCAATACAGTCAGGATAGAAAGTTCAGACAACTTTTTGTACAGCAGCACACAAAACAAATATTTTCGATTTGAGGTATTTTTCTTGTGTTTTCAGTAACTGTTGGCAACTTCCAAACTATGGAATTATTTACATATATTTTCCTATTGGCTAAACTGTGGTCAATAATAATTATAGGACGATTTCTGAGAATACAATTTATGATAAAATCATAATGGATGGTACTGGGAACATAACAAGTATACTAGGGATGTAACAAAGCTGGTCCAAACTAATAGTCTAATCAACAAGTTCAAAAACGTGAAAAATAGAGATAAGGGTCCTAAAAATATGAGCGATGTCTCATTCGATTCGGAATCACCTCTAGAAAAATGTTTTTGAAGGATTTTGTTAATTATGATTTTTTATAACTATGAAAAATTAAAAATCTAAAAAATGTTGATGAAAATTTTTTTTTCAATTAATATTTAGCTATGCCTGTTTTCACATTGAACAATAGCAGTAATTAACATAGGTTATGAATTTTTTACGTAAATTGTTTATAAAATTGTTATAAACAAATAGAGAAATTCAATATTTTTTAAAAAAAAATTTCTGCTATTTTGTTGTTTACAAAAATTATATTTAAAAAAAATAAAAAAATTTTTAATTTTAATTTTTAATTGTTTAAAAACGATTTTTTTATATTTCGATTGTTTAAATAATTATTTAAGAAAAAATTTTCCTTTTAAAAATCAAAATTTACACTTTTAAATAGTTTAGCAAAAAAAAAATTTTTTTATTAATCATTTAATTGTTTATTAGTTTAACAATTTGTTATAAACAAATATCGACCAACGGTATATTTTTTTTCTGAAGCAGAAAAAAATTATAAAAATAGCTATATATAATAAAGTGCAAAAAAAATGTTGTTTTTATTTATTATAATACTTTTTAATATCATACGATACGGTAATTATAGCGCCTACTTGATTTGTCAATTGAAAAATTGATATATCTTTTAAACTATTAGAGATACGATAAAGGATATTCAGGTCTTTTTTATAAGGGATGAATTTCTCTCTCAGATAAATTTCAGATCAAGTTTGTATCTATTGTTTATTAGCTATTAATGCATTTGTTTATAAAAATTCTGTATTTTTTTTAACTTTTTCGTATCTTTTGTGATCTTTAACTTGTTAAATTATGCAGATACAGCAAAAACCCTTAAAACAATTTTGTTAAGGGATAAATTGCCTAGCAAATTAATAATTTATCATATTTTTATTGCTAATTGTTTAAATAATATACTTACTGTGTTTGGTGTTCATTTGACTGGAGTTCCGTTGAATATAAATGTATTCTATATTATCATGTAAAAAATCAAAATTCTTTTTGTTCATATTATTTTAAATTGTTTCCGTTATATACTAAACAGTTTAAAATACTTTTCGTCAAGATTCTACTTATTCTTTTTAATTTTCATTCCAAATTTCTTGTTTCTATTTTATACTATTTTATTAATCTATTCGAAAAATAACTTTTTTTCGGTCAAAGCATATAAGATTTTTTATAATAATGAATTAAGGTGCTTGAATAACAATAAAATTTATTACTTACATTTATTTTCTTTATTTTTATCCTTTACAGTATCGCAAATTGTTTATACGGTTTTTGTTTTATATTTGACGTTTTCTTCTTTTTTTCAAAGGAGAAATTTGTGAAGTACTTGGCTCATCAACGTTAGAAATTTTTTCTTAACTAATTATTTAAACAATCGAAATATAAAAAAATCGTTTTTAAACAATTAAAAATTAAAATTAAGAAAAAAAATTTTTTTTTAAATCATAATTTTTTGTACACAACAAAATAGCAGAATTTTTTTTTTAAATATTGAATTTCTCTATTTGTTTATAACAATTTTATAAACAAATTACGTAAAAAATTCATAACCTATGTTAATTACTGCTATTGTTCAATGTGAATACAGGCATAGCTAAATATTAATTGAAAAAAAAAATTTTATCAACATTTTTTAGATTTTTAATTTTTCAATAGTTATAAAAAATCATAATTAACAAATTAATTAACTTTAATGAAAATTAACCGCAGGATCTTATAAAGTACATATATCAAAAGGGCTCCACGAAGTTTAAAATTTATAGGCCAATTATTTATACCTTTCATTCCATTGTTTATGCCAATGGAGATTGGGAAAAAATTTGTTAGTTAACAATTGAATAACTTTTTGAAAAATGATGATTAAACTTTTTTTCTTCAGGGCTCGATTCTTTCAAGTGTTAAGAAGATACTAGAATTTTTTCAAATTTTTAAAATAACATTTTATGTTATAAAAAAATTATTTTTATTGCTGAACTCTCTTTAGCGGCGGCGCGCGCATGCTGTAACAGCCGCGCGGAGCCCTATTTTCAACGTCTAATTAAAATTATAAATAATGGAGATAGAGTTCCGGGAGTTAGGACTTTTTTATTGGAAATTTCCTCTTCTTTAACGAGCTTTTGCAAAATTGCTTAAATGTTAATATTTTTCAAGTTATTAACAAAAAACGAAATATCATTTTTTTTTCATCTTATTTTGTTAATAACAATTGCAATTTTTAACCTGCACCAAAATCCTTCAAAAACATTTTTCTAGAGGTGATTCCGAATCGAATGAGCCATCGCTCATATTTTTAGGACCTTTATCTCTATTTTTCACGTTTTTGAACTTGTTGATTAGACTATAACCGTAACACTAGATTAGGGGTAAGACACTCTAACGCGTTAAATTCAAATGGTACGTCAGACTTTTCCCAGATAAAAAAAAACACTTCGTTAGAGAATATGTTCAAGAACGTAATCCAAAAATTCAAGTAACGTCGAACGAACCTGAGAGTTTTATATTTTCAGAAGAAAAAAATCAACGAAAATATTGTTATTGGGAACATTAATGACATTTTGTATGGAGAGTGTGATTTCGATCTTCCAATTCCTCGATTGTTTTCATTGTCATTCATTTTTAATGTTTACCCTTGCGTAGATAATAATAATACAATGCCTGACTAATTGAGGGAAATACCATGAATAAACTCTACACTCGCCCAATAATTCTTTTACCCCACAATTATGTGAAGTTTGATTTATTTTTCTGAAAGTTTTGTGAGCCGATTACAGAATATTTTTTTTTGGGTGAGTTGGGGATTGTTTTCTCTTTCTAACATTATTATGAAAAGAAAAGAAACAACAGATTATCCTGTTAATACATATGTTAATGTTTCTATTATTCTTTATTCTATATTATTTCTTCGATAAAATAATATTTTGTTAATTGCCCTGAAGATGACTTTATGGGAGTCGAAACTTCGGCAAATAATTAATAGTAATTTCAGTTATTGGACTCCCTTCACTCCAACAAAATCTACAAATTATGTTTTTCGATGATTTCTTCGTTTTTAGATTGAGAAGATATTATGTAGCCGTTCTGTTAGGAAAAGGCAAAGCACAACTCGAAGTCCAGGGTCCTCATGAGCTAACATTGAGGCTTGTCCATGTTGAAAGTATTCCAAATAGTGACATACTACTTTTGCAGACCGACAAAAATATTACTTTCAGCCGATATGTGAGAAGTGTTTTCCTGAATCATAGGTAAATTAGAATGATATTTTGCCTCCGATAATTTCGATAATGGTTATTTTTTATGTAGGAGAGATCGTAATCGAAAGGAAAAATGTGTTGCAATAGGTTTGCAGGAAAACAGGGCGATGTACATTCGTCTGCAACCAGTTCAACATTGCTTTGTCGGACTCAGGTGTTTTGAAAGCAAAATCACGGAGAGATGTGAAGTATGTCCCTGACTCTCTAGGACAATTATAATATTTTCAATTGTTTTTATTTCCAGAATTCTGAGCCTTGGAGCGGTACCATAGTGTGTGATTCTGGTAATGGTTGGTATCCCGCCGCAGTTTACTTTGAAGAAACAGGTCATTGTGGGTTATCATCTGTAAGAAAATACACAAGTATACCATACCATAAAAATAAAATATTGATAACAATGGGTGAGTTGAAATAATGAATGTTCGAATGCACGTTTGTTAAGTTACGAAACTTTAATATTAGGATTGTTCGAAAAATTTCCGAACCCCACATCAAAGTGTTCTCGAAGCATACATCGAAAAAAAGTAGTGTTTCAACCTAGCATTCTGAGTAATATTTATTTCATTCAAATATATTGAAATAAGTGCATTGATTTCTTTCACTGAAATAAAGAGTTTAGTCCAAATTGGCAATTGATGTTCTGGTAGTTTTGGGGGTATGGAAAAAGTATATGATTTGGATTGTTCAATATAACTGACTACAAAAAAAATACTTACCGAATGTTTTCCTCACAACATTTTCAGAACGATGATTTGTAAGTTCAAGCTGTGGGGATATCTGTAGGCCAATTAGCAACCATGGCAAAGTTATTTTCGTAATGCCTTTAACAGACACATAGCGAAATAGATAGGCACTTGAGTGTTCTTATTAGTATATCCATTCTCAGTTGGATGGGCTGACAAAACATGATAAGATTTGCCGCTTTGACCGAACATGCCGACCATAGACGGAGGTTAATGTTTTTACTTCAAATGCAACAATGCCTATTTTAGATCAAATATGTTTTTCTGAGTAAGTTGAATGTGTTTTTCCAGGCTTGGGACCAGCAGATATTATCACCAAGTGATCCAACAAAGAACCCATAATCTCTGACCCAGAAAACCCCTAGATACCAATTTCAAATAAAATCGGATCGTAATCACAGAAATTGTCCGACATATTGGAGCCGCCATTTAGTTTTTTATCCTAACAAAAATTTCATAATGCATTGTTACCGGAATTATGTACACCTGTCAAATTTCAAACCGATCGGACGATCAAAAGTGGGTCAAATTTAACTTACAAGATTTGATTTTAGACAGGCATACACAGACAGACAGACAAACACCGGGACAGGTGAAACTAAAAATAAAAGCCTGTAAAAGGAATCTTCGACCCCCACATACCAATTTTGAATAGAATCGAACCATAATCACAAAACTCGTTCGCCATTTTGGAGCCGCCATTGTGAATTTCCAAATTTTGAGAAAAAAATCATAATCTCTGACCCAGAAAACCCCTACATATCAATTTTGAATAAAATCGGACCGTAAGCACAAAAATTGTCCACCATATTGAAGCCGCCATTTTGTTTTTTATCCTATCAAAAATTTCCGAATGCATTTTCAGCGGGATTTTCTCAATTGGTCAAACTAATTCTATGGGGTAACCTCAGCAGTGTATGACCAGAATTTTTATGAAGTTCGTCGACGACATTTTTTTTTGAAATTTTTTATGTTGTAATAATACTTCCTCTGTGGCCTTTCGGGAATATTAACATTTTTAGAAGCCATTAATTTAAAAATTCCTCTTTTTAGTTGTTTTTGAGGGTATTTTTACCTTTAGACATGAGTGGTACAACGCATTATCCATCACAGTAACTGAATTTGGTAATATATTTGGTAGCAATTGTTTACTGAACCCTTTTCGACTAAAGGTGCAGTCATGTCCTCATAATATTCACATGGTTGTCTCTGTCCAGACACACACCACTGTTCTACAAATAGATTCAACCCCAAACCCAATAATGTAATCTGTGGTGGTTTACGGTAATTTATGCAATACCTTTGGTCACCCAAGTAATCGACTTGTTTTTACGCGGCGAACAGTTTCCATTCAATGTGTTCTACTATATACTTTATACGGAAAATAATATTTATTTATCCTTTCGTTTCCATTCATAATTCAACATTTAAATATGTACGATTTTGAACCGAACCCTATATTTTGAGATGAAGGTGAACTTAATCAATTGAGAATGGATATACTCTATAACTGGTCCGTTTATTTTTATTTTGATGACGGAATGCTATAAAACAGGGAGCACTTTTGGTGTATTCACTTCTAATAAATTTTAGAAATGGCCAGTGCTTCAAAATATTTGAACATAATAATAATAATAACTTTATTGATCCTAAGATACATACATGTTTATAATAAGGATCTTAAACTACTACATATTACAAACATTCATTGTGAAGTGATAGTATCAAAATTCAATAGTAGAAAGGTCAATATAGGGAAAAATTCGTTCAAAATCTATGTTTAGAAGCACTGGGTATATACAGGGTGTTCCAAATTAATCGTACATCCCAATCGTATTATTGATGCTACGATTTGGTTAAATGGAACTGGTAGATTTTTAGTGACCTTCTCGATGCCGAAAACAAAAACAAAATTGACAGTCGCGTTGTCATAATATTTCATAAAATGATATTTTTTTCAATGGAACACCCTATATTTTTTCATCTATTTCGATTCGTAATAACATTCTCAACAACAAAGCTCACCTCACTTTTCTTCCTAAAGTGGAAAATGAGCGACTTATGTGGAAATATTTATTTCTTTCATTAGTACAAAAAATGTCTTAGTTTTGGCGACATGATGATCACGGGTTTCACGAGTTCACATCCCAGCGCAATTTTTTCTTTTTACTGTCTTATTTTGCTATTAGTAACAAAATATTGTCATTCGTAAAGTACAAAAAATGGGTGTTTGGACAATCATGAGGTTTTATTCGCCAAAACAAAGAAATTTTTTGTACTAGTGAAAGAAAGAAATATTTCCACATAAGTCGCTCATTTTCCACTTTAGGAAGAAAAGTGATATGAGCTTTGTTGTTGAGAATGTTATTACGAATCGAAATGGATGAAAAAATATAGGGTGTTCCATTGAAAAAAATATCATTTTATGAAATATTATGACAACGCGACTGTCAATTTTTTTTTTGTTTTCGGCATCGAGAAGGCCACTAAAAATGCTACCAGTTTGCCCATTTAACCGAAATCGTAGCATCAATAATAACGGAGTTGGCAATGGTGCCGACTTAATTTGGAACACCCTGTATATATTTTTCAAATTATTTTTTTTGCAAAAAACAAACTTTTAAATGCATTAAAAAATCATTAATTACATAAATAAATCAAATGAGTAGTGAAATTAGATGGTTAGTAGTTGCAAGTATATTTTGAAATTAGTTTTGAATCGTAGTTTTGCATTACTTTTCAGAATATACGGCAAATCATTATATAGTTTTATAATAAGAATTTTTTAAATTATTTTTGAATCTCATTTTGCCATATTTTTTTAGAGAGTTCGGTAAATCATTATAAAATGTTATCATAGTAAAAAATTGATTGTTGGGCAATATTCATTTTTATTTTTATTGATGTAAGATTGAATGTCTAGTTAAATGATTGTGTTGATCACTAGTAACTCGGAATTTTTTGGATAATTTTTTACTAGGTGAATGAATATACAATCTTGAGTTTATTTAATGAATAAATATTAAGTAAGCTCCTCGGTTTATATA
The DNA here is from genome assembly GCA_018342105.1 of Gonioctena quinquepunctata. NCBI lineage: Eukaryota > Metazoa > Arthropoda > Insecta > Coleoptera > Chrysomelidae > Gonioctena > Gonioctena quinquepunctata. The sequence continues at coordinate 316,003 of JAFIRS010000023.1, read as the reverse complement.
AATTAACTGTAGGTTCTTTGTAATTAGGTTTGAATAAGCATTTTATTACTTTATTCTGAAGTATTTTCAGTGGTTTTATATAAGCTCAATACGAATTAAATAAATTGATTAATAGGTCATTCTCGGAGACAACAGTATTCAGAATTCAGAAAATTACAATTGGAAACACCATAAATTTAAGGGCTAACACGAATTATACAAAGTTGTCTACATTGAAACATCGCTTCCCTCTACCTATCCACCCCATACCCATCCCTTAATTCACATCAGATGTACCCACCCAATGATTTATCAAACATATCCCTCTACGCTAAGCTGAAAAAATTTTATTGACGCCTTGCATGTCTATGAACACTAAATCAAATTCCAGACCAAACCCCTCTCGAAGTTGATGCCCCGCGTTGTAATGGATTCAGATGCGAATTAGGGGAATGCCTACATAAAAACAAAATATGTGATGGAATACCTGACTGTAGAAGCGGTGAAGACGAGCAAGCGGATTTATGCTACGAGAAAGAAACGTACTGCCATCGTTCGGGCAACTGCGGTAAGTGAGCTTCGTTCATTACAGTAAACTGTTTTGTCAGCTTGGGTGAAGAAATCTGCAGAAGAATAGATGGAAATGAAACGTGGTAGAATTACTCTTTCATTTGAAGCATATGGTAACTCGATAAAAGATGTCGCATTGTACATTCGAAGCAGGAATAATTGAGGTTTCGGTAAATGGCGCACTACATCTCATGAAAAAACTCGTCATGAGTTCATTTTTCATTCGCATATGATATAACAATGTATTACTCATGGGCAAATATAACTGAAAAAAAAGGAGATTTAATTTATTATTGATAATATGTAGGATGTTCGCAGAATCTGAAAATATCAGAGCATCACCCTTTTTTCATCCAATATTCCATTAAGTGAGTTGGATGGGGCTGTTATTTTTTCTAAAGCGAGAGTGGGAGCAGTGGTTAATGCTTTGTTCTGAAATAAAATAAAATTATCGAAATATTTTTCTGAGATTATTGACAAACAGGGCGTTATACTAACTATTTTTAGATCCGACAATTCTTGAGGATCGGTAACTTTTGGAAAGGCTTGCCTATTGAAATTTTCCAAAGACCAGGAATCTTTTTGCAATATTTAATCAAATGAGTTATGAATGGATCGATTATCTGGTTGCGGATCTTCAGCATAGTTACCGATATATCATCAATTTCATATGCATTTGATTCAATTCCAAACAACCTGCTTTATGTTTTCAGAAAATGAAATATCAAATTGAATGTTAAGTTATTTCAGCCAATATAACCTGTGATTTATCATGGTCTTATTCAACATTTTCAGTGGAAACATTCAAGAGGCTTCTAGTTTTTCATTTCTGGTTGTACCGGAAGTATTTAATTGCGGGAAGTTTTCGAAAAAATCCTGAATCAATTCAATAATATATTGAGAACTAATTCCATAGCTTACTTTCAGAAATCGTCTGGAATATTACTACTGTTTCAATCCTTGAACACTCCCGTATGAAGTTATTTTTCCGTTCGTCGAAATGTTTTGTTATGTATCTCTCTAGATATACTAATTTTTCAGAAAAAATAAATAAAACTTTTTTGGTGGAGTATACAGGGTGATTTAAAAGTACTTTGACAAACTTCAGCAGGTGATTCCTCACAATATTCTGATATGATTTGAGCGGTTAAATATATGTCTGGAAACGCTTCGTTTCCAAGATACAGGGTGTTAAAGTTTTATTTTTATGTTGGTTTTTTTTAAATGACTTTCGAAATACTGACCTTAATCAAACGAAAATTGGTATTGAGAGGTTTTTCGAGGTGTCGAATTCGAACCTGATGTTATTATTGCTCTTACACGTAGGGGGCGCCATCTACACGTCTTTTTCTTTTTTGAAGATTCATAACTTTTTTGAACGTACTTCTAGCACATATTTCATTGAAAAAATCAATTCTTCTATCATATCTACGTAAAAAAGCTATCCTTGTTACAAGTTGCTATAAGCAACCGTTTTCTAGATTTTGGACTTGAAAATTTCAAGTCGATTATTTGATAATCGATGCGTGTTGAAGTTATTACCATAATTTTCCATTTTTCACAAGAATGCTTAGGAAATGAATTTGACGTTTAAGTAGGTAGTTTTGGTAATTACATATTATGTGACAGTTAAACGTTTTGTTATATTGTTAAAGTTTCTGTAAGCTTTAAAACACCATTTTGAAAAAAGGTATTTTTTAAACAATAATGCTTATTTAGCCGATATGCATTTCGATTATGGCCTGTATATTCATTTATTCCACAGTATTTTACTCCAGCTAATGATGGGAGTATATAAACCTCAAAATTATGATTGGAGCAAAGGTCAAAACAGCTTATTTCTTGACAATCATTATAGAAACATTGAGAACTTTTTGCGATGACAAGCAAACTTGTTTACTGGTAATTTGCAAAAAATAATTAGCACAAAGGAGGTATTTCTGGATTCGAAAAAATGGATTTGATTGATTGATTGATTGATTGATTTGAATTGAAAAATTGAATTATCTCCATTCAATTTATCAAAACTGGAACAGCTCCAAATATAATACGATGGGAAGCAGTGGCGTAAATAGGATTTGAATTTGGGGGGTGATAAATCTGGAAGGAGACACCACCAGGGAAAATTTTGGAAATGTATACTCTTAAAAACGTTATTTTAGCGCCTCTATTGCCTTAGTTATATGTTGAACGTTATGATATTTATGAACAATAGAACTGATTATGTTGGATTTAAAACTAAAACTTCCTGATTCAGTAATACACAATATTTATTGAATTCGTACAGTGATTCTCTTGCTTAAAGTTTATATGACAAAATCCATCTTCCTAGGTTTCCTTCCAAAGTCATCTATAACAGCGTCAACAGTGATACCAATTTTTCGATGGATTGACATCATGGCAAGTCCATCCAATCGTGTCTGTAACAAATTGATATTATAAGATTTAATTCAAAACCTAAAATTCAAATTCAAATGCAGAACAAAATTTTTCAAATTTACGGTAAATATAAAAGATTTTTGAACTTTTTATTTTTAGTATGTATGTTCATTGAAGAATGATTTTAAGCTTGTTTGTTTGCTAGTGTACGTTAGCCCCTAGTAGTGAAGTATTAAACTATAGCTACACTTACTTCTCCAGTAGAATTCCTGAGGTATGTTTTTATTCTCTTCAATGTTGAAGAGGACTATCTGGAGTGCACATCTTTACAGGAAGTGTGCACATGATTTTCAACAGCTAGTAGATGGAAGGGTACAATGTTTGGTCACATGCATCAAGGCTGGTAACAGCGGATTTTAAACCTTTGTGATTTTATGTTCTGTCAATGTCTTTCCTCCACAGTTTTAGTTCCACATAAATTTCATCGTTGTTTGAGAAAACATCGTTTGCATAAAAGTGAACTGAACCATCTAACTTCGTTTTCGTTTCGTTGTTCAAGACCAAACATGCATTGGGCCTTCAAAAATAGCTTGTATTTTTGAGTCCTTCTTGAAGCTGTGATATGAAAAAATAAATAAAAAGAAGGAATAAGTTTATTCTATAATGTTTTTCATCTCCTCATTGGATATACTTGGGGAATAACGCCTGTTTTTTTTTGTTCTGAACACAGTTCAACGTCGATACCTATATCCAAGGCAACAGCCTTGACTTGGTTGAACATTACATGAAATTCTTCATCATTATTATTACGCTTGAGAGGCAATTCTGATAGGATATCCTCTGCCAACACAGCATCCTCTTTCAAATCCATTTTTTTTGTAGTTTTTTGCACAACGGCATACCAAAAACAAATACATTTGCAAGAACGTTTACAGCAACACAAAACTTTTTGTTCAATACTGCCCACTTCAAGTTGTTGGCTTCAGAGCCATCCTTCCAAGAGGATATGATGTCAAGCGATTGAAGAACAAAATCAAGTAAATGCATAAAATCCCGAACTGCATCATGCTTTGCTACCCAACAAGTGGCACACAACCTTTTGAAGGTTTCAATTTTTAGATCAAGAACTGATTTCTCAATTACATTGTTGAGAATAGCCTGCCTTTTCGACGTATTGAAAAATGTGTAGCCTTTTTCAGTAGTACCAAGACAATAACGTATTTCTTGGACCTCACCTGCTCTTGTTTCAGCTAAATTTAAGGAGTGAGTCGCGCAGTGTACAAACGAATCTAAAGGATGCTTGCACTATTGTATAGACCAGACCTAGCTGATGTCTCATCATAGCCTTGTCCTCTCAAACCTTTCAAGTTCAAACCATAACTTTCCAAACTATCCAGTATTTTGGCTGCCAATGCTTTGCCTATTAGCTCAGTAGTTGCCACAAACTGTAGAAATTGCTCTTTTACAGTATGGTTTCCATTTTCCACAGCAACATAGCGAGAACACAAAGAAATGTGTTCGATATTTGAGATGGTATCATCTACTAGTACTGAGAAATAAGTTGCAATATTAACTTCCTCGACCAGTTTACTCTTTATAACATTATTGCAAGATGAAATGATTTCATTTTGTTACATAATATGACCGTTTCAATTAGAGGTTTTAAGTTGTGCCTCTCCGCTCATCTCCCCAACCCAACAACAGCATTGTCTGCCCTCAAGCCGGTGGTGTGTGAATTGTAGCAAAAAAAAAGCATACGCAAGCGCGCGACACTCGTCTCACTTGTGGCTTGCAGTTAAATTGCTGCGACTTTTTGCTATTTAAAATAAGTACGATAAAGTTATTTTTATGTTTCTTCTGTTGAACCGTACTATATACAAAAACTACGATATTTTAAAAGTTGTAGAGTTTAGTTTGGATTTTCGGATTATTATTAGCCTTTGGGGGTTATCACCGTGATCTGCCCCCTTAGTTACGCTAATGATGGGGACTTAGGTATCATTAATCGTTCGTAGTTGAGAACTATCGAATATATATTATGGAATCCAACGAGAAATATGTTCAATTACTACTAGCTCACTTATGAAATAAGTCTATCTATAGATTTCAAAATAAACTCTCAAGAGATCGCGGGAAAAACCCATGTTGTTCCCCCATATATATTATAAAAAGGTAAAATTTGTTTGTTTGTTTGTATGTAGGGGGTAATCTCTGGAACTACTGAACTGATTTCAAAGGGATAAAGGGATAACGGGATAACGGGATAAAGGATAACGTGATGACGGAAAACGAGATAATTGGGATAACTGGATAACGGGATAATGGGAAAACAAGATGACGGGAAGGGGCTTAGCGAAAAACGGAATAACGGGGAAGGAAACTACATAACGGGAAACAGGATAATGAGAAATGGGATAACGAGAAATGGGATAACGGAAAACGGGATAACAGGCAACAGGATAACGAAAAACGGGATAACGGGAGGTGGGCAAAGCCACAGACATAAGCTAGATGGAACAACACAAAGAAAACCATAGGAAAAATACACATTCCACGCGGATGAAGTCGCGGATACCAGCTCGCCATCTAAACATTATAAGCGTTTGATACAATGTTTTTGATATTATATTATATTATTGCTAGATATTTCGTACTTTTGAGGATGAATTACAAATATAATATCTTTGGCATGTAGAATAACAATAAAATGAGTTGAAAATCAGCAGGGTAGGCTTTCGACAGAAACTAATTTCATTTACAAAATATTGAATTTGATATTGAATAAAAGATAAGAGTGAAAGAATTGACAGTGAAACAATATATTGGTATCGAAATTTGAGGAAAGTGGGAAGTAATCAAATAATGCTGTAGTATTTATTAGACCAATCGTTCGTTTTGGCTTGATCGAAAATAAAATACTTTTCCATAAAATAAGTGAAGAAGTTGCAAAACTCATTGGGATATCACAAATTCAAATTTGTTCATCGGCCTTCATTTTGTTTTGTACACATTTTGTTCATTAAATTGCATTTCTTTTTTCCAGAATGTCCAACTTCCCACCTCCAATGTAAAAATAGCAAGTGTGTTCCTAAGAATACATTCTGTGACAGACACAATAATTGCGGTGACAACAGTGATGAACCAGATATATGTTCCTGTAGGGCCTATCTGGAATTGACCAATTCTAGTAAAATCTGCGATGGCATTATCCATTGCGTAGACAGAAGTGACGAAAATCCGAAATTTTGCCCTTGTCGTCCGAATACATTCCAATGTATCAGGTGAGCACTTGTTTGCTTTTATCGTTTTCAGTTGTCAAAATGTATTTCATATCGATTTCCGCATACGTTTCTATAACACTTTCTTCAAAGAAACTAGGACAAATGTGATTTTTTTAATGGAATTCATTTGATATATAATGTTTTAATGAAGTGGTGGATAACATCTGTAATTAAATATTAATCAAAAATAGTTTGTGGAAAAGAAAATGAAAAATAGAATTAAAAAATGTGGACCAACCAGGATTCGAACCTGGGACTTCTCGATTTCTAATCGAACGCACTACCAACTGTGCTGTTGGTCCTTGCTTCAGAGACCGGCGATTCACATTATAAATTCTGCTCTGGATGCGAAGATGATGAGGGTTAATGGACTATGAATACATTCACGCATGCACACCTAATGAAATTATATTGTTTTTGTCAGCTAGTTTCAATCGCATATAGGATTATCGACCAACTTTACACCCGAAATTTCAGTGTGCATGACTCAGCCGAGTAAATATAAATGTGAATCGCCGGTTTCTGAAGCAAGGACCAACAGCACAGTTGGTAGTGCTTTCGACTAGAAATCGAGAGGTCCCAGGTTCCAATCCTGGTTGGTCCACATTTTTTAATTCAGTTCAATTTTTAATTTTTTTGTCTGATATGCCAGAATATATTTTAGATTAATATTTAATTACAGTCGTTATCCACCACTTCATTATTTATATTTATTTGTCTGAGTCATGAACACTGAAATTGCATGATGATGAGGGCCAAGAAGCCTGAAACCGGTATGCGGATTGTTAGGTGAACACGACATAAATTAAACATAATCGAGCTTATCAGAAAGAAACATTTGCATTCAATGTCCATTGATATTATATGGAAGTATGCATGGATTTTCAGGTGAATATCATTCAATGTTCTGCGTGGTATTTGCCAGGAAAGTAGTTGTTTTTCACCTGAGATCTACCATTTTCTGGTTCAATTTTATATTGAATCCTTTATGTGAAGAAAACCGTTTAATTCGATTTTTCTATCCAATCTTATATGTGATTGACACTAGCTGGCAGAACCAATATAATTTCATTACGTGTACATACGTGAATGTTTTCATAGTCATCATCTTCGCATACTAATACAGTGCTGAATTTAAAATGTGAATCACCGGTTTCTGAAGCAAGGACCAACAGTGCAGTTGGTGGTGCGTTTGACTAGAAATTGAGAGGTCCCAGGTTCGAATCCTGGTTGGTCCACATTTTTTTATTCAGTTCTATTTTTTATTTTCTTGTCTGATATGCCACAAACTACTTTCGATTAATATAATGTTTTGTTTGTTCGTTTATTAGACATCGGATTCTTTGATCACTATTCATTTGGAAAAGGAAAACATTCCCAATTAAAGGTTAGAAGAAGTCAACTGAATTCATTCAAAGATAACAATTCCTATCTTCAGTTCGGTAGAAATTATAATCGCAGTCTTCTGTTATGACTGTGAATAATCTTTGAAGAATATATATTTTATGATTCTGCCTGGCTGGATCTCGGCTATTACAAGCTAAATTTCCCGAAAAGGGTATTCCTCGCCTTCCTACAAAATGGTATTGAGATCATAGAGCAGTTCCTGAAAAAACTTTTAAAGGCCAGTTTTATTTTCGGATACATACTGAAATCCTGTTCCTCATACCAAGGCTGAGAGACGTCCAGCAGACGAAACAAAGTCTTATCGCCCCATCAGTTTCACCTCCTTTCTCCTGGAAACAATCGAGAAAATTATAGAATGTTATATAGAAAGTGGACTTCGTTTGAATAGACCGCTGCACAAAAAAACAGTTCGCCAATGAAAAAGACAAATTGACAATTAATGCTCTACATTAGGTGAAGTAGGGAGGGAGGTGTTGCTCCCGCGCTCCTTCGACGGTCCCAGACACCTCTGGGCAAAGTCCAGGTTCCTCTCTCGGTAACATGGTAGAGTGCTCAGTAGCTTCGGCGAACCCTCACTCGGACGGTAACTCGTCAAACTTACACAAGTAATATCAGGTCGAAAGTCTGATATGGCGGTGACCCATCAAACGCTGACAGGAGGAGTCTTGTTAACATGGGTACCCAGGGGGAGGAGGATAGCCCCACCGGTTTCACCGCCGGTGCCTCTCCACATGGTGTTGGACTCTGGGGGGCGTGGTGCTAGATAGTGGACCAATGGAAAACAATACCGTAATTCGGTAGAGACGGGGGAGTCCTTCACCTATGGGTTGAGGTGATTGTATTCCCTGCTGACTCGGCGGGGAGCGGCGCATTAACCCGCTCGGGTACTGACATCCCATAGCCAGTAGCTTGTCTTATCAGGCGGCCCTACCGTGGCTGAGATATAACGGTAGTTAGGATCACTTAGCGCGCTGATTAGCACAGATTGAAACCGAAAGGTAGCTACTGTGCTGCTAATGGGGGGAGGAAGAGCAGAAGCCCTCGTCGACCGTGGGGAGGGTGGAGCTTGCGATTTTCAAGTTGTTTCAAATTGTTGCTGGTTATCTGAATATTCTGGAATATATCCCTTTCGGATCCAGGTATTAGGCCAGCAAGACCCGACTTCGGAATGTATTATGAAGTGGTCATAAACAACCACCATATATGAACAAAGAACGGGCCTCAACTAGAAAAAGATGCATCAGTTTGGTATTCTAATGGATCCAAGGTGGACGAAAGTGGGAGTGGGAGTAACGGGTTCTAGTTACAGGCTATCGAAACCCCTGGGCCAAGCCCTAACATTTTTTCCAGCGGAAATGAATGCTTCAGAAGTTTGCGCCAAGAATGCCTCGCAAGAGGCTCCAGGGTGGCAAAAATTTATATATCCTATCAAACAGCCAAGCAGCACAAAATTCTACGAAGTTACACATTTGTGAGTCTACACTGACTGGTGACTACATACTTTCCCTGGCTGCTAATAAGGATGCAGATGGCTTTGCCAACGAAGGGGCAAACAGTCAATTTCCCGACCCAGAGCCCTTCTGTTGTCTCTCCAAAACAAACATTGAGGAATAATTTCGGTGAGGGGAAGCCGACGAAATCATAACTCAATGATATAGAACAAAGAAAAGCAAAAGGGTTTCTGAGCTCATCGCCAAAGAAAGCTAAACTGCTTTTCGAATTGGACAAGGAAGACTCGAAACTTGTAATGGGTCTGCTCACCGGACACTGTCCTCTGGGTGGATCAGCCAGTGAACTCTGCCGCTATTTCACTCACTTTGCTGAAACTGTAAATCACCTGATTTGCGACTGCCAAGCGCTGTTTTGCAAAAGGCTCAAGTTTCTCAGAGGGTTATCAACAACGCTCTCAGATATTAAAAACTCAGCTCCTAGGAAACTGATACACTCAGCAAGAAGTCTCGTAATTCCGAGTCTTGAGTAGATTAAGGGTGATGTAGATTTTCTAGGTCGAGTCACGTAGAGGCTGAAGAGCCATATTAACCCTCCTACAACTACTACAATATCCGGCTGAAACTCCATGTTGCGTATATTAGAGATTATCGCATAATAAATAATATATATTTTTCCAGTGCCGATGCTTGTGTTGCCAATGATATGGTGTGTGATGGTCACAATGACTGCCCCAATGGAGAAGACGAATTGCTGTGCTTAAACTTGGTTGCTAAAGATAATAAAAGGTGAGCTTTGCCCCAAAATAAATAAATAGTATATCTTATCGTCTCATACTTTACATTATTGTCTCATGATATATTGTTGAAGGGTACATATTGAAGATATAAAAGTATTACTGAAAAGATACCGAATACGCTTATTATGAAAATCACATGATTATGAATAAACATTTTTGAATCTGGTCGAAAAATATCAGTCGATCGAGAAATAAAACGAAAGTAAAACTGAATGTAATTTATTGAAGATGATGAAGATTGCAAAGTACACAATGAAGCGAACAATTTGAGTTTTTACCCCAATTCGTCCACAACTGTTTATTTGCAAAATAATTCACTTCCATGTTGGCCACAACACTAACATGAAACTTACTGTTCTTTGGAATAAAAGTATGAAGTATTTGTAGTAAACATAACCAATAATTATTGTGAGAGGTATATCACATGGATCAAACTCTCTTGGATCAAGAGGATCATTATTCACATAAATTGAGAGAACAAGTTGATTCAAGAAAAGTGTTTCTCAATAAAATTAAAATATTCCTGCTTTAACCAATACATATTATCAAACGAAGAAAATGTAATCAAGCTGGACCTATTGTATCAATGTGAAAAAAAAATATTTAAGGATTTTTTTTTGTGTAGCTTCAGAGACAGTCGCGAAAATATAATATGGTAAACAACAATGTTGGTGACTGATATTGCAGCAAAATCAACAAGCTGTATGTGGCTTTCACAGTTCTTTGTAACCAAGTCAATCTATTAATAGGGATAATGGTTTTATTCGAAATATTAAAATTTAAAAATTACTAATAACCGCACGGCCAACGGTCTTCACTGTTTTCTATTATCAAATCTTTTGAATCAAAAGACATCTACCTAATTAACAGACATTTGAGAATGTGGCATATGTTTTACTTTCTAACTACTTGAAGTTCGCTATCCCTTAGTGGATAGCTAATTATTTTTAGCTTTTCTGGGTGAATCCTAGATATTATTTCCATTCAGTGTATGATGTTATAGAGCGACCAGTTCTTTGTCTGTGCCCTTCTTCTGTTGGTATTGCCCTCGATAATGAGTTACAGTAATTGGTTTTTTTCATTACCTATAATATGACCTAGATGAGACATTTTTATGTTTGTACCAATGGAAATAGTTCACCTTTTCAATTCCTGATTGCTAATACTCTAATTTCAAACATGTTTGGTCCATGCGATTCTGAGCATCTTTTGAAATGTCCACATTGTAATATTAAATGAATAATATTGACGAATTCCACTCACAGTTTATTTGAAATTGGTTCGTTAAAAATACCTGAAGCTTTCATTTGATGAGCCAAATCTCTATGTAGACAAATATTCGGTACATTTTATCGTTGAATTGTTTCGGTATAAAAAATATATTCTTGAAAATAAAAAATGTCTTGTTCCTCAAGACTTCTGACTACAAATACCTATACAATTGGTGTATGTGTATGGTGTGTGTCGCATATCCATAAAAAAACAACTACTTCCCTGGCTAATGCTTCGACAGACGTTGGATTGCATACGATGGATGCACTACTCTTACTGATGAGGGCAAATACCCCAAAATTGGTTTACATGTGGTCATCATGAGTGAAGTGGTAAATATTTATCCATTTCGCAACAAATATTTGCGAAGTACCCTTGTAGGACTTTGCATGCACATTTATCTATTTGAGATTTTCTGCATCAGGTTTCTACATCGTCTCGACATTGAAACCAGTAAAACAACTTCCTGATCCCATCCAAGATATCCCTCCTGATTTTTATTCATGTATTTTCTTCGAGACACCACCTCTTCCTGGGCAAAACCAATTGGGAAATTGGCGACCTGATATCAGCTGACTCCCATACCCGTTTGGGAGGTCCATTTTCTACAATCATCCCATTGTGCCCACATCGCCATGAAAATTGAAACCCCGTTCAAAATTTCTCTCCAGTAGGGTCTGCCAGTTCCGTCCTATTTCCGATGTTTGGATCGGTTTCTTGGTGCTGTCTCATCTGTGCGGTACTTAATTCTTCTTCAGTTTACAGTTTCGTTCGTCTGATATCGTAGACTCCTCCATGTCATTCATTGTGCTGACAATGCTCACAGGATTCTGGACATGGTCTTCTAGTTAAGGCATTCGCATTAAATGTAGTCGTCCTAGGCTTGTTGGATTTTGAAATGGTACTGGTTGAACATTTATATCCATCTAGGTGTTTGTTCCGTTGGCTTTTTCCCTTCCAGTAGCCACTTCAGAACCACATGAAAGTCCTGATGAGAAGAAACCCCTTTTCATAAAAGTATTTACGGAAGTAATCTACTGCCCTTACTATCACTAAAAATTCTTTTCTGGCTTATACATCACCCTGATGTAGTATTCGACCACTTTTTCCTGAACATCTTGCCCTAGTGATAAAACAGCTCTAAGTCCGGTATTGCTCGCATATGTGTCCAGTACGAAACGGCCTTTATGGTGTGGCTATGCCAAGATTGGACTTGAATAAAGTTCTGCTTTTAACTTGCAGAAAACTTAATTACTCTCGACAGTTGGAACCCGTTCTCCTGACAGTTTATATAGGGTAGCCGCAATATCTTCAAATCCTTCCACAAACCCGTGGAACACAGTCCTAGGAAGCTCCTCACTGCGTGTTTACATTTTGTTCTGGGCCATTTTCAAATAACCCATTTGTTCGAAGCTGTATGGCTCGAAAAATCCACTTGCTTGTGGATTAGTGAGCACCTCTACGATTCAGTGTGAAGAAAACTCCACGCAGGTTGGCCAGATATTTCTCATAATTTATTCTCATAACCGTGACATAATCAAGTTTTCCAAGTGATTCCAGGCGATATCACGTCGTTGGCGCTGTACATATATCAAAATGAATAAGAGTAAACTGATATAGTCTGCTACCAGTGTAAACGTAGTCTTTCTCTTACTATGTTTATGTATTTCCGCTCTTCAAGTCTAGCGTTGAAAACCATTGTGAACCTGTTAATGTGGTCCGTATGTCATCGATTCGTAACTGTCCTTCTTCGTGACGTCATTATGTTTTCTATAATCCACACAGAATCTTATAGATCCATCCTTCTTGGAAACCAGTACCACCGGGGCAGACCATGTACTCGATGATTCTTCGATTACGCCAACTTTCCTGGATTTCATTTCTTCTAATATACTGCTGAGCATCTGTTTTGAACTATCATTTTGTGTCTCTCCGATCAGTACCATTCAGCCTAGAGGTGTGGAAAGCTGCCTCCTCCAAGGAACGAATGAATGCTTCACTGCATTTCCTGGAGTGTGTTGATTTTAGCGTTCTCTGTATTTCCACATCTCTCAATTCGTAAATGAATTCTTGCACGGCCGCCTCTTTCTTGAAATTCTTCGAAGCCTTTGGGCAGACAAGCGGCATCAGCCCCTGCACATTTGCTTAAAATTGTTATAGGCTTTCTCCCATCTTTTATACTCGTGTTTTCGATTGTGCCCGGTACAGCTGTTCTCGATTTGATCTCTGTAACTCAATTCTGGAGCAGCAATCAGGTCTCCGTACTTTCGCTGTTGGTCGTCTGGAATGGTCTGCTACACCTCTAAGAATTGTCCTCTTAAGGCGACCATACATGCAGTAGCCGTCAACGTCGATCCATTCGTTGGCCGTTGCCTCAGCTTGAAACTGTCTGCGATATAGAGACCATGGTGACCAACTTTCAGAAGCGGGTGGTTTTACGGAACTGTTTGATGTGGCAACCCTGTCGGGGTGAACTTGGATCTTCAGTGATGCAACCTTCTTTCCTAGTATTTCCAAGCGCTGCATTATTTCCTCATTCACTTTTCGCACCGCCCATACTTCTGTCTTTGCTTATTTCCGGACTGTCCTGACTACTTTTCTCGTACCGTATCAACTTCTTCCTCCAGTGCTGCAATTTGTCCGTCAGTTTTCTGAAACATTAGCTTGAAAAATTATTTCTGTTCTCGTTATTTCTTTTTCTCCTGTCTTTCTCTTTGTCGCCGTTCTTTCTACTCTTGGTTTTCTATCCGCCGCCTATCCTTATCCTCTTGTTTTGCTCTCTATTGACGTGCCTCCTTCTCTCGTTTTTCTCTCTGTCGACGTTCCTCCTCGTACTTTGACATCTAAATAAATCAATCACAGTTAAAAGTTAAAATATCAAGCACGACATTTTATCCTTTTACTTCAAGTAGAATCAAGCTATAGTGTACTCCTGATTCTGCGTTATCAGTGACGTGGTAGAGAATGCTAAAAAAGTCCGTGAGCGTTTCTTAAGTGACCTCGACTACTATGTGACGTCGGCGATCAGTCACTCTACAGGCTGGATATTTTTCGTTCATACAAACAACACGAAGTGGCATACTCAGTTCGTAACAATATAATTTGAAATCAAATAAATACATAAGATTTATATAATGTAATATGATTCTTGAATCGAAGAACTTGAAAGAATCGGAATGAATCAACATGACTTTTGACTTCAAACCAAACAAATAGTCGATATCAAATCAAATAAATTGCTATTTTCATTGGAAGAACAAATTTGTTTGACTGAAATAAACTGTATTTCGATATATATTTTTGTCTTTGCTCCTGTCTACCTGTTTTATTTTCACAGTTCTAATGCAGGTGAAGTGATGTCACGCACGGGTGGCATTTGGCATCCCGGCTGTTTTAACTTGAGTTACACCCCAGCGGAACTGGGGAAAATTTGCGATAAATTAGGATTCTCCGGCAGCAACGCCAATCAACTGATACCGCCCAGAAATATTGCCAACATTACGGCCTTACGTCCTGTAATCGATCACTTTAATGTGGTGTGGATTCACAGAAACCCTCGGTACAAGTTCAAGTTGGGACTTCGCACAGGAAATGAACCGTACGTCACGTTTGTACAGGATGAAAATTGTTCCAGGTTGTTTTTAGCTTGTATGTGATAACTCGAATAAAGTGTTTTCTTTTCGTTAGTCTTTTCTCTTCGTCGGAGGTGGGCTACTATACTAGGTTGCGACGAGGAGGCCGCATATATATCTTAATATACCTTTCAACAAGAAATGATGTGTAATTGAATGAATAAAATGAAGACGCCATATTTGTATTACTTGTGTTAGTAAATTTACTATTGTTTTTTTACCACGTTTTTATTATCTCGCCTAATAGACCAGGAACAATCATTTTTGAAACAAGAGAAATCTTAGCTGTATGTGGATGGTTGGAAAATTTAGGGTAATAAATCATAAGTAAATTGAGAAAAATCTAGACGACTGAGTAAAAGTTTCGGAAGGGGGGTGGGGGTAGCTAAATATACGTTTTCAGGGCTGGATATTGGTTTTTCACTATTTGTGGCTGAAATATGCATCCTATCGAGAAAAGTTCAATGTAGAAAATAAAAAAATATAAAACTTTTGTATTGATCATTTTTCAACATAACTTCAAAGTTAACGAGAAAACGGTGTTTTTAATTTTTGTCTCCCCCAAAAAAAATATGAAATTTGTTAAAAACGTTCTTTTTCGTGTTTTCAATAAGCTGTAATTTTTTCAGAGCGAAATATTCATTTTTTGATTGTATACGAATTTAAATAAAAAACAAGACTAATTGTCAACCGAAAAAGTTGGTTTACAAATTTAATTTTTTTTAATTTTATCAGTGCTCATTTCCTTCGTTAAATCCTCGACTCCAAGATGGCATGAAAAAAAAATTTTTCGTATGTAAAAATATCGTTAAAAATGCAAAAAAACAAAACAACTACTTTTTTATAATCGATTTCTCAGTAATCTTGAGAATTTCTTATTTTTTATTGCAAATAAGTGTTGAAATTGATGAAGAAGATTAATTTTCTGTAATATAGTGTCATTTACATTCAAAGGTACTTCCTTCAGCAGTACGTCCATTCGCACACAACTAATCCATCCTAATGTTAATATCAGCTAAAACTAGCCAGAGAAGTTAATGAATACAAAAGGTCCATTTTGATTTTTATGAAAACGAAAGGTCTTTCGTTTGCAAAAAGTATGGTACTAATATTGTTTAATGTAGTGTAGTGAACAAAGGTAGAAAATTCATTTGTCAGCAGTTAAGAGAGAGATCTATTATCTCTTTTCACTACCACACTTTCCATGCAACAGAAGAACTCAAACTTTCAGTGTACTTTCAGACAGGTAAGCGGAATGCAAAGTCTTGACATGTCAAGTCGAAATTACGAGCCAATCATAACACACTATTTAAGATTCGCGATGGTATGATTGGCCTGAAAATTCGACGTTGATGTTTTTGTGTTCAGCACGGTGTGAAAACTCCCTTGTTCAGAGTAGAATATAGTTTTTTTTATTGGTGCCCCTTTTCACCCATTTAAAGCACGCCTCAGCGTGTTTAAATCGAACTTTAAAAAACGCGCGTTTTTTAAAGGTAACCATGACAACATCAACAAATCGAGAAACGTGAAGTCTAAATGACAAATTTTTGATTATTGATCTGACAGGAGTACCTTGTAACGTCAGATAAAATATTACTCACAATTCGTTCATTTATATGTGCTCCTCCATCCATTTGATGAACTTTTCATATTCTTTTTTATATATATCACTGGATTTTCGCGGTATCAACCGCGATTCTGCCTCACTATTCAAAAAATCGATATTAGAATAATTCATTTTTGAGCTCTGGTGACAACAAATATTGATCTTTGGTAACAAATTGCAAATGAATGTTTTTCTCATTTCCATGACAACGAAAGATATACTGATGTCACATCACGAATTCAATCTTCTTGCATTATTAGTTCTTATTTCTATTTTTTGTAGTAATAATACCAGTATATATGATTTCAAAGTGCACCAATAAAAAAAAATAGCGTAAAGTATTCGTGGATAACTGGTCTTAAAAACACTTGCTCTATTTCGAGCACTCCGGCTGCGCCGTCGTGCTCGAAAAATCGCGCGTGTTTTAAAGCCCTTTTTATCCACTTATACTTTAATATACTATTATTGACTACATTACATATTTTGAATACATGTGTAGCACGTCTTGAAATGAAAAGTATTTCTATATCTAAGAGTTACAAGTAATATCACCGAGTTAGCATTATGATTGAAAAGACAAAACACAATACAATCTGAATTGATAAATCGAAGCACCAATATCACTGACTTAACATTAATATCAGAAGATAAAACACAATTCAACGTGAATAAAATAAATCGAAGCCCAAATGATTGAGTGTTTTCAACAAATCCTCGTTCGCGAATGCATAGATGAGAAATTAATTTTCCGAGTAAAAACAGTTCTTCAGTAAAAAAGATTTAACTTTTTGTTTGAAATTGGAGAAATTTAGCCTTCTTATTGCTTCAGGTAGTTTGTTATAAAAATGTAAATTGAGATCATTTTTCTGGGCCACTGAAAGCCTGTCTTGGTGTTCTCAGCAAATTTCCTGATCTCGGGTCATACTGATGTAAATCATATTATAAAGCATAATCCGCACTGTTTTTATGCATTTCAAGAAGGGAGTAGTGAATATAAGACTTGGAAGTGGCATGATCTGAAGCCGAATGGAACGGCACTGATCTCTGTAGCCCGCTTCTGGTAACACACGAATAATCCTTTTATTGGACAATGGAATTTTATTTTTCAGGACGTGCGATGGTGGCGCCATAGTTCGACCAGTTGTCTTTCCCATTAACTGTCAATTGATTTGAAATTACCGGAAACAATGTTTGAACAACAATTTAAAATTCAAAAAGTTCACAGAAAACAGCGCAAAACAGTAATTGACTGCGAACAATTATCTGCCTGGAAAAACACGTGCGAGATAATTTGTAGAGAACAAAAATTGTTTGTGAGTAAGGATAAATTTCACTTTCAGACGTATATATATATATATATATATATATATATCTGTGGCAAGCATGGCTGGAGATGCCCAAATTTGCTCTAATTGTCATGCATGGTTCTGAAATCTGTACAAATGCTGAAAAACCGTCGTACGAAAAAAGTATTGATTCCGAGGACATCGAAGACGAAGACAGTACACACTGTCCAATAAATTTGAATCAAAATAATACTGAATATGAAAATTTAGAACTGAAAGAAATCGAAGAGTTAGAAGATGAACTCGAAGAAAACGAAAGCTGCATTAGTTCTGATGATAAAGAGCGACCTAAGAAGAAAATTAAATTAAAATGAAACTATTTCGACATTTATTCTTCTATATTTGACTGTAATGAAACAATTTTTCATTTCAATATTTAAAAAGTGACGTGTACATTATTTATAGTTTATGTATACAAATTTGAATAAATAACCTTACTTTTTTTAATTTTTTACGTATTCGATTATTGTTTAAACATTTTTTTCGGTAATTTCAAAACCATTAACAAATAATTGAATGTAAATGACATTATATTACATGAAAATTAATGTTTTCCATCAATTTCAACGTTATAACGCAATACAAAATTAGACATTTTTTTCATACCATCTTAAAGTCGAGGTTTAAACGAATGAAATAAGCACTGATCAAGTTAAAAAAATCAAAATTTTCAAACCAACTTTTTCGATTAAAAATTAGGCTTTTTTTAATTTAATTCGTATACAATTGAAAAATAAATATTTTGCATTGAAAAAATTACAGCCTATTTTAAACACAAAAAAGACCGTTTTCACCAAGTTTAATTTTTTTTGGCGGGAGATAAAAATTAAAAACAAAAAACACGCTTTTAGCGTTTTTTCGTTAATTTTGAGGCAATGTTGAAAAATGATCAATACAAAAGTTTTATATTTTTTTATTATCTACAACTTTTATAGTCAGCTACTCCCACCCCCCTTCCGGAACTTTTACTGAGTCGTCTTGATTTTCCTTTATTCACTTATAATTTACCATACATTTTCCGACCACCTACATAATTAATGCTAAGAATTTTCAATGAATTCGGGGTATTTAAAATCGGTTTGGCACTGGTCTATAAGTGTCTGTCCACTACAAATCTCAGAACTGGATGACAATAAAATATTTACTCGTTTTCTTGCCTGTTTGTTCTTTTTTTTTACTGAGTACAAAAAGTGAGGTTAGGATCACACAAATACGGTCCTCAGGCGCTGCGGCCGGAGATAGGATAGCAGAAAGTTGAAGAGCCACACGAAACACGAGAATACATTCCCGTCTAATAATTAAAACCCACAATAATAGATAACTAGAACGATCGGTCGAGCAAAGCGGTTCGATGCAGGGCTCCCAAATATTCACCCAATGTATAAAACGAAATTATAGTGAAAATAAACCGTTTGTCTGTAATAATAATATTGATAATATTGAGAAAAAAGCATGATTACAGTTGTAAGTAGCCATCGTTGAGAAAACTCACACAATACTTCATATCATTTTCAGTGCAATAAAATTGTTAGTGACTTAGGTGAATATTCATACATCAATGCGCCCCACGTTTTTCGTTTTTAACCGACGAAACCAAAAAGAAGGAGGTTCTCTATTCGACGCGTATATTTTTTTTTATGTATGATCACGCACAACTTTTCACAGAGCGGTTCGATTCCGATAATTCTTTTATCATTGGATAGTGTGTACTTCGAAGTTGGTCCCATTTCAGTATGAACAACAAAATCCATCCCTAATGGCATCAAAATGAAGGATATTTATCGTTCACCCTCTGAATTTTGGTCCGTTAATCGATTCTATCAGGCATAAGTTTGTAGTGGGTTTTACGATTTGGATGATTTTTTTTTCATTAGGAAGGGTATACCTCATAGTTGATCATATTCCTATTTGGAATAAACCCAAGTAGCATTTTAAGTGGACGGAACGTAGCGGCCACGATACTGGGAAACTTTGAAGTGTTTGACCACAATCACTGCCACGTTATATACACGGCTCAATCACGCGGCGGGTACCAAAATGAGGAACACTTTTTTGGTGGCTGCTACGTTCCGATTTACGTTCCTGGATCTCAGATAGCCACATTCCAACCACGTTATGGTCACCTGACAAAAACGTGAATATATAGTGGCCGACACTAGACACGTTAAACAACTGACTGCGTTTGTGTAAATAATATGTAGCTCTATCTCTGTTCAGCAACATATTTTTTTGATAAATGTTCCTCATTCTTCCATTTTGCCTGATTAATTTCTAACACTCGGTCAACTATAAAAATATATAACATATAAACATACAAACGCGTAAGTATATTGAATTTGGATACTTCTGATCGGGATGAAATTAAAACGATCGAATGTTTTATGTGAAATATTGGTATTGTAGCTCGATTGTGAGCACGCGGCATCTGAATAAACTTTATTTAGGGAAAACAATATAATTTCGGAAATAACTCCCCTCTAAAATTATGTGCTCAAATCCCTCAAACATTGTTTTAACAATCTTGGTTAGTTGAGACAAATACTTACGTAACAAATTACTATGTCTGATGCAGTGCTGATGACAAATACATCTTCATTGAATATTTCGATATTTTCTCTAATAATGGCGACTCAGCTTATCCTTGTAAATATGGCGGCTTTTGAAGAATATAACTTTAAAGTGGCATAAAGTGTAAATATATCACTTTAAAGCTCCTCCCATCATAAAGTGCCCAGTGGAACTGAATTATTAACTTTTCCACCACTGGAAAGTGGTACCCACGTCGCAGACCCATGACTCACCACTTCAAAGTTATAACCTGAAATTTACAATAGGTCTTATACCCTTGAAAGGGGCGAACACGTCGGGATATTATAACCTGCCATTTCAAAGTTATAACCTCGAAATTGCGGGTACATGTTCATTAATTGTTAAAAAAGGACATGTAGCAAGTATAGTGGATTTCTTCAGCTCCACTTTGGCACACATATGTAGTTGACATTGACATACCCTCCTACATCCGTCAAAATGATTACATTCTATGAAAGGATGGAATTATATACAAAGTGATGAAATCAGCTAACCAGAACTTTCATAATTAAATTATATTATATAACAATAAATAGTTAAAATAGAAAATCATATTATTTAATAATTAATAGTTGAAGTAATCAACAATTAAGTAGGTAGTAATTAATATATTTCAGCAACAAAAAATTGAAAAATAAAAACTTTTTAACAAAAAATTAAACCGACGAAAAAATCAACTGATAAGCAAAAAATAAAATAAACTAAACTAAACTAATGTGAGTAACTGATTTTGAGTCGAAGCGTAGAATTATGGAAGCGAGATGCACGGCTGCGTTTTGATTACTTCTTTCAAAGTAATATAATGATCTTCGATGATTGTTTGTTTGGCGCCGACTCAAAATTAGTTACTCACATTGGTTTGGGAGCTCAGTTATCATTTAGACTAAGAAGGTTCATTTTATTTTTTGCTTTTGAGTGGATTATTTCGTCGGTTTAATTTTTTGTTAAAAATTTTTTCAATCTCACAACTATTTCCATAGCTATTAAAAATTCACAATCACAAATTTTCGGGACAATCTGTATGGGGTTAGGAATCTGTATGCGGTTATAAATCTGTATGAGGTTATAAATCTGTATGGGGCAAGAAAATATTATTTCCTACTTTTTAGTCCGTTTTAGAAGTTTTTTTTTATCTAAATAATTATTTCTTGGGCAGCATGATTAAACACGTTATTTTCTTTAATGTATTGTGATCGACTTCGTAGAAGTAGGTCCATATTCTCCATTTATTCTCCCAGATATATTGTACACGAACTTTCCATTCATTAGCCCTAAAGAGTAGCTCTACTCTTTTTGGCACATGAATGGAAAGTTAATCATGAAATAAAAACAGCGGAACTCAGTGTTTCATAAATGTGCCCTCAGTTAGAATAAAAAAATCCTATACCTGAATTGGGTTGAACTGGTTGTAACGATTAGGTTTTTGTTTTTGCTATTAGCAGTTTTGAAATACTTGCACTGAAATGTTTTCCTCTCCATCTGTTTCCAAAAAAAAAAAACTGAAAATAAACCAGCGTTTTAAGCAGGTTTCCAAAAGTTACCAGGCAGCTTAAAGCGATGATTGTTGATTGGATGGTTTTGGAGAAACCCATAATGATGTATTGCCCGAAAAAACATCAATCATTTACTTTCTTCTTACTATTTCCTAGAGAGATAATTACAGAGAATCACAAATGTTTTTTTCTGGATGAAAAAAAAACCTCAATTATTTACTTTTTTCAATCTCTTGGAGGAATCTTTACAGGGAATCACGAATGCTCTTTCCCATAACTAATTTTTAAGGCAAGATGTCTCATTAAACTTCCTTTTTTTCTGCTGGAAATTGGAGGAAAACATTAAGGTTTTAGTGTACCCCCCGATTATTAACCGACGAAATCAAAAAGGATGGGGCTCTCTAGTCGACGAGTTTATTTTTATTTTTTTATGTATGATCACGCATAACTTTTCTGGGAGCAATTCGATTCCGATGATTTTTTTCACATTGGATGGCGTGTACTTCAGAGTTGGTCCCATTTGAATCCATCTCTAAAGGTAGAAAAATGGAGAATATTGATTGTTCAGCCTCTGAATTTTTGTCCGTTAACCGATTCTATCAAGCATAACATTGTAGTGGGTTTTCAGATTTGGATGATTATTTTTTTATTAGATAGATACCTCATAATTTGATCATATTTAAATTTGGAATGAAATAATCCACCCCTATGGGTAGAAAAATAGGGGATGATTGATTTTTCACTTGTGAACATAGACACACATATGTAGTTGACATTGACAGATCCTCCTACATCCGTCACAATCATTACGTTCTATGAAAGGATGGAATTACATACAAAGTGATGAAATCAACTAACCGGAACTTTCAAAAATAATTTATATTATATAACAATAAATAGTTGAAGTAGAAAATCATATTATTTAACAGTCAATAGTTGAGGTAAGCTAGGTAAGTGAGTATTTTGGAAGTAATAAAAAAATAAGTTGGTAGTAATTAGTAGATTTCAGCCATAAAAAAATTAAAAATGAAAACTTTTTAACAAAAAATTAAACCGAAGAAAAAATGAACTGAAAAGCAGAAAATAAAATAAACCTTCTTAGTTTTAATGATAATTGAGCTCCAAAACTAATGTTAGTAACTAATTTTGAGTCGGCGCCAAATAAACTAGCAATTGAATTAGGTAAAGCGTAAAATGATTGCAGCGAGATGCACAGCGGCGTTTTGACTACTTCTTCAAAGTAATATAATGATCTTCGGTAATTGTTTGTTTGGCGCCGACTCAAAATTATTTACTCACATTAGTTTGGGACCTCAATTATCATTAAAACCAAAAAGATTTATTTTATTTTTTGCTTTTCAGGTTGATTTTTTCGTCGGTTTAATTTTTTGTTAAACATTTTTTTTTGTTTCTGAACCGCTAGATGTCGTAGGCGCTGACGGTTTTGGATATAAAATGTAAATATTTAAATTGCAGAAATTTTCCCGGGAAGTAAGTTCTCGAAAGAGTTTTCTATACAAAATTTTCCTAATTCACAACATCAAACAACCCTCTGCTTGGATGCGCTGTTGTCAAGTCCGGTACATCTATTTCAAAACCGATCGTGAGTCATAACAAGAATATTGTTTCATACATCGCGTCAATGAGTGAATGCGGATATGTTTATGATCTAAGGTAGCTTGAGGAAATTGTCGAAGATATTCGATTGGAGTACTTTCATGAATGAATTACGCGGCCGATACTTAATGAAAATCCATAATTAATATAATAATAATAGAAGCAGGTAGGTTGGATATCAGGTACCTAATTGAGTGATTATTGGATGAAAGATTATTCAATTTCTAGTAAACAGATTCAAGAGGGGCGAATTATACATTTAATAAGTATTTTGAATTCTTGTCTTTGTTAATCTCTAAGCTTTCTAGGAGATTGAGTTTTTGACCTTTTTTTCTACACTGAGAAAAATGTATGCTAAATATTACCAAAAATATGGTAATTAAAAAAAACTGTTACTATATATGACAGCAATACAATATGGTAACGGTTAACAAAAATACATTTTTACCATTTATGGTATTGATTACTATAAAAGTATTCTCATTACCATTGAAATATTCATATGGTAGGCCGAATAATACCTTTTTTATAAATATTAAGATAATTGATTGTTACATTAAAGCATTTTTTTATTGTAATTATAAAAATATATTATGGTAACATCTATTATACATAAATTGTAAAAAAAGATGGTAACAATATGATCTATTTGAAATTTACCATCACGAATTGTAAAAACAACCATACACTTATTTTGAAATTTAATACTACTTATATAAAACTTATCATATTTATTGTAAAACCAATCAACCATACTGTATTGTAAACTCAACAATATATTTATAATAGAGATGAGTATATTATTGCAGTAAACAATACAATCCATTTTTTGCATTGTGTTGTTTTCAGAATAGAAAATTGTTTTAATATTGAATATTCCCAAATGGTTCTTTCAAAATGAATGGAACGAATATTGCTGGGATAATATTTACATTGGCACTAACTGTACTCACATAAAAAGAAATCGGCCCACAAATAATTGTTGATTTAAAAATGTTATCAGATAATTCTTTTTTAGTTTCGTTAATAATGTCTGCACATTCAAAATCGGATATTGAAAAATTCAAAATTGTGAAGTGACTATTAGTTTCCTTTGTACGTCTGAGTATAGTACATCTACAATGTTATTTGAAACAAAACAACTACTTGGGTTACAAAGGTCCGAAGTTAATTTGAGTTTTTTCGTTTTTTCAATGAAAGATATCAGCACAGAAAAGGAACTGAATAAAATATAGAATGAAACATAATTGAAAATATATTTGTAATTAAATTACTATAATTTTTTTTTATTCATATATTCATTTCCTTCAGAAAAAGAGATGGTGAAGAGAAAAATGAAAATATTCAAGAGAAGATGAAAAAACTTCACTAGAACAAGTTCTCATGAAAACGATGATCAGATAATCCTTTTGTTGTCAGACAACTTATGTGTTAGTCTTATTATATTATAGTATTCAATTATATATATGTATATATATATATATATATTATATATATATATATATATATATCATCAGCTTTTTTATTATTAGGTATTATTGGATTCATGTTGGTTAAAATAATGCAAAAATTTCATTAAAGCAATTTATTTAACTTTTTTTACCTACAGAATGAACCCCAAATTTATATTAAAAAATAACGTACAAACTTTTTCCTTATTGAATTACAACCTTCATATTATGTTGAAATACGTTGAGAGTTTCAAGACTTCATTCATATAAAATAGAATAATTTTTTTTTAACGAAATTAAAATGAAACTTTACCAAAAATATTGTTGTTATTGCATAACTATACAATTTTTTCATTCATATACTCGTTTTCTTCAAAAAAGGAGATGGAGGAAAACAAAAAAATATTCAGCAAACCTGAAAAATCTTCAATAAAACAAGTTCTCGTAAAAACGTTAATGTCAGATAACCCTTTTCTTGTATTTGATTCATGTGGGTTTAAATAATGCAAATTCTCACGTTGAGAATTTTAAGGTAGAAGTCATATTTTTTTTTTCTGGCTGGTTCTCAATTCTTCAACCCTTTGTTCAATTTCACCAGCATTCTGAAAAAAAAAATCTTGTGATAATATCTGTAACAGCTTTTTTCATAAATACACTTGTCATACTATTTTATCAGGCACATATTTTAAGCAGGTACTCGAGACAAGAGAAACTACCTGCCTAACCCCGCTTATTGCAATTACAACTAATTCAATTTGCGCAAAATCGAAGTTAAATCAAATGAGAAGTTTACCTAATTTTTATGTGTAATTTGGTTCTCCACATTTTTAGTTTCCATGGTCTCTGAGTGTGATTTGGTTCCCAGAAAGAAAAATTATTTTAACCAATTTATTTTTATTTTATTTTTCTCATATAAAAAAAAATATTTACTTTTTTTTTGTTTATCAAATCAATAATTTTTTATTTTTATAAACATACAACATATACATCACACAAACTTCTATCGTTCTATACTTCTTATCTAGTTATAATAATAAAAATACAATATCAAATAGTTATAGCACAGTGAAAAGAAACACAATTAATGAAATAATTTTTTATAAACATACATATTATCACACAAGCTTCTATCGTTCTATACTTCTTATCTACTTATAATAATAAAAATACAATATCAAATAGTTACAGCACAGTGAAAAGAAACACACTTAATAAAATGTAGTCGACTAATTTCATTTCTAGAATAAGATTCTATCATTTTTGATATATATTTTTCGTATTCTTCAATTTTTCTAAATCACGATTGGGCAAGGTGAAACCGACAGCCAAATATTTGTGCTAAAGGAAAAATTTGTTCCACTGCTTTGTGGATGTCCTTCTCAAAATCCATAACAATTTTTGAAATTTGTAATGTAACACCATTATGTTTACAAATATTCATTATTGATTTAAATAAGTTTTTATACGTATCTGAGCGTTTATTAGGTAACAATGAGAAAATTAATGGAATGTAATGCCCATTACAATAACCGTGTAAAGTAAAAAACTGACAAAAAAATTGCGCACAATAATTGAACCTACAATCTAAATAAATTTTTGTGATTTTTTCCAAAATTTGAATATTTGATTCACACGAAAATATTACTATCTGTTCACTTCTGTTATCATACAATAAAAATTTCTCACCTCTAGAGGTTTGTGTGTTTGCCTCGTCAAGGAAGTCAAAAGCGTCCTCTATGTTTTTTGGTAAACTTGGCTGAATTTTTCTAAGAGCATTAAAGATGTTTTTGCTGACGCAAGCAATATCATTTGTAGTAAATGTTGATGGCAGATTTTCCTGTAATATTCTGCGGATGACCTTCGCAGGTTTTTCGGACAGGTCCTCCACAGCTTTTCGTTTGCAGGCAGAAGTAACAATTTGGCGATTTAGGTCCTGCACAACTGCATCATGAGAATGTTCTTGTATGCGTTTGGTAATGGTTGAACTTTCAACACATTTGCCCAAAGTAAGAACAAATGATTTGCACTTTCTGTTTGTACAAGTCCATCGCTTCTCACCACTTTTCAGGATCTTTTGGAAACCGTATTTATAGTTACTAAAAATTAATAACTGTTTTCCTCTCCACTTCACTTACATGCAGCTAGTCCCCGGAAACCAAATTAATAATGACCTTTTTGTGATTGGGAACCAAATTATATATTATTATCGCATCTCAACTAAATTTCTAATTTACTACCTGACGGGAACCAAACTACCAACACCCGTTATAAAGGGTGAGAAATATGTTGAAATATATGAAAATGGTTTGCTTCAATAAGTGAAAATATGTCAATCTCCTAGGCCTTGCATGCATAGGCACACCCTATTGTATGCATCTTTTGTTAAAACGGAAAAAAATTCAACAGTGAAGTGCTTTTTCTCAAGAAGTACATGATTAGTTTCAGGGACACTAATAAATATTGATAGATCAGTTATAGAGCAAATGCTTTTGCTAAATCGAGTGTTGTTAGGTCCAACAGACCCCCCTTCCATAATTCATATCAAGAGGTACTCAATATACAATATCACATTGCTTACGTTTCAATATATCAACACTTCCAGTGTCTAATGAAAGAAAAAGTGAAGAGAGATAAAATATTAAATGCAGTGCATAAAGTACACAAAGTCGTCTTCACCAAGGATTCAATATAAATTGAAACAATTGGTAGACCACAGGCGAAAAACAACAACTTTCCTAGCAAATACCACGCAGAACGTTGAATGATATTCACCTGACAATCCACGCAAACTTCCATATAAATGGATGCCAGTCGGGCAACCTAAGCCACCCCTACTGAGAAGGAATCATTCATTTAGAATCCTATCGAGGTAGGAGAAATGTACGGAGTGTTTCTTTCTGCCACTAGGTGCCACCGATTAAAAGTTATCTTTTCCGACGCACCTAAAGATGTTGTCAGCTTGATGGTGATTTTATTTATGTTGTGTCTCGCTTCGGCCAGAGCTCTCCAGATCTCTGGCTGGTGACTACTCCGTACTGATGAGGGCCAAGAAGCCTGAAACCGGTATGCGGATTGTTAGGCGAACAAGACATGAATTGAACATAATCGAGCTTAGCAGAAAGAAACATTTGCGAACAATATCCATTTGTATGGAAGTTTGCATGGATTGTCAGGTGAATGTCATTCAACGTTCTGCGTGGTATTTGCTAGAAACGTAGTTGTTTTTCGCCTGTGGTCTACCACTTGTTTCAATTTATATTGAATCTTTGGCGAAGACGACTTTGTGAACTTTATGCACTGCATTTCATACTTCCAGTGTCACTGGAAATAGACCAATATTTAAAATTCTGAATAGAACAGCCTATATCTTTTGGAAAAATATTGTAATCCTCATTTCTTAACGCCTATCTCTATGTCTATTGAATTATCCGGTAAGTATTCAGAATGGGTTCATAATCTAAATTTTTTGTGAAATAAATTATTCATTAAGAAATAAATTAATGATTTATTTTGAGGTTAGATGAAGTTACTGGTGTACCATTATGAATTCCAGGATACATAAGAATACTGAAAGACGTCTACTATTACTACTATTCAAACGATCACACCAAATTCAAATCTGGATGAGAGGTATATTACATTGTTTTTGTTTGTTTTGGTTTTCAGTTTTTGAACATATCGATTTCAACACAGTTCAAGTTCAAAGTAATCACATAGTCGCCTATTCAAAGTGAACTCCTGCGAAACTTTTCATGCTGCTTTGAACGATTCGGGCCGGCGATTCTCCAAATTGAAACGATATTCGCGAACGTGTCGAGAATCAGGCCCCGGAATTTCAGTTTTCAGATCGGAGTTGTCATAACCTAATCTAACTGCAAACCAAAACAAACGAATTATTGGATGAATCGACCATTATTCTATTCGCAGCAGCAAATTTTATATTTTTTATCCGGTATTATAGAATTAAATATACCTAAGCAATCAAGCCTATTAACCTCGTGGATACCTATAATTAGTTTCTTATTGATGGGTGTTGAAAATATTGGTAGGAACTGCACATTATCTCACAAAATAATGCACTTACCTTTGGAAGTGTTGATGAGTTCCGCAAACCCTTAGTTTTTCAATAGAACCTCCATCGATGGTATTCTGAAAATGGCTTCTTATCGCATCCACATAGAGAAAACTGGAAACGTGCTTACAACAGAGGAGCGGAACGTCTTGCACAAGTTGCACCACAAACACTTAAAGTATTTTCAAAACAAAACGATTCAACTAATGGTCTGTAACATTTGGGAAGTCACAGAAATTGAAAGCTGTTGCGTATTGCGTAGTTTTTCCCTCCGACGCTTCGACGGACTGGCATTAGCAACCAATCGCAACGTAGGCAATTCAAGGAAGGACATAATAACACCCACGTGACTCATTTCATCTACCATGTATTGTATCCATTACAATAATATGCTTAATTTTATTCCATGTCTCATAAAGCTTAGGAATATGATATAGTAATAACTAGCATATATTATACCTAACCATTGTACAATAAAATATGGTAATTCTATATAGTTCAATATGCTAATATATAACTGGGTGTCTCAGCGGTACAATATGGTATCGTAAGGACAACAATAATGTCATTACGATAAAAATATTTTACAGTTTGCAATTCAAATTGTCGATGGTCATAATTTGAAATAATAAACCATAAAATATTTTTTTAATATGCTAGTATGTTCTTCAGTTTTCTCTCAGTGTGTATGCAAAAGTTTCTAGTCATTAGTAAAGAAATGCTTTCCAGTCAGGAGATGGTAATCGAAAGTTGAATTAGATTTGCCCTTGATAAAACTGTTTCTATGCTCAGATATGTGTTGCTTGGAAATTCTAATAACCCTGAAATTTGACTTTGTATTTGAATCGATTGGATAAACCCCGTGAATTGCCTTTTTATAGAGTTTTTTCGATATTAGAAACCATGTTAATTCGATCATCACAGATGATACATTGGATTTACTTACAGTTTGTTCAACACAAAAGCCGGCTTGGATGGCATATTCCCAGAATTTATAAAACACCTAGGACAACTTGCGAGAGATTGGCTCAAACAATGCCTCACAGATATACTAAACACGGGACAAATCCCAGCACAGTTCAAAATAGCCCAGACCCTTGCAATTCTGAAACCAGGGAAACCAAGCGACGACCCAGCTAGCTACCGCCCAATTGCACTGCTTAGCGTCTGCTATAAACTACTGGAGAGGCTAATATACAATAGAATATATCAAACTGTCGACGATATTATTCCGCCAGATCAGGCAGGTTTCAGATCCAACCGGAGCTGCTGTGAGCAAGTGCTAGCCCTATCGTCATACATCGAATCAGGATACCAAAGGGGACTAAAAACGTCAGGAGCATTTGTCGATTTGACGGCTGCATACGACACCGTATGGCTGGATGGCCTACTACTAAAACTAAAGAAAATAATACCTTGCTCCAAGTTAACTAAACTTATGGGAAATATGCTAAGAAACCGATACTTCAAAGTCACTCTCGGACAATCAACTAGCAAGTCATTCACCATTAGAAATGAATTACCCCAGGGGTCAGTGCCAGCCCCCATACTCTTCAATCTCTACACCAGTGACATGCCGGCAATCAACTTCCAGAAGTTCTGCTATGCAGATGATATCGCTATAGCCACTCAAAGCGGGCTCCTAGAGGATGGCGAAGAGACGCTCACGGCGGACTTAGAAAATTTCGGGAGATACTACAAACAGTGGCGATTATGCCCAAACCCAAGCAAAACCGAGGTATGTGCATTCCATCTTAATAACCGCCTTGCAAATGAAGACCTTATTGTCACATTCTGCGGAAAAAGAGTAAAACACAACAGCCACCCCAAATACCTTGGCGTCACACTAGACCGGTCCCTGACGTACAAAAGACACCTGGAGATAACTGGACAAAAACTAAAAACCAGGAACAACATAATCCGAAAATTGGTTGGGACTACTTGGGGAGTAAAAGCAGAAACACTACGAACGGCAGCTCAATCACTTGTTTTCTCAACGGCAGAATACTGTGCTCCAGTGTGGTACAAGAGTTCCCACACTAACAAAGTCGATGTGCACCTCAATGAAACTTTGAGAATCATATCTGGAACCCTAAAGTCCACCCAAATTCCTTGGCTGCACGCACTAACGTATTTAGCACCACCAGACCTGAGGAGACAACACAGGAGCTACTGTTCACGAATGGAACAAACTACACGATCCTAAACACCCTAGAACTCTACCAATACACATGATATTGGACAACGTTCCAAGCTGCCGTCTCATGTCCCGAAAACCCATTTGGCAAGATAAGGTATTAACCCATCATGAACCATTTCATATCGGAGAAGCTTGGAAAACCAAATGGACAACCAACCATGATTTCAACCATAATAACCACGAGGGCCCTACCGTTTCTCTCCCAGGAATGCAAATGCCTAGGAAAGCATGGTGTAGCCTCAACCGCATTAGAACTGGCCACGCCAGATGCATGTCTATGCTGTACAAGTGGGGACTCTCGGACACCCAGGAATGCGACTGCAGAGCGCCGGACCAACTGCAGCCCACGTAGCCAACGAGTGCCCAATAAGAAAATTTGAAGGAGAATGGAATGAGATCCGGAATGCCACTCCTGCTGCCTGAATTGGCTGACCTCCCTGGATATCGACTTATAACCCATGACCTATGCCTCAAGTGTATTCGCATAATATATATATATATATATATATATATATATATATATATGTATATTTATATATATATATATATATCTCTTTATTGTTTGCCAACCTGTAGAAGTGCTTGTATCTTCTTCTTTCTTATATCTTCTTACATATATATGAACATACTTTACCTATAGCTGTAAGTGAATTTGTAGATCGCCATACGATAAATAAATAACACAATATTATTTCCAATTTAATAATAATCTTTATTCTTCCAGTAAATGGTTAATAATGGGTAATCCTCATTACTAGGGAAATTTTCATGGATAATCTGTCAAGTAAAAATTTATAACAACCCGTTGATAAAAAACTTCTTATACTGGTATAGATATGTAGACGACATACAAAATACAAGAGAACATACTGTTTAAAAGTCGGCCAATACCTGGAGACCGATTTTCACAAAGCCCCAACAGCTACTCAACTGCGAGTTAGGAGAATAATGGGAAACTTGTCTTCCAAAGATAATTGCCTTGTTACTGATTCCACTACCAATAATGCCGAAGGATTCATGCGCCAAGTAGCCAAATTCAATAGTGGTAAACGAACTTTTTATGGAAGAAATTATTCCTTTAATATACGCTGACAGGGAGCAGGTGGAGTTTCAGTTTGGGCCACATTGGATGATAAATTCAAGAGGAGTCCCGACACCCTGAAAAGATTGAAGACAAATTGAGAAACAGAAAACGTCTGTACCCTAAAGATGCGTCAACATCTTCTAACAATCCGTATTATGGTCCTGCTTGTCGAAAACCTGACATGAGTGAAGAAGAAATCAAGGGTTTCATACAAGATAAAGATGAAATTATGAATTGCACAATCGAGGATTGAGGTGACCACCCGAGGCCAAAGTGATAATCCCAAATGGTACGAGGAAAGAAAATATCGACTTACGGCTGCGAGATTTGGAGGAATATGTAAGCGGAGATTGAATCCCAGAAAATTGGTGGAATCTTTGCTCTATAAGATTCCACCTAACTTGAAACAATTTGAATATGGAAATATCAATGAACCTGTGACGATAACAGAATATAGCCAAAAATTGGAAAACCTGTATCCTCATGCGGATTCTTCGTTTGCGTTGATGACGGATTTGGTTTTCTCGGTGCTTCTCCAGATGATTTGGTGGAGAATGATGAGATTATCGAAGTCATATGTCCTTATTCAGCGAAAGAAGCTGCAAAACACCTGAAGAACTTTTATTGTACATTGAATGAGGATGGGAGATCAATGACATTAAAAACACATTATCAGGTTCAAGGCCAACTACATATCTGCAAAAACGTTTTAGCGACTCCATCATATGAATCCCCAAGGGACTTCATATAGAAACAATTGAATATGAATTTTTCTGTATTTTGAAAAATATGGTTAGGTACTTTACTCTTGATGACTCTTAAAAATTATTTTTTCACAAACCAAAACTTTACATGACTTCATCGCTCCTTATTAGTTTATATATATATATATATATATATATATATATATATATATATATATATATATATATAAATACAGTGTCCGCAAAAACAGAACCATATGGAATTTATTTTATTAATGGTTTCTCAGAAAATTTTTGTTTTCATAAAAGTTCATTCAATTAGGCTAAATAGCCCTTATTATCAGTGGAGTGCGGCTGAGCGGGAATCGCCAGATATTCTAAATTCACTATAGAGTAAACTATTACTATGGAAAATATCGAAAAATGTTATCAAAAAAGTTGTTTGCAATTAAAAGATATTCCCAGTTATCACACTGAAATGTTAATTTACGAATTTTGTTGGGTAGGTACACCTACCTATCAAGTCTTGATTTTAATATTTATTTTGTGGTTAATAATTATTCGGCAAATATTTTTCTAATAAAGATTGTCCTCTTTTCTAAGGGTCCTGGCTTTATTTCATTATCTTCCCATTACTGTGTTTTTGGACTCATCTTCAAGATTTTTTTAGATCAGTTAATTGCTTTGACAGACAATTCATGCTAATTCAGTAATTTACTATGCAAAAATTGTTGTCGATAATTCCCATTAAAATTTAGGCAGTTATTGAAATTAGTAATTGGTAGACTAGACTGGATAACTGGGAATATCTTTTAATTGCAAAAAACTTTTGGCATATTTTTCGATATTTTGCATAGTTATGTTACTTTACTCTATAGTGAATTTAGAATGTTGGCCAATTCCCGCTTAGCCGCACGCCTCTGATAATAACGGCTATGCGCGTATTCAGTCAAATTGAATGCACCAACTTTTAAGAGGAAATAAATTTCCTGAGAAAGTATTAATACAAAGTTTTCCATGTGGTTCTAAGATTTTTATTATTTTATTTATTATATATATATATATATATATATATATATATATATATATATATATATATATATGTATTTTATTCATGTAAAATTCGTAAGTCGGTGACTACATATAGAATCTACAATTGTTCGCATGTGAAGTAAGTACACAGTGAAAAGTAGCAACGCTGCCATCGATTGTTTCGCGATCATGTGGCGAATTACTTAAATGGTTACCAAGTTAAATTTTTCTCCGCACGGCAGCATCTTATGTGTAGAAGATATAATTGTCGTTTCTCTGAATATTTATCTGTTCAAATTGAAATGTAGGCATTCTGAGAGGTTTTCCATTCTAATATTATATGATACAAATACCAACATTATTTGATTGATATTCAAATAAGAGCGTTTGGATTATATTTTTGCCAAATTACAAAAAACTATAAGTTCGAAAATTATAAAAAAATCAGCATGTCTTCTAGAATTATTTGACGTTCATCTAAGAAGTTCAAGCGAAATCTGTCGTATAGTTTTTCAAAAAAACACGGTAAAACATCAAAATTGGCCGTTTTATTTTATTTAATCAAAATTTTGACGACAAAGGTTGAAAAATTTACTACTACTCCTACTACTACTACTCCTAACATGAGTAATTTTCACTCTAAATTTTTTCATAATTTTTGAACTTGTCGTTTTTTTTGAGGGGGTATACATAAACCTTATCTAAAAACACATGTTTGAAACCACAGTGGTCTTGGAAGAGAATGACTAACACAAACAATACCCCTTTCAATTCTTAAATTTGCATACAAATAACGGAATATAACAATACAAATAACTGAGTATAAAACGAATCATCAAGGAAATATTTGGATGACTGATCAGGTAGCGTTATAATGGAAGAATTAATTCATTCCAATTCAATATTTTATTGCATACATTCAGGATCAGTCAAAAAGACATAAAATTCTTTATATTTTTGGATTTATAGAAGAAAAACAATTGTCTTTCTTTCACTGATGAAAATGTGATTGGAATAAAAAATAATGTCATGGTAAAAAGGTGAAACATTACCTTCATATTTGTGATATACTTCAATAGTGCACGCCGAGACAAACTGCAGTTACAATTTCATCTGCAGGTGTTCAAAGAGGGCCATAAATTTTATATTGTAGCTTTTCTATGGTCAGATTATTGGGGATTTGAAGGGATGGTCGTTATTGACTATAGCCATAAATAATTCATTGTTAAAAGTTTAACTTTTTAAGTGAGAATTGTGTTTATCTCGTAGTTTGAGTAATTAATTTTCACATCCAAGACAACTGTAGGGGAACCGTTGGAAAGGTTATTGCATCTGATTATAAAGTGATTGTAAAGTACCGTTCCTTCTATTTTTCTCTTCCTGCTGAATTTTCGTGATATATTGTAGAAGTATTGAAACGAACAAGGGGTAGATTAATAAAGATTACACAAGGGATTTATTTTTATGAAAAGTAAACAATGTTGTGCCTGATGGAATACTCATTTTGTAGGTGTGAAAAATTTATAGAACTCCGAATAGCAAGAGTTTTTTTTTTATAATGGTAATAATTATGCAATTTTCAATTTATTTTCCTCCACCAACAATATTTATCAAAACTTGATAATACAGGACATGGGGAAAAATAAACTCATTAAAACACTAAAGTATGAAGGTTTTCAGTTGCCAGTTATTGATTTTGAATACAACTGTGAATGATTAAGTTGGATTTTTTTTCCGTTTCTTAAGTTTTTCAATAATATTTCATTTCGAGAACGGTGCCATCTTACTGAAGCCGGGGTTTTTTCCCAGTAGATTTTCATTTTGTAGAATTATAAGGAAGAAGGTGAATGTGTATACAGGAAGAGTAATCAGAATACAGTGGAGAACTGAAAAAACGTACTTCATCCTATCAAATAATGAAGTTTAGAATGAGATGACCTGGAAATGTTGGTATTTTGTTTCTTTTTCCGCATTGAATATTTTTATAACAGTATAACGTATGGAGGATAGTCCAAAAAAACAGGCTATATTTTGATTAATTTTGAAAGTTATTATGTTATTACTGTTTCGAATAATTTTAGTGTAATTTGCTTCTTCAGGAGGTTTCATTCAAAAATAAAATATTCATTCAATAAATATATTTTGTTATTTCATTGATAACCAATAATAATACGTTTATTATCTGCCAGGTAGACTGCTCTTCCATTCTGATCTACCCCTAAAACTTAACATAAAACTTAATTCTACTGTTTAATCAACCAACCGGATAAGCTGAGAAGCAGAATGACAACAAGGGTAAGAAAACATGAAATATAGGAGAAAGGAAACAGGGAAGGAAAAAAATAAGAAAGATGAGCATTCTGTATGGCACTCTGAATGACCTAGATTTCGATTCCGATAATGTTTTTTGAATCTCAGTTTGTAATGAAATAATGTTCTTTGCACTATCA
This sequence comes from Gonioctena quinquepunctata, assembly GCA_018342105.1. Classification (NCBI taxonomy): domain Eukaryota; kingdom Metazoa; phylum Arthropoda; class Insecta; order Coleoptera; family Chrysomelidae; genus Gonioctena; species Gonioctena quinquepunctata. Next base: position 279,591 of record JAFIRS010000023.1, on the reverse strand, counting down.
CCTAATTCCTCCCTGTTATTGTCACCACAAAAAAAAATTATGCAGTATGATATCAATATCGAATTCTTTGTGATTTCGAAATATGAAGTGAACAAAAGTTCTTATCTAATCGACAAGTATGAAGCAATCGATTCGATATAATTCTAGTTGGACCCTACATGTAATGTACATAAAAAATAAGTTGTTGATTAAATCGAATATTTTCAAAAACTTATTATTCGTGAAGTTGCTTTTGTTTCATTAGTATCTTTTATTTTATCATCAGCTATATTTGCAAGCGCAATTATACAGCTGAAGCCACGTATGAATCCCGACTGTTCTGGATGTAAAATTATAGTTTCATTTAGGAAAGGACGAGTTTTGATTTCCTTAATTTTTTCAATACTTTGGATATGAGGATACTAATTAATATGAGTTGATCAAAATCATTTGGTTCAGAAACCTCGGGCAAAGGTATGATGTTGGCTATTTTCCAACCGGAAGAAAAATAAAATGTATTCATTTATTATATGTAGAATTATTTATAATCTATTCTAACGGATCTATCGTATTTTCTATATACACAGTTCACACGTTTTCGTGGAAATTTCATCATATCCACAATTCATTTCAATTAATCTACATCTGTTGGTGTTATTAATATAGATTTGTCATTATAGACCGTAAAATAAAGGGATGGAGTAATAAAACCGCTTATTGTATCAAATCCAGGTAGGTATAAGTACGAACTGCTATTAGGAAAAACCCACAATCTTTGGATTTTGCATACTAAATGAGGGTTTATTACTCCACGCGTTTTTTTACGCACTATACACTTTGTTTTGTGTGGAAAATCTACTTCTTGTTAATACTTCAATAAGTCAGTAATTGCATTTATTATGAAATGTGCTATAGTTTTCGCGACCCTATTTGATTGGATATCTCATTTTTATTTCCTTTCATGTTAATTTCTCATACAGCTTTTGATTTATTATCAGACCGTTCTACCTATTATTTATAATTTCTGGCGATGTATAATTTGCTTGACTTTTTGTTGTATTTTTTACAATATCATATGGTCTACGGTGCTTCAATCATCCAATATATCTAGTCTATTTTCACAAAACACCACTTTTGTCCTAAAAACTCCATCTTCATAACTTCCCTCCTAAAAACTATGCAACTGTCACCATAATATGTGATTACGCGGTGTGGATCAATGTTACAGTGTTTCCCATGCACAAGGCTTTTTTATGGGATTACACTATCATTTATTCATTAATTTTATTCACTTTCCAATTATTATTGTTTGGTATTGTATGGTTTGAATATTGATTGCAGTAGATATAGGTAACATAAAAATTTTATTTAAGTGATTACTTATTTTGCAAACAGCTAGTAGGCTTTGGAGATTCCTTTTGTTTATTTGCTACTTTGTCTATTATTGTGCAAATAAACGTTATTATTATTCAATGAATTCCATGTCATACTCATTATTACTTGTAGCCTCCAAACGCATATTGCTCCAATAGGCAACACAGGGCTCCAAAAGTATCGGTTATTACTGAAACTTGTTATTTCCTGCAACCTATAAGATTGCTACTCATAGTCAAGATTTTTTTGTAGGTTCCGTGCTCACTTGCCCATTGTGTGAAGGTGAAATGTTCGAAATAAATGTTTTTGGTGAAAGCCACATTTTTTATCCCAGTAGAACAAAATTTGAATCAAAAATAATTTTCGTCATTACCTCAGCCAAGTTTGAAAATGGGCCAAACTGGCGGCTGTTGAAAGATTGAAAAAAATCACCAATCTTTCATTTCCATACCAATATCGGCAAAATATAAGTCTCTAGATAGAGAGCTGCATGAGCGGCACACCTTTTATTTGCAAAGTTTTTCTCGAAGATTAACACACAAATAAAAAATCGCTGTATATATTACCATTCAGGAGAATTAATAATTTTTGTTTACCTTGTATGCTCCTTTCATTTGAGGTTCATCGCTCCTGTCAAACATTTTATTTTAACACTTCTCGACTTGAAAGTACAAACAATATAAATACATGATGAAGGGATTGTCGGTTGAGGACAAAAAAAAAGAAACTTCCTTATTATCGATTGATTGAGGAAAGCTGAATTCACTGTGTAGAAATAAGCAGGGGAGGAGATTTTGTATTAAGTGTATATGTAATTGATTAGCAAAGCGCTTTCGACAAACGTCATCATCAGTGCTTCCTTATCAGCCAATGATTCGTTTAATTAGCGCTTAAACTTCATCAGGGCCTACAAGAGCGAAATATTTATACATACAGCCCCTTCCTTTTTTACCAAATATGACATGACTTCATGATTATTGCTACCAAGTATGTTTTAACATTTTCAATATTTTCATTATTTCAATATCGTAATGTTATTCTGGCTGTACTGTTATGCCTTGTATTTGGATAATCAGTTTTTACCATTGTTCAACTATACAGTACCTATACAATTGATAATTTCGTATGCAACCGACACGTTATATAATGTCTCACTCCCAAAAAAACAATTGTGTCTATTTTGGCTTTTATACATATTTTGCTCTTGTAGGCCCTGATGGACTTTAAGCGCTAATTGAACGAAACGTTGGCTGATAATTAGGAAGTTTTCTTTCTATATCCTCAGCCGACGATCCCTTCATCATCAATAGAAAACACAATACCAAGTTGAAATATTCAAATAAATGAATATTAGTTATTATTATTCTAAGTGATATCAAGATAGAAACCCAAGTTAAAACTGTCAATATAATTGTGTTGACAAGGGAAACATTCTCAATTGAAAGTTGAATTGAAAGATTTTTCTGTGAATTGAAAAATCCACGATAAAAATTAAGTTATTTTTGTGAATATCTAACAGAAAACAAATTATTTCCTGGCTTAAGCGACGACAGACATTGAACTACGACTGATAAATATTTTGAAAGAATCCCAACTCCCTAATTTCTATTCCAGTATAGATTAAAGAGGCAAAAAATAATTTAACTTTTTTCCATCTTTGCAAGGTGAGATTGCTTCTAGAAAATGTGTTTCCCATTTCTTCCGGTCTTCCTGATGGTCGTGGAATCGTGAAATAGATTTTCGTCGACAAAAATGTAGTAAAGACCTAGTAAATGTGATGCCTCTCTTACGTCATTGATACAAATGTTTTCTGGTGAGTACTCTTTTTCGAAAATATACTTCGAGATTTTTTCTCCTAGAGTCCTTCCAAAATATAAATCAGATGTAGTTCAATGTCCAGCGTGACTTTAGTCGGGCAAGTAGTTGTTTTCTGTTAGATACTCGCAAAAAATCAGTTAATTTTTATCCTGGATTTTTCAATTCACAGAAAAATATATCTATTGAATTTTTTAATACCATTTTTCAACATGAATACCCCTAAGAGGTTATCTTGAACGACGGAAGATAGTGACTAGTTTATCTTTGAGCCGCAGATAATTCCAGATCTGATTTTATGAACGCCCTGTTCATATTTTCCAACAAAACAATATCCTTGTGTGTTGGTTATACTTCTTTGTTTTGATTTGAGTCAGATTACATAGAAATATTAGGAAGCAAGCAACTTTATATCTTAAAGATAACGGTTTATAATAATAATAATGATAATAATAATTTATTGAATCCTTTAAGATCAAATACATGATATAGGATACGCCAAGAACACAAAAAAGGTAGACTAATAATCAAAATACAAAAATACAAAATATAAATGTCACATATACACAGATAGAACTAACATTTTATCTCGAATTTAAAACAAATCAAATGTAAAATATAAAGGTCATATATACACAGACAGAACTAACATTTTATCTCGAGTTTAAAAATTCAGAAATGCTAAAGAAACAGTTTTCTTGCAGATATTTCTTCAATTTTGATTTGAACATATTTTTGTTTTAAATTTTCCTTAGATCAGTTGGAAGATGGTTGAAAAATGTAATTCCTGTATATGACGGACTGTTCTTAAAGAATGATGTGTTATGAGTCGGGGTCCTGATGATATCTCCGTTTCTAGTGGAATAGTTATGATGTTGGGAAACAGTGTCGTAAATATGTTTCTGTTTCGGAAATAACATTATACATTTAAAAATATATATACATGGATATGTTAAGATATTGAATCTTTTGAAATATTCTCTACAGGAATCTCTGATCTTTAGATTGGAAATGAGTCTGATGACTCTTTTCTGTAGAATAAATATTCTGTTGGAGTTGCTGGAGCTGCCCCAGATGTTGATATTACAGAAGATGTGGGAGTAGATTATGGCATGATATTGATCAGTTGAATTTTTTTCACACCAGGTTGTGAATTCCTTTGAAAATATATTCAATTTACCTTGGAGTTCCTCGGGACTGTCAGCATCGGTAGCCAAAGTTCAATCATCAGCATTGTGTGCTTATATGAAGTGGTAGATCCTTTATAAATAATAAAAAAATCAGTGGACCTAAGATGGAACCCTGAGGAACTCCCAGGTCCATAGAATAGAAATCAGACCTATGCTCTTCAATTTTGACAGATATTTTTCAATTTTGACAGATATTTTTCTAAGGTATGTATGAGACTAACCACTACAGAAAGTTACCACGAAATCCTAAAGAGTAGAGTTTGCTTTCGATAATGTTTGGGTCAATGGTATCGAATGCTTTTGATAGATCTAAAAAGAGTGCTCCAACATATTTTTATTTATCTATAGATTCGTAAATATACTCAAAAAAGTTCTAGGAAGCACTTTCAATCGACTTCTCTGGACGAAAACCATGTTGGTACTTTGATAGAATTTAATATCTGGTTATAGGCACATCTTTCAATAACTTTACCTATCACAGTCGATACTGTTATTGGTCGGAAATTACTCGTGATAGATGTATCACCCTTTTCGAAAATAGGGGTCACTAAACAAAATTTTTAGGTAATTTGGAAATTCACCTGACTCTATTGATCGATTTATAATATAAGATAAAGATTCATCGATGTACACAGCCATACCCTCAATGATTTTGGTGGATATACAGTCTTTTCCAACTGAGTTAGAATTTTTCAGTGAACCTATTGCATCTAGGACATCACAGCTCAAAACAGGGAAGAAATAGAATGTGTTAGTTCCATACATTGGAGTATAATCGTTGAATACTTTCGAGCCGAAGTGTTGCTCTATGGAATTTTTGGAATTGTTTGAGAAAAAGGCACCGAAAGCGTTTGCAATGACTTTCTTGTTTTCAACTATCTTATTTTCTACTTTTATTTGAATATTTGATGTAGATCTTGAATTTCCTATTTTTTCTCTGACTATTTTCCATATTTGTTTTTGTTTCTGATGATGCTTGTTTCCTAATTTTTTTTTGTATTTTGAATTGTTCGTGGATATACTTTTTTTGATTCCTTGTAGATTTCAGTTACATGGCTATCATTTGAGTTCCTCATCATCCAAAATAAGTCTTTCAATTCTTTGCTCATAGAAATAAATATTTGTTCACCCACTGGTGTGTATTTGAGTTTCTGTTACATGATAAGTCAATGAAATACTGAAGAGTATTTAGGAAAGTCTCATATATTATATGATTATTTTCAGAGCATTCGAAAACTGACCAAAAGGATTCTTTCTCCAGAAAGGATTGTAAAATGACAAGATTCTCACTTGAATTTCGGAAGGATGCGGTTTCATGGTTAAACCTGTGTTCATTTATGGGATTCATGTCCAGAGTCAATTCGAGTATGATACCAAAATGATCAGCAATATTAATGTTTTTAACTGTTTCAAGATATTTCGAATTGCATATATTCGTGAAAAAATAGTCAATGTTGCTCTCACTCGATTTGCCATTTACATTTGTAAAGTTTATAGCTACCCAGGAGGAATGATTTATTATTTGATTCTCATAAAAAGTTTATGTTTATGTCACCACAAACAATTATATTTTTGAATTTTTCATTATAGTAGTCCAATGCGACAGAGAGTCCATTTATAAATGTTTCGATGATTCCAGCTGGTGCTCTATAAACTGATAATAAACAATATTTATTACCATGGCACTGGAAAGATACTGCACAAACCTCGAACTGAAGTTCTTGTGAAAGTTTGTTTATAAAGGTTTCGTTTTTGAAACTGAAATTTATTTGAATGAAAATCAAAGTACCACCATGAATGTGGTTTTGTCTAGTAAAGTGTGTAGCAAGGACATATTCACTGAATTGAATAGTATTTATATTTGAATTGTTGCACCAGCACGCAGAGATACATAATACATCAGGTTTCTCTTGGAATATGAGTACTTCAAACTGACTTATTTTGTTATTGATGCACTGAGCGTTCACGTGTATAATTTTCAGTTTGTCGAATCATTTATCAACTAATAGTCTAGAATGGCCGTTGGTTGGATCTTCCTGAATATTGCCTACGAAATGTAATTTTTTTAACTATTACACCTTCTGGCCAAATAGTGGGTGAGTACAGTGAGTCCGTCCTGTAGCTCAATGTTTTTTTGTTTCCAATAGAATTTTTCAATTTTTCTGACACATGATTCGTTAGTTTAATTGATGGCAATTTCAGAATTAATAAATACATTCTGAAATCTGCTTTTCCAACAAACACATACGTTCATAAAAATATACTTCACTTTTGTTGTGAGTCGATGTGAGTAAGTACCATATTCTATAAAAATATACCAGGTGATGCCCCCGCGATGAAACGCGGCTCAATTCTCAAACTACTCGTCCAATTAGGCCAACAGTAACACACTTCATAAGCATTCCAGGACCCTGCTCAACAAACGGTTTCTCGGGTCGACGAACGCCCAATAAGTCCATCCCAACAAGTGCGGACCAAATCGGTGTGTAAATGAGCTGCGCTCATAAATGTTAATCAATATTCATCGGACCCGCACCTGTGTTACGGTAATCGCAATATACGAAAATATCTAAGGGTTCCTTGATACGCAACTAGAATAGTTAGGATGTAATTATTATTGATATTATTTTATAGTCTCTGCTGGGTGGGATGTTGAATGTTTCATTGTGAGCCTCACGTTTGGTCCATCTGGTACGTTTATAGCCCAGGTGTTAAATGCCTCATCTCGCAACCACAGAAGCTCAGGCAAGGAAGTTAAACCCCACAGAAATCTGTGAAATATATCTGGAATAAGGTGAAAATCAGGTAGTTTTAAGTACATCCCATACACTAATTCACATTTCAATTAAATATGTTCTATCACAGGAAAAAGTAGCAAAATGGAAACAATTTGCAATAACCATCTGATTCATAGGAAATACAATTTCCATGTGATTTGATATGTTCAGGATATTCCCTGCTCGTTCTCCAAATAAGATCTACTAGCAGTTAGTTAACCACAACCAATATCGTTTTAGTGGGCATTTCGCGAATTTGACACATATAGGTTAGATCCACATGCAAAAGATATCGTCCTCACTTACGAGCGGCGTTGTTTAAATATCCTTAGTTTTTCTAAATATAAACTATTCGTAATATCCTAACTAATGATCCTGAGGAGTATTTCCGATTGAAAGTTGCTGTTCCGACCTCAGATGACTTAATAAGTCAACTGAGAAACAGATTTTGCGACTATAAAGTGGTACTTTCCACACTGTACTATCTGATTCCATCTGTCTGTTTAATGATGAGTACCAAAATTTGCTAAAATGTACATTGCATTATTTACTTTAGAACCAAACCCCCCTTCCCCAAAATTTTTCACTGGATACGTCTTTGAATTGCTCAGGATATATTTTCAACAAGGTGTTCAGTACATGGTGAAAATTGTAAAAACAGTTGCGAGTGACATTCAGCGAAAATAAATCTCATATGGTCACTCTTGACGAAAGTTAGTTAGAAATATTCGACGAATTTTATAGATCCAGGCTTTGGATATGATTAATTCAAATACCGTTGACTTTCCGGTATACCGAAAAGAAATATCATTTTTCATGTTGCAAATCGAACACCATGTACTTTATTATTTATTCGGATTCTTCATCGAATTTTAGTGTCATTTCATTCGATAATCCTTATGCCATATATATTTTTTTTTAATTTGGTAGTTTGAGTGTTATGGAGGAACAATAATATTTATCAATCATGAATGAAATAGCAAGAACTAATTTTTTCCTAATATTTGATCGCAGCAAATGGGGCAATCCAAACCACGTGACTTTTCAGCTTTCAATATGGATGGTCAAAGAATGAAATCGGCGTCGTAAGGATTTTATTTACCTATCTTCAGAGGATCGTGTTCTTTAATGCTTATAAAACTGTTCTATTTGTATTTTGTGGTGTTTTGAGGTGATTTTGTAGTATTTGAGAGGGATCATTTTCGTATTTTAAGATGGAGAGTGCCTATCTCAGAACGTTATTAGTGGAAAATCCGGATGTTGGCAAAATGTATGCTAAATATCATGTGGTGTTTTCTGTTTTTTTATTTTTTTTCCATGAACTTAAAAGCTGATAGTTTGTGAAAAATCATTCCAAAAATTAAATTATTGTTTAAAAACGTATGTGTTAATTAGCAATTTTTTCTACCACTTTTAATTAATATTAACGAACTATTTTTTTTGTAAAATCATAATTTATTTTGCTTTTAGATATTCAAATACAATGGTTTTATTTGATTTTTTTATTGTATATTCAATTAATAAACAAATAAATTTTTACCTCATATTTTTTTAATATTCTGCTTAATGTAACAAGAACAACCATGAGTTGTTTTTGGGTTTTTTTTAAATATTTTTTATCAAATTTCATAATTATCTTCTCCGTAACTCCATCATTCTCACCTGGTTTTTCATCTTTAAATCATTATAATTTAAAAATAATGGTGATACAATCAATAATGGAGATACGATACGATTGGGACTTATTTATTCTCCATTATTCAAAGAACAAATTCAGCTTAAAACTCAAGTTGTTACCAAATTATTTATTTAATTTATTGCAATTGTTTATAAAAAATACTTTGAGAAAAATTTGTTCCTGCTTTAATGTTTAAATATCTTATGAACTGTTGCAATTTTTTTAAAAATTTATTTTATTTAACAATTATTATTTTTTGAATTATAAAAAAATATGTTAACAACAATTTTTTTTCAAAGTTTATTAGACTAAGCATCTTATAAACGAAAAATGATCTTGACATTGTGTTTATTTTAACGAACTTCATTTATGAATAGTTGTTTACATTTAATAATACGTTTTTTTCATTTCATTGTACATTAGGTTAATTTTTTGAAACGTTTATAAAATTCGATGGAAAATATAAAAAAATCCGAAAAAACAATGGCTATTTTTGTTACATTGAATAGAATAAGAAAAAAAATATGGGGTAAGAATTTAATTGTTTATCAAATAATGAAAAATTGAATGGAACCAATTTCTTTAATATTGAAAAGCAAGATAAATTATGATTAAAAATTTTTTTTAATATTAATTGAAAGTGGTAGAAAAAAATGTTAATTAACAAATATATTTTCAAGCATTAATTTTCTTTTAAATTTTTTAAATCATAATGTGCATAAATTGGCCAAAAAAAATTTCCATTTCTTATAAACAACGCATTTATTTAAAACATTTTTTTAAACAATAGGAGATAAAAATTTAAAAATTATTTCCCTGCAGCTTCCGATAATAAAAAAACGGATTATTGAAAATAATAAAAAAAATTACTAATTAAAGTTTTTAATTTCGAAACTACGTAAATTATTAATAAAAAACTGATTTTTTTTCTATTTTTCAACAGGGATCTATTCTGAAGCCATTCAAGAATAGCTCCAAGGAAGGAAAAAAATCAGAGATTTATAGTTTAACAATTATCACACTTACATTGTTCATGTTCAAGCAGCAAAAAAATGTTGATTAACTATTGCATAACTAACTGAAAAATCGCGATAAATTTTTTTTGCCGGCGGTTTATTGTTCATTCATATATCCAGTAAGTGCCTGAATTTTTGCATTTCTCAATTTTTATATTTTAAATGTTTAAATAATTTTTATTGTTGAAGTGACCGAAGTGGGCGTGGCTTGCGCAAGACAGGGTACCCGTTTTCGGCCGTCTTTTCAGCCCTCTGGGAAAATTATAAATATTGGTCCTTACTACAGTTCTTTTAGGAAATTTTCTCCTCTTCTTGGATCTTTTTTTAGATTGAAAAAATCTCAAATTTTGATTTGCATAATACCATACCCCTTTTTTTTTCAAAAATCATCTACACTCTCTTCCGAATCGAATGACACCTTGTTCATATTTTTCCGAGACTGCTGAAAAAATTTTACCAAAAACGCACTCGTTGACTAGATTAAAAGCTGAGGGTATTTACTTATTTTTCTGTTGGCCCTAAGTAAGCTCAATAAATAATGACATACTATCTCGTTTTTGCAATGCTTGCAAGTGATTGAAACATTTTTGAGATGCAAATCACAGATATCAAAATTAATACGGTTTTATCTGCTCTTCTAAAAAGATGACAGCTTTCAGGCCATATACTATTATATAAGGCTTAGTTTTATATATATATATATATATATATATATATATATATATATATATATATATATGATCCACGGAATTTTAAGGTGAATTTTTAAGTAAATATTTACCTATTTATAACCTTTAATATTTTCAGGGAATAACATTCCGAAAAATGCGTTCTCCATACGACCACTCCCAACGACATGTGCCCTCACGTGTGTTCCCGTTCGGGTAGCTGTCACGCTGATATCAACTTCGGGAACACTCGGTAAATTCTGGTGAAGGGACGCGCCGATGCCGCGCATCCCGCTGCCATCATTTTACGCTTTCGTACTTAATTTGCTTGTTTGTTTGGCGCAGACTCAAAACCAGTTACTTATATTAGTTTAGGCGGTTAGTTATTATTACTAAAAAGTTTATTTTAGTTTTCGCTTTTCAGTTTATTTTTTGTCGGTCTAATTTTCTGTTTAAAAGTTATTTTTCTCATTATGTACCACTCAAAAAACTGTCTCCAAACATTTATTCAACTTGAGGTCTTTCGTGCTTCTTACTCTATATATATGTTTCCGCCATTATGAAAAAATAATCAATAATTTATACGATAAGACCTTGATAATTATGCAGACAATATAACTGTCAAGGATAAATCTGATGAGACTTTGGAAATCAAATGTTATGAATTGATTCAATCCATAGCATTGTGGTCGTTTGAAAATATCCTCGTTTCTTAATAATGAAAAAGCACAGTTTCTCAGGTTCCACAATAGGCAAAGAGTCTGTTTCAAACCTGACCTTATAGTAAATGATGTCCCAATATCTAGCACAAATGCCTATGCTAAATTTTTTGGAATGAATATCTTCTTAATTGGAAGATTCATTGTACAAACCTAATTTCTATTTTCCACTCTCAATGTTATATATTGAAAAATGGGCGAACAGTCCTTGCCTAAAATCAACTGCAGATGGTGTATTATGCATAAGTGTAAGTCGTCTTCGTTATGGTGTTAGTTTCTGGGGTTGGTCAAGCATGACGGATGATGTATTTATAGCAAAAAAAATTATGTAGTCCATCGCTAATGTGACTAACATAACCAGTTGCAAAAGTACATTTATCAGTGAAATGAAATGTTAACACTTCCTTCTTTATATGTATTTGAACTATGTCTTCATACATTTAGAAATAAGGAAACATTCCCAAGAAATCTGATATCCATTAAATAAATACTCGTAACCGAGAAAAAATCCAAAAACCATTTTGCAAAAACATAGTTGAATACAACTCTCCAAATATAAATGGACTACGATCATTTAACAAATTAGCAAAGGAACTTAAAGAATGTTCAGTTGTGAATTGTTTTTATTCGACAAAATAATACTTTACTACCTACTAGTGAATCATGTACTTTTTATTGCCTTGCCAGATACGCTATTGTATATTATATCTAAATATATATATATATATATATATATATATATATATATATATATATATATATATATATATATATATATATATATATATATATATATAAGTAGTATATTTCTGGAACCATTTACTTTATACTTAAGAGGGATTTCTTGGGTTATGGTTCTTCAGACAATTTATAGAGACTTATTTATAATTTATTGTTGGAAATTTTCATTATAACGTTTCGCCTGGAAGCCCCCAGGCTTCATCAGATTTCTACAAAAAAAAATTGTTTCCTACAACACATATTCCGTTTTAAAATGGTTTATTGTTTAGCACATTGTGTTGTTTGGAGGTGCTAAACAAACAATTTTTTTTGTAGAAATCTAATGAAGACTGGGGGCCTCCAGGCGAAACGTTATAATGAAAATTTCAAACAATAAATTATAAATAAGTCTCTATAAATTGTCTGGAGAACCATAACCCAAGAAATCCCTCTCAAATATATATATATATATATATATATATATATATATACAATGAGCACGTAAAGGTTGGAATAAATTCGCTGAAATCTTTACAGGGCCAGAAGAGAAAAATCGCTCGGACACGTCAATTTTAATTTTTATTCGTGCACATTTTTCTGTATACAAAACGTATAATTTCGTGACTATGGTACATAAGAAAATTGACGAAAAAAATTATCTTAACTACTGATAACTAATGATTTAATGGAATAAAAACAAAAAATACTCGAAATGGTCAAACTATTCTGCCATTCTCTTCTTGGCAATACCCAAGGCGATATCGAAAATCTCTTAGAACGTTTCTTATTGTTTCGGGTCCAATTATTCTAATTTGGTCTCTAATTTTGTCTTTCATTTCTTCAAGATTGGTCGCTGTATTGAAATCCACTTTGGATTTGAGATAACCCCATAGAGAAAATCTAAGGGGTAAGGTCCGGAGATCTAGCTGGCCATTCTATTGTTCGGCGTCTACCAATCCATCTGCGTGGGAAAGTTTCATCCGAATAATCACGCACCGGCCGCCAATAATGCGGTGGTGCGCCATCTTGTTGAAATCATATCGAGTTATCCGGTACATTATGGTTTCTGCCATTGGGATACAACGCGGTAATTCCCGGAATAATGTTCCGTTGGAGCAACTCCAAATACTTTTCACCATTCAATGATCCTTCAATGAAAGATGGACCCAAAACAAAAGAAAAGGTAGTTACTGATGAACGTAACAAAAAATGTATCTACCATGGTCATATCAAAAGTAGTGGGTGCTTTTAACATTCAATTTATTTTTTCTGTGCAATTTCATTCATGTATTATGTATCATGTATGCAGAAAATGGAAAAAGACTCTCAAATATAGGGGTTGCAATTTAAAAAAAATCGATGACGTCATAACTAACAAAAGAATTATATGTCAAATGGTGTACGTTTGAAAATTAAAATCGATGTGTCCGAGCCATTTTTCTTTTCTGGCCCTGTAAAGATTTCAGCGAATTTATTCCAACCTTTACGTGCTTACTGTATATATATATATATATATATATATATATATATATATAATTTGTGTATGTTTTTTACGAATTTATATCATAGATTATATATCTGAAACCCTATCATAACAAATAAAAATACCTCCGGCTATGTAATGTTACCTTTTTTCTTTTCAAACCCTTTTACATTATCCCAGCTCAGTCAGGTACGCCTATGAACATGTATGACCATTGTCTAAAGACACAACAATGGTATGACTCCTTCCCAGTAGCAAGTTCCTGTAATCGGTGTTGCTGGCTATGGCACTATCGATTCGATCATAAAAACTGTTCAGTAGAGAAAAGTAAAGTTAGAAATTGAGAAATAAACACAGGTATGCAGAGAATAATCAAAGTAGTTGACTTTATTCAGATGAAAACTTAAATGTACCCTACTCTGCGATAACCACCTCATACTAGCAAAACAATGTCGAAAAAATATAGTGCAGTTTGATGTTTGTGATAATGAAAATTTTATGAAGAAAGTTTGAACGTATTATAAGTCTTTTGGGTATGGAATTTTATGGTTGTTCAGCCCAAAACAAAATATCCAATGGTTTAGAACACTTGAAGTTCTTGGTTTTATGTGAAAAGTTGCACTTAGGTGAGTTCAGTTATTGAATACCTTGTAGCTGCGTTTCTGTTGACGTTTCTAGTCCCGTGGACATATTTCAGGGATATCACTGACAGCTCACCTGCACTCCTTCCAAGGATCTATTTTCTGGACCAGGTAGGTGGTATTTTTATTTACTATGTGCTTCCTCCGATCAGCCTTTCAAGAAATCTTCCTCGTTCGGCAATTTTATATCAGGTTTTCTTATATTATTGGTGAAAACTTCGTTTCAAATTCAGTACGTGGCTTCACTTTCTCGAACTTTTTTCAATCTCCTAGAACTTGTTATCCCGATCCATGGCAACACTCCAAATTTTTATTTTTCACAGATTTCCGAGTTTGTATCACTTCCTACCGAATTATTTGCTATTCTAATTAATGTTAATGATTTTATGAATGATATCTAATTCTAACTCTTACATACTATTTACAGATTCATATAAAATATATGTTTTTCAATTTCTGCCCTTACATTTTATTCTATATCAATACTTTTCCCACACAAACTCTTTCGAATCCCAATGGTGGGTTTCCTGTTCATGTGAATTGTCATACAGGATGTTCAAAACTTATCTATACTTTGATCTTGCTTCAATTCAATATTTGCCATAAATTTCAATGCTGATATGGTTCAATCGTGGATTTTTGTCAGATGTATCGTTGGATATAGAATTTCGATATCAGAACTGCTTCCGGAATGTTCTATTCACAGACATGTATCGACTAGAGCTTAGTACAAGGTCCTATAGTAGTGGAAAAGGTAAAGAAAATTGTAAAACAATATAGCAATAACGATACTAGTAAAATAAATAATAATGATAATTATAAGTTTAATTACTTTGCCACATTTCCCAACATAACAATATATATATATTGTTATGATGCGTTGATTGCGGTTCGTTTTTTAATTTTATTTTATATTTGTTTATTCACTTTCCACAACCAGACATCATAACAAAATATATATTTTTTTTTAATTTTACTAATATTTTTGTTTTTTACAATTTTTTTCACTATTTTCAAAATCTTCAAAATAGTTCCCCTTTGAATTTAATTTAATATATATTGACAAATGAATACCAATATATATATATATATATATATATTTATTATCTCCGGCCATGCACTTAACCTTCTTTCCAACTACTCTTTTACCTCATTTCCTTCAGCCCAGCTAACTGAATCGGTACGCCCATGAAATCTCAGAAGTCGGTTCCACTGTGGAGCCCTCCAGTAGTTCTTGATGTCAAATTTTGAAAAAGACAACTGTTATTGCTCAATCATTGAAAAGAATGCAGAAATCCAATCAAAAGATTAATTTCCTTTATTCAGGTGAAACTTACTACTACCTCATTAGTGCTTCATAGCAAATATATACAGGTAATGTGAAATTATGTGATACTAAAAGTAAAAGTTAACTCAGTTTTATAGGTTATGTCGTCAATATACTAAATCATGAACGAGTTCTATCAAAAAGGATTCTTTAAAAGTTTCAATTCAATTGTACTGCAGTAACTTTTTATGGTTTCAAAATACCTGTGACCCCTAGTACTGAGAATGTTCAGTGTTTCGAGTTTTCTCCCGTTCCTGGAAACTGCAGCCCTTTTTGTCGACTGTGAATTCTCCTCGTACTGGTAAAGATCCAATGAAAAAAGGTAGGATTCGCTCTGCTTCTGGGCTCTTTTATCAGCTATTGTTCTTTATGGTATTTCCTTATTGTATCGGCAAGTAATAATTTTTCTAACAAAAATTGATTGATTTTACAAAATTTAAATTTTCTTAGTTCCTTCTTCCAAATTATTTTTTTGTTCTCTTTCCTTAGCTTGTTGATTTTTTTCCCTTGATACCAACCATTCTTTGCTTCCTTCTCGAATTTTCGATTTTCACGCACCTTTTGTTGCCCTTTTTATTATTTTCACCTTTTTGACAGTTTTTATTTACGAATCATTTCTAACTACCTTACATACTATTTACAAGACATGTAAATATCATTCTTTTGACGTTTCTGCTTTTCATATTTTAAAAAATCCTAATTTTGCATCAAGATCTTATTTCTATAGCCCAACTTGTTTTACAAGAGTAACATTATGAAATAGAATTTTGTATGGTAAGTGAAGTTACATATTCCAATATTTGTTGAGCCTATTTGATAATATAAAAAGTTTCGAAATAAGACATTGGGAACTTTTCGTTATTTTGTTAGTCATTCTTTCTGTGGTCACAGTGGTGTATCTACTCGAATTCTTCATCGAAATATGTCATTTGATTGGAAATAAAATCATTTTCAACATCTCATATGCAAGATGCTGCAGCCAGCAGTATTTATCATAGTATCATCTTTAATACAATTCATTCAGGTCATCGAATTCTACAGATTTGTGAGGAACGCTACGGTACATGCAAGTTTAAAAAATTCCACGATGACTCTACTATAACACACTGAGCCGGCTTGTCATCTCGAAATTTTCTCGTAATCATGTCACATGCCGATGCTTGGTTGGGAGGATCAGTAGGTCAAGGCGAATTCTTCTTCAATTCAATATCGAAATGCGTGTAAATTCAAATACGAAATGATGTATTTCCTTCGATATGTGATTGTAGTGGACATTTTCATGGTCTGGATGTTAGGTGAACCTTGAACTTTGACAACGTGTTGAATGGTCATGGGGTCATGAGAGATACAAGCAACGCCCACTCATTCTAATTGCAAAAATGATACTTCCAAGTTGCGGTTCATCTTCTGTTGTGTCAATTCAATGAATATGTTTGGGAAAAGGCACTCTGCTAAAATCATTTAAATAGCATGGATGAAATAAAATATTGATATTATTGATTTTTTTTTGGATCAACAAGTTTCAACAATCTGAAGAATGAATTGAAATGAATTGGGGAATCTATTATTCGGACAACAACCAATACATCAAATAGACAAGAAGATGTAATATCCTTTCAACAGAACTCATTTCAAGAGTGTCTATTGAGCGCCATTTAAAATAAAATATTTTTAACAAAAAATTAAATCGACGAAAACAGAAACTGAAGAGCAAAAAATAAAATGAACCCATTCAGTCTCAATAACTAGGCTCCTAAACTAATGTAAGTAACTAATTTTGAATCGGCGCCAAACAAACAAGCGAATTGATTACATAAAGCGTGAAATGATGGCAGCGAGGTGCGCGACGGCAACGTGTCCCTTCGCCGGAAATTGCCGAGCGTTCTCGAAGTTAATGCCTCTCACGAGAGGCAACACGTCCTTGCGAATGGTCGTGCGGAGAGTGAATTTTTGGAATGTTATTGTTTATCGCTGGAGATTTCACGTTGCATTTTAATGTTATATTATTTTGATCATTTCTTTGGAGTAATTCAATGATCTTCGTTGATTGTTTGTTTGGCGCCGACTCAAAATGAGTTACTTACACTAGTTTAGGACCTTAGTTATTAAGACTAAAAGGATTCATAAAATTTTTCGCTTTACAGTTCCTTTTTTTATCGGTTTAATTTTTTAGTAAAAAGTTTTCATTTTTGAATTTTTTGTGGCTAAAATCTACTAATTACTACCTACTTAATTTGGATTACTTTCAAAAAACTTACTTACCCACCTTACTACTACTAACTGTTATATACTATAACTAGCTGGTACCACTGACTTCGTCCGTGTTGAACTTTGTATTTTTTGTGACAACTATTACAAATTCACCCACCCCTTCAAGGACGAAATCTCTAAAAATGCTGAAACACGTATTTCTTTATTTGTAATAGAGACCTCAAATACCAATTTTTATACCCCTAACTTCAAAACTAACGGATCTCTCATACAAACATTCACTCCCCGAGGAGGTGCATCTATAAAAACACTGAAACATGTATTTTTATCCCTTACAAAGGCTTTGAATACCAACTTCAACGACCCCAACTGGAAAACTAAGGGAACACCTATAATTATTTTCACCCTCCATTTCACCCCTTTTGTTAATTTCCAAAAATACCGAAACACATATTTTTTATTTGTAACAAAGACCCTCAAATACCTATGTTAAATATCAAAAACTATATTTTTCAACTTAAATCCAAATTTAATTTCCATGAGTCTTATTTCAAAACCAACTGTACTTTCACTTTCACCCCCTTCTCACCCACCTCTCCAAACCTCCAGGGATGGAATATATAAAAAATCTGCTGTCAAAATTTCAGCTCCCAGGTCCAGCGGTTTGATCTGGGCTTTGATCGTATATCAGTCAATCAGTGGGTCAGTTAGTCAGGACCTGCTAGAAATGCAGCTCGAAAAGTTGTTCACCAGTGTGTGAAATGTTGTCGATTTAAGGCAACTACAATTCATCCTCTCATGGGTGAAATCCCAAAGGATTGAGTCTTTCGCCTCCATTTTCTATGAGTGGGGTGGATTATGCCGGTCCTTTTGTTTACAAGGAGCGTCGAGGGCGTGGAAGTGAGACTGACAAGGCTTGGGTGTGTTTATTCATCTGCTTCACAACCATTAAGAAGTCGCCACTGACCTAACAAAGGATGGTTTTATAGCTGCATTGCGCCGTTTCAGTGCTCGAAGAGAAGAACCAAGCAAATTGTTTTCCGACAATGGCATAAATTTCATTGGGACAAAGAATGAGATTGAAATTCCACCACCACCACCTTTATCAAAAACAAAAGTGAACCTATAGCTTCTTCTCTTGTCAATGAAGGAAATGATTGGAAGTTTAGCCCAGCAAATTCACCACAATTTGGTGGTTCATGGGAAGCTGGAGTAAAATCCATGAAGGCTCATTTCAAAAGAGAAATTGGTGGTGCAAATCTTGTGTACGGAGATTTTCGGACTGAAGCAATTTTAAACTCTCGTCCTCTCTCCACACTCTCCTCTGACCCTTCTGACCTAAATCCCATCACCCCTTCTCACTTTTTGTTCGGTCGATCCGATCCTGATCTACGTGACCTCAAAGAGTATCGGTTAGATCGTTTTCAAAGGTTGCAGCGATACCTACAAGATATTTGGGTTAGATGGTCCAAGGAGTACATCGGAGAGCTACAACAACTCCAAAAATGGAAGAAAATGGGACCTCAAGTCTCCAAAAGCATTTTTTCTTAATCAAGGACAACAACCTCCCACCATTTTCTTGGAAGTTAGGACTAGTCATCGATACGCATCCCGGCGAAGAAGGCATAATAAGAGTGGTTTCTGTCCAGACTCCCCTAGGTATATTACGAAGAGCAGTATCCTCCATTTGTCCGTTACCAATGAACAGATCATGAGTGAAGATTTCTTAAAGACGTTTATCTTTCAAGGCTGGGGGCATGTTCAGGCCCGAATTAAATGTATTTATTTTTTCACAATTTATTTCCCGTTTGCAATTTTTACCAAATTTATTGTTTTATTTTTCAACGTAGTAGCTAAGCAACCCTCTCGAAAAACACCCTGTGAATACACATGTTGTAGTGTCATCAGATGTACATATGTGTGCTAAGTTTTAACAGAATCAGTGCACAGGTTTTTTCAAATTCTAATGGGACCAACTTACAATCATACCCTATACAATAAAAAAATGAAATCTGAATCGGATAATCCAGTACAAAGTTATGCGTGGTAGAATCGGTTAAGAAGTGAAAATTCAGTGGGTGAACCAACAATCATCCCCATTTTCCTACCCTTAGGAGTGTGTTGCCGATTTATAGCTCGATACTTGTGAGAGGAATAAATGGATTGTGATACCTCTTATTCAGAATAGCAAATGGCAGGTGAACCGTAAGAAATTAATATCAGAGAAATGACGTACAGCACGATGACTTACTTCGGTATGCCTTGGAAGGTAGTCGTTGCTCCTCGAGATCAGAAAGGGCTCCTTCGACGGGAGTTTTCGGTTGGCGGCGTGGAGTTGAGGAATTGGATCGGGAACGTGTTCATAAATCTTCCACAAAATATGTCTGTTGTCGCACATCCACACAACATATACACAACATATACACGACACCACACAAGGCAAAAGTGGAATAATAATAATAATAAAACCTGTCACCACACCTTTTTAGCGTCGCGACGAGAGAGAGAGGGGGCTATTAGCTTCTTCGGTTCTGATCAGGCCTACAGTGATCTTGAAAAGTCGTCCAGTGGGGGTTCAATCATAGTGCTGTGTTCACACGCGCAATTCAGTAAGTAAGAATGAATAAAGTTATTCCTTTCTGCAACACAGTGGATTTTTCCAAATTGAATCAATAAAAAAAGAATCATCAGAATCGAACTACTCTGTAGAAAGTTATGCGTGGTCATACATAAAAAAAGATATACGCGTCGACTAGATAAACTTTTTTTTTCGTTGGTTAAAATGCGATCAATGTCGTGCTCCTGAGATGTCTTGAATGATCAGCAACAGGCTGGGATTCAAACCAGAGATCTATAGGAAACGAAATTGCTTGCATTCGTGAGAAATGTTTGTCATGCTTACTTGGTAAAACATGGCAGATATCTTGCTCTAGCCAAAATATATCTCCAAAGCATTCAGTAGAATTTGGCACTAAGGTATTGTTCTAACTTTTCATGATATGGCCTGCCATCTCAATAATGCGTTTGGCTACCTACTTTCCACCCAAAAAAATCGATAAGTAAAGTCGTAGATGGAGTATAGTCCAATAATTTCACCATCTAGGCAGGCGTTCATCAAGGCTCCATTCTGAAAATTTTTCTCCTGCATATTAACGAGCTGTTGAAATCCACCAACAATCTTCGCAGATCGCACACTTCACATGAATATCCCCTTTAAATCGTCTTTGACACCTCAGGAAACTCGTACTGCATCGAATAGGCATGTAGAAACTGTAAACTAAGATCAGGAAATAATTCTGAGATGGAGATCGGATAACCTCCTGGAGTTTGATGCAACCAAAATCCAAGCTTGTGTTCCTTTCAGAAGACCAGACGTAATGATTTGTATTTCATTAGACTACCAATTTATTTAAGCATGATACATGTATTTATTAAATGACAAAAACAACGCCAAAAAAATATTTATAAAAAATGTCCAATATTAATAATAATAATCGTTTTTATTTTGATTGTATCACATGCATACATATTTTTTATAGGTCGTAATCAAAGTGAGATTTAGCTGAAGCTAACTCTAATACGACCATTGAAATATAAAGTAGTATACAAGAAAAATAATAATTTCATTTCAGTGTACAAAATAAGAAATATCGTTGAAGGGATGTTGAAGTGGCATGAAATATACAGAGTCACCGTTAAAGTCTATGTTTCCGCAAATTTAGAGTTCATGATCAGTTTCTGATTTGAAAATAATGCAAAATGCTCTTTAAGATTTTTTTCTGTATATTGATTATATCTGTCAAATTTGACATTTAAAAAAATACAAAAACTTAGGGTAAGTGGTGGGCACAATACAATACAAAGTGATTTGTTTGAAAATATTAACAGGATGTTCATAAAATCAGATGAGGAATCATCTGCGGCTGAAAGATAAACTTTAGTTACTATATTCGATCGTTCAAGATAACCTCTTGTGGGGTATTCATGTTGAGAAGGGAAGGCTTCTGAACGCATCGCCAAAAAGAGGTAAATAACTTCTCTAATTGGACAAGAAAGACTTGGAACTGGTAACGGTAATGCTCACCAGACTGAGGTATCACCTCCAATAAATGGAGAGATCAGACAGAGATCGTTGCCGTTACTGCGAGAACTGCTGAATCAGCAGAATACATTATTTACGACTGCCAAGCGCTGTATTGCAAAAGGCTCAAGTTCCTCGAAGGGGTTCCATTAACACACTCAGACCTTACAAACTTAGCTCCCAGGAATCCCGGTTCTTGAACAGACGAAGGAAAGATCTCATATGTCGAGGTACAGAAAGGAAGAAGAGACCTATTGACCCACCTACAATCTACAATGTACACACAAATGGAATAACGCTGTAACCCACCGTTTATGTGTTTCAATGTATTCATAATTTTTGTTTGATCTCTATACTCCTTCCATCTGAAGTTCTCTGGTTCGTGTCGACAGATACCATTTGACAATAGCTTATCGTACTTTGAAAGACAGAACGTCATTGGATTTCAACTTGAACTATATAAATAATTATTAGTTATTATTTTTTGAAGTAGTATTGATATTGAAGCGTAAGTAAGTACTATCCATATCCTTGTGTGCCTCTGTACAATATTTGAGTGAATTTTAGTATTTTCTGAAGTGTTTAATATCTGAATTAGCAACTTTCCGATATCCTCTTTGAATTTTATATCTTAATCGAACAACAGAAAACTAGTTTAATTATACTTCTTCCTTTTTATTTCAGTAAGTTTATATTAGGAATCAATAAGGGCCGGTTGTTCAATGCCGGTTTAAACCGTTGATTATCTAAACTAGGATTGTTAATTAACTGTGGATTAGAACGTTATGCATTTTTCAATTGAAAACTAATCCTGTATTCCTTAATTCGTTGGCAACAAATTTTTTCGCTTGTACCATCATTCGGATCGCTCAGAAACATCAACAATGAATTAGACTTAACCTAAGGATTAAAAGTATATAGAAGAATTTATCGAAAAAAAGCAAAGTCTATTCAATAGATTGGAGTCGTCTCTTAAGAAAAAAAAATATTCATAATATCAATGAAGGCGAGGAAAACATTTTCATTTCACTGGTAAAAAAATATCAAGATATTGTAGAATGTGAAAAAAAACGGACGCAGTTAATAATTCGCAAAAATTGAAGGCGTAATGAATACAATACCATCTGCGGTGGTCTCAAAAAAAAAGAATAGCACCTCAACAATAAAAGACAAATTTTCTACTTGGGCTCTGTCCAAAGCAAATCTTTATTTACATAAAAACTTTTTAACAAAAAATTAAACCGACGAAAAAATCAACTGAACAGCAAAAACTAAAATAAACCTTCTTAGTCTAAATGATAATTGAGCTCCTAAACTAATGTAAGTAACTGATTTTGAGTCGGCGCCAAACAAACAATTATCGAAGATCATTATCTATGAAAGAAGTCATCAAAACGCAGCCGTGCATCTCGCTGCCATCATTTTACGCTTCACCTAATTCAATTGCTAATTTGTTTGGCGCCGACTCAAAATCAGTTACTTACATTAGTTTAGGAGCTCAATTTAGACTAAGAAGGTTAATTTCATTTTTGCTTTTCAGTTGATTATTTCGTCAGTTTAGTTTTTTGTTAAAAAGTTTTTATTTTTTACTTTTTAGTTCCGTATTTCGTCGGTTTAATTTTTTGTTAAATTTTTTTTATTTTTTAATTTTTTGTGGCTAAAATCTACCAATTACTACCTACTTGTTTTTTGATGACTTCCAAAATACTTACTTACCCACCTTACTTCAACTATTACCAGTTAAATATTATGATTATCTACTTTCACTATTTGTTGTAATATAAATTATTTTCGTTGTTCTGGTTGGTTTATTTCATTACTTTGTATATCATTCCATCCTCTCATAAAATATACTGATTTTGACGGAACAAGAATAATGTTAGTAGCGATCTGTCATTGTCAACTACGTATGTGTGTGCCAGTGTTCACTAGTGAAAAATCATCCAAATCGAAGAACCCAGTATGCCTGATAGAATTGGTTAACGGACCAGAATTCAGAGGGTGAGTGATCAATATCCTTCATTTCGCTACCCTTAGGGGTGGATTTCATCTTTTAAATTCAAATGGGACCAAAGTCGAAGTACACCCTATCGACTGAAAGAAGAATTATCGGAATCGGACGCCTCAGTAAAAAGTTATGCGTGATCATACATAAAAAAATATGATGGAAAAACGTAAAATATACGGGTCGAATAGAGAACCTCTTCCTTTTTGGTTTCGTCGGTTAAAAAACGATAATTTGAGGAACACAAGTTGAAATTATAATACACATGAGAGAAGATAACCGACTTTTCTTGGACCTACAGAGGGAGGAGTAGAATCTAGAGAAAACCCATATGATTGAGATATATAAACAAACATTATCTTTGAAACATAATTCATCAATCAACAATAGTAAATCAACATTTGTCAGAGTTTCTTGAGGAGAGATCATGTAGTTTTTCATTTTGAAATTGTGATGAATTAATTTAATTTTTTTATGACAAACGTTTTTGGTATGAAAAATCAAGATTTGATTTTTATTTGGAAGTTTATTCTTTGTTAGATTTTGTATTTGTAGTCATTCGAGAGACGATTCTTTGTATTTTCATTAATTGCAGACGATTCTCTTTTCATTTCTTCCAAATGGTTTTTCTTGTGGCAATAATATCAAAAACTTTAAATAAATCTTCATAGTCTGTTATATCCTCGAACATCTTTGCAGTAGGGTATAAAATAATTTCAACACAATAATTATTTCAGAATAGTCAATGTCTATTGAAATGTCAAACAATCAAATAGGTGAGAATCGGCAAATTATCTCCTAAACCCCCGTCGTGAGCTTAACTTAAACCATTGTTAAACTAGGTTTATCTCATAAACCCGTAATGAACAACCGAAACAAAATTGGTGATCCTGGTTTAACCCCAAGCACTTGGTCATCCCTATATAGATAATATCTGACAATCAGTTAATCAAAACATCACAACTATTCAACTAACCAGAAAATATCCGTATTTCGAATGAAAAATTTAGTTCAAATTGGTTGTAAAGAGAACGTTTTTTAGAATACGAACCAATTCATTTATCTTTATGAGGGGCATCATTGATTCATATGGAGTTAGTATAGCAAGAAAAAAAAGATTCGCTATCTACTTCTCTACTTTCTGTGAAAAATCAAATATGTATATTGGAAAACTCATTCGATATAACTCTGGAATCTCCAGTTTTTCATAGAATAAATAGTTTAATGATTATCATTGTAATCAACTAAAATTCATCTTTGGCTATGAAACGCGATATATATGGATTTTGACTTGGAAATATATTTGTGGTGAAGGATCCCTTTTTAATCAATTAAATACATCTGATTTACGAAAAAATTCCATGATGTCTCAAAGTGGAATGGAATGTTCAAATAAAAGTCTTAGTAAAACCTATAATATTTTTCGTCAAATAGGGACTGTATAAGTTTCGGATCTATATAGGTCCATTATCAGCTAAAAATGAAGCCTAGCATTCTGAAAAATTACATCAATATAGCGATTGAATGGATAAAATTTAAAATGCAGGCAAATCGAATTTAAGTAGTTTTTCACATGGAGCGAAAAAGATGAAAATTATAAAAAAAGGAAACGTTGAAAGCCTTTCATGTTTATTATGGTAATTTTATTGATGATCAGGTTGGATTTGAATACATGTAGGAAAATAAACCTACTATAGTGAGAAAAAAAACATCTACTTAGATTGAAAACTTCAATGAAAGAACGAATGTGTTTTTTTTGTATTTCTCATAAGTATTGAGTATTTGCCATTTATACTTTCATCATAATATTTGCCTTTCATTTTCCAAGTGGTCAAGAATAAATCACTGATTGATCTGCATTGCTAGTATTATCGTAGTTTCATAGCATAGACCTGCTCTGGGGGGTATTTTTGGAACGATGATTCACCCCTATAAATCAGAATAGCCACAATCAAACCTCCACAGAACTATCTTGAAACGAAAATCATTCCAACTGACCTTGAAAGTATCTTCCTGTTAAGTATTCTGAGAATATTGTATATGATATGATCCTATTCATTTATTTGCATTATCTCACAGATTCTATATAGGAAGGTAGGTAGGTACTCAGTAGGTACTCATCTTACCGGTCACCAAATAATCAATAATTATTTTTAATACTTTTTGTTGGTCTACGCTCCAAATAAAAATGGAACATTGTGAGTGTCGCGCTAGTGTCCGTATGTCTGTCTATAAAACTGTACTGATTGGCTGCTTCAGACTTCAAATCGTCGTAAAATCGTTATAGAAAGTTGAAGTTTGACATAGGTAATTTTATATTTGTATGACTCTGATGAAAATTCATGCACGATTTTTGTGAGAATTTCGAAATGCACTAATTCAAAAACATTAGAAGAGGATATGATGTACCGAACTGAAGATGCTACAATATAAATCCAGTTATATGCCAAAAGAAATGTCTAGCAACAAAACGTAAATGATTGCGGTTAGAACTCCATATTTTGAAAAATACAAAGAAAATCTTTCACGTGTATGATGAAATCTGCGTTGAACGAGTGTCTATGAGAAAAAGAGAGTTGGCATCGGAGAATCCATTTGCCACAGAAATATATTAAATTAGTTTGTACAATTTGTTAGATATCAAGCTTGTTATTTCGAAGAAAATTTACTAATTTTTCTAAGATATTATTTTTATTCATACTCAGTGAGGATGTTATATTGGTTTCTAATGGGATATTGTTACTGATAATTAAATTAATAAGTTTTTTATTATCCTGTTGATATTTTTGGCACAAAAAAATATATGATTCAAGTCAGCAATCGAGGCGTCATCACAAGTACAAGTGTTACTTTCTACTAAGCCAATTTTGTGGAGATGTGCAGGAAATTTGACATGATTCAATTTTAGGCGTCTGACGGTAACAGAGTACGTTCTGCTAACTGCATATTCGTCGATATGTGGAACGCTACTCGGTAGAGAGCGATTGAGTAATACATAAGGATTTTTTGAAAGTTTCGAAAGCCTTTTTTAAAGTGATTCATTTTGGAATCATATTTGTTGTCGAAGTATGCAACCGTGGCTTCCTCGGCTAAAACATAAACTTCATTATCTGAGAAAAATATTACTCCTTGCTTTTGTATGAACAGCTTCTGAAGTGATTTTTTGTTATTATAGATAGATGTTAAGGGACCAAGTTAAATAAGAGTTACATTTGTAGCAGATTATGAGGTGTGGACAATTTGTATGAATAAAATAGTAAAACACAGAATGCACTTAATAAAACAAAATATGACATGAGCACAAAAACATTATAAATATAAATAAAAGTTGCCAAACAGACAATAATCAAGTAGGTAAATTATTAGCGGAATGTATTAGGAAAGACAAATTTGTGAGTATATGAAAGAGAATAAAGAAAAAAATATATATATTACAGGACAAAAATTCATCAACTGTGTAGAAACAGTGGTGAGAGCATAGTTTCTTGACTTCTGCTTTGTATTGATTTTAATTTAGGTTTTTAATTTCCTCAGGTAATTTGTTATGTATCCTAATATCTACTGAGTTTCTGGCTAACTTATTTAGACGATGTTTTGGTTCTCTTAGCAGATTTTTATTTCTGGTATTATAGCTATGATACTCCGCATTGGTTGGGTAGACATTTTTGTTTATATGTATATGTAGTAGTGAGTGGTATATGTGGTACGGACATTATTCCATATTCGGCAAACAGCGGCCGACTGTGATCCCTATATCCTGCATTAGCTATGACTCTTATAGCCCTTCTTTTGAATAATGAGTATTACCCCTTAGAATGATACCGTGTTCAAATGGGATTGTATGAGACCATGAAAGGCACTCAATAAAGTTTCTTAGTTTGCAAACTTTTTGAGTTGACGCAAAACATACGAGTATTTGGTAATTTTTTTGCACAGTTCATCTATATGTGCGGACCAATTGAGATTATCATCCAAGGTCATTCCAAGGAGATTAGCACTGCCACCATTTGAGAGTGTGTGATTTGCGAAAAAGTTAAATTTTTGTGTTCTATTTCTGTTCAGGCAGAGTAGATTATTACTATACCAGTGATCTACTATATTTTCCACCTCATCCTCAATGTATTCAAGACTGCGCAAATCTGAATGTCTGTTAATCAATGTCGCATCATCGGCATACATGACAATAGTGTTTGGAAAAAGGTAGTAAAAATATCGTTGATGTAAATAATGAACAGAAGGGGTCCCAAGACAGACCCTTGGGACTCACCATATTTAATTTCACGTAAGTCGGATAGCTTCTTGTTATCAGAGGCACACTGAGTTCTTCCTGTGAGATATGATTTTATCAGTTGGAGACGCCATAATGTTCAAGTTTTTTCATTAAAAGATCATGAGAAACACAATCAATCGCTTAACTGAGATCTAGAAGTGTGATTGATGTATACATTCCTTCCTCAAAACCGTCGATGATGGTAACATTTGGTGACGGCACGTGTCTCAAGTAGTCTTCAGGATCGCAGTCGGTAGCGGGTAAGTCTCTGATAATATTTTCGGCCGCAGTTGAAAAGTAATCAACAAATCTATCATAAGTTATAGTGGACTCCGTTTCTGGAGGATTAGAATTCCGTTGGTAATTGATTATTCTCCAAGAGTCTCTAGGTTTGTTAGACGAATTTGCGATGAGATCATTGAATGCGTCTTTTTTTGCTTTTGTAATTGTAGAGCGGTTTTTTTTTATACGTTCTGTAAGCTTCATTGTCGTTTTCGTATACTTGTTTTATGGCAGCGAGAGATTGTCTCATTTCTCGAAGATTGTTATCGGAATAAATCAATGGGGCTTTATTCGCCAAAATGTTTTTCAGTGGTAATTTGAATTGAATTCTGCAGAGTATTTACGAAATATGCAGAGATATAGTGTGAATCAGCCGCTGGGTTGTCGAATATGGAATTCCAATCAATATCAGTCAGAGACTGTTTTAGTTTTTCAATGCCCCGTGCAGTTATGATTCTTTTTCTAATAGTTTCCGGATATGAATTGATGTCCTCCTTGATCGAGATGACTTGGCCAAAGTGATCTGACGAATTTGGATCGAAATTCGAGTATCGTAGGTATTATGGTTTATATTAGTTAATATATTATCAATGCAGCCAGTGGGTCTGATAAACTCTGAAATATTGATATCTAGTTCAAATGAAGAAATCCGACAAATAAAATCACCCAATATAGAGGTTGATACATTTTTATTTGATTTTCTATTGATGGCTTTAAGGGCGGATTTGGAGTATGACATAATGAAAGCATTTCGTAAGGATTTCTGTTTGACTATCCATTCTAGGGCACTTTCTATAGCTAACATCACGGCTGTGAATATGGAAGAGAATTCTGGTACTTACTACTGAATTTCCATATTGGTTTCAGTAATCAAAACTGCGACGTCTGAACCCTTTAGTGTTTTAGAACAATCTGTGAGTATTTCAAAGAAATTATCGTAATGAGATAGGATGTTTTTTAGCTGAATATCATTGACAGTATGGATCTTAGGATATGAGGGGAATATAACAGTTGGTCTGAAACTTATATCTGAAAATTCAAGATTGAATATTGGAAGTTTTAGATGTGAAGGTATTAAGTTGATGAATTTGTTATATGCATTATGTAAGGGAGGGATTTTTTCGCTCAAAAATGTATTTGTCAAATTTTCAATGGAAAGTTGAGGAATTTTTCGATTCAGTTCGTCGGACGAATTCACATTTTTCAAGTAACATATTTTTTAAAGACCAAAATATCACGTCTGATAATTAAAGGTGGCTCTCTGACTTCTGCAAGAATAGCTTGAATACATATTCGTATAGCACTATATTGTATTCTGTAATTTTTTGGAGGTTACCCGCGGAACCGTACAAGATACACCCATAATCAAGTATTGACCGAATGTAACCCGATATTAGAGCGATTTTGGGATTGGCCCCCCATTTGTTTTTGGTGACACATTTCAACATATTTATTCCCTTTTCCGCTTTATTTGTGGAGTGGTTTATGTGGTCGAACCAGAGGAGTTTGTTGTCCAGTACTACACCTATATATATTTATATGTTCTCTTTATGGGTATTTCTAAACCACTCAGAGTAATTTTGTCGGCGGTTCGAAGTCTATGTCTGGTGAAGAAAACTACTGCTGACTTATTTGAAGGAAGCACGTGAAGATCGATTTTTATTCATTGATCAATAGATTTGAAACTGAAGAATAATATTGCAGTTCCATCAATATTATCGTACAATATCCGAACAAAGAGAAAATGTTACGAAATCTGAAATTCTGACAGGATGACAGAAGCTGAATAAATTATCTGTACAGTGGAATCCTTTGCACTCATTATACAAGTCCTGAGATGTACCATAGTGCTTTCAATATCATTTTTCCCCCATTTTTTTCTGGGAAGCAAAGTATTGACGACTAGCTTATGCCCGCGGATTCATAATTTTATAGATTTTTTCCACGACTCTAACTTCAAAACTAACGGAACCCCCTTCAAAAACTTTCACCTCTCAAAGGGTTGAGTTTCACTCAACACCAGATACTGAAATGTTTATTCGTAACAAAGATCACAAATACGAATTTTTATGGCCCTAACTGAAAAATTAACCGTACAAACTCTCAACTGCCATTTTTTTTTATGGTTGAATTTTCGAAAACCCTGAATTAGGTGTTTCTTCAAACTAACTTCGTAACTAACGAAACCCCTACACAAAATTCCACCTTCCATTCAACGCCCGTATGGTTGAATTTCCAAAACACCGATAAACGTATTTCTTTATTTGTAACAAAGACCCATAATACCAATTTATATGTCCCTATCTCAGAACTAATGGTACTCCTATACAAATTTTCAACCCCAGTTCTGCCGCCTTTGGGGTGGATATTTCGAAAACCCTGTAACACATTTGATAAGGAATTCCGAAATACCAATTTTGATTACTATCACTTTCAAAACTAACGGAAACCCTAAACAAACTTTCACCCCTGTCCCTCATTTTTCCAAAAACAATAAAACACTTTTTTTTGTTTGTGACACAGTTCAAGTATCAACTTTTATGACCCTAACTTCAAAACTAACGGTACTTCAATCAAAGTTTAAACCCCTATTTTACTCCCTTCAGTGTTGAATTTTGAAAAACCCTGAAATACATGTTTTTTATTTGAAAAGAAGAGTCCATATGCCGACTCAGATAACTCTAACTTCAAAACTAACGGAAGCCACATCCAAATTTTCAACCCCACTCCACCCCTTTTTGGGGATGAATTTACAAAAATACCTAAGTACATATTTCTTTATTTGTAACAAAGCCTCAAATATCAATTTTCATGACCCTTCAAAACTACTTCATTCATAGTTTCAACCCCCATTTTACCGCTATTTGAATTTTCAAAAACCCTGAACTATGTGTTTCTTCATCTGACAAGAGAAGCTCAAATACCAATTCCGATGACTCGAACTTCAAAACTAACGGTACTTCCATACTATCTTTCAAGCCCCATTTTATCCCCTTCAGGAATAGAATTCTCCAAAACTTTCTTCATTTGAAATGAAAGCTGAAAATTTAGAACCAGTATTTTAATATACATCTAATTATAAAGCAGCAAAGCAATGCTTTTTCTTTTGACTTAATTCACAAATATTGAGATTTCAAACTTAGAACTTATTTTTATCAACATAAATTATAGATTATATTACTCAAAGATAGTTTAGCTTTTTATTAGTGAAACATTCTTGAAATTGGTTCAGTAACTCTAGAAATTTCCTCCTACATACAAACAAATTTTAGCTCTTTATAATATTACTATAGATAGATAAAGAAACACAAGGAATAATTAATACTGAATATATCTCTTTCTTTCATTTGATTTCATCAAATATCACTCTAGCAGAACTGATATTATGATTGAAAATACACCCACAAATGAAAACAGAATGTGGTTGAAAATATCTATTGTAACTGAAACCAATTTTTGTTTGACACATAAGATTTTTTTCTGTCAGAAGTTTATCCATCTTCTTTCCATCACAAAAATACTTCTCCAGTATATTATCATATGATCTTCCTTCAATATTCTATTCAAAATCACATTTTGCATTGTTTGCGCGAATTGCTTTGAAACAGAGACAGACACCATGAACCTGTCTTGCAAGGACAAACAAAAACCGAAAACCCCGGAAAAAGAAAATTTCAAATTCCATAAAAATACAACCAACGTTACTCCAATAATACCTCAAGGTTCCTTTTCACATCTACCGTCGAACTCTCTGTTCTCGTGAGACAGAAATAAACTTAGATAAAAAGCGCAATCTCAACACTCTCCTTCAGACCGAATTCTTCGGAATTGATATATCACAGTAACACGATTCGCATTAAGACGATATATACTTGACCAGATGAAATGCAAGTACACATTAGCTCAATAGCGTACTTTCAATCATTGAAGGAAATCAAACGAAAATAATGTATATAGTGCATTCAGAAAAATGACAGCTCGACCATTTCACTGACAATCCATTATGAGCCTTAAGACGGTATGGAAAAGCTTCAACTTCGCTTGTAGTACCGTCTTTCCATTGTCACAAAAGATCTGTTTGAGGTTGCGTACGTATACAGGTAGACAAAACTTGTTTCCCACCACTTACCTGTCTTGAGGTTGAGTTCGACTTTCAGTATTGTGTGGTACTTACCGAGGATAGAGAGAACGAACGAACCCGCGAGTGTGTGTTGTGAATATACCGTTGCTTGCTTGGATTTCCTCGGGAAATTGACAGAAACTGTTCACATGTGTCTCATTTCTTAGTGGAAATAAAAAAGGTACGTGAAAAAATAGCTCGCAGGTAGGTTCAACAAAAGTTGTGCACCTGATAACATATACAACAGAAAACATATACATTGCCGCTACCTGTTCTGCTAGGGGGTTTCAACGAAGAATTTGTAAGAGTGTGAAGCACAAAAGAAAAATATAATGGGATGTTTCAACTATGAATGCTTTTGAAATTGAAAACAGGGATCAGTGACGGAATGTTCCTCAGGTATTCACTAACCCATGCCCATTATTTATCTTCTTCACTATATTATTAATTCAGGCCATGCTGATGTAGGAAGGCTGTTAACTCCTCGGGCGGAATGTATTCTGAATTCTTGAGTACTTCTTAGTCAGTTACACGGATCCATTCCGCAACATAACAGGATTATTTGAATATTCAAAGCATGGGAAGTTTATCAAACATTTTATTGGTTCCAACCGAGTTACTATTCTTCGCGATACTCAGCGGAATTTTACCACTCCCCATAGCTATTCTTGGAGGTTTATCTCATTAGAGTGAAGGAGCTGAGTAATTCTTGAGCTTGTCAATTGCTGATTTAAAGTGATGATTAATTCCATATTCTGAAACAGCATGTTTTATGGGATGAAATTCCTTCAATATTCGAGGATGGATATTTCGATTTAATTCATCTTCATGAAAGTACATTGAGAGAAGTTATGTGTTACACAAAGAAATATTACCCCATGAATACTAGCAATATCGAAGGTTATGGTATTGCAAACTTTTTCGACAGAAAAATATAATAAACATGATGGGGTTCTTTATACTGGTCAAAAATATTATTCAATTGAAAAGATTTGAAAATATTTCTCTATACTTTCGGAATATATGCATATAGAATGATGTGCTATCATCATAACCTTAATGGAGAAATAGTATATTTGACAAGTTTCTACAGTTCACCAAAGCGTGATATGAATATTTCTTTCGAAAATCGTTAAGAAATATTGACATTTCTTATAACATTTTTGAAAGAAAAAGTCAATATTTCCGTGCACTTATTAATTGCCAGGCAACGGCAAGTAACTATTAGGAAATATTTATTTTTGTACTGTAAGGACATATTATTTCCTTGCAGTTATTTGTAAACTAAAAAAATCATTGAGAACAAGTTTATTCGTTAAAGAAATATGTTTAAGAATATCAACACATAAAATACATCTCAAAGTTAATTTTTTGTTTTATTTATGGTTATTTGAAAATTAGGACACGTATTGAACACTGGAAGAATATGAGAACTAGTGGGGTTATTTTGATGAAGATTTTCCACACTAATATTTTTATTCATCAAAGCTTCTTGGATAAATTTGTTGATTTGTTCTGAAGTTGAAATCTTGGATTTTTGTAGCCTACCTTCTGCCTGGTGTTTCAATAATGAACGAAGTTTTGGATATTTAGATATAATTTGTATCATGTGTAATTGCAAGGGTTGAAGATTTCATCTTGAAACCAAGCTCCAAGGGGTATCTCATTACAACTTTTTCTGAGAAAAATCCAATAAGACAATATTCACTGCCTCCGTGAGTTCTGGGGGGGGGGGGGGGCAGGTGCAAAAATGGAACAGTCATCATCATTTTTTTTTTTTTTATAAATTTCAAAAACACTATAGGAAAATGCCAATAATATACTTTTCATGCGTCAAGTTTGACAATTCGATATTACTTTGTTACAAAACACATATATCATGACATCCTTCATTTGTGAATGAAATTATTAATGCTTATTTGAAAATTTTATAAAGATGATTGTAATTTTCGATTTTCGGAAAAATAGTATGAATACCTCATAGACAAATCCACATTCTCGGACTCGCATTGCCAGTATAAGCTTGCGCATCGACAGGCAATCTTTACGGTCGTCCGGAAATGTTCAGCCTTTCCTACTAGGTATACATTGTACTATAATATACAAATTGACAGTTATCCTGAATACATGCTTCACACTTCCTGAGCTGATAATAATTGGTCGCGATTCCAATTTCGATAATTCTAATAACAAAGAGGCCAAGAAATATTTTTTTTAGGGATATTGGCAAGTTATTCGTCCAAAGTGATGTCCGTGACTATTGAAAAAACTGAACTTATTAATGACCGTTTAATATAATTCACAATCGCAACACAATTATGTACTCTGACAACTGAATAAATCAAATGCAATTCACTCTCCGGAATACCGCCCTTGACACTGCACTGAATAAAGTTTTCTTCAAAGCAGTACTGTATATTTAAATTCAGTTGATTGTGGACTTTTGACCAAATTCTCAGAAGATGTACCACAAGGTAACTCGATGACACTTTTTAAATAACACCGCTTGGTTGTCATGATAAACTTGGTGATAAATGAAAAAGACTCATGATCAATCACAGAAACTATGAATATCCCCACATTTTTTCAAATGTTAAATGTAGAAACTACTTGAGGAGGACTGGATTGAGTAATCCTATTCGCCTAATCTCCGGGGATCATTTTTCTATCTGCAATTCTTTATTATTTTCCTCTGAGGAGGTTCGGTTGAGATCCTTCTGGAACTCTCAGATAATATAATTATAATCTCCAAACAAATAACACCCTCAGGTGAATCGAATGGTTCGAGTCACCTGAGGATGTTATCTTGAGGATGTGGTCAGTCAGTTTGGTTGAAGATTGCCCTATGTTATATAGTCGAGCTTTCGGAAATGTTTATTTTATTTTTCAAGACATCTGTAAATGTAAAAATCAAGTTTGAGTCACATGGTACTTCACAAAACAGGTAATTAAATAGTTACTAACTTGAGAGTGATACTAATATGTAAAAACGTACATAGTCAGGAACGCAAAAGATTGAGCAGATTTTTACACCACATTGATTCAAAAACAAATATATTATAACCACTATCATTGAAGAAAGTAGAAAAATTCTCGTCGTGGAAATATCAAAACTAATCTGCACATGGTCATGTTATGCAGGAGCATAGATCACACAGAAAAGGAAATGATTTACTTTCGACATCTGACATCTGTCAAATATGAAATTTGGGGAGGCGTCATTGAATATTTTGCCAACTTGATAGTAGCGGGAAAATTTAAATTTCAAAAGTTATGTTACAAGTGGAAAATTGATAAAAATTGGAATTCTATATGCCACCCGTCATTTAGGGTCGGGAAAGGTAATGCTGTTCCAATTTAATAATGAGTTGTAGATAATGCTAAGATTATTTACATCAATTTTTGTATTCATGTTGTTAAGATCATTATTAATATTGAACATTTCTTAGAAAAGTCTTTGGTGAACGTTGTTTTCAGTGCAGAGAATTTCAACATTATCATAGTCCATCATATGTTTGTTTCATGAATCATTGTAGTGTACAAATCTTTTTCGTTCCTGACTATGTACGTTTTAACTTGTTAATATCATTGTCAAGTTAGTTAGTATTTCTAACCTGTTTTGTGAACTACCTTGTGACTCAAACTTGTTTTTTACATTTTCAGATGTCGTGAAAAAGCAAATAAACATTTTCGAAAGCTCGACCATATAACAAATGGTATTCTTCAACACAGTTATTTTGATTGCATCCTCAATATAGTTTCGTAGTTTTTTTTTCAACTGGCCAGTCAAGACTACCCTTCTATATATATATATATATAGAACCTCAGTCACGCTTCAACCATGTGGTAATTATTGTGCCGTTTCAAATTTTAAAGTGTTAATTTAAGTATCTAAAACAATATGTGCGATTGCCATTGTTTAGTTTTTATATATTACCAGTAGTGGGTCATAGTGATATGATTTTGAAAAGTCCTCAAACACGAAATGGTGTATAGTTCGCTGTCTTCACTTAACCTCACCTTACTTGTCTTGATAATGAAAATAAACATTTTCGAAAGCTTGACTAAATGAGAAAGAGTTTTACTTTTTCTCATAGGCCATTATTTTGACTGCAACCTCAAGGAATATCCTTTCTACAAAGTTTATTTCAAATTCATAGTTTTTTTCAACTAGTCCAGTCACGAGACTACCCTTTTCTTCTATATATATATATATATATATATATATATATATATATATATATATATATACTGTGTCCCAGCTAAAACTTGTCACCCCGTTTTACTGAAAATCGCTGAGACTTGTCGATTTTTATTTCGAGAGGGAACTCTTCCACCAAAAATGCCATCATAATGCTATCAATGCTATCAACCCTCTCACCCCCAGCAACCTCTACTTCAGAATCTTCAATGGGACTACTATACTTGTGATACATCATTTTGGAAGGATTCGATCGCAAACACATCGGTTTAATGCAGTTTAGAATGAAAAATTAGTGTTAATCAAGATAAGTTTTTTTTTTCATTACCTGAAATGTCATCATACTGAAGGTTCGAAATGTGAACCATTCCGTTCCGAACAGACTTTCAAGCGATATTCTGAATGTCTCCGCGCACATTTCTCAACATTTTTGGAGTCACTGCACGACACTAGTCTACAATTCTTCTGTGTATATCATCAAGGGATTTGGGCAGTGTGATATAAACTTTGGATTTCAGGAGTCTAATGGTGATATATCAGGAGATTTCACAGACCATTCTATTGGTCCTCGCCTTCCACTCCATCTCCCTGTCAAATTGTCATTCATAAATTGACGTACAGGAGCAACAAAATGTGGGGAAGCTCCATATTGTTAGAAGGTGAGCTGACCATCAAGTAGATTATCATCGTCTTCAAGTAGCTGAGTGATTGATGGTTTACCGTTGTATCAAGAATTCCAAGATACTTCTGAGGTTACCATTAATAGAATATGGACCTACAATATGGTCCCTAAAAATTCCAGCCCACACATTCCATTTCTATGGTGTTTGTGAATGAGCTGAATCAATGAGGATTAACTTTACTACTTACACTCCGGTATCTGCAGTTGTGCCTGTTCGCATATCCATTCAAATAAATGGAAGATTCGTCAGGAAAGCACAGATTGTAGAGGTTATTATTATCACCAATCAAAAACTGACTCATGATTTCACAAAACTCTGTACGACTGTCTGGCTCATCATCATTCAAGTTTTGTACAATCCGCACGGAATGTTTCTTCTTTCAGAAGTCGATGTAGGTATGCTGCTTTTGGAAACTCCAGAAATAGTCTCAAGTTGCTTCCAAGATTGAATGCTGTCCATCATTATAACTGCAACAGCGACCCCTTTATTTCTCGTTCATGTTTTTTTATTTTACACTGATCCTGACTTCATGATTTTTTGCATCAGTTGTATCCAGTATTGATGTGATACGTTTTTCCCTGGATGAATTTCGAGCCGTAACCATAGCACATCGTCCATTTTCAAAATACTTAGCTACAATTGCTGTTCTTTCTTGTATAGTATAAACCATTTTCGTCAGTTTTCACAAGATTGAATCAAGTAAATTGAATATGTCAATATACTGAGGCTTAACCAAAGATATGCGTATAGAAAACCAGGAAAAAAAAGGAATTTTGTTATGAAAACCTTACCTTACCTTTCAAACTATTATTTCTGAAAGCAAACTATTTTTCAATACAGTGACGTTCCAACAGTGATTTTGAAACCAACAAATAGCCTTGAAATTATTATTCTCAGCAAGTATTCCTCAATAATTTCAGAATACTGTGAAAATCGTAGAGTATATTTTCAGGTAATGAGAAAAAAACTTATCCCTTCAAAATCATGTATCATACGTCGGATAAAAGCGAATGGCAAGTTTCAGCTAGGACAAACTGTATATAAATAGTTAATTTACTTGATACATTTTCCAATTAACATTATCTTATGTAATAATGTACAGTGTCTTCATAAGTTAGATGATAGAATGGATCTTGAATAATCGGTGGGCATGTGTGTTTCGTGAAAACTTAGTGGTCATGATCCACTATAGGGAACTCTAAATATTTCGCTTTTTCTCTCAAGTTTTGAACCATTTTCCCCTGAAACGTGGCTTGTGGCTCAGTGGTATGACTGACAAAAGGCGCCAAGAGTGGTTTCGGATCCCACTATAAAAGGTAATGACCCCGTGATCTCAACTAGTACACGTTTTCATTAGCTTCTGAGGGTTGGTCAAAGAACTAAGAAAGCGGTTAAGAGCAAACAAACAAATGCTTTTTGAATTAAATTAATCTGATACCTCGATTATTTCGAATATGTATGGCCCATGAGATGAATTGGCGTAACAGGGGCAATGATATAGACTGCATCATCGGTATATATATATATATATATATATATATATATATATATATATATATATATATATATATATATATATATATATATATATATATATATATATATATATATATATATATTTATATATATATATATATATTATATAAAACTCAGTCCAAATTATTCCACATCTGCTTTTTTGAACACCTTGTTAATTTTTTCAAAGAGTGTGTAATTATTTCCTGAGAATCTATTTCAATTACAAATGAATATAAGAAAAGAATATCAAATAATTCATGACTATAAACTTCAGACTCTTGTTGTTTTTTTAAATTCATTCATGCAGATTTGCAAAGAGAGTTTTGATAAAACACGATGAAAAATATCGTGATTTGGTTCCCAATGATATAATTATTTGTTTACTTTCGAAAACAGTGAACTGAAGGTAATGATTTCCAAAAATGTTTAAGTGAGTCCCTGATGTTCCTACTCCATCGAGAAATTGCATATTTCATAATTGCATCATTTCCACTTCTTCACGGAATCAATTAGGCTCTCCCTTCATTTTTCTAGTGTAATTTGCACGAATAATAACGAAAACACTAACACCACTCAGTATATCACATAAACTTCAATTTCTCATTAGAATTTCAACTACTAGAGTACAGCAGCAATACTTGGCAGTAATTAAAAAATAATAGCTCGTTTATGATTTCTTTGTTAAATAGTGCGAATAGTACCGTTTTGAGACTATGGCAATAATTTAATAATTACATACATTGTTAGTGATTGGAATCGCAATTATTGTGAATGGTAGGCTAGTGCCCTCATCTCTGCTTCTAGGCCATTGTCTTCAGATGAAAAATGGTATCCATATTGCATAGCTATCAATAAAGACTTTGAGCTACATAGAAGCAACATTGTTTCCGCAATAGCCGGTTTGAGCTTATTGAATCCTCAAGACTTTCGGATGAATATTTTTATAAACTAACAATCTATCTAACATGTACACACATAATGAGTGTCACCATCAAAAATCAATCAATCGAGAAGGAAAATGTCGAAAAAATATTAAACCATTTCGATTTCTTCAAAGATATGAACAGGGTGTTTGTATAATAGTTGTGGAATAATCTGATGAAGAAATATTATCGTAGATTTTTCCAGTTCCAGAAAACTATTTTATTGCAATTTTGTCAAAATCTATCAAATACAACAGCACCGTTATAGTCAATTCCTTCGTAACCTTTTTCTCATGACTTCTGCTTCGATAGTTTTTAATAATAATATTAGACTTTATTTTCGATATCAGTATTATATATTAACGGCACGTTTTCAGTTCCATCGCTGAAATTGTTTTCCATAATTTTACTGATGATAGTTTGGTACTATATCTCCCAACTGGCATCAAACTTTTCTACAACAAAATTGGTATTTGAATAATTATTGAATAATTTTGAAAGTTCATTGTCATTTCTGTTTTGCCTAAATTTTGAGTTTTCTACGTCAAGCAGCTCTGTTCTTGATTTTTTTTTGAACTTGCACATAGCTTCTTCATTTTCCAGTTGTATACATGTACCCGGAGGAGTGGTTATTTTTCATAAAGAAGAGTCAGAAATAATCAGAAACAGTCGAATGTTGGTGAAATTTCGTACAATGAGTATTTTATACTGGTGCAAAGTATACAACTGCTGTGGAGTAAGATATATATTCATGATCATCAAGGCCATTTACGTCCAAACCCTTGTTATTCATGTCTAATTTCTCTCTGAGTTATGTTATAATCATAAATGAATGGGTAGTAAATAAACAGTAAGTATTCATCTTGTTTCACTTTTTCATGCCTAGTGTACCATTTAAAATGTAACACCGATATGATCGTTTGAAATTTTCATTGAATCTGGAACAAAAAATGCATCCCTCACCCAATGTCCCCCATTTTATTTTCAAATGGAACCATTGTTAGCTCAAAAAATAAATCATTCGTAACATGTTCAAAATGGTTACAGAATATGTCAAAAGTTTTTCTCTCGTAGTCTTTTTTATTTGTGAAGTATGGTTGAATATATTTGTTGGATAAGTTATACTCAATGTTGAAAGTTTGATCTTGCATAACAATTTCCTGAATTGATTTCAAACCAGTACTTTAGTTGATAGGAAAGAACATCTAATTAATTATATGGATGACTATTTTCTTAATTGATTTTATTTTACCTTTGAGAAAGGTTGGAGAATGTAAATGTAGTGATATTTTCAAAAAAGGGAGAATTATGACATCTTTCAATTGCAATACTGACTTCAAATAAAAAAATGATCGGTTTGTTCGTCTTCTTTGATTGATTTTCTTTACTAATGGAGATCTCCATTCACCCAACATCAATGAGGCCTGACATATCGTCTGATTCCATTCACGAATACCTGAATAATTGCCTGGGAAAGAACACGCACAAACACTTCCTAACGACAACCTGTGTATTGGATAGCG
Organism: Gonioctena quinquepunctata; assembly: GCA_018342105.1. Lineage (NCBI taxonomy): Eukaryota > Metazoa > Arthropoda > Insecta > Coleoptera > Chrysomelidae > Gonioctena > Gonioctena quinquepunctata. The sequence continues at coordinate 238,387 of JAFIRS010000023.1, read as the reverse complement.
TTAACGTTATCTAATTGTAGCATTCATTGCGGCAGCTTAAAATGATCTGTCTCCTAATAACACTCTGTTGAGCGAAGTTCCATGTTCGTGGTGTAAATATGAAATTTGTAGGACAAGCTACAGTTACCCGGGTCGGTTCGGATCTCGGCTGTTTCTTTTCATTACACGCCGATAATGATATATGCTCTAATTAGAGAATTTGTAACGCCACTTTCCTGTTCGTTTGTTTATTTTTTCTTTCATGTGAAATGCCTGGAAATTAGTGTTATATGTGTCATCATGTTCGATGGGTATGTGTGGCAGAAAGTTAGCTGTTGGCATTTCGTTGACTCATACTCTCAAAGAATTCCAAGGAATGAACTAGTCATATGGGTTTTCTCTCCTTGTTGAGAGAATCATTCAATTCGAATTGAAATACGTAGGCAAAAATACTAAATGAAACGAAACGCTTTTTCTCAGGTTATAAAAATACAAACTATAAGCTAAATTTTCTTTGAGTCTGAGATTCTTTGTCAGAAATGTTATTATATGAAATATCAAAGAAAAAATAAGTTTTCGATAGGAAGTCGTTGATTTGGAAAAAATAAATTCACTTAGAACCATTATTTTGACAGAATTCAGTATGAATTCCCCTCCGAAAAAGTTATGAATCTGACAAACGGTCCGCCAATAGATTACATTTTTTATGGCCTATTTCATGGGAAATTGCTGAAACTGACAAACATTTATGATTTAAAGGGTTCCGTGTCTGAAAAATAAAAATCGGGCCCTTTATAATATCTCATAAGTCAATTGCATTGCCATTGTCGATAGGCAAGTGACATTTTCGAATGATGCTGAGCAAAATATAGAGATGATGCCCGACTTGCAGATTTCATTGCGTATAACACCGGAGAACAACATCCATGTCGATTCAGTCACCATATGTCTAGAGGTCCTTGATGTGGACGCATGCATTTCGCATCGCATACCCACCATGACACCATGGAATGGAATGACATAGACCTTTGGGTTTCCTCGTATATGTTACGCCATTACATCCTGCTTAGCGCAAAAATGTTCTCTTGCTTTGAAAACAATCCAATCGTTCATTTCATGACGGGATCAGCGTAACTAAGACCCCATAAGTCATGTCATGGTGGGATAAGCGCAACCACGCGGTGCTTGAACGTATGTTTGAAATAAATCATAATTTTCTGGTCATCTGTCTTCTGGACTAATGTCAATGGTCTAGCCACCTGAAGTTTTGGAGCAGTGAGGATTTCGTAGTCCACTTGGATATAAGATGGTATCGGTAGAACTCCGATACTTGCTAACAATTCCAATTTTCTTTAACTGTGCTGACCACGTACGTGATCGTCTGTCTGTTTATACAGTGCTTGTCAAACGTCCCCTTCCCCCTCTTATTTTTGGAACGATTATACATAAACAAGTGAAATTTGGAAACTGAATACTAGTGATGAAAGATGACGAAATTGTCAAAGATGACGTCTTGAGGCCATTGTGACCGAAAATTGTAAATGGAACCCTACGGCAAGCGACACCTCTTTTAAAAGGTATCGATAAAACCTATTCAATGATACTAATTTTTATTTTTCGGAAGTCGTCATTGTCAATATTAATCCAAAGTAAAAGGTCGACAATGTATATACAGTGCTTCTCAAAAGTCCGCTCCCCCCCTCTTATTTTTGGAACGATTATACATAAACAAGTGAAATTTGGAAACTGAATATTAAAGGTTGTAAACTTCTCTACTAGTGATGATAGATTACGAAATCGTCAAAGATGACGTCACAAGGCCATTGTGACCAATAATTTTAAATGGAACCCTACGGCAAGCGACACCTCTTTTAAAAGGTATCGAAAAAACCTATTCAATTTTGTTTGTGTTTCTGGCAGTTTTGGCAACTCGCTTTTAAAGAACGCAAAGATGTGATGAATTAAATCAGTTAATACTAAAATTCCAAATTCAAGCTCCGCCTCTGGATAGTTGTCAAATAAGCTGACGTCTTCGTTAGTCTCCCTAATTCGACGTTTTTGTAATTGTCCAAGTTTTTGTACATTTAATAATTTGTGTATTGTTGATCGAACGTTTAACTGTGTTTAGCAGCCTTTGGTACTTTTAATATTTTTGTACATTTTAGTAATTTGTTAAACTGTTGTGAGCCGAACGTTTAAGTGCTTCAAGAAGCGAAATGGTACGTGCTTTAGGTGATAAAGTAGCAGCGATCCTAATTCTTGGTGAAACTGGACAAGATACTTATTCATGCAGCAGAACGCATTTTTAATGGGAGGTTTCCCGATCGCCCCGTTTGGAGGACACATTTAAGAGAGCTTCTTCGTAAGTTTGAAACAACTGGTAGTATTAATGATGCGAAACGATCTGGCAGACCACAAATTTCTGATGAGAAAAAAATTTATATACTGGCAGAAGTAATAGTTAATCCTACTTCTTCAACAACTCACGTTGCATCTACCTGTGAAGTCAGTCGAAGTACAGTACACAGGGTGTTGAAAAAAAAACAAATTTCATCCATACAAATTAAAAATGGTTTACCAACTCTCAGACGACGACCCAGACCGAAGACTTGAATTTTGTGAAAATATGGAAACTAAAATTAACCAACAGCCAGACTATGTCGAAACAATTTGTTTCAGTGACGATAACATTCCAACAGGATGGTGCTCCTCCACACTATTAAGATGCAGTAAGACGGTATTTGGATGAGGAGTATCGTGGTAGATGGATTGGACGACGAGGTTGAACGGAATGGCCAGCTCGATCACCGGACCTCACACCTTTGGATTTTTTTCTGTCAGGTTTACGCCACTGAACCACACAATATTGACGTTTTAAAACAACGTATTGTTGCAGAATGTGAGGCTGTTTCCGCAGACACATTTGCAAAAGTACGAGAAGAGTTTAAAAATAGGATATTTCACTGTCAGGAACTAAATGGAGGTCACTTCGAACAATTTATTTGAGTAGATACTGATTCTTAAATCTGTAATTAATATCATACTGAATGGAATTTAAATTTTAATGTTTACTAATGAGCCATTAAAACTGCCATAAACACAAACAAAATAAGTATCATTGAATAGGTTTTTTCGATACCTCTTAAAAGAAGTGTAGCTTGCCGTAGGGTTCCATTCAAAATTATCGGTCACAATAGCCTTGTGACGTCATCTTTGACGATTTCGTCATCTATCATCTCTAGTAGGGAAGTTTACAACATTTAATATTCAGTTTCCAAATTTCACTTGTTTATGTATAATAGTTCCAAAAATAAAAGGGGGGAGGGGACTTTTGAGAAGCACTGTATATCCCTGTCACAGCCATTTTCCCCAAAGATTGTTTGAAGAAGACAGTTGAAATTTTCCAGTAGTTAGCACTCAAAAAATATATATCTGAAATTCGTGGGGGAGTAAAATTTGGTATATAGTCGGCACGCCGAACAGATAGAGTGATTCACGTGCATACCATATATAAAATGCTCTATCGGTTTGGCGCACCGACTATAGGAATATATTTTTTTTTATACTCAATAGAAGAGAATCAAAAACTATTTTATTGGGAATTTTGTGATTGCTAGTTCAAAAGATGCTGGAAATGAGAGTATGTATAGATTTTTTTGTTTCTTTAATGGAAAAGAGCATACTTTATTGAGAGAAAATCGTTAAGAAAGTACTAGTTTTATGGTTAGCAACACTTTTTATTATAGATAATTATAATCGCTCCTCGTATACAACATCCGTCAGATAGACATCTGTCAGATAGACGATTCTAACCATAAATGTAATATTTTCATCATTTCCATACAGTTTTTCATTTGTTCTCCACTGACAAAATAACTTTTGATATTGATCCTCTTTTTCTCTTGACTTGTATGGCAATGGATTCAATATAGCTTCAGAAACTGCTACCTAAATGAAAAAAAATATTGTTCGTTCACTCGGTTTTATTCCGGTGACAATGCATCATGGAATTTTTGTTAGAGGAAAAAACAAGATGGCGGCTCCAAGGGGGCTTTCAGGTTCGGAGATTATGAATTCTTTGTCAAAATCTATCAATTCAAGATGGCGAATTCAGGAGTTTTGTGATTATGGTCAGATTCTATTCAAAAGTGGTGTGTGGGAATTTTTGGGGTCGGAGATCATGATTTCTTTGAGCTCAAAACTTACAGGGAAGATACCTTGTAATAATGATGCTCTATTAGAAATGAACAGATTAAGGCGAACTAATTCGAAAGCAATAAATAGAAAACCTTTTTGATGACAAGCTTTTAGTTAGGCTGTGTACTAAAACCTATAAAATAAGAAATCATCGCTAATTCGACAAGTTGTTACTTACCTACCAATCATTGTCCAATGAAATTAATTGGTACCTACTTTTATGACCACTTCCGCCACAAGGTTTTTAAAACCAAATAATTCAACAAAAAATTATTAAATCAATGTCAGCGATGACTTAAATTTATTTAATACGTTTTAGTACACGGATTAAATAAAAGCTCGTCTTTATGAAGGTTTTTTTATTAGTTAATTTTCACATAATTCACGACCACTTCTATGCAAAACTAAACACATGCTACTAAGTAACACGAACTAGTATAGTAATTCATCATTATAGTCAGCAATTGTTTGGAAAGCTCAGTAAAGCTATTCCGAATTGCCAGAGAGATGTTTCAAGTAATTGAGCGAAAATGATGTACGCGTTTCGAACGAAATAAGTAACTGGTATCGGAAAGTACATGGATTTCTGTTGTTTGAGACAGTGAGTTGTAAGTGTTAATAGATCATTGGACTGGTTTAAATAATAATTCGTAGTTTCAATGTAACAGTGACAGTATATAATTCAACTGATCAATATTCAAGAAATATGTTATGAATATCCTCTAATTCATCTATGTAGATCCTGTAATCTGGATTACATATTACTGAAAGATACTACCGACATATGCCGTATTAAATGTTCGTACATTGAGTAGGTTTCTGAATTTGGATAATGAAACCAAGAATATGATTGACTGTTTTAGACATGTTATGAATATGCTACCTAGAGTGTTAGGCTTGGTAGGTCACCTAAGTTTGTGAAAACAATGTTGGATTTAAATTGGCATAATGCTACTTTCTGACCTATTTTTTTGACATAGGATTCAAACCATTCTATATTTCTCTGTAAGCCGGAAACCTCGATATCAAAAGAAAATAGTTAATTTGCTTGGAAGCCTTTCTGCAGTCGGTATGTACGGGCATTTAGCATTCATATTTGCTAAGATTTATTCAACATACAAAAATAAGTTTTTACGAAGCTTGGAGATCGGTCTGTAGTTTTATTGCTAGATTTGGAGGTAGAGTGATGTTCTATTAAGTACTATATATCTATCATAAGTACTTTTTAAACATATCGGTTCATTATATCTTCACAAAGAAACGTGGCAAACAAATACGAAAGGTTAAGTGGAAGATCTAAGCGTAAAAAGACCATATTATGTACTCTGTAAGCCTTTTCAGCCTTAAAGAGGTTTACTGATTTCCAAAGTAATGTTATATATTCCTTTTTTGTCTCTCTCTCTCTCTCTCTCTCTCTAGAGTGTATTATAGTTATTATTATTAAAAATATATAGAATTCGTGATTCGTGATGGGTACAAAATCAATTAATTTCTATGACGTAGAGCGTCTTTTTTGAAAAATGAGATACAATCTATTATAACTAAATAACAGAAATTAGTTACAGATCATAACTGTGCTGAGAAATGCAAGCAATGGGTCAAGTCCACTCATGCATTTAATAGTTGTGAAAAATCAGGTAGGGGTCACGTTTCTTCGACCTTTCTGACCTGCTTTTCTGTCTGAAGTTTGTCGTATGACTTTATAACCACGAAGTGTACGAAGAATTCCCGCTAACGGTAGACTACAATTAATTAGCGATTCAGTGTTCATTTTGGTAAACGGAAGGACGGGACGTATCTTTGGATTTTAAGTTTATGAATGCCATACAGGTAGTCCACCGATATAGGTAATATTTCCGTCGATTCTTTATGGATTGAAGGTAACGGGAAAAGCGGGGGCTCTGTTTAGTATAGGGATATGGATATCAACAAGTTGATTACAAAATATGTTACTCCCTCGCTGAAATTAAGTAATTTTGCTATTGTTATAAAGAAGATGCAATAGCAAGTGGGTGTTTCGAGGTGATTCGTCATTTCAAGGACACTCGTGATGTATATTCGAATCTGCCTACAACTCTATCTCTTCTTTCCGCTAATTATATCCACAAACTCCTTCAATTTCAGTTACAAAATGGAAATTGTCTTAGAAATGATCGAAAATGTGAAGACTATAATTCCCAAATCTTACTGGATATTTCATACTACTGATCAAGCTTGCTCTCCAAATGGGTTTGATTAAAAGTATAAAAGTTATAAAAAATTCTCCCTGTAACATCGCTCCAATATTCACGGTCATTGATCATGGCTTTATATGGCATCATTCAGTCAGTTAAATCTTTCGGGCCTAATGCACGATAGAATGGGAACATTTCTGTCATGTTGAAAATGTATTACAAATTCCATAACGTGCGATACCGGTAACAGTAGGACGCTGATATCGAGAAGACTACATACAGGCCGTGAACCCCAAAATAATAATGAAATGCGAACATTCATAGCTAGGTGACCACATCCTTTGAGAGAAAATCCTAATGAATACATCAACAATGTGCACGATCACCAATACAATACAAGAAATTCTCATAAAATCCAAATATAATTCAGAACTCGAGATGCTGTATCTTGTCAAACACCAAAATTCACGTTACTTGAATAGGTTCTCACAAAGACGACATAGAAAAAAAGTTACTTTGTAGTATCATGATTACATATATGAATATTTATTTGTTTTTTATGGGATTCCACAACTAGTACAGCAACGGCTAGCTCATCTTAGTACCCAGTTCACTTTCAAAACATACTCATAGGAAAATTATAATAATTTGATATTATTTTCAGTAGTACAAGTCATCTAATACATATAGTAAAACAAATAAACGGGCGATATTCTCACATAAATGTTTCTTTCTTATTTCTAGAAAACTGTTGTGTAATATACATATCAGGCTGTAGATAGGGCTTCTGAATACCCCGACAATTGATATGTTTCCTGATTTATAACATGGTGAGATTTTGCAATCACGTGCTAGATAACTTTGTCGGACCTAATAGATTAGCAACTTATGTCAGAGTTTCGTTTATTCAAAAATACATTTCCAAGAATAAATATAATATTTCCACTCTTTTTTTGCCCTTTTGTATCAAAAGACACAAATAATGTTCATATAGCTGATATTCTTAAATGTTTTGAATGAAACCAGAACTACTTGAGGATTTTCGTCAGATAAGTGTTATTTATCATAACACATTTCTTTTTTCAGAAAATTCTAAGTTTACATAAAAACTTTTTAACAAAAAATTAAACCGACGAAATGCGAAACTGAAAAGTAAAAAATAAAATGAACCTTCTTAGTCTCAATAACTGAGCTCCTAAACTAATGTAAGTAACTAATTTTGAGTCGGCGCCAAACAAACAAGCAAATGAATTAGGTAAGGCGTGAAAAGATGGCATCGAGTTGCGCGGTGACATTCTGATAATTTTTTTGAAGTAATTTAATGATCTTCGTTGATTGTTTGTTTGGCGCTGACTCAAAATTAGTTACTAACATTAGTTTAGGAGCTTAGTTATTGAGACTGAGAAGATTTACTTAATTTTTTACTTTTCAGTTTCGTATTTTGTCGGTTTAATTTTCTGTTGAAAAGTTTTTGTTTTTCATTTTTTGTGGGTGAAATCTACTAATTATACCTATTTGTTCTTAGATTATTTCCAAAATACTTACTTACCCACCTTACTTCAACTATTGCCAGTTGAATAATATGATTATCTACTTTTACTATTTGTTGTATTATAAATTATTTTTGTTGTTCTGGTTAGTTCATTTCATTATTTTGTATATAATTCCATCCTCTCATAGAATATAATGATTGTGATGGATGTAGGAGAACAAAAATAATGACAGTAGCTATCTCTCATTGTCAACTACATATGTGTGCCAATTTTCACAAGTGAAAAATCAATTATCCCCTATTTTTCTACTCGTGGTGGATAATTCCATTCAAAATACAAATATGATCAACTATGAGGTATACCCTATCTAACAAAAAATAATCATCCAAATCGAAGAACCCAGTACAAAGTTATGCCTGATAGAATCGGTTGACGGACCAGAATTCAGAGGGTGAGTGATCAATATCCTTCATGTTGCTACCCTTAGGGGGGGATTTCATCTCTTATATTCAAATGGGACCAATTTCGAAGTACACCCTATCCACTGCAGAAAGAATTATCGGAATCGAACGTCTCAGTAAAAAGTTATGCGTGGTCATACATAAAAAAAAATATACGCGTCGACTAGAGAACCTCCTCCTTTTTGGTTTCGTCGGTTGAAAATATGTTGTTTACCCGAATATTTCAAATATAATATGGCATTCTCATCTGCATCAAAATCAACAAAAAAAAATTGGGAAATTTCTCAGATTATTATTATTATATATATTATATATATATATATATATATATATTATATATATATATATATGGGTCATTCGTTACCATTTTTATCTATAAAAAAGATCCAAAGTCGTGAGCTCGTTCTGTTTTTAACAGGATAAGAGCCATTTCTATACGGTCGCTTCTGTAGGTTGAAGTAAATATCCTCCCAGGAATACATGATATAATACTATAATTTTATAATGATATACTCAAAATTTCAAACAAACTAGAACATATTTTATCCCGAAAAGGGAAACACTCTCAATTGAATAATGAATAGAAAGATTTTTTCTTTTCAGAATATCTATCAGATGTAGTTCAATGTCCAGCGGAGCTTTAGCCGGGGAAGTAGTTGTTCTCTGTTAGACATTCACAAAAAATAACTTCAATTTTATCGTGGATTTTTCAATTCACAGAAAAATATTTCTATTCAATATTCAATTGAGAGTGTTTCCCTTTTAAACATGAATACCCCACAAGAGGTTATCTTGACGATGGGAGATAGTGACTAAAGTTTATCTTTCAGTCGCAGATGATTTCAAATCTGATTTTATGAACATCCTGTTCATATTTTCAACAAATCAATATATTATCTCCTCACATAATATAAACATTCTTTTTTATTTCGCAAAACGTTTGAAATATTGATTCTTTTAATTTAATTCCACCTGTGTTACTTATTTCTGCAGTTTTATCAAGGAGGGTTTTCGATGTCTTATTATTATATCAAGCGGTTGTGAAGATGTTTTCAAGAAAGCAATAGAAGAATATTTTCTTTCGTTATTTGTATATAGGACAATGAAGTTGATTTTCTATAGGACTGTAATTAGACATATGTCAACAAACTCTATTCATAGTTGGAGTTTTCATGGATTTTTATTTCTATGGTGAAATTTGGAATTTTAATGGCTGTCTAATGCTAGGTAAATTATAATTTTTCACCTCCATTCACCTACTACACTACAAAAAATGTGATTGGTAATTCATTCTTTCGAAAAATTAATAAAAATTGAATATGAAACGAATAATAATTTTTGAATAATTTATTTTATATATATTAAATGATATAAATGCAGAATGAGTCATATACCTCTCGGGGAAATATCAGAAATGATGTTCACAAAATTTGGGATCCAGTGATAACCTTCAACTATGCAGTCTCTTTTTTTTTATAAAAGTCATAAAGAGAATGCAAATGAATGGAAACCCAACCTTGAAATATTCTAAACACAAAGTAATTAAAAGAGCTGATACCTGATGAACAATGAGCTCCACCTCGAAATCGTACTCGAAGTACAAATAAATAATCGGAAAAAATTTCACTACGGAATCGAATTAGAAACCATCTGTATTTACTCATGGTACAAGGAATGTCAGTAGGTCACATGACATGTTCGCTGTGCTAGCCGGATCTTCGGCAGAAGACCTGTACGTTAGTTGTGGTTTGCTGTCAGGACCGGATCAGCGATGGTTGTTGGATCTATAAACTGTAACTAAACATTCAGATTCCAGTTCAACTATAAATGTAACAAGATATATTATCTATTTTGTCAGATATTTTTTGGTTCTTATATTTCATGCAAAGAATCTAAATTACTTATTATTGTAAGGGTTACTTAGTAACGTTGTTTATAAATGTGAGAACATGAGAAAATGTACATTACAAGGCGAAATCACTAAAATGAGCCTTTATCAAGTATAAAAATATCAGTAGTTTAAAACTTACGCACTGAGTGGATCATTAATATTGTTTGTTATTTTCTATTGGAAAAATGTCAAGCTTATTATGGAAATGCCATTCAAAGTCAATATTTTCGTCTTTGCGTATGATACAAAAAGAGCATATTTCATAGGTTTGGATAATGTTTGTGTTTTGTTGTCAAGTAAAAATTTCATAGATGAATATTTCGGTAAGTTGATCTTGGGGCAAATATTTATGAAAGATGAGCAGTATAACATATTTTTTGAACTGATGATATTTTTTAACTCGTTTGTTAACAAACGAATTATTTCCATAGTATCTTCTGTTCCATTGTGATGATTGAAACAAATCTTCATGCAGGTTATTTTTCCAAATAGTTCACTATTCTACTGTCCTCATAAACTTTTCTAACCAGAGAATGATCTACGACATATTCTTGTTTTCTCAAGATTCCTTTTGTGTTGATGGACAATTAGATTTCGTCTGCCTAAATCTGTTCGGACATTTGTATAATTGTTTTTTATGGAGACTGTGTGGAATTTGAGGAAAAATTTAGCATTTCCGCTTCTCCCATTTTTTATAAAAAATAAAATTTGGAATTCGAGGAAACTCTGCCAGATGTGGAATTGATTTATTTTGTTTCTTATTGAAGCTTTCTACCGAATCAAATGTCTTACATTGGGAATTTTCCACAATTCCAACGTAAATTTCTTTCAAATACAAAGTCATACCGCAGTTTCATATTCAAGAATGAATCATAAAACAGTTGCTGATTGCTACTGAAGTCCGCTGAAATGGTTTCTTAGCCGTAAAACCGAGGTATAGCTTCATATTTAGAAGATCTTTCCGTATAGTGAAAATCCCTTTTCTATGAATTGTGTAAACTATGTAAAACATTTGCTTGAGTTGAAAAAAAAATGTGATCCTTTTGCAACCCAACGCATTTATGATTTCCACATCTAAGAACCCTTTTTCCGAATTAAAATTTCATTTTAAAATTTTATTTGTTACAGATAATCGAATAATAGAAATATTTATTCGCAAATCGATTATAATTTATTGGACTACTTTTTCTTAGTTTCAAATATGAGAATATCATATTTTTCTTTTTGCACTAATTGTTACTAATGTTCATGTGAATCAATGATTTATGGAGAAATGGCTTTCTGAACTTTTGTTACATCTTTGTACGAGATTTCATTCGAAAATCGCATCAAAATAACTAGCAAAAGACATTCACTTCTACTGTTTAATCTTCGGTGAAACAAATTCAACTGATAATAATCATTTAACTTAATCCAAGCAAGTATTCTGACTTTTTATTCAATTTTAATCTCCTAAATAAGATTTAAAAAAAAGATAATTTGAACAAATTCTAAAATAAAAATTTTTGGTATGTACCAACAAAAACTTCAACTCTCTGCAACTTTGGCAGACTTGACGAGTGAAGGCAAAAATAGGTTATGATGAATGACGACATCCAGGTCAAGAAACCATACGAGCGGAGCCCTCCCAAATAATCCAGCCAAGATGCCCTCGTCGCTGCCAGATGTTATTGCTGCAACGGTGAGGAACATCTATATCCACACGTCTCCAGATTATTTGAGACAACTACCGATCTCATCGAATCCGGACAAGGAACCCACATTCAGCACACACCTGGTGAAAAAAAATATTAATATAAATGTCAACCAATTTGATTTAACCAGCTGTTACCAACAAATGGAGTAACTATGGTGTCACCAAACTAAAAAATAAACATAAGGTTCACAAAAAAAGCCAAAATTGTGCGGGGGTGTTCCCAACTTTGCCACTGCGATTAAATCTTCAGTCTGACAGATCAAAAGGAGCTCAGGTCATTACAGTAATCAAACTCAGCCACCATTCAAAGTTATGATCGCCCGTAGGCTCACTACCAGCCAAGTATGACCCCCCAATATTTTCCCTTCCAGTGATCCCGTCAAAAATTGACAGCCAGGCTGAACTATACCCGCACCCAACAAAAGCGAGTCCCTTAAAAAATTTTGAAGTTTTGAATCAAATTATTTGATTCCTCCCTAAATCGTATGACTACCCAAAAAAAAAAATAAGTGATGGTATGAAAGATATACGTGCTCAAAAATTTACCTCTTCAAAGAGTCATGGCAATTTTTTTTAAGGTAAGGTATGTTTAAATCAAAAATTTTGAGTGTTCAAAAATTAACCTAGATTTACTGGGGCATAAAAATTGACCCTAATTTTGCTGGAACATCTTAAGTACCCAATAACTCTAACACGATACGAGCTTTCAAGCTCCCAAAAAGGTAATATGCACACACATCAATGACAAGATAAATGCATACGCACAAGGTAATTCGAGTACTTAAACCCACCAAATATTATACCCATGCATCATCAAACCAAAAATTTTTTGTTTCTTACTCCAAAAAGGAATCAAACTCCTCAAACTCTCAACTCATGAGAAGATACTACACATGTACAGTAATAATCAATCAAAAGTATTGAGTTTTCTAACTTAATTGCAACTTTCCAGCAAAATTATGGTTCAACCATAATATATATATATATATATATATATATATATATATATATATATATATATATATATATATATATATATATATATATATAGTTGTGAAGGTTAGACGACTGTCTAAGTTAAAGAAGAATCCTTTAAAAAGGATTCTTCTATATATATAACATATATAAGATATATTTCTATTCAAAGTATATGAATCCAAAAATATACCAAATACTAAAAAGATAAAGATAAATTGTCCGTTCCAGTCATCATATTAACGAACAAAACACAATTTTGGACCTCAACTAAATTTGCAAAAAAATTATTTTGCCAAACCAAAAGTTTTAATCAACCTCATATTCGTGCCAAATTATCCGAAAATACTCAAATGTTTTACCAGCAGTATCAAGGTACAAAAATATTTCTGAATACACTCAGATAAATCTTCCACAGCTCAACCAGAATTTAAAAGATAACTTTTTATTCCAATACTTCAGTTGAATGTCCACACCACTAGGATTCATCACAAAAATACTCAGAATATCAGATGTGGTTAAGCTGAGGATGATAGGCAACTCAACGAAATCAAAATTGCACAATCTCTAGAGGCAAGAGAAGTCTCGTGTTTTCATTTCCTTCAGAAGCACATTAACACCCCAAATAAAATTCCAACCAATCCCAATAATGTAAAAAAAAACAACCAAAGTAAAGTCAAAAATAACTCTCAACCAAAAATGGTATATACCCATCTTTTTTTATGTATAATATTTCAAACTCGTTAAAAAATTCTATCGGCTATTTCGAACCTATGTGGCCCATTAAATAATAAATGATTAGTACTAAACACTTTCATTGGTTGTTGAACAAATTCAAAGCAGATTTGTTTGAGCATGTGGATGGTACTTTCGACATGCTGGCTGCATCTGCCCAGACACACACCACACCACTGTGGATTACGATAATTCACCGCATTGAGCGGCCAGCGAAGTTATCAACTGGTTTTTACGCGACCAATTTGGTCCACTATATTCTTTATACGGGGAATCATATTTATATATATATTTCCGTTTCTCTTCCCAATTCAACATTATAATATGTACGATTTTGAACGAACCGTATATTTTGGGTCCGAAATGAATTCATTCAACTGAGAATGGTTATACTATAAAACTGTAGCGTAATTATACAAATTTTCCCCCAGAAATGATTTGAAATGAACAATCACCAAATCTGACCGGTTGTCAATTTGCATAAGAATAGTGACATTTGAAATTCCTATAATACAAGGGGGTGTGCAGTATAAAAAACCACCCTGTGGATCGGTTTTGGGAATACATAATATCGTTATGATTAAGATACGAATTCAAACCGATACTGCCAAATATTTGCACAAATATTCAAATAAATAGTTTTGTCTCCTCAGATTGACTATCGAAACCACTGTGCGTCGGCCTTCCGATATTGGGTCCGAAAAATTGGTACGTCTGTAGGCCCCTTATTTGATAACGACACAAAAAAGAACCGGCTAATAGGTTAACATCCAGACAAGAACGGAATGTGCAAAGTCCATCAACTACATTGATTACCTTCGATCAAATTCGATTCAGATAATGAATGTACTGAGTGCTAATATCTGAGAGCCTACCTAGTTCGAATAGGAAAATTAATTACAAAATGAGCAGAAAATATTATTCATTCGGTATCGCCTGTATAAGCGATACTACGCTCTAAGGTCATTCAAGGAATGCAATTAGATGCTTTCACATAGAAAGATATAAAATTTTATGACTTTAAATTACTAATGTGTGCCAGCTAGTCAACGCGGACTGATATCTATCTCCATGATTTGGTTATCATTGCCGGAAATAAAAAGGGTTTTATGAATGAGTTTTAAAATTCATGACTCCACCAGTACTTTGCAGTCTTTTATAACTAATATCAGTAATAGACAGTGTATACACATTATGGAATGTTTATCGCTGACAAGGACATGGACAAGAAATCCAGGAGTGGTACTCCATTGCATTATGACAAATACTAATTTATTAACCAATAGTTTACGCCACCGTCCTCTCATAGTCTCTATACAACCTTATGTGAACATATATCTCCCACAATGATTAATTAATACACGAATGGTGCAACGTTTTTATAATTGTACCAATTCATTGAGTGATTACTCAACTGAATCTTTCAGTATAATTGAAGCTACGGCAATGGAACAATATATTTTTTTTTATTGGTGCCCCTTTTTATATATTTATAGCACGCCTCAGCGTGTTTAAATCGAACTTTAAAAAACGCGCGTTTTTTAAAGGTAACCATGACAACATCAACAAATCGAGAAACGTGAAGTCTAAATGACACATTTTTTATTATTGATCTGACAGGAGTACCTTGTAACGTTAAATAAAATATTACTCACAATTCGTTCATTTATATGTGCTCCTCCATCCATTTGATGAACTTTTCATATTCTTTTTATATATATTACTGGATTTTCGCGGTATTAACCGCGATTCTGCCTCACTATTCGAAAAATCGATATTAGAATCATTCATTTTTGAGCTCTGGTGACAACAAATATTGATCTTTGGTAACAAATTGCAAATGAATGTTTTTCTCATTTCCATGACAACGAAAGGTATACTGATGTCACATCACGAATTCAACCTTCTTGCATTATTAGTTCTTATTTCTATTTTTTGTAGTAATAATACCAGTATATATGATTTCAAAGTGCACCAATAAAAAAAAATAACGTAAAGTATTCGTGGATAACTGGTCTTAAAAACACTTGCTCTATTTCGAGCACTCCGGCTGCGCCGTCGTGCAAAAGTTTTGCGAATCGGGCAGACAACACATTTTACTAATTGATGGCAGTATAATAATTTGCAAACTATGTTACAATGCGGAACATTAGGAATTAAAAAATTATTTATTTTTGCAACACCTGTGTTATCTGAATAATAAATATTTTTATATATCTAATAAATGACATTCATTGTCATACCAAGTTAACTATCGACCAAGAAGAAGCTCGTCAACGGTAGGTGAAATCATTCAATATTGAAAGATACCGTTTTCGATATGAATTCAAAACATTATATTACAATTAGGAATTTGCATAATAAAATACTCTTGATGGAGAATCGAGAATCTCTCGACACGTTTCCATAATTTTCTTGATTCATAAGAAAATGGAGGAAATAATTTGATTTGAAAAACACTCGTACAGTTGTACATTATTACGATTAGCCTACAACTGTGTTACGTCACAGGGTTTTGTTTACAGAGTAATGAATGCACAGCAGTTCAATAACATGATTTTTACCAGAATAACAAGAAGACTGACAATTGTATTTTCATGACAGACAACTATATAACTAACCAAAAACAATGCACATTCGTATGATAGTCCTAGAGCTAGAACTGGAAGATTTGCCTATCAACATGTTTGTCCCTCTTTATTTTCAAAATTTTTATAAATCAAGAAAATGATTCTTACGTGTCGATTACATTTCAGTCCTCCATTCGGATTCAATAGAATTTTTTATGCGATACCACAATTGGAGTAAGACAGTCGAGTGGAAAGGTAAATTATAATTTCATTTAATTCAAGAAATGAGATGTAATATCGATTTAACAAATTTTATTTTTGAGCAACATTTCTGTTTGACAATGAAAATTATATACTTGCGAGATATACAATCGATAACGTTTTGAAATCCTTACTTCCATAGAGCATCGATTATTCATTTTAAAATATCGTCGATTGCTATGAAGTCGTGTTCTGGCAAGTGAACATTTTAAATGAAGAATGATTGCATGTAATTTCTAATGCGAAATAAAATTTATGTCTTCCATTTAGCAGAATTCATCAAAAATTTTTATTCTTTCGATTGTTGCATTCGAAAATATTAGTTAATTTTTTCGCCGATAAGTGGAACACAGTGATTGCTTCTGAGATCAATAATTAGTTTCAAATCATTCAATGGTCAACTACGTAACCGTATTAATCTTCGGATGCAATTTCAATCAACTAGTACAAAGTATAACAGATATACGTGATTGATAATCAAGTATTTAACTGGACCACTGTAGATATGTCGGTCTAATATATATCTCATACCTATTTGCATAATGTTTGGCATTTATGGCCAAATTATAAGAAAAAAACAATTAAAAAAAAACTGTGCCGTTGAACAATGACGGTTGCAATTCTCTTGCGTCACGTAAAATATTAGTCGTAATTTCAATCGCAATTTGCACAACTTTTGCAATTTTTTTCAAAAGTTGTAAAAATGCAAAAAAATATACTGGTGGATAAATAGGTTCCGATTTTCGTATGATGTTGCAAAGTTACATATCAACTAAGACCGATATTCGCTTTAGCAACCATAATGAAAAACTTCTGTAATTATTTCAATGCTTGTGTATATTGAAAATGGGAGCGTCGATAAAAAAGTTTGATAAACATATGATGCGTTTTTCAGAATAGGTTGCAAATGTACGTGAATATTTAAAACTTTTGTTTCCGTTCACTTGTCCAATTTGCAGAACTTTGTAATTTTTTCAATCAAATTAAAATGAAAAACTTAAACAAATTACAAAAAACAAGGTTCCGTAACTTTTACAACGTTGCAAACTTAATGCATGTTGTAAAACACCATTACTAAAGGTATGCCTGGTTTGCAGAATTTTCAGTGCAATAATAAAGCATGAAAACATTTGTTGCAATTAAAACAATGTTCTGTTAATCGCAGACTTAGGCAAAATTGTATAGTTTGTTTTTATTAATGCACTAACATACCATTGGAGTTTGAATACTTTTGGAATTAATGTTAATTGATTGTCTATATCTACTGGCCTAACAGAGCCTTATCAGCGGTCGAGGTGATCAATTAATTATTTTTCCTGATGGATACATACCCTCCACAAGGGAGCTCTGATTACAGAGGTTCCCAAAACAATTCCTCGCAACAACAAACAGTCAAAACTTATTTGTCACTACTCAACCAGACAATACATAAATTCCCCTCCAAAAAGCAGGCAATTCTTTTAACCGTTATAGAAAATGTAGAAGTGAAAGAATATCTTATTGCTCTGGGTACAGTTGTTAAATCCAATAATATCATCTTTTCATCAAGAATTTCAAACAATAGAATATGTATATATTTATCGATTGAAGAACTAGTTGAAAATTTCATGAACACCACCAATCGAACAATTTGAATCGACCAACTCATTATTTAAGCCCACAGACTAATAACACCAAATGAGAGACTATTAATATCCAGTGTATGCCCTACTATTCCACCTAATAGCATATAAATTGAACATAATGAGTTAGGGATTAGGCGGGGTGTCACAAATCTCCTTCCTTAGAATCTGTACCTCCAATCCTGAATTTAAACATATTCTTAGCTTTCGCAGACATACCTACTACCTCAGCATTCCAGAATCCATTCTAGTAACACATGAACAAACCACATACCGCATATTTCTATCTATAGACCAACATTCTTGCAAACAAACAGGACATCTTGCAGTGAATTGTCCAATGAATTCAAACCCCAATGTAGAATCCGAAACAACCTCAATGACCAATGACTTAATGGAGACTATCATTGATCTTCAAACCCCAGAAGAAGAGATACCAATTGCAACTTTACACACCCACTCATCACCCCCAGACGCAACTTTACCCCCCAAAATAGATCCTTCTTCAACAGCTACCCCAACAACAGTTTTTCCCATGATTAACACTCCCCCAAAACCCATATCTATTCTTATAATATCAATAATAAACGCACAATATCGGATATAATCACCCCTCCCCCTCATCCAGAGGAAGAAAATATATTCCCAAAACCTACATTGGAACAAAAGAAAACAAAAAAGGCAAAATCAAATTATCCTCCAGTATCACCCCCCTCTATGGGAGAACTTATGGAACCCACTAAAGCTTTGTTCGAAGATGAGTCATCAAAATTTGGCGTGAGTTATGACGAAATAACGCATATCTTTGAAATTGTGTATGGCTCCCCAGACCCCCTTAGTGTCGCCAAAACCTATACGAACGAGATCACTAGCCTACTAGATATTTTGGATAGAATATACCCCTACATAACTGACAGTAAAATGAAAGCAAGATGTACCAAAGTACAAAACAGGATCAAAAAACAGCTCGAACTTGAGTCAATAACGGATAGAAACATTATTTCTGAACTGTATTCGTTCATTTACAAGAATTAAAATAATGTAACCAGCATAATGAAATCACTTGTGTTAATTTCACACTGATTCACAGTATTTTCACTACCCATTTCATATGTTAATCTTGAATCGGGCATAATAGCGTATAGAAATTTTGATACCCCAAATAATTGAGTTCAGTAAAACAAACGACTACCGCAATGGGAAAAAATTCTTGGATGGCTAATAAACCATTACATAAACATAATATGATGCGTCTTAGGAAATAAACAATCGAGCATTATTCTAAATAATTGTGAGAAAAAACTGTGGGTTACATAAATTGAGACCATGCATAGGTAATTCAAATCGTTTTCACTCGTCGCCGTCGTCGCGGAATTATAGAAATAAACCAGGCAATGATTTAATGAATTCAATCCACTGTACTAGTTTTATTAACTTTTCAACATGTGAATATTTGCTGTTCATGTTCAATTAGAATATAAACGTGACTCATGTCCAGTTTTCTTGGAAAAATAGCTAATAATTGTGAATTAGATTACCAGTGAGATAATTTTAAAAGACTTTTAATAGTTTTTTTAACCATTATCTTGTCACCAAACTGGGATGAGTTATACTTGTATTCACAATCGTGTATAATATATATGAATTGAATCTATACTTCATTGTGACTACAAAAATGGATTTCATTCACCCGAAGATCATTGCAGGATTTCAGGCTCTCCTCTGTCTTGAAGACATTCTTCGTCAAGAACTGTCATTGATTTTCCGTTTCCACAGAAACGTTTAGAAGAATTTGAGGCGCCGTAGATAGTTTTTTTCAACAACGAAAAGTCCCGTCGTGTTACGAGTTGTCTTTAAATACACGATTTATTAGTATCACCTGTATGCATGTAGGAAACGGAATTTTGAAATTAATTTTCACCCACTTCCAGAATTATTTGAAATTATCCACACATACTAAGAAACGATGACAATACAATAATTTCATGACTATGAACTGGTATTCCCACCAAGATCGTCAGAAAAAAATTATTTACATTTCAGTTATGGCGAATGCACTGGTCGTTCTCAGCATATTCGCCAAAATTTAGTAATAACTTCCATCTCATGTGGATGAATCAATCGAAGAGTTTTTCTGCCGTAGTATTTTTTAGTCTTTTGTAGCAATATGGACTGAAAAATCAGCTGTGGGACACCTGATTTCACCGGCACGAACCTCGGGAGAATGTGGTTATTTTGAAATAAATCATTTAAGGGCTGTACGAAGTCAATTTATCGACCAATTCAACTGTCAATTTACCGGTCAATTGATCGAGTGGAATATTTCATCGTCTCAGATGGTAACGCCTAGGAGAAAAAATGAACATTCGTAGCGCCAGACTAGGAAACGGGCGAAAGCTCCAACTGCAGACTTAGTTTTATTTTTTTGTTGTGTTGCTCTCTGTCGAATCTAATACATCGGATAGATTTTGAAAAAATAAATAGCAAAATTTAGAAATTTGCCATTTTTTATTTTTTAGAGATGTCAGTTAGATAAATTATTTTGTTTCACGGCGACCATTTTTTTTCCATGCCGACTGAACTAGTTATCATGGAAGATTACAGACAGACACACACACACAGACAAACTTCACTGTGGAAATTTTCTCAATCGTCTCGGGGAATCTCAAAAGGGATATTTCTGTCGATAACTCGATTATTGTTTTTACGATTACATTACTTTACCACTAGGGGGACCGGTCAAGTAAAATTTAAAAATAAAATTATAGTTTCAAAGAATTGGAAAAACACACTTATATATCAAGGACTAAGAATTTGAAAGTAATAAGAATAAAGTCATTGGCCAAAAAATTTTCACCTATGTAAAAAAAGTGTGGGGTGCTCTTTACTTACTTTTCATAATGCTTTTAAGATAACTGATAAAATCACTCTACGCTTTTTTAAATAAAATAAATTTGTTCAATCAATGACTTTATTCCTATTGTTTTAATTTTTTTTGTTCTTGCTATAAGCGTGTTTTTTCTAGTTTTTTTAACTATAATTTTTTTGTTTGCTAAGTGCAAAAAATATGCTGTAACTGTTAGTTCTTATATCATACCTGTTTCCAGGAAAAAGTGTTATCTATCAATACTGGGCGAAGAAAAGTTTATATTGGCGCCCGTCATTGTGGTTTTTGGTACAATGAGATTGAAGTGTAACAATAAACAACATGTAATGAACAAATCATCGAATATATAGGACACGATTCTACGATTCATGGAGTGGATATGTTTCTAAATAAACTTTCTAACAAAAAATTAAACCGACGAAATACGGAACTGAAAAGTGAAAAATAAAATCAACCTTCTTAGTCTCAATAACTAAGCTCCCAAACTAATGTGGTTAACTAATTTTGAGTCGGCGCCAAACAAACAAGCAAATTAATTAGATAAGGCGTTAAATGATGGCTTCGAGTTGCGCGGTGACATTCTGATGATTTTTTTGAAGTAATTTAATGATTTTCATTGATTGTTCGTTTGGCGCCGACTCAAAATTAGTTACTTACATTAGTTTAGGAGCTTAGTTATTGAGACTGAGAAGGTTTATTTTATTTTTTACTTTTCAGTTGATTTTTTCGTCGGTTTAATTTTTTGTTAAAAAGTTTTAATTTTTCAATTTTTTGTGGCTGAAATCTACTAATTACTACCTACTTGTTTTTTGATTACTTCCAAAATAATATGATTATCTACTTTTACTATTTGTTGTAATATAAATTATTTTTATTGTTGTGGTTAGTTCATTTCATCACTTTGTATATCATTCCATCCTCTCATAGAATAAAATGATTGTGACGAATGTAGGAGAACAAAAATAATGACATTAGCGATCTGTCATTGTCAACTACATGTGTGTGCCAATGTTCAAAAGTGAAAAATCAATTATTCCCTATTTTTCTACCCGTAAGGGTGGATAATTCCATTCGAAATCCAAATATGATCAACTATGAGGTATACCCTATCTAATAAAAAAGGAATGATCCAAATCGAAGAACCCAGTACAAAGTTATGCCTGATAGAATCGGTTAACGGACCAGAATTCAGAGGGTGAGTGATCAATATCCTTCATTTTGCATTCCTCAGGGGTGGATTTCATCATTTAAATTCAAATGGGACCAACTTCGAAGTACCCTATCTACTGAAAAAATAATTATCGGAATCGGGCGTCTCAGTAAAAAGTTATGCGTGATCATTCATTAAAAAAAATATAAGCGTCGACTAGAGAATCTCCACCTTTTTGGTTTCGTCGGTTAAAATAAAAACTCATTTTCAGTCCGTTTGGTGGAATTAGAATTTCAGCTTTCTTTACGAAACTTTAGATTTGATTCTGTTTTGGTAAACATCAGTCACAAGCGTGTTCATTTGGTGAAAATTTGTCTTCAGCAAGTGATTCGTTTAAGGTATGAACAGATTTTCTGAAATTCTGTAATTTGGGACGAATTGACCACCTCATTTTACCTCGTCATTTTCTCCGTCCATAACACCTCTTCTAATCAATTCAAGAAAGGCTTGCCGATCTTAGATGTTGCAAATTTTGCCTGATCGAGTCATGGAGGGAAGTGGGTCAACGGTTGTGTAAGAATTTATCTAACTATGCGCGATGTTGTCAAACTTCCACACACCGCATTAATCTGTAAGATAGCCATACACATTCGAAGCATATCTTCCATATTTTTTATCGTTGAAATATTTCCAACAAACTTGAGGTACCTACTATACGCACTGGACACGGTAAGACTAGACTCAAAATGGACCAGTTAGATATTCCCCATTCTTGCTTCGTCTACTCGAATTCCAATTGGCATTTTATAATATTTCCTTTTATATACTGATATACAATTCCCAATTAGTTCTTTTTTATCCGACTACGACAAGGCCGAAAAGGAAGGGTTTTAGTAATCTATGTATATTTGTATTTTTTACGAATGTTCTACCGAAGCACCTAAACTACTCATCTGATTTTTATGAATGTGTTAACTGATTCGTTATTATGGTCCGGGTATCATAGGCCACATTTTTATATGAATGAAATCAAAATGGCGGGTGTTACATGAAAAAAGTGGGGGTTTTTGCTATCGTATCCAGTGGGATGTCAAATAGAAAAGGAGAAAATTGTGTGTTCATAAATTTAGTACAATATTAAATATACCAAAAATATACCAAGAGATAGAAAAGCAACAGAATCACCACCCCACCTGTTTCGTGTTTCTGTTTCTAATAAATATACTTTAATTTTACAATATCTCATTAATAACTGCAATAAGGTACAATAAGGTACAAATTCAATGCAAAAAAATGAATCTAATAAAATCGATTGTATCGAATGTCACTCAGATAGCTACCCGAACGGGTCAGGCTCGTGAGGGCAGACGTCGTTGACGGTCGTGTCCAAAATAGTTTTTTTTATCGCGGATTTTAAATTTATTTTTATTTTCTACTGTCACAAGATGAAAATTCATGCACATTAAAATCATTCATAATTGTTTCTAAGTTAAGTAAAATAGCTAATAATAGGGTAAAGGTTTACTATATCCTATTCCGTATACCGAACAATTGTTTTAACATTAAGGTCCTAGTTTACATTGTTTAATTATTAGGTATCTATTACTCACGCTATCATGTCCTTTTTCTTTCAATTGTCGCATCAAAGATTAAAACGAAAAAGTTTGAAATCAAATAAAAAGTTTAAAAAACTGTAACCCAACTACGGAAAAAATAAAATAAATTAAAAATTAAGAAACAAGTTAGGCATTGATTGCGATTATCGTCTCATTGAGTAGGCGAGTCTTTTGTTTGATATGTTAAATATTCCTGTTTATTTAGTTCTATTGAAGTCTTCTGGCAGTTTCACATCAATAACGTTATAATTCAATTCAAATGCCATGGTCGTGCGTTGTTAACTACAAAAAGCAAACATTATGATTTCATAGGCAAATAAAAACAATGGAAATGCTGTCAATCAAGAATAAAAATACGCACCTCCACGGCATTTGAATTGAATTATAACGTTATTACTGTGAAACTTCCAGAAGACTCCAATAGAACTGAATAAACAGGAATATCTAACAAATCAAATCAAAAGACTTGTCTACTCAATAAGACGATGATAGTAATCAATTTTTGCCTTTAAGTTTTTTTCCGTAGCCGGGTTATAGTTTTAAAATCTTTTTATTTTTATATGCAATTATTCTTCCTATTTCTTGTTTGCAGTTTCTATGATAATGAAGTAACTCTCTCAAAATATTGATTGAGAGTTATTTTTTGTGACGGAACAACGTTTATCGAAAATAATGTGTCGATGGATTTGTCTAATGAAAAATTTACTGAAAATGTATCCTCGATCAAAAAAAGTTGTCGTTTCGGACGATATATCTCCTCTTGTTCTCAGAAATTTCTACAATCATTTGTAATTGGAAATCCTTTTCAAGAAATAAATATAGAGACAGAGATATATATTTGATAAATTCACCTTTTGAAATAAGTATGAATATTAAAATTGAGGTAACATGAAATGGATTTTAATTTCAACCAAATCAAGTGGAACGTACCGACACTAATCATTGTTAACTGGGGTGAAAGTTCAAAAGTTCATATTTCCAAGAAATGGTCTGTAATTTCAACCAAATCAAGTGAAACTAATTGTCGACTGGAATGAAAGTTGAAAAGTTCATATTTCCCACGAAAGCGTCATTTGAAAAGTTTTTCCAGTATTTAGTTATTTGCATTAATGGAAAAAACACATTGTTTTCCAATAATGAACCGGTGGTTCACATGACCTAACCATTTCAAGTATATTTCATAAAAATACTACATGTGACAGCTTCATTAAAAAATTTCTATCCGAGCTATCTATATATATATATATATATATATATATATATATATATATATATATATATATATATGTATAATATATATATATATATATATATATATATATATATATATGTTTTTTCGTTGATTTTCGCGGGTATAATGTGTTGAGATAGTTTCTCAGGTTTCTGTCCGCGTCCTGTGTTCTTGGTCCTCAAAAGGTCCGATTTTCCGACACTTCGGCAAATTCACATTTGCCATCTTCAGGTGATGTCTAATTCATTCGATTGTTTCGAACTGTATGTATATATATATATATATATATATATATTTATATATATACAGGATGTTCCAAAATAAAATTCACAACTATTTTCTTTTTTTTTTTTTTTTGGCAACCCCCCATTTTTGTTACATTTCTGGAGTCGCCACTAAATTGTCGATATAACGCACCTAGATTTCGTAGACTTATATGCAATAGTTTTTGATTTATGTCATTTATGTGTCAAAATAGCGTCATGTATAGACCCACAGAAATATTAATAACTTCAGAACCATTTAGCTTTAGCGCATCTTTCAAGATGCAAGCGAATTTCCCTAGTCTAGTCTATGTTACTTGATCGGGGACTCAAAGTATGCGTTTTGGGTGAATTTAAAATATCACATCATAAAATATGGAGTTTTGGGAATTTTTTAATGATGGAATTCATAAACAAATGATTTCTAGTTACAATCAAACTTTTGGTTTGGGATTTCAAATTCTAAATAATAGATCTTATTTTCTACAGGGTCATATTTTTATAGCTAGGGACTGCAAGTGATTCATTTTCTTCCCTTTCGAAAATACAACTAATACTAACATACGCTGAGACTACAGTCACCGCCAAAGACGGAAAACGACCTCATATAAATTCTATGGTGCCTTATGATTTATTAGTATTGAAGGTGTATTGTTGAAGTGAGCTGTTATTTGCTAAAAATTAATCTGTTTGGATAAAACCTATGGTATGTCTTATAACCGAAAGTTTTTTTACTCATTTCAATTACAATCTCAATCTAAATTGAAAATGACCAAATCGTTTTAACAAATATTTATGATCATATATTGAGTATGTGCCAAATTTTTGTTCTTTTGAAGTTGACCTCAAGTCAATTTATGAACTGTCAGATTACAAAAATGTATCTAGAATATTATATAATGGAAAAAAAATAACTTCCGTTTTATGTAAAACTAACATTAACATGCCACAAAAATTAAATAATCTTGCAAAGGAAAATAAATATTGAATATAGTTAAACTGAATTTAATTGTTCCATCGCCTACTATGATTTTTTCAAAATGACAAATCACAAATGGCACTAACTCGACTTACCGACACCTTATATTTCATTGCATCGTTGTATGGAATTTTTCAAGAGATTTTTGTCGATATTGGGTTTGTGAGGTTTGTGGCAATATAAAAATATTTGATGTTTTATCGATAAAAAAAGGAATCCAGTAGGCCGCTGTCGTAAAATTTGACATATCCAAACAATTCTGAAAAGAATAAGTTTCAAAAAAAAAAAATTGTAATAGAAACAGGAGTACATCACAAAGGAAACATTTCTAGTAATCTTTAAAGGAACAGGGAAGGATGATTAGCAGGAAACAATGTAAACATTTTTGGGACAGGCTACTTATAAATGCTCAAATACGTCAACATCATGTTTCACACAAGCTGCTAGTCTTCTAGTAGATGAGCCCCACACTCTAGCAAGCATTGCTCCATCAGTTGAACAGAAAACTTCCGTGAAGGCATCTGCAGTTGTTGGACGATCTGTGAAAACCCTTTCCTTCACGTACCCCCAAAGAAATGAATCTATAGTAGTGAGGTCTGGGGATTGCGCGGGCCAGGGATTAGTACCTCCTCTGCCTATCCAACGATTCGGATAGGATGTATTTAAAAAAACTTGCACTATCCTATGCACTGTGACACCATAGTGTTGCATCCACATGGTCCTTCTGGCGTTCAAATCCACTTCTTTTAACATTCTGGGAAGATGAGATTCCAAAATTCGGTTCAAATAACTAGTGGATCATCTATTATAAAAAACATCACAAAATCACTTACCAAAATTTGGAAATTATGTGCTTATATGAGGTAATTTTTTAATAAAACCATCATAATAATACTGTAGGTAGTTTTTAGTTGTAGGAGAGCAATTTTTTTTCAAGAAAGTACATTCAAATCGGCCAAAACAGAATATTAATATTTTATTCGATGATAAGGATACCCTTAGTGCATGGTAAATCACATTGTCAAGCTTAAAAATCAATTTAAAATATTCCGCGTGCTTTCAGTCCCTTTGTCTATCTATCCATAAAGTTAATACCGTCCACACCGTCTCAATTATCTGAAAGACTAATTGAAACAAAATAATTCAGTTATCCCAGATTATTTGTTGATTTGTTTAATTTTTGTTCCAGGGTGATGATCATACATTTACGGGCGGCCATAGCGGTCGCCTTTTTGGCCATATTCAGAGGAGTAATTGCTCAGGTGAGTACTTGATAGAATTTTCAAGCCTACATAGGCGCGGTTCATTTCTTGTTTTGAAACAAGTTCCCAAAATTATTTTAATTATAGTAAAGATTCAAAACATCTATCAATCTTTTCCATATATTTTTTCAGTTTAATCTGAATTTGGAAAAAAACGAATAAGTGATTGGATTATTGTGCAATGCCATTTTTGTATCAATAACCACCTGTTGAAATAGTATATCCATGTGATAAGACTCTATGAGTTTTTCCTTCCAAATTATAGAATTTTTCAAAATTTCCGTTCAGAAAAAGAAGGAGTCATGGATAGTCAAATAAGAAATTTGTTCGTTTTGTAATAGATCTGCCTTGTATTTCGCCCACATATTTCCATCACAGTTTTAAATATTTATTTTTTCCATATAAGAAATGATTGAAATGAGATTTGTGACAGTCTCTTAAATTCATGGATTCTTCTGTAGAGCAACTATCATATTCAGTAATATAAATAACCCTTGATATTTTCAAAATACATCAGTTTTTTTCTGTTCAAAATCATTCATTGCTCAATTTGAATGATTTCCTCCAATGGCTTTTCTATTCCAAGCTGGCTGTAATATCTAGGAGATCAGTCATTTTCGGTGGTTATCGATATTTCTGCGAATAACTTTTAAAATGTGCATTTTTCATTTAAAGAAAAATATGTACTTCTAGAGATATAAACGAAAATCGAAACAAAAAATGGCTTCTCTATATGAAAGAATTCATGGGATAAAAATGCCACAAATTTTTCGAAAATGAGGTATGAGTATGACGCAGTATTGTATGAAAACAAGTTATTTCCGCGGATATAACTATAACAATTTTTCAACAGTTCTAGTAGAAAATTTTAAACATTCAAAGAACTTCTGATCTTACTTGCAAAAATGTATTTCAACCTTCCGGTTGAAATAAAAGTAGTTGAATTATTCCGGGAAAAAATACTATTTTTATGGACTAATGCGTTGAGAACACTTTTCTACTTTTTCAAATAACATAGAGCATATAATTGGAGATGCATCTCTCGAACTTTACCATTTGAAATCATTTGTCGCTTTGTTTGGATATTTGTTTTTATCTTTGACTCAAATATTTTGTTTCCTGAAAATGTCTATTTCAAAAATTATTCATAAAAACTACAAAAACCACTTAGTGACACATTTTGCAAACATACTGCCAGGCCTGTACTAGGCATCCTAATGGCAATATGTTCTGTATTCATGGTAACTCCCCCACGACGAAGGATAACTAGTGGTAGCATATCAGACCACCAACCCACATTATACACATGGAGAATATTTTTTGGTAGCTTTTTATCCAATGATGAAGTGTGGCCAATCAAAAATAGACCCATAAAATAATATCATTTTTCAGACAAATACAAAAGCAACCGAAAACATTTTAATCTGATATGTGATTTATTTATATTTAATTTTTTCAATAAAAGACCGAAAATACCTCTATGAATATTGAATAGATGTTGAAAGCTAGATGCCACATACAACAGTCTAAGACATATTTCTTTTCAAATTAATTCGGATCTACTTTCACGATCATGATCGTGCAATTATAATCCAATAAACCTATAAAATCTGTATTGATGTGGCAGGTCAATAGTTTACCATGACTGAGATGTTCAAAGTTTCAGTTCACTTTCTAAACTCATAAATTTTATTCTGTTTCAGAATTCGACTAGTAATTTATTCGCATGTCCTACGGGTAAGTTTTAGTAATATAGAAAATATCAACTGATTCTAAAGAAGAATACCAGGGTCTTTCATGTGGAAATATTCTGTGAATTTCAGGAAAAATTCCATTTCTCAAAGTGGAGTAGATGATGAAAGAAATGAGTAGGCTCAAAGTCGTATCCTAAGTTTATTGATAAATATATTTTAGTTTAGACATGTTTCGGGATTGATTAGTCCCATCTTCAGTAATATGAAATTATAGAAGTGACCTCTATTGGTAGGACAGAAAACAACTGTGTGTTAAAGAACAATGTAAATGCAAAGCTTGGAGAGACGTCTATGAGAGTAGTTCCCAAATATTTTGATCTGAAGGTAAGGAAAAGACACCATGTTTAGTCTGTTGATATTGGAAAACAAGCATCAGATGGGATTTACTTAGAAGATATACAGGGCTTTTCACGATGAGCGTTAATTAGACGTTTCTGGCAAACCAGACAACGGATCAACCTGAAAATTTCCCAGTATGCATAAATTAATATGATCTATGCGCCTAAAATTTCAGACGATGCGGGGTTGCCGCTTCTACTATAAAGTGGCAGCTACTTTGATTTTTCTAATAGAACACCCTGTATATAATATCATATTATGATTTCCTATCACTTTATCAACAACTTCATGTCCTATTTTTCTATACCTATCTTTTACCGTTTAGAAGATATAAATTAATTTCGATTTTTTTTTACCAACCATGTACTTTTATAAGCGCTGATAATCTTGAACTATCTGGTACTAATACGATCGAATTCGAAAGGGAGTGAAGTGATAGCATGAGGATCTTCACTTCGAGTCATATTTTTATTTACCTCAGACAGGGTCTTAAAAAAATGCAGATACTTTGTTCACATGAAATAATGAGTGAAAGTAATTTTTTTCAAATGGAACACCCTGTATATTTCCACATTTTTGAGCTCAACATCTAATTTTAGATTGACTTTGTTCAGATAATCCTTTTTCGATTTCGAACCGTTTTCGAGATAAACTGTTTCAAACAGAAAATGACGTGGTTTCCTTGTATTCATCACTTATTTTTGAGATTTAACATCTATTTTATACTACGTAATATTTCTTTTCGATTTAGTTTTTCAACAGTCTCATATCAGTCAATTCGAAATTGATATGTACCTTAGAAAAAGTTACAATTTGTATTCATTGAGGTATTGAGTGTCTCTACCGTACAACATTGCTACCTAATTAATATTTTTTAATAGTGTGCTTTGGAAAAATGAATGATCCAATTTTGAAACGTCAAACTTTCGTTGGTGGTTTTAACTGATTGTGATACCAATTATAATAGAAAAATGTTAAGATTAGGTTAAAGTAATAATTTATGGTAAGTGCAATAGAGTGAGTGCAAGTAGAACATGCCGAGAATTTCATGAAAGATATTCTCCGAGAATTTCATGAAAGATTCTGAAATACACTGACAATTGAATTAACTTACTAATTCATGAAATTATTTTCACTTCGTGTGTCAGCGTTAATAAAACAATTGTTTGAAGAGAAGTTTAATTTGATGGTTGAAGAGTATTTTATTATTTATTTATTCATTGTATTATCTGTGACTGATGAAGTAACATCGACCAGAATCCGTTAAATTTCAGAAATAAGTGATGAATACAAGGAAACCACGTCAGTTTCTGTTTGAAACAGTTTATCTCGAAAACGGTTCGAAATCGAGATAGGATTATCTGAACAAAGTCAATCTGAAATTGGATGTAGAGATAAAAAATGTGGAAATATACAGGGTGTTCCTTTTGAAAAAATTGACTTCCAATAATTTTTTCATGTGAATAAAGTATCTGCATTTTTTAAAGACCCTGTATGAGACAAATAAAAATATGACTCGAAGTGAAGATCCTCATGGTATCACTCCACTCCATTTCGAATTTGATCATCTTAGTACCAGAGAGTTCAAGATTATCAGCGTTTATAGAAGTACATGTTTGGTAAAAAAAATCGAAATTAATTTATATCTTCTCAACGGTAACAGTTAGGTATAGGGAAATAGTATATGGTTGACAAAGTGATAAGAAATCATAATATATATTATATACAGGGTGTTTCGTTTGAAAAATCAAAGTACCCGCTACTTTAGAGTAGAAGCGGTAACGGTAAAATCATTGATCATATTAATTTATGCATACTGTGGAATTTTCAGGTTGATCCGTTGTCTGGTTTGCCAGAAACGTCTAATTAAGGCTCATCGTGAAAAGCCCTGTATATTATGAATTGCAAGGTGGATAATTTTCATGTTAGCAAATAAAGGTCCCCGAATGAATATTATTGACAACTTCGAATGAACAAATCAACTTTGATTGCCCACAATTTTTCGACTCGTTATCCTTATAATGAACACCCATCTGATGCTTGTTTTCCAATATCAACCCAACAGACTAAAAATGATGTGTTTCCTTGCCTTCAGATCAAAATAGTTGAGAACTACTCTCATAGATGTCTCTTCAAGCTTTTGCATTCACATTGTTCTTTACCCACTACACAGTTGTTTTTGTCCTACTAATTGCACTTTTAGAATATCAATCTTTTGCTCGGCCAATGTTAGCTGTCATTCTCCAGACGATTCAGCTTGTAATTATCCCAAGATGACATTCATTTTTACTATGGTTAAAAACTCTATGATCATGGTGTGTTTTCATCCCTGTTGGGATCACAACCCAACATGTCTTTAATATTAAGTTACATCTCGATTTATTTTCGCGTTACCAAATGTGAGTATAACCTTAACGCCGGCCATCACAGAAAATGTCTGTCACTTGAAACAAATTCTATAAATTATATAATTTTCAGATAATGCCTATGAATTTTAATATGTTTGCCACGAAAGGGAACCATGAATGGCTAAATTACTGAACATAGAATTGGAGTTCAAAGACGCAAAAAAATTCAGTATTCAAGATTTTAACCACTAATTATAATATTTGTTTTTCGAGAAAAGTGGAAATAATGTTAATACATTTTCGTTGAGAAATTATTGGTATTTTTTGTTCTTGTCTTCTCTTGTATTCCTTTTTCCATCCCACAATTTCGAGCGAACTTCGAGAATTTCAAATGATAGATAGCCTCCAACATATTTTAAGAGTGAATTCTTTGGAGATTGAAATGTGTTTACGAGGCACGATGGCTTATTCCATAAACTGCCCAAACTGTTTGATACCAGGAGCACTGAATCCGGCGCCCCTCAGTGCGCAATTCTCTCTCCGGTGCTATGCAGTTTGTATTCAAGCGACACCCCAAGGAGGAAACATGTAAAAATCTTCCTGTACGACGACGGTTGGGCCTAGCCCCACCATGTGACTAGGCCGACGGGAGGGGGGAACCTGTGACGATCCCAGACACCTCTGGGCAAAGTCCAGGTCCCTCTCTCGGTAACATAGTAGCGTGTTTAGTAGCTATGGTGAGCGAAACCCCACTCGAACGGTAACTCGTCAAACGTTTACACTAGTAGTATCAGGTCGAAAGTCTGATACGGCGGTGACCCATCAAACAAGAGGAGTCTTGTTAACATGGGTACCCAGGGGGAGTAGGATAGTGGTGTTGGTCTCTGGGAGGCGTGGTACTAGATAGTGGACCAATAGAAAACAATTACGGTATTGTTCGGTAGAGACGGCGAGGTCCTTCACCTATGGGTTCAAGTGATTGTATTCCCTGCCTGACTTGGCGGGGAGAGGCGCATTGACCCGCTCGGGCACTGACATCCCAGAGCCAGTAGCTTGTCTTATCAAGTGGCCCTACCGTGGCTGTGTTATAACGGTAGCTAGGATTACTAAGCGCGTTGATCCGGATCTTTCCATAGTATCCGATCCGACGGGGAGATATAGATCACGCAGGTGCTCCCTGGGGTGAAGATCAGGATGACACACCACAACAACATTGAATTGAACTGTACGACGACGGTACGGCCTTGATTTTCTTGACAGTGATCTCTCTAATGGGGACAGTCTTCTTGCAAAATGCAATGAACAGGCACCATTGGTGGTATTTGAAACGGAAAGTTAGGATGAAACCGGACTAAACGCAGGCGATTTGTTTAGTCCCTAAGAGGAGTTACCCTGATAGGGTACTGATTGTTGCAGGACGGGAAATCGGAAGATCTCCAGAGGTGAAGTACCTAGGTCCAACCATTCATTGTCGGCTCACTTGGAAGCCACATATTAAAAAAGTCGAATGTGAGATCACGAATAGGATTAATACACTTTATTCCCTGACAGAATCAATAAGCTCTGTCTCAGGAATGAAATAATGCTATACAAAAAGACACGCACGCCAGTTTTACTGTATGCCTGATCGGCCTGGGACCAAGACTGCCGGACGAACCTGCTCATTCTGGAGCGATTTCTGGCGAAAATCCTCTAACCGATGGCCCATCAGATGACCAGTTGAGATTGTCCAGCGATGGGTGACAGGCATCTACACATTGGCGCCGTTCAGTTCTAATATTGTTGTATGTCAACGTGTACAAAGAAGAGCTCGCCTCTATTTAGCAACTATTACTATCTTACAGTGAAAGAGAAAAAATAATTGAACAGAAAAGGCATAAAAGACGCAACATATCAATGGACACTGAGCTATATGGGCCACGTGTAAAGGCGTAACACCATTACTGGCCCATTAGTCTTTGATGTGCGGACGAAAAACCGACACCTAGACCACCCCATTGCGCCATAAGCCGTTCGACGCCAATATGCACTCCACAATGGACCATTCTAATGGGCCATCATCGTGTATTTTGACTTTTAGGATGATTACGAACGAATTACTTTGTCCGAAGTACTATCAACACACTGAGGAACAGAGCAAACACTTTTTTAAGCACCGGAAACTAGTTCTTTCCAACAACTCAAAATCACTTACTCAAAATAAGTTTTATTAATAACAACATCGATATTTGAATTCACTACGGCTTATGCTAATAGGGCAGTAATTAGCATCTTGCTGTCTTAGAATATAGATAATATGAAACGTCTTTGCGGTGCTTCTCAATAACACTTTTTTACGGGCAGTCATTGCATAGTTAATAATACTCTGCCAGCTACCCGTTATACCTTTTACCAGTTATCCCATTTCCATTTTTCGAATTTATATATATATAAATGCTAATGGGCGAAACCACATATCAAAAAGAGAGATTCAAGCTCCCCCAGAAAACTTCAACGAAAGTTAATAAATTAGTAAATAATTGGTTAACATAGAAACTAACAGGAAATAAACTCAATATACCTACACAACACTCAACCACCAACGATATACGGCTGACCCAATTACATCTCACAAATATTCGGAATTGGAATGTGGTAATGGAGTATTTTGAAAAAAAAGGTCACCAAATCACTTACATTCACACCAATATTCTTCAAACGATATGTAGACGATTGTTTAACATGTATTCCTTCTGACAAAGTTGATGAAATTCTGGATTTTTTTCAATAAATATCACCCTGGATGGAAATTGAAATAGAAAAAGAAACAGTATTACAAATAAACTTTCTTGACACAACAATAATGCACGATATTTCTGGAAACATTTTCACAATCTGGTTTACTAAACCAAATCCATCAAATTGTATCACAAACTATTTGTCAAATCCATCCCTCAGTTACGAAAATTTGTTATTGAAAATTCAACTGACAGAGCTAAAAAGTTCACTTACCCAAAATTAATAATATTTTGAAAGAAAATAACGACCCCGGCGATCAAAAAACTAATACTAGCGATCTACAAAAATAATAGTAATGATGAAAAGGAAACAACAACATACATATCTTAATCATACATGGACAAACTCTCAAATAAAATTATTAAAAAAAGAAAACAACATAAACCAAAGAATGGCAACATATATATATAAGGTCAAACAAAACAAACACTTGTAGAAGCGAATACAATTCCATAAGTACTCAAAAACTGATATGCCAGCCCCTTCCAAACACGAAAAAGAAAATCAACATTTCGACAATTTCGACAAAAGACAGAAATACAATAGGAAGGAGATTCCTTGAAATGATACATATGAAAAAAGACAGTATCAACAATAGAAATGATATCAAAAGCTTAAGTGTTAATGAAAACTGATCTGGCCATAGAAAAACAGTAAGGCTCAAATATAACAACTCAATCTTCTAAATCCAGTGTATTCATGAAGCAGAAAATACATGAAAGATAAACCATTCCCGATAACAACGAAATCACACATCTTCAACAACATTCGTACAATGCGAAAGCAGAAATATAAATAGAATATTTGTGTTTTAACATGAAGATGACAAATACTATGTCGAAACGTCGTTTGAAATGAATTATACGAATTTACTGAATCAGACCTTCATTCCGAAAAATTGAACCTTTATTGTTACATAACCGGTCTCCATCATGGTAGCGAAATGAAATACATCCAAGCATAAGCTTTCAAACAAAAAAGTTTTATGAAAATCGGTACAGTAGTTTTTGCGTGATGCTCGAACAAACAGACAAGCAAATAACCAAACTGACAATTACGATTATATATATATATATATATATATATATATATATATATATATATATATATATATATATATATATATATATATATCCCTAAGATAAGTATACAAGAATACGATAATACAATTTAAAAGAGAACTTTATCAGGTAGATGTAATATAAATATATCTTTGAAAATATTCAAGTGAATATTAATGTTTATTAATTAATTTCAATGGTACAATAATGCTGATTCAAAAACTATTTGAGACATACATACATAAAACACATATAAAGTTGTATAACAAAAATATAAGTTTGTTCACTTCAGACATTGTCAAATAGATATATGAACGTCCCACAGAGGAGGGAAGTTGTGCATGAATGCTAGTTTATTATTATGAAGATACGCTGAAATTATTTTTTGAAGAAATACAGTTATTCAATCAGACATGATCACAAGTCCAGCATATGCAACTTTTTTTTTACTGCTCTGTGGATTCGTTTTTCACCCAAAATTGGAAATTAAACTAAGTCATATCAAGTAGTGAATCATCATTGAGCTTCAAAATGAAAATTTGGGTATCAAGCAATCCAATCATCTTGAATTGAACAACCAGTCCTTAGATTATTTGTTTTCAATGCTACCAACTCAGTGGACCCGGGTAGAAATTCTTGTCTTCGATAAAGATAACTGCGCAGGATGGAATAACTGACACCATATCCAACAAACAGTCTTACCAATATACATAACCGTACTCGATAACGGTTAAATGAAGAAGGTTGATGACGCGCGAATCTGCTCTCTGTAAATATTAGAAACAAAGTATTTTGTGGGTGTGAAATTGTGTTACGGAGGAAAGTAATGAATATTCGATTGACAAGGAAAAAATGAGCAATATTTTTTAATAACGGTTGATTGAAATAAAAAATTTCTCTTACATATAATGTGAAATAACTTGCATTCTGAATTCATTAGATGAAAATGTGAGATTAGATAGATTGATAATACTCTGAAGAACATTTTCCAATGCAAGAATACCACCACCACCAAAGCGAATAAAATGGAGGCTTTTCACACAGGAAGATAATCATTCTGAGGACTCATATCAACAGCTCTATCACTGATATTAATGAGGTATACAGGGGAGATCCATAGTTCAAACTCTTGTGATTCTGGGTTTTATATTTTGTATATTTTCGAATTCATTTGAAATATTGAACATTCGAACCATACAGCTCATTCGTTTCTGACTGGCGAAAATGTTCACTTAATTCACCCCCCAGATCAGTATTGGTCAATGGTAATAAGTTTTATCGTAATGTACAAAAAAATATAGGGGTGTTATTTCGGAAAAGTGATAGCAACAGAAAACATGAATTTCTCCAGCAGTGATAGTGGATCTAATATTCCATTGAAAGTGTTGTGCAAAAAATCTAGCGACACTGAAGAATATGTTCCACCTCAAATTATCAAAAAAACCTTATTACAGCTACAGTTAAGCATACAGAAAAAAATTAATAACAAACACAATGTCTAGATTATACAATATTAAACTTGGACAATGACAATGAACAAACCCTGTGAATTTCGTGACGATTCGGATTAAGATCCAAAACTTATATTCGAAATGGGAAAGCTCCTTCTTGCCAAGAAGAGGTATTCAGTGCTAACATTTACTGAGGTGGAATCACTTCACTAACTCCGGGACATCTCATTTGACACTGATTTTAGAACTAGCAAAATGGAACATTTCTTATATTGTACATTCTTTGACATCTTAGGATTTTTGAATTTTAAGAAACTTAAAGTTAGGCAAGACGATGAATGTTGAGCTATAGATTGGACAAATATGCGGGAATTAACGGTTGAAAAAACACGGGAAAAAATATTTTAAAAGCAGTCACTTTCCAGAACAGTATCAATGCATAACCTTAAAAAAACAGCCTTACATGCCAATCCTATACTACCTTGCTTAGATCATCCCGTTGGGCATAAAATAACTATTAATATCGAATTAAACGGTTTTGAAAAGGGAAACATTCTCAATTGAATATTGATAGAAAGATTTTATGAACATCCTGTTTATATTTTCAACAAATTTAACGGTTTTCTTCACATAAAGGATTCAATATAAAATTGAACCAGAAAATGGTAGATCTCAGGTGAAAAACAACTACTTTCCTTGCAAATACCACGCAGAACGTTGAATGATATTCACCTGAAAAACCATGCATACTTCCATATAATATCAATGGACATTGAATGCAAATGTTTCTTTCTGATAAGCTCGATTATGTTTAATTTATGTCGTGTTCACCTAACAATCCGCATACCGGTTTCAGGCTTCTTGGCCCTCATCAGTACGGAGTAGTCAACCAGCCAAAGGTCCAAAGAACTCTGGCTGAAGTGAGACACAACGTAAACAAACCATCATCGAGCTTGTAACACCTATAGGTACGTCGGAAAAGATAAACTTTAACTGGCGGTACCTAGTGACAGAAAGAAACACTCCGAAAATCTCAGGTGAAAATCTCAGATGAAAATCTCAGGTGAATATCATTCAACGTTCTGCGTGGTATTTGCCAGGAAAGTAGTTGTTTTTCACCTGAGATCTACCATTTTCTGGTTCAATTTTATATTGAATCCTTTATGTGAAGAAAACCGTTTAATTCGATTTTTCTTTTCATTCCACTTACATGGCACTTATCTTTAACTATTAATATGTTTACCTACTCACTGGCTCTATGTAATGGCAGAACTCCACTGATAAAACTTCCCGAGAATGTGAATTTTTATGAAAATTTGCCACACTGACAACTTCAACCAATAATCTAATGTTTATTGTTTTCTTATGCCTTATGATGTTTTCAGTTTTCGTTTTATTTAACTATGTTTTATTCTTAACAAAAAATAAATGTTTTCAGATTATTTAGATCTCTTAATATATTATTTTTCACAATATGCTAATACCTATGGTTTTCTATTTATTCGAGTCAGAAGCATCTTACATAATATATAACTTACAGTCCATAAAGGTAAATAAGCAGTTAAGTGTAGAGATAGGTCTTGCCCAGTATTGGGCGACGTCGATTGCGTTTGGTAGAGCTGACATCAGATCTTCGTGGGTGCATTGGGTGGGGCACAGCGGGCATTCGTACATTTGTGAAGTCGTCTGGGGGGCGCCACAATCGCATAGGGTGGAGCTCACTGGGTATCCCCATTTGTTCAGGGTGACCCTAGATCTTGAAGTTCCGGTTCGGACTCTATTCAGAGATTTCCAGACCTCCCAACTCTCCTCTCTCCCAGCAGCTAGGTTTTCGGATGGAGTCATCCAATGTTGGTCTTTGGTGGCTTTCCAAAAATGCCTAGGGTACACTGGTCTTTCGAAACAATGAAATTTATTGAAGAATCTATGATACTATATTACGCAATGAGTATATAATGATAGCTATTAATAGGTGAGCATGAAGTAAGTTACGACACTCGCCTTCGGCTCGTGTCGTAAACTGTGTGCGAGTGTATCAATAGTCATTACATGATAGTTGCATACACTATTTTTCCAACGACCAATAAGTAATGAAATAAAAACAAGAATTTCTGGTGGTGTACAAGATAATTCTTCACTGCTCGACATACTTATAGGTACTTTTGACGCGTTGTGATTGAATTTCAATTGAAATTAAATGTCACACAAGTATCTAGAAACATACCACTTGATTATCTCCAAGTACGTGTTTCTATTCGCTGTGTGCATTAGGCTGGAGGGGATAGATGAAACTATGACAGCGCCCATGGTGGCAGACGTAGGTAATGATACTGGTTATTACAAGCACAAGGCTGGAAACTTTCATTTTCTGAAGTCTTTCCGTTCATTCACAAATCACTTGAAAATATTGTACCATACTTCATGGTTGGGTAGTATAACAACATACACATAATAACAATGAGCCCTCGATATTGCTGTTTAGTCGATTGCAAAAATAGTACCAAAAATAGTACGTGTAAATTTTATACATTTCCAACGGCATCACATAAACTGTAGCAAAAAGATAAGTGTACTGTTATTCCACGATATTTCAATCTTTAATTTGAGATGTTTTACGTTTTCCATTTGATCGCCTAGAAGTGGACAGTAAAATTATTAACAAGTTCCGTAGGAACAGGACACAGAGATACTTTTGATGTCTTTCCGAGTTGTCTATCATACACGGCCTTCTATCAGTACCTCCTCGCAGATGATTGATTGTGTTTCAATTTTCACCAACTGGTTTCGGTTACAACAGCAATTGGCTTTACATGGGAACTCATGTTAAATGTAATGCAGTTCAAGTACTAAGAGTAAACATCGTTTCTTATACTGTATAAGCAATATGTAATATTTTGTTGAGAGTGTTGAACGTGTTAATATTATTTAGGGACCGAACAACGTTCTCACATCTTTGCAATGGTAAAAGTGGGATCCCATATTCAGGTAAAATTGTGAACCTCATTCCTTTTCTGATTATCATATTATTTAATAATTTCATTAAATAGTTTTGCGTTGAATCTGACGTTATTTAGAAGTTTCCCGTCAAGTTAAAGCTAGCCAGGGTTATATGGGTACTATTTTTAATTTGTTAAACTACTTGGCTCCCTCACTATTTTATGTTCTCAATACTTTATGAACCTGCGACCTTAATAAACTAACGAGTAAGCGTATTACTTGCCGTACCTTAAAGTTACTTTATGATATTCGACATATCTATAACCTGACATGGATAACCTCCAAATGCGGTGAACTATCGTATCAATACAAATATTTTTTATCATTTACTTACTTTTTTCTTTGACATAAAAAACTTTGATTCATCTGGAACTAGTAGTGAGCACACAATTGTTACATCGTGGCAGATTATTTAAGGAATTGTTAAAAATTTTAAATTGTTACATAAAACAGGAAAACTTCAGCACACAGCGAATAGGCCAAAAATTCTTTCCATAATGAATTTTAACACGGAGCCAAAATCCGTGTTAAAATGGACAATATTAATGAATCGGTAGCAGATATTTATATCGCGTATACGGAAGTAGAAAAAATATAATATTTATAACGGCGATACGCTCGTAGTTCATGAAAACCTACCTATTAGACACTCCCATTAATATAATTTTAAACTTTTACTATAATATTTATTTTGGCGTATGTCACGATGTATTTCACTATTTTTTTTCCAATTAAAAGACGTAGGAGCGTATCTAGTTTGGGGTCTTTTTTCCCCCTCACTATAAACAGTAGCTAATAATGCTATAGGTGCTAGGTTGTATGTGCCTCAATGGTACTTTTAACGTTAAACGCATATTCATATTTCTATTTTAGAAAAGTTATCATACTTTGACATTGAATATCTCAAAACAATCTATATCTTTATAGTGACGAATTATCTATTGCATGCGCCCCACATTTTTCTTTTCAAATCTCACAAGTATTTCCATAGATATTAAAAATTCACAAATTATAAAGTGAGTGGATTTCGGTTGGATCAAAATTTGTATGTGACAGTGTCAACTCTTTCGTCGTAATTTTACAATAATCCTCATTGTGTGTATAAAACATTTGAAGTTCAGGTAATTAGTAGTTCCATATGCTAAATTATATGAAATTTTCTGATAGTCCATAAAAGATATATACTGTGCGAGTCAAAAATTCTTACTCCATATGGGGTATGGGGTATTGGTATTGTTGTTGTGGACTGGACTTGTGGCTCAGTGGCACGAGCGTTGGTCGTGTGTCCACTGTTTCCACCCGGCGCGGGTTCGAATCCCGCAGCTGGTGGAACATTTTTCAAGGTCTCAAGAGTGGTTTCGGATCCCACTATGAAAGGTAAGGTCCCCGTGATCTTAACACGTACAAGTTTTCATTATCTTCTGAGGGTTGGTCAAACAACTAAGAAAGCGGTAAAAAAACAATTAAACAAAAAAAAACAAGAAAACAATTTAAAAAAGTCATATGTTGAGGTTGAGACAAAATTTGAGATGGCTCAAGATAGAAGTATTCTACTTTTTTGAGATACAGAAAAACGTTATTTGAAGAACTTGCTGAAAAATGATACTCAAACATGAATATGAAGTCACATCCAACTGATACCAATCTTTTGCAATGCGGTTCTGGGTTCGTGAACGGAATTTTAGATGTCTGAATTTTGCATCATAGGCGGTAAAATCTACACTTACTGTACAAAGGTTATTTATCAAAGAATGTCGGTAATACGAGAATGAAATTTTGCGAGAGGGAATAACCAATTTTCATATTTGTAACTGCTAATTTTTTTTATCGTGAAGCATTTTATTTTTTCATAATTTCCATTCGAACCTGAAGAAAATTAGGAGACAATACCGAAAGTATATATTATCCTCCAAAAAAAATATGGTTCCCAAAACTGACTGACTGATATGTCGAATAGTTTCTCCAGTATTGGAAAAAACGAATTGGGATATCAAGACATTTGCCTAAGGGTTGAAACCCATTAATAAATAAAAAACATTGACATAGCTCTTTCAACCGAATCGCCAAAAAAATCAGCTATAAGGAATAGAAAAGTTAGAGAACTTTTTTCAATTTCATTCACATGTTCTACGTCTCTGCTATTATTACACGTCTTTGCTAACGTTTCGCGATTTGTTTCTCGCTTCTTCAGAGCTAAAATAATTGAAAAGAAAACAATATCAAAATGTTTCACCAAAACATTGACACAATCCACCTCAACTATAAATACAGGTAAACTCACCTCATCAGTTGTAATTAACGGTACATAGTACATAGTCCTTGTTGATGTGCGTTGTGACAATGCATCGTTGAAATAATTGAATATGGATCAATAAAATAACAATAAAATATTTCAAAGAGACTGGTCGACTGACGACTAACATTCAAGTGTGAATGAAACTTTTCAGTAACGACAATGATAAAAGTAGGTATAGAAAAACATCACAAATAAATATATACAATAAATTAGTTTTCAACTACAAATACCTTGATGAATATAAACCTTTCAAACAAAATCAGGTTCATGTCCACTATAAACAGATCTCACAAATGCACTTCCAGTTTTCCGGGCGATCAAGTTATTGATGAGTCAATGATATTGTTGTATATTCTACTGTTTACTGAATTTCTGTGGATCATTTCTAATATGGATCATTTCTAAAATCAACCTTCTGCGCTCGATGTATTCATGATCTAATATTGGTGTGTTATCAAAATCGAAGTTGTGACCCAGATGTTAGGAAGATGCTTTTTAATTTTTGATAGACTATCAACTGTTAACGGATGTGCAAGAAGTTAGATTACACCCTGTAGTGTTCCACTGTGAATTTATTGAGTAAAATATTGAACTATATGTCAACTATTTTAGCTGAACGTCACATTTCACTCTACTAGATCAAAATGAACCTATTTTGGCTGGTATGAAATAGAATCAGTTTTTTAATTTGAACCTTTTACATGATTATAATGTTAGACATAAGACAGAAATTCAGAATACTATCCATCAGCGCATTTGCCAATCATACTTATAGAAAAATTAATATTAACATGTTGCAAGATGAGGCATCATATCAAATGATTTATCCTGTTCCCATAAACAAAATTGAATAATATTCAAAGCTGCAACTGTTTTGAAAATAACCTGCTCTAATCTAGTTATTTCATAAAAATAGACTAATATTTATAAAACAATAGTTGCCGCTCTTGATTGAAAATTTTCCAGAATTTCAAACTGATCAATTTGAAAAATAAATTTTGATAATGTTCAACAACTCTTGATATATATATTTAGAAGGTCGTTTGAGGTCATAGATACTTCTGGTCAGAAAAGAATAAATTATAATAGAAATAAATTAATTCGACTGAAATCCTCAATATTGCATTGGATGTTGTATTACTGTAATGCTCCTAGTTTCACAATATAATGAGTAAGATTGTGCATAATAGTTTTTGCACTGAAAATATGGTGACAATATATTTCGAAAATCCAGCAAATAAAATTGTTTCTCTTTAATTATAAAACATTTTTATTTAAAGAAAATAAAAATGTATTAACTATCCCACATAACACGGTCTATTGGAAACAGTAAAATAGAGTCACTTACCTTTGATATTGCACAAACCACATGTTCTACTAACATAGAGAAAACCATCAAACAGATGTTGGTGCTCTGTTATTTCCAACTATAATTCGACAAACGCACCTCAATATTTATAAATGATTCATAAATCGAAATAATTTTGATTCACATGCTGTGTAGAGAGTATAAATGTTATTGGGGTGTGTCAGAAATGCAATTCATATTCGTTGAACAAGCTCACCGAACAACATTCCTTGCCGGTTTTGATGAAACACCGAATAAGTGTGTCAGAATGATTCAGGAAATATATTCGAGTGAACTCAACGTTCAATATAGTATAGGTATATAGTTGACAGAAAATGGAATGTACGATGATTTCGTGTAATGACTATATAGAGAATGCTATGTCATATACAGAAGAAATAATAGAATAAACTGAAATTTTCATTTCATAGCATTTTTGTTTTTCCAAGTATGATACTAGTTGAAAGTGCATGGCAAAATTTTTCTTTCATGCGTTTTCGGTGATACTAAATTTTTCTGTAATCATGGGCAAATCAACGGAAGAGTGTGGGAAAAATCCACACCGTAAATGTGTTGACAAGTCATCTGAAAAATAGTCATTAAAACGTTGTATTGTACTTGTTTGAAGACCTTTCCCAAAAAATTATCGTTATTTGGAGTTACTACCAAAAAATTCCAAAGACAGGCACGGAAAACAAAACCAACATTTCGTTAATTAGAGCGAAAGGAAAAAAGTGAAAACACCAAAGGGAGAAGTACTTTTGGCTTATTTAGCGGAAATGTCTGAACATTGAAACCCCAATATTTTATGGACCAAATACCGC
Organism: Gonioctena quinquepunctata; assembly: GCA_018342105.1. Taxonomy (NCBI): domain Eukaryota; kingdom Metazoa; phylum Arthropoda; class Insecta; order Coleoptera; family Chrysomelidae; genus Gonioctena; species Gonioctena quinquepunctata. Next base: position 193,749 of record JAFIRS010000023.1, on the reverse strand, counting down.
ATGGTGAAAGTGGTACCGAAGGTAAAAAACATTCAGACATCAGTAAATACTATAAAATTAATGTCTTGATAAAATGACAAAATTTAGGTTCGTCCAAAAAAAAGGAAGAATTTTTACCCAAGAAGATATTGAAAAATGTATGAGAAAAGCACCTGTTGAAGTTTATCTTCTATTGATTGGATGGTTTCTTCCGCCGAGGAGAGATAACCAAATTTACCCTTGACGATATAGAGAGTAGACCAGACATCATAATCGTTACTATCCAGGACCACAAAAATCATTCTGCTAGATCCTTTGTAATATCTCAAGAAGTCACTAATGCAATTTTTTAACGTCTATTCAGAAAATAGGCAAGCTTACGCCCAAAACAGACTGCACGACGCCGATTCTCCTCGAACTACAAAAATGGAAAATGCAGTACCCAGTGTGTATGGATAAATATCATAGAAGAAAAGATTAAAATTCAAACTTATACACAGGGCACAGCTTCAGACGTTCGTCTGCCAGTTTACTAGCCAATACTGGCGAAGAAATAACGAATTTCAAACGTTCTGTTGCCAAAGACCATCTGAAGGAGTCCATTAATCGAAAAGAAATATATATATCCAACAAAATAATCAGTTTTCATGATCCAAGAGCTCCACCAACTTCTAGTTGCAGCTGCACCGTTTCAAATTAGCGACAAGGATAAATTTATACCTGCTATTACGCAACCATCCGCTAGTCATGACCAATTGGCTTGAGCCTGTTTGACATCCGCAATCAATTTGCATTGCGCATCAAACTCCATTTTTAATATAAATAATAAGTCAAAATTTTTAAAAATGTCTTTTATGTTTTCTGAAGTTTATGGAATTTTTTTCCTATTTTATTTTTATTCTTACACTTCCCCGCTCAATATAAATAATAAGTAAGAATTCATTATATTTATATTATATTTTTTAATTATCATTCAGAATATGTATTCGTTATTACGCTTTGTTTCTTAAATTCATTTTTGAAAATGTCTTTTATGTTGATTTGTTTGAAAATATGAACAGGATGTTCATAAAATCTGATATTTTCTGAAGTTTGTAGAAAAATTTATTATTCTTACCTATTCTTACACTTCCCCCCATTCACCTATTTTTCCGAACTCCGGCCGTCGTGTGTGGGAAAGTGAGTTTCTGCACTCGTTAGGAGAATGAGTATATTGAACTAGCTGATCCGACAGACGTTGTTCTGTCCAAATTTCTATATTCCATACAAAAACCTGGGAACTCTCGTCCGCGTAGATTTTGTTTTTCTATGTGTTTCTGTGATGTTCCATCTAGGTTATGCCTTTAACTCTGCCCGCTTTCCGTTATCCCTTTATCCCTTTTCCGTTATCCCGCTACCAAGTTATCCCGTTTTGCCGTTATCCCATTTTCCAGTTATACCGTTTTCCGTTATCCCGTTATCCCATTATCCCGTTATCCCGTTTTCCAGTTATCCCGTTATCCTGTTATCCTGTTATCCCGTTATCCTGTTATCCCGTTATCTCATTATTCCATTTTCCCGTTTACCTGTTATCCCGTTTTCCTGATTTTCCGTTATTCCGTTCGGTATCCCGTTTTCCCGAAAAAAAAAAGCCAAATCGGTCCAGACATTCATTTTTATTATTTATTTCTGAACACTCTTCCAGGACAAAGAAATTTCCAATAACTTTTCAAAAAATCCCTTTTCTCCCTAAAAACCTTATTCGGAGTATTACGAACATTCCAAAAAACAATTTGCCAAATCGGCCTAGCCGTCGTTTTTATAAAATAAAAATAAAAATGTCACTCTGACCAAGATTCGTTCCTGAGCCTTCTGCTTGGTAAGCGACAGTGTAATCGCTGAGCTATTTCCTCTTTGGTAATTAATGACTCGATAGTATTTGTCTTCGCCAAATTTCTTATATACCCAAATTTTCCAATTTTGGGGTAACTTTCCTGATTTTTTCCGTATCAACCATCCTCGGACTGAAACGAATATTAAAAAAAAATTGGCCAAATCTGTTTAGATGTTCTCACGTTTTGCGCTTGCAAAGAATCGAGATTAATTTTTATTATATAGATTATAAATTGTTTGCATGGTTGATAAATGTAATTTTTTTTGTTTTTTTTTTCACTATGTTGATTCCTTGTAGTGAATTAAATTCAAATATATTTATTTTAACTAATAATAGGTACGTAACATCTCTTATTTCACATTATTTACAATACATTCCAATCTCCAAATATAGCATTTCTTCAGTTTCTTCAGAAAAACCATGGATTTTGGGGGATGAAATAGACTTTTGGGGACATTTGTATGAATGTTCGTATGTTTAGTTCAAATCTTGCAAGTGAATTTTGACCCACTTCTAGTTGTCCGATTATCGTGAAACTTGGCGAGTATTTATAATCCCGGAGACAAAGCATTTTGGAATATTTTTAGAGAAAAAACAAAATGTCGCCTTCAATATGGCGAACGAGTTTTGTGATTATGGTTCGATTCTATTCAAAATTGGTAAATGTGGGTTTTCGGGGACAGATATCACGATTTTTTTGTCATAATTCAGAAATTCAAGATGGCGGCTCCAATATGGCGACGAGTTTTGTGGTTATAGCCCGATTCCAATAAAAATTGGTATGTGAGGGTTTTTGGGTTGAAGATAATGATATTTTTTCAATCAATCAAGATGGCGGCTCAAAATGGCGACAGTTTTGTTTATAGCCCGTTCCATTTAAAATTGGTCGGGGGTTTTTGGGATGGACATCATGACGTTTTTATTAAACTCCTGAATTCATGCTGGCGGCTCCAAGATGGCGATGTGTTTTGTTATTATGTCCCGATTCCATTCAAATTTTTTATGTGGGTTTTTTGGGGTCGGAGATCATCAATTTTCATCAGAATTTAATAAGATGACGTATTTCATGAATGTCTAAAAAAAAATGAATAAAAATGATTACAAAAAAATCAAGACAAATGCACTAAAAAGAATATTTTCTCTAAGGTTATTCTGTGAGTAGCAGATTCAAAATCTTGCCGCGAATATAAAATAGGTATTCTTGCGTGCTACCCACAGAATAACCTAGGTCAAACAATTGAAGAAATTATTTTTTCCCTTTTGAGTGCCTTTGTATAAAAGCTTTTTTCTGTATCCTTTTTATTGCACCCTAAGTTCGTCCCGTAAGCCTCCGAGTGAGGCAGTAGGGGTTCGCCCTGCTATTCGCTTATATAAAAATTTATATTTTTATATATTTTTTGGAGCAATTGAAAAGCCCTAGCTACTTATGGTGCGTCAAAATATACGGATAGCCTGCGAAAAATTACAGTGAATCGGTATAGGACAGGATTGTCAACTCATGTACCATGTATAAAAAAAATATATTCCTCAGAGCATAGATACATATGCCAATCTGACAATCCTACAAGGAATAACAATTCTATATAGTACATCAACTGTTTATTATTAACCCGCTATTCATTGTTAGGATAACCGAAATTTAATGATGTTCACCTACCTTTTCTTATCGTATTGTATTAATTTTTTCTGATATTGATTTATTTTATTGATTGTAGAGCTTCAAACTACATTACTCAATGGTGATAGGTGATAACATAGGTTATCATACACGCTTTATGAGCATTACGTGTATATATGTATGTAACGGAATATTTTAAATTAATTTTCACTCAGCTCCATACGTGCGAATCATGTGAAATTTTGCACACGCATCAAAAACCGATGACAATACAATAATTTCATAGCTCACCAAGATCGTCAGAAAAAAAATATTACAGTACAATGATATGGCAATGCGCTGACTGGTATCAGCACATCCACCAAAATTTAGTAAATACTTCCATCCTATGTGGATGAAACAATCGAACAGATTTTTTCTCGTAGTTGGTCTGTAGCAATATGTACTAAAGAGTTCAAAATAGAATTATAGTTTGTAAAAAATGTAAAACAAGCTTATATAGCACTGAAAAGTCAGAAATAATAAGAATAAGAGAAAATTTTTTGGTCATTATTCCTAACTTTTTAGTACTCATTGCTATATGAGCATGTTCTTCAGTTTTTCAAACGATATTTTTTTTTCCGTTAGTAATCAGCCAGTAGCAAACTAAATCCACACACTCAATTCCTGTATTCTACGCGATTTGTTACCTTCTAGGTCTATTGAGATGTATGTCAGTTACTTTTGTTTCTATAAAACTCCCAAACCATCTCGTTCTATGCCGAAAAAAAAATCGCGAATTTTTTTTCCCTATCCTTTCCAAAAAGGGTGGTTAACATGAATTTAGTGGTTGATGCTCTGAATTGAAGAAGCATGTATTTATATTCCAAAGTTTCTCAATTTTCAATGTTTAACCTTGTTCAAACACATGTCGAAATGTTTTCCGTTTCCTGAACTTTTAACTTTTTGAGTTATATTTCTCGTTTATGGGTTTGTTTCCGTTGAGGTAGTACTGTTTGTTTTAGAATTACTGTTCAGAATTTAATGAAATTTTCATTTAACGAACCTTATGAGAAATCACAGCTTTCATCGTACTTTACAAAAAGTACCGTTAGATTTCAATAAAAAAGGAGAGAACGAAAGAAAATAATTTATTTTATATATAAGTCAACTGAGGAACACTCAACAAACAGCCTACGAAGAATCATATTTTTATAGATAACTGTAATTTTTCTATTATTATTCAAATTCTACGAAAATGTGAAATTGTATATGATGATAGTTTATCATGGAAACGACTTCTACTTCTGGTGATATATACAGAATTATAATGAATATGTAGCATAGGGAACTACTGGAAGTTAACACAATATACGAGATGAACCCAAATATAGACTTTATAGTTTTTACGGCATTCTAATTATATTTTTGTATCACACTACTTCATTATTGTATTTTTATTGCTTATTAACTACATACAGTGTACCTTATCAAAAATTAAAATTCTGTATTTTGTGTGAAATTTTGTATATTTAAGCAAACCGTTTTCGGCCTGCGGCCATCTTCAGTGCTTATCTGTCATGAGAATAACAAATCATATTGCTTGAATAAAAGGTTGTGAGCATTCTCACATATGTTGTATGTTCCTGGTTCTCTGAATCACCTTTATAATGTTCAAAACAATAAAGAAATCCTAACTCTGGTCTATTTCAACAAACAAACAAATGAACAGCCATGGTAAGACCAATGTATATAACTACTGAATATTATTTAGTCGAATTCATATGAAACTAGCAATTCTGGAAGGATTCGGTGATGGTTAGATTGCCTGCAGTAAACGTGGATTCATGTTTCATTGTCTGGGTATCAAATTTCTGTCCAGATCCAGAAGGTATTCCTGCCAGCATCCTTGAAATATTTGTTGTTGACGACACACTGTCCTCTAAATATCCTTCATGAACCGACTTATTTTTCCATCCACCATGCATCCAACGTGCTTATACTTGCTCCAGCCTCTGCCAGAAGATTAGCAGATGTTCGACGCTGACACTGACCTGTATACTTCTCAGGATCGTTCAAACCTAGATATTTGTCAATGATGAACGGGATTTTTCAACAATGGTGAAAACACGCTTTTTATCGATTTTTGTCTCTGGTACGTTTACCACGCAACCTGATTTTCTATCATCTACGTGAGTAACTAGCATATTCACAAGTTCTCGTTGTCAACCAAATACACCAAATATCAATACTTTGTCCGTTAAAAACGCCTCATTCGGTGCCCATGAATACATTTCAAGACATTTTCTCTAGAGAGAACTTTAGACTTTTTTGGGTGGTATCCTTTTGACCCTTGCTTCAAATATTCGCTTAACTTATGGTAAGTAGCCATGTTAATTAATATACTTATTTACCATTGAAGTTTTCTTTTCCATTGCATATTTGGACCATATGGAACTCGGAGCAAGTTTTGTGTTGCTTTTTTTGCAAATTTCAAAACTTTCCTGCATTTTGACTTTTCGAATTTGACAGCTAGAAATTTTTTTCTAACAAGTAAATACATCATTTCCCAACAAAGGTATGATAAAATAAAAAATTTGTTAGAATCATATTGAATTTTAGTTTTTTTTTTCATATTGTGGATGCAATAACGAAATAGTATGACATAAAAGTTTGTATGCATCGCGGGTTTCAATAAATGAGTATATAAACATCTACTTAATACCTTTGGTACATAAATAACTATTATTACTCACTCTAAAGGGTAAACCCGCGTGGTTTGACACTTATTTACTTCAATAATACATAGAGATAAAAATTATTGGGTGAGACCATAATTTGAGAAACAGGGAAAAGGAGATATTAAACAAAAGTGGAAAAAAAATCAGAAGGTAAAAAAACCCTGAACTATACGTATGCGTTTATGGACCATCTCTACAGAAGACCAGAAGTTGAAACACCTTTATTGGAAAAAGGTACTGAAGAAGATTCAGTGGTAATTCCCAACTTCTGCAACTGCACCAAATAACATTTTGTGGTCATACACTCGGGAGGCAATTGTCTTCATTGAAACCAAAGGAAATTAATGATTTTGATTATGTTTTCCGATCCACGACACCAAATTGAAGTATCCAAGAGATGGTATAGTCACATACTCTGTTGATACGTAATCATGAAGAATTTTCCTATTGAGGAGTCAAGTAGACAAAGGACTCAACGAGCTGCATATTTTTTATGTAAATACATTGGCATCCACAATTGTTTTACTGGTTATCAAGGCAACGTACTACCTTCATCTATGAATATTTTTATGAGACGAAACAACTACCCACACTGCAATTATATAAAAATGCCAAGGCCGCTATTCTTGGTGATTCATTATTCCTAGCCTTAGTTCTTTTCCTTCGATTCGGATGACTGATATCTGGGGATTATTCTCATACAACCTGGCAACATCAACGATGGAAGAAAATTATTGAGATACCACAGCAAGTTGCACACATGAAGGAAATTCCCTTTTATTGATTCAGAATTCAGAGCAATGGAAAGCAACTAGTCCACGAAACGAAACCTGATGACCAGTAAGATGCAAATTTCAATATACAAAGCCGCTTAAAATAAAAAGATATGACAATGCATTCCATGACTACAGCAAATACCTACCGACTATCCCCACCTATTTCAAGAAAGTTTCGCAGAGTTCGAGCTATGTATCGAAACAAAATGCGATTCATATTATGAAGTAAGAAATATCATTGATATAGAAGAGGTTCAATGGTGAATTCCAAATATGAAGTGTATTTTTCAACAAGTTTACATTAGCTCGCTTTCGTGTCTGTTTGTTCCTAAGAAATTTTGCAATCGATTTTAAACTAACTTGAGCTAGAGATTTGAAACTTCAGACATAGCTCAGAACAGGATGATAATTCAATAAATTTCTTGTCTGTCTGTTTATTCGTTTGTCTGTAATAATGAAAATAGTAATATTGAGGAGCAATCGATTTTCAAACTAACTTCCCAATGAGTTAGAAACTTGAAACTTCAAACATAGCTCAGAACTGGATGGCAATGCAATACCAACTCGTTTTCTTGTCGGTCTGTCAGTTTGTTTGTCTGTAATAAAAATAGTTTTTTTGGGATGATCAACACAACGCCGTCTTCACAAGACGTACAATTCTCCAATGAGAATCAAAATACTAAGACATGTTTCGAACGTATAATCGTTCATCTTCAGTAATGCGATTCATAGATAGGAGAAACTGGAGTTAAAGTAATGTTATACAATGAAATAGTTTAACAAAGATTACTTACAATGGTTGCAGAAAAAACCGAAAAAAGTACTAAAATGTATCTAAAAACGAATGTAGAACATCTCTAGCATAACAAACTTTGAAGTTTTTTCAACTTGGGGGTTGATCCCCAGAAAAAAACATTGTTCAACATAATCGAAAATGTATTAATATCTAGGTTATAATGTTATAAAGTACGGAATAGTAATTGAGGTTAACTGTACGATTTATTTTGCTAATGGCAGTTCTAATATGAAGTTGTAGTTTTGGATTACAGATGGAACCAATAAAAGAATGAACTATAAGATTTTTGAAATGTTACATCATGAAGTGAAAGACAAATATGCTTTAACAAAAGTGTTTTTTTGTTAACAAATATATTATAATAATGTTAGTATTATATTTCAAACTATCTGAAATATACCTGAAATCATGTTTAAAATCGATTGCAAAATTTTATACATAAAAGAATAGAGAGCAGAAAACTATTATTTGAATGATTTTTTTCAATATACCACGTTTATACAACGGACTAAAAAGTACAAAATAATCTCTCCTAGCCCCATACAGATTTATAACCCCATACAGATTCCTAACTCCGGACTGTCCTGAAAACTTGTGAATGTGAATTTTCTCCCAGTTATAAAAATACTTGTAAGATTGAAAACGAAAAACGCAAGGCGCATGCGATAGATAAATGATGCACGAATATTTCACCTAACTTCACTAACAATTTTATTGCACTGCCAATGATATGAACTGTTGTGTGACTTTTCTCATCAGCAGCTTCTCCCTATACTCTTTGATATTATTGCATGCGCCTTAGGTCTTTCTTTGAATTTTATAAGTAGTTTCATAGCTTTTAAAAATTCATAATCACACATTTTCAGGCAATTTGTGTGTGGTTAGGAATCTGTATGGGGTTATAAATCTGTATGGGGCTAGGAAAAATTATTTTATACGTTTAAGTCAGTTTTATAATCGTGGTATATTAAAAAAAATATCTACATAATTATATTATGTCAAATTGCCAGAAATTGTAAATGACGGGAATATATATGGAACAAGTGCAGAATCCATCCATTATTTTATTTTTTGTGTAATCGTTTTGTTTCCATTCGTAATTCATCATTTGGATTCGAGGTAACATGAGACTGAATATGTATTTCAATATAAAATATCTAGTCTAGTAATACACATCATCATAACCTAAGAGAATCTATACGTCGGTTCTCTCACCCGGAAGATTTCGGAAACGATATGAGAAAAAAACTGTATTTTTGCTCCTTTGTTTCATAGTACCACAAATTTTCTACTCAATGAAATATTCATGCGGATTACCCGTTATTTATTATTTGGGTTAACCATGAATCACTCATTTGGTAACAGTATTATCCCGTTCATTTCGTTGAATACGAAAGAAGGTGGAGACCACTGGAGGAATAATAATTGGATAATAATAATTGTGGTACACGTCTCTGTATAAATGTGCAAATCATTCATGTACAAATAGCCATGAGTGAGGTTTCATAAAACAATGATGGTTTTGGTAGATTGGAGGATACCTAAAAGACAGTGATGTTTGATAAAATATTTTTGAATTATTCTCGATGGAGAAAGTATATTGATCTCATAGGATTCTGATCAAGCTACCGACAAAAGTACTCAAAACCATCAGCAATCGCAAATATATATTTTTTGGTTTTCAGATGAGACTGTTGAAATATCCGAATACAAAATTTGATATCGTAAAAATGGAAAGTTCACAACAACTGATATGAATATGCCAAATTTCATTTTCTGGGAAGTAAAGTGGAGAAAAACTTTGATAAAAATCAAAGAGGTAATTCAAAAATGAAAGCCATACCAATAAATTTCAAGACAAATAGATAGATAGACTTTATTTGGCTAGTTTACACATCGGTTTATAGCACGTCAGTTTGTACAGAAATATTATCTATGGAAGATAGTATGTAAAATATATAAGATGTAAAAACATTCATTTTATCGACATATACATGTGTTTAGAAATAACATTTAAAAATATTTTGTTATAAAAAAAAAACAAATAAATATATATATGGTAAAAGTCATGTAAAAATTTTTCATGCATTCAGAAATTCTTCTACACTATAAAAACATTCATTTATGAGGTAACTTTTCACGTTAATCTTAAAACAATTTTCATTCAAGGCGCGAACTTCTAAGCTCAACTTGCTATATAGTTTCAAATTCAGAGAATTAGATTTCGACTAAGTGAACCTGAAGCGTTGAAGAGCTATTTGGTTTGCCGATCTGGTTTCGTATTTGTGAATATCAGACGAAAGAGTATAAGTCCCTTTGTTTGAGTGTATTTCACAGAGGGTTTGATAAATATAAATGCATGGCAGTGTCATTATTTTCATGTCAATGAACAGGGGACGACAGTGATCACGGAATCCAACACCAGCTAGAAGGCGAATAGCCTTCTTCTGGGATCTGAAGATAATTACCGCATTGCTGGAATTTCCCCATAAAATGGTTCCATAACTAATTCGAGAATGAAACAGACCAAAATATATTTGCCTCATTAATTCAGAACCTACAACATATCTCAATCTTCTTATGAGGAATAATGCACTAGAAACCTCGCTGTTCAGTTTTTCAGTATGATAGTACCAGCTGAGAGTGTCATCGATTGTTATTCCAAGAAGCTTGCAGTGTGCTCCTGAGGTGTACTTATTGTTACTGGAAATAACCAGCTGTTGCGTTTTATCACCATTGAGTTGTATAAATATAAATCCAAATGGAGATAAAATTATAGTTTAACAACAACAACACACGCCTGTATAGCAACTAGCACTAAAAAGTTTAAAATAATAAGAATGAAGTCATTGACCAAAAAATTTCCTCTTATATAAAAAAAGCGTGAGGTGCTTGATACCAGTTATCTTGATATCATTATGAAAAGTAAGTAAAGAACACCCCATAAGATAAAATTTTTTGGTCAATGACTTTATTCTTTTTAATTTCAACTTTTTAGTCCTTACTATATAAGCGTGTTTTTTTTAGTTTTTTTAATCCATGATTTTATTTTAAACTTGTTAGTCCATATTGCTACAGAGGATAAATAAAACTACGGGAGAAATACTCTTCGATTGATTCATCCAAGTTTTTTGTAAATTTTTGTGAATGTACTGAGTGCATTCGCGCATTCGCCATATCTTGAATTATTTTTTTCTGACGATCTTGGTGAGAATACGAAGTCGTAGCTATCAAATTATTGTATTCTCGTTAGTAGTTCAAATGATTCGAACGTCTGGAAGTGGGTGAAAATTAATTTCAAATATTCCTTTATATAAATACATACATACAGGTGAAGCTAATAAAACGTGTATAAAAACATGATATATGAATATATATTCAATATTTTTTGAATTTCCTTGTGGCAACCGAACCCTATGTTATCATATTTCTAACACCTTTTATCGTCGTACTCGATGTCAGATAGGACTGCGATTCGTTGAAAAAATCTCCCTTGTTTATCAAACTATGTAGTCAGAGTTCAGTGCGTTATACCTTGTTCAATAAACCATATATATTCGAAAACATTTGCTTTAAGAAAAACACTGCAAATATTATTTCCATTCACATCTGATGCTTGCATTCATAGAATTATTTTACTGCTTGACATATTTGGCAGAGTTTTATTGGCAATCCCAGCAGAACACATCGATCAGTTCATTTATCTGTGACTTCAAACTTTACAGAAGAATGAAAAATATGATTAGCATCGACTTCAATAGGCTCAACAATTATTGTAGCCTGAATATATTAGTAATTAATATAAAAAGTGACACTTCATTCTTCATTCCCCCTAATTTGGATATTCATATTTTAATATTGATTGCAGTTAATTCGTAAGTTTTTCTATTAACGTAAAAAAACAAATCAAATCAATGTTTTACCACATTGATTCAATCCATGTAAATAATGATCTTCTTGATACAGTTCTATCCAAATGAGAATACCTTTTGTAATAATTTTATTATTAATAATTTTCACTATGAGTGCTCCATACTTTCATTCCAAAATACCATGAATTTTATGCGAATGTAGTGGTTTAGCATGGAGAACTATTTTGCAAATAAACAACCTGGAACATTTGTTGGCGAGTTGGTTATGTAGATGATAGTTACGCGGATCTTTCTCAACAGTTTTGAATAATGGCGTCGTTTTTGTATTACTCTCTTCATTTTTTTTGGACTATAAGCAATATGGTTAGATTTAATTTCCAACTAAATGGGGTTATAAATATAGCCATGTCATTTGTACCTTTCAGGATCCAGCGAGTTGGTAATGAACCATATCAAATGAAAGCCATTTCCAAAAGGAGGCACATCCACATCACACTATATCGTCATTGCATGGAATAATCTAAATGAAAGTGTAAATATCTAAACGCAAAGCACTTGTACATACATCGACAACACAAAAACTTTGAAATACATTCTCAACGTACGAACTGTAATGATTTGAAATTATTTTGATTCTCAATGAGAACAGTGAGAGATAGGACGTTCTCTATGCCTCTTAGGGATATTGTTAGCAGAACACTTTTGACGTGGGATTGATATTCTTGAAGTGAGAAAAATATTTTCGACTGGCGAGTTACTTCATCATTTTGTAATATAAGGTGGTAATATTTTACTTCAACCAAATTCATTTCAATGAATTTGGTAAAGAGGCACACAACTCAAGTAAATTGAGAATTATCATCAGAAGATTATTTAGTTGGATATTTTTTCCTACTACTACTATATTCAATTCCAAAAGTAATTTCGACAATTTTCTATTTCGAAACAATATTTTCAATACATGTAGAAGTAGAAAGAAAATATTTGTCCCAATATATGATTTTTGTTCACGTGGGTTGATTTTCACAATACCAAAACCAGTTAGTACAGTAATGTTCATTTTATTTTGGAAAGAACCATCGACCATGATTATATTTTCATTTATAGTTGAGGCATTTATAATGATATTATCCAAAATCTGGTTTGTTGTTCATTGAGTACTAATTGATATTGAATGTATGCGTTATAAGTATATATTGATCATTCGATAACAATGACCTTCTTAAAGAATGTAAATTCATAGAATGAGGTCTTATTCAATAGATTGAACCTTATATAAGGATAAAATCACATGGCATGGACATACGTATTTACCTTTGTTGTCAAAGAGTTATTAAACGAACGGCATTCCTAAGTAAAACCAGTTGCGATAACAAATATTTACGTAAGATTCAGCATAATTCAGACACAAACAGCATATGCGGATGCGTTTAGCAGCGTTAGTTCGATCAGCATTGATCATATTCATCAATGTTTATGAACCCCATGAAAAATAGGATATACCAAATAATGGAACGAAAAACCATTTGAAATTTCACCATGGAAATAGCCATGACCACATAATTTTGTCTCATTCACAAAAACTTCGGTCGTGTTGCTTTCAACCCCTTTTCCAATTAATAGTTTTCGTTTTAACGAATGTTCAGTGTTTTCAAGAATCTTATTTATCTGATTTCATTATCTGACGAAGAGATGTCCAAGGTTGTAACCTTAAGGTCTAATGATAACCACACAAGTAACTTGAGTGAACACTTTTCTAAGGATTGAGAACTAAGAGATAACGAAGGTCGAGACCTGGGCAGTAGGCAAACTGAGACATAACTAAATTCTCCTTGGAGTGGACATTGTAGCGGACATGGACATTGGTATGAAATCACTGTCTTTTCTTCATTAGTGACTACATCTGAGGAGTTGGCAGACTGAGATTTTAGTATGAAATTACAATCTTTCGCAAGTAAATACATCTGAGGAGTAGTTAGATTTAAGCCACAGCGAGGAAATCACTTCCATTCTTCCACCCTTATCAATCATTTTTCCTTATTCAGCAATCTAATCGGAGATATTATCAAATTACCAGAGGTATATATAAAATTTTCGTTTCGTCTGACACATGATATTCTCATTTTCAAGTTATGTTTTATTATTTAAACAAACTTCTCGACTGTGATCACAGTTTTCATTGGTGATTTTTCAAATCTCGAATAAAACCGTTAGCCACGGTCAAAACGTTAGATATATAATAACAGCAACACTTAAACTTGTCACTCCAAGTAGTACAAAATCAGCCATCGCGCTATCGTCTTGATATGAATGTCCAATATCCAGAATACGGGCATTGGAAAAGATATACAGCTCCCAAAATGAGAAGCATCAGTTCCATATACTTGTCACAAATCTGATCTACCTACGCAATGCAGTGCTTCTCAAAAGTCCCCTCCCCCCCTCTAATTTTTGGAACGATTATACATAAACAAGTGAAATTTGGAAACTGAATAATATTTTTGTACATTTTAATAATTTGTTAAACTGTTGTGAGCCGAACGTTTAAGTGTTTCAAGAAGCGAAATGGTACGTGCTTTAGGTGATAAAGTAGCAGCGATCCTAATTCTTGGTGAAACTGGACAAAATATTCATGCAGCAGAACGCATTTTCAATGAGAGGTTTCCCGATCACCCCGTTTCGAGGACTTATTTGAGGGAACTTCTTCGTAAGTTTGAAACAACGGGTAGTATTAATGATGCGAATCGTTCTGGCAGACCACAAATTTCTGATGAGAAAAAAATTGATATACTGGCAGAAGTAATAGTTAATCCTACTTCTTCAACAACTCACGTTGCATCTACCTGTGGAGTCAGTCGAAGTACAGTACACAGAGTGTTGAAAAAAACAAATTTCATCCATACAAATTAAAACTCTCAGACGACGACCCAGACCGAAGCCTAGAATTTTGTGAAAATATGGAAACTAAAATATGGAAACTAACCAACAGCCAGACTATGTCAAAACAATTTGTTTTAGTGACGAAAGTAATTTCTATCTAAATGGGAATGTAAATACACAGAATGTGAGGTATTGGAGTGACGCAAATCCTCACCTGTTTCGTGAAACACATACCCAATATCCCCAGAAGGTGAATGTTTGGGCAGGTATCCTGGGAAACCACATCGTTGGGCCTCTTTTTTAAATACTAATTTAACTGGTGAGGTTCATCTGGAGCTGTTGCAAAACGCAATAGAACCGTTAATCCTTGAAATTTTGGAAGATAATCCAGATTAATTCGGCAATTTGGAAATAACATTCCAACAGGATGGTGCTCCTCCACACTATTACGTTGCAGTCAGATGGTATTTGGATGAGGAGTATCGTGGTAGATGGATTGGACGACGAGGTTCAAGGGAATGGCCAGCTCGATCACCGGACCTCACACCTTTGGATTTTTTCTGTGGGGGTACCTTAAATCGAAGGTTTACGCCACTGAACCTGACAATATTGACGTTTTGAAACAACGTATTGTTGCAGAATGTGAGGCTGTTTCCGCAGACACATTTGCAAAAGTACGATAAGAGTTTAAAAATAGGATATTTCACTGTCAGAAAGTGAATGGAGGTCACTTCGAGCAATTTCTTCAAGTAGATACTGATTCTTAAATCTGTAATGAATATCATACTGAATGGAATGTAAATTTTAATGTTTACTAATGAGCCATTTGAACTGCCATAAACACAAACAAAATTGGTGTCATTGAATAGGTTTTTCCGATACCTTACAAAAGAGGTGTCGCTTGCCGTAGGGTTCTATTTCAAATTATTGGTCACAATGGCCTTGTGACGTCATCTTTGACGATATCGTCATCTATCATCACTAGTAGGGAAGTTTACAACCTTTAATATTCAGTTTCCAAATTTCACTTGTTTATGTATAATCGTTCCAAAAATAAGAGGGGGAGGGGACTTTTGAGAAGCACTGTATAATGAATATACATGGAAATTACACGAAACAAGATAAGCCCGGAAAAATATGTTGAACTCGGCAGAAAGGAACACGAGAAAATCTCCATAATAAACCATCAACAAAAAGAGCCAAAATGGAAACTGGTACTGAAAACTCACAAAGATAGTGACTGGGTATTTCTCATATACAAAAAACGCGAAAAACCAACTTATCTTATAAAAAATAAAATGTCTATGCAATGAAAAAATCAGGATGTCATAGCCTTCCTGAAGTATCTTTAGACCATTGACTGAGAATAAATGTCAGTAATTTTATTTTGTAACATCATCTGATCAGATATCGAGACTGAAATAAAATGATGGGACACTTATATTGGTTAATGAAGCAAAATGCCTTAGCATCTTCCTGGATGTCAAGCTTAAATTTGAAAAAAAAGGTCACTGAAATGTAACAAAAGTCCTACTCCAATCCACGATGAAAAATCATGTTAAACCCTAATTTCATCTATATTCAACTATGGACGCGCTTTTGAGGGCCTAAGTTTTACATGTAATTAAAAGCTTAGAAAAACATTATGAACTAAGGACCAGTTAAATATTCTCCATGAAAAAACATAGATCAAAAGAAGAAAATCAAAGGTAAAGAAGAATAGATATAGATATTGATTAAGTGATGAAGTCAACAATTTGGTGATTTTCCATAGCGATCAAGCAGCGTTGTTTCCGTGGACAGAAGGCTGGAAGTATGTTTATATTATGAATGACAATTGAGAGAAATTGAATTAAGTAAAAGATTGTGAAATATTGTATAAAAATAAAAGTAGAAATAGGCTGCGTGTAACCACTAATTGAAAATAAATATCTGCTTGGTCAATTTATGTAACTTAATGTCCACTTCATGGTCAAAAGAATTAATTCACGAAAAAAGGCGTATTGCAACACTTCAGGAAATATATCGCATAATTTATTATGCGTGCAAAGTTCTTTGCAGACAATCTGAAGGAATTTTATTCCTATGTAAAGGAATTAAAAAACATAAAGGGCGTCGAAAAATGTTCGTTCTTCTCGAAAATATTCGTTATTGTTTATGTTGTGAATTACGCTAAAACCTCTGTCTAGAGACGGTGAAAGTAAAACTTTGGCCCATTTCATCACCAATTGAATATACCTGTTATGTGCAGTGGGGTGTGTTAGAGATGATCCGATAAAGAAACTGGCCAAACATCATAGTATCACCGAGAGAAATATTTCTTGCAAAATATCCTCGTTTAATTAGTCTACAAGTTTATTAATTCTGATTATGGTTTAGGTTATTAAAATTCAAATATCGACATCTGTGAATTTATTACGTAGTATCGGATGCAATCAATTATATTATCATTCCATTTCATTTCTATGAATTAAAAAGAAATGAATGTGATGTAAAAACCATTGGTATTTCTAGACATATCAAAAGCTGAAATGAATTCGAAGCTTGCAAAAGATATATTTGAAAAAAATGGAGTATGTAACTAGTTTTTTTTTAATTTGCTTACAAAAAATAGCCAACTCTGTTAATAGTTCACTTATGTTCGTTATTATTGAAGAAATAAGGATTCATGGTAGTGGGTAGCGGAAGTTGTGAAGTTGTGTGCATATAGCAGAAGCAACAAGGGCTAGCTTGCGCTTTTGGCCTACATGACCATCATCAGTTCTTGTAGGTGAATACATAAAAAATTGTTGGTATGTTCATTTTTGTATTATTTTGATAAACATTTAGTCAATGTATCACTTACTCGTCAGGTGAAAACAAGAGAGATCCATAAAATGTACACATTCACGAAGGTTGAAATGTATAAAGGTATAAGAATAAGTTTTAAAACGATAACATTTTTTTTCAATGGAATCAAACATACACACTTACTTAGATTTTACCTACTTTATTGTGAATCAAAACCAAAATAAATAAAAAATGTTCTGTTTTCACTTCGTTCTTTGATTTTAGGCAAACTGAATAAGTCTCTCTCAAAGAGATTTTTCGTTCCTCAGTTTCAAATACCTCACCTCACCTCTTTTTCATTTTTTATATTCTCCCTACTTCGACTTTCTGTTTCCAGGGACTTGATTGGAATATATTGGGATGACATGAATTGTGGGAGTGCTTGAAGAATACTTCACAAAAATTACAATACGATGCAATTCGTAAATAATTTGGAATTGACTTGTTTTCGAGCGTTTTACAGACAAACTGTAATATTTCAACTTACTCACTGCATAGTGGTGAAATTGAAGATATCATTTCCCACACAGATTCTAAAAGGTAATTTTCAGTAAAATCCATTGAAATAATTCTCGATGCTAAATGAACCCTGAGAGTGCAGTGTCGCAAAAGTATTGGGAAAACCTGGACAATGAAAAACCAAAGTAGTGATGTGGATATATACTACAATTATGAGGCCGATGATAACCTATGGGGCTATTTCTTGTGTGGTTGGTCTTGAAGCATCAATCAACAAGCTTATCCAGGGCAAAGGACGATCTATCTGTGCATAACGGGAGCGCATTACACCAAAAATAGATCGCTTTCTTCAGACGTCTAGAAAGGCTGGCTATGGCTACAATGGTAGCTCACTTATAAGATGTGGATGACATCGGACAATACGGTTTGTCTTTGACAGAATTCACATGATACATCTGGGGAAGGAACCCCTTCAAAAATGCGTCAAATGTTCAACCAATACAAAAACCGAAAATAATTGTCCGCTCAAGAAATTCACCTGAAAAATTCAACTTCTCCACAGGGTATATGAAAACATCCAAACAAAAATTAAAATTGTACCCCTGGTATATAAAAATCCTCCCGAAAAAAGTGTCACCCGGTATAAATAAAAATCCACCCCAAAAATGTGAAATGGGCACCCAGTTTGAAAAAATCCACCTGATCAATTTTTCACCTAGAAAATACAATATAGATCCGATAAAAGCAAACATTCAAGCGAAAAAATCATTAGTCCAGAAAGATATGCACTTTGTTCAATCCAGGAACCCAGGAAGTTGAAGTCTTTGAGGATTTTAGAACGTTCATTGGAATAAATCTTCTCAAAACATTTCAATATTTTGCACTTGCAGTCCGGGCCTGATTCATGACTTTATAAACGAATTTTTTTGGAAAAATCCAACAAACGACCTGTAATTTTCACTTTGTTTACCGATTTCTTCGTCACTGCTAATAAACGTCATGCTCGCACATTCAAAACATAAAACTAAATTGAAAGATATGTGTCATTCCGGTAACAATAATTTGTGAATTTGCACGTTTTTATCAAGTATCGCCTTGACCTGGCACGTTTTTTCCCTGTATACTATTTTAAAACTCATAACTACCTGCTGAGAAGGACCGTTTATTCCCAGTATTAATGTTAGAGATGATAATATAGGTCAAAAGCGAGTGATTGGCTAGGTTAACTCAATTTAGGCCAATTACTGACTTTGCATGTTTTTCCCTGTACTCTTCATATACTAAGATCGAAAATCATCCTGTCAGCTCTATAATCCATCGAAAATAATCTGAGAAACAAGCACAATATTTTAAAATGGAATATCAAGAAGTAAAACATTGAACCTGAGCTTGTATATGTAAAAATATCCTTGAGTGAAAGATGTGTGAAATATAATGTTGGGAAAATATTATTGCCATTTCCTATAATTATTCGGATGATATTCTTCTATTCAGAAACTGAAAACAATATTCTCATTTATAATATACAATGTATTGTTCCATTCAACCCCATAATCATAAGAAAGATATATTTTATAGTCGAATGATCTCAAGCTGTACATAACAATCCTGGTATTCTTCTCTTAATAACATATTCGTGACTAATTTCCGTGAAAATACTGATAATAATCAATATTTTACAGGTTGGGAGTTGAGAGGCCTCCACTGCTATAAGTTCTTCAACATCAGGCATTCATGGGAGAAGGCTGCGGAGTTATGCAGAAGGTCAGTTATCAATTCCATATTAAAAATAGTGCTTCAGAGCACAGGATGTATTACGATTATCATATCATCAATTAACATTTAAACGTTTTGTTCGTCATTCAAAAGCTCAATTACTCAATTAAGGCATCTATCAAAAATGAATTGTATATATATATATATATATATATATATATACAGTAAAAACCGGATATAACGACATTGAAGGGACCGTATACTTCGGACGTTATGTCCGATAGTTTTTCGATGTATTACGATTATCATATCATCAATTAACATTTAAACGTTTTGTTCGTCATTCAAAAGCTCAATTACTCAATTAAGGCATCTATCAAAAAATGAATTGTATATATATATATATATGCATATATATTTATACAGTAAAAACCGGATATAACGACATTGAAGGGACCGTATACTTCGGACGTTATGTCCGATAGTTGTTATAAGCAATATCGTAACTTTAAAATAACCCATTTTCCCCAAGGATACTTACTTCTGAGAGTTCCCATCCAAACTATTAGGACCCTTGCTCAAATTAGGATGGCTAGTAAATATATGATCAAATTAACATACAATGGCTGTACATATCGAATAAACCCCAATGAAATATGCACCATTTGCAATCGTAATGAGCTTGAAACCCTAGAACATATTCTCTTTAATTGTCCAATATATTCTTCCATGAAACTTTCAGATGCTCACTGTCTTTCCAGTTACAACAATTTCATCAGTCACTTCGAGAATGTTGCACCTACTGAAGCTAAAAAACTGTCCTCACATATATGGAATGTACTTAAACTACGTTCATTCGTTCTAAACGAATGAAAGGTTCCATGTAGCCAAATTTATGTCCCGATGTAATCAGATATGTGTTTGGGATTACACAAATGTATTGTTATCTCCCTTTTATTGATTTTATTTTTTGTTCTATTTGTATAACTTTTCTCACTAATAGTTTCTCCTTTTATTGTGACACTCTAATATATAACAAACTGAAGCTCTTGCTATATGATATGTATTCATCAGAAGCAATAAAATTAATAAATAAATAATAATTAAGCAATATACACAAGTAAGTATGTATATATTATGTCTGTTTGTAGTATGGGGATAGGTTATGCATATGAACTTGTTTTCAAATAACTTTATGTTCAGATCTCGATCGTTTCATTTTCAAAGAGTTGTTCTCGAAAAGAGCTTTTATTTTATCTCTATCCTTCCAAATCGTTGATATCGTAGAGTGTGAGACTCCACATTCCTTTGCAATTTCACTATTTGACTCGCCATTTTCTAATCTCCATATAATATGTGATTTTTCTTCAGTATTAAACACTTTCCTATTTATTTTTTGCGACATAGTAACGATCTAAACGACATAGTAACGATCTAACGATCTAAACCAAAAGTTTTAAGATCAACCTGTAATTCACGCGGTCAACTATCGCACCTTGCCATTCGGTTGTTATAACCGATCTGTCGTTATAAACGATGTCGTTATATTCGGTTTTTACTGTATATACAAGCATGCTTTATCATGTGTCACACATTCAACAACCCGAAACATATGAAACTTGCTTCTAGAAAGTCGAAAATGTGATAAGAGATTATATTTCATTTTCTTGATATACCTACTACACCCAATGTAACAGTTGTTTGCATTGCAAAAAAATAGACAAGCATCACGTGTTGTGAGTTGCCGCCGTATATTATCACGGAATCATTTTAGGTATAAATAAAGAACCAAGTACTAAAAATATCCTCCTCTTGTCAATTTGTTTAAATTATTCAATATGTATCTAACAACTATTCAAAATGAAAGATTTTTATTTTACTCCTCATTTTATATTATTTTTTCTGTACAAACTTCATCTTAGCTTTCTAAATTTTACTTGCTGTATAAATCAGTGAGCTGTCACCGCTAACAGGTTCCTTGCTATGTTATTTCTCACAAAAATAATTCATAGAAGTGTAATAAGCATTTGAAAAACAGTGGGGACGAGGATATGTAAAATATAGTTCCACTGTTTCCTTTATCAAATCCAAGTTTCAGGAGAGTAATCTCAATTCTTAATCGCTCTAAGACAACACAAGATAAGCTTGAAATTAATTATAATGTAAATAGTAAATAAGTCCGGAAATAAGGATTTTTCCGTGCGCGCGTGACAAATTCTCGTGTGAAGAGAAGTCAAACTGGAAGTCATGCAAGCACGTAAATCCATTTCTGGACGTGTAATGAACAATATTTTTCATTATACTTCTTTGAAAATAAAATAATAAATCATACAAAATAAACTTGGGACATTTTTATTTTCATAACAATTATAGGCAACATAAAAATAATCGTGCGTACGCATAGACCGGGGCCAATCATTTTTGAAACAAAAACAATTCTTAGCAGTATGTGGATGGTCGGAAAATTTAGGGTAAAGTATAAGTAAGTTGAGAAAAATCTAGGGGACTGAGTAAAAGTTTCGGAAGTGGAGTGGGAGTAGCTAAATATACGTTTTCAGGGTTGAATATTGGTTTTTTACGATTTGTGACTGAAATATGCATCCTATCGAAAAAGTTCAAGATAATCTCAAAATTAACGAAAAAAACGTTAAAAACTGTTTTTTTTTGTTTTTAATTTTTATCTCCCGCAAAAAAAAAACTTATGAAACTTGGTGAAGATGTTTTTTTTTTCTATTTTGAATAAGCTGTTAATTTTTTAAAGTAAAATATTTATTTTTCGATTGTATACGAATTTAAATTTAAAAAAATCCTAATTCTCAATCGAAAAAGTTGGTTTACAAATTTTAATTTTGTTCAACATTATCAGTGATCAGATTTTTTGTTGAAACCTCGACTTTAAGATCCATCATTCCAATGAAACAAATTTATTGTTCGTATGACAAAATATCGTTAAAAATGCAAAAAACAAAAAAAACACTTTTTCATAATCGATTTTTCAATAATCTTGAGAATTTTAATTTTTTTATTGCAAATAAGCGTTGAAATTGATGAAAAAGATTAATTTTCATGTAATATAATGTCATTTACATTCAATGGGAGATGCCTGGCAATGTTTGTGCCTGGCCTCATCCTTAAGAAAGAAGTTAGTTCCTTCAGCAGTACATCCATTCGCACACAACTGATCCATCTTAATGATAATATCAACTAAAACTAGCCAGAGAAGTAAATGAATACAAAATGTTCATTTTGATTTTAATGGAAAACGAAAGGTTTTTCGTTTTCAAAAATGGTGGCACTAATATTGTTTAATGTAGTGTAGTAAACAAAGGTAGAAGATTTATTTGTCAGCATTTATTATTATTATCTCATTTTCGCAAAAGAACTCAAACTTTCAAGTTACTGACATGTCAAGTGGAAATTTTGAGCCAATCATAACACACTATTTGGATTTTGAAAAGGGAAACATTCTGATTTTATGAACATCCTGTTTATATTTTCAACAAATCACACTATTTGAAATTCGCAATGGCATGATTGGCCTGAAAAATCGATGTTTCTGTATTCAGCACGGTGTGAAAACTCCCTTGTTTAGGACTTGTGATGGTGGCGCTATAGTTTGACCAGATACCTTTCTCATTAACTGTCAATGGATTTGAAATTACCGAAAACATTGTTTAAACCACAATTCAAAATTCAAAAAGTTCACAGAAAACGCTAGAAGCCAAACTGTAATTGATTACGAACAATTCGCTGCCTGGAAAAGCAAGTGCGAGATAATTTGTAGAGTGAAAAAATTGTTAGTGAGGATAAATATCACCTTCAGACGATATATATATATATATATATATATATATATATATATATATATATATATATATATATATATATATATATATATATATATATATATATATATATATATATATATATATATATAGTGGAAATTATTTTTGGGAATGCAGTCAGTGATGACCAGTTCAAATTATATTCTTCGTTATTAAGTCGAGCTTTCGAAAATCTATTTTCTTTCTCAAGACTATCTACAATGTTATATAATAAAAACATGTGATATATAATATAAATGGTTACTTACTTAACATGAAAATTAAAAAGAATTTGGTACAATGAAGAACATTGGAATTTTCTATTTGAAGTTTGGAAATATTTCAGACAGTGACAATTTCATTACACAGGATGACAAAATATTTGTAAACAATATATTTTTATGTAGGACGATTATTTTGATCAATCTCTCCTTGTTTATGTAATATGTAAGTATAAATTGAACTCAGTTCATTAATATCTGTTTTTTTATTAATAGCTTTTGTTTTATTTTTATTAATGTGGACCATTTCTAAGAGAAGTCTTTTTGTCAGGTCTTTTTCAACATCTAATACCCTTGAATTTTGATAATCAATACGATGATCTCTGTCTATGAAATGAGTTGCCAAAGCACAAGATCTTATACACCTTCTGCAATCACTTTTATGGCCTGCGATTCTATCTTTTAGCATCTGTTTGGTCTGACCGATGTATACTTGATCACAATCTTGGCATGGAATAACATAAACAATATTAGATTTAAAATTTTTTGGTATTGGAGTTTTCAATTTGGAATGAAGATTATAAATGGTTTTCAAATTGGTTTTTGCTATTATAATATTTTCGTTTTTTTAGTAAGTTAATCAATTTTGGTGTCAATTCTGAATGTGAGGAAGACTTTGTAGTAAATTCGATTGTCATTGTTATTATTCAGTGAATTTTGTATTCGAGAGTTGGTATAAGAAGGTACTGAATAATATTTTATTAATCAATGAATTAGGGTAAGAATTTTCAATAAGAATAATTTTAAGTTCTTTCAAACATTCCATTCTTAAAGAAGGATGGGTAACTTTTTCAACTCTAGATTTCATATTAGTAATCATATTAACTTTAATTTTGATTGGATGATACGAATGGTAATTGATGAGTCTGTTACTGTTGATTGGTTTTCTATACCATCTTGTGATTATCATGTTATTTTCTGTTGATGACCTCATTCTTTCTGTTCACCATCTACAAGTTAATGAAGTTCTCAATATATTCAATAGTCATAACCAATATACAATTCACAGTGGAGAAAGAAAATGATTCTTGGACATGAGACTGATCAGAACAGAAAATAACATGATAATCACAAGATGGTATAGAAAACCAATCAACAGTAACAGACTCATCAATTACCATTCGTATCATCCAACCAAAATTAAAGTTAATATGATTACTACTATGAAATCTAGAGTTGAAAAAGTTACCCATCCTTCTTTAAGAATGGAATGTTTGAAAGAACTTAAAATTATTCTTATTGAAAATTCTTACCCTAATTCATTGATTAATAAAATATTATTCAGTACCCCTTCTTATACCAACTCTCGAATACAAAATTCACTGAATAATAACAATGACAATCGAATTTACTACAAAAGTCTTCCTCACATTCAAGAATTGACACCAAAATTGATTAACTTACTAAAAAACGAAAATATTATAATAGCAAAAATCAATTTGAAAACCATTTATAATCTTCATTCCAAATTGAAAACTCCAATACCAAAAAATTTTAAATCTAATATTGTTTATGAAATTCCATACCAAGATTGTGATCAAGTATACATCGGTCAGACCAAACAGATGCTAAAAGATAGAATCGCAGGCCATAAGGTGTATAAGATCTTGTGCTTTGGCAACTCATTTCATAGACAGAGATCATCGTATTGATTATCAAAATTTAAGGGTATTAGATGTTGAAAAAGACCTGACAAAAAGACTTTTCTTAGAAATGGTCCACATTAATAAAAATAAAACAAAAGCTATTAATAAAAAAACAGATATTAATGAACTGAGTTCAATTTATACTTACATATTACATAAACAAGGAGAGATTGATCAAAATAATCGTCCTACATAAAAATATATTGTTTACAAATATTTTGTCATCCTGTGTAATGAAATTGTCACTGTCTGAAATATTTCCAAACTTCAAATAGAAAATTCCAATGTTCTTCATTGTACCAAATTCTTTTTAATTTTCATGTTAAGTAAGTAACCATTTATATTATATATCACATGTTTTTTATTATATAACATTGTAGATAGTCTTGAGAAAAAAATAAAGATTTCAAAGCCGATTAATAACAAAATATAATTTGAACTGGTCATCACTGACTGCATTCCCAAAAATAATTTCCACAATATCTCACAGTAAGAATATAATAAATATATATTAAAAATTATATATATATATATATATATAAATGAAATTATATTTAATGAAAATTAATCTTTTTAATCAATTTCAACGCTTATTTGCAATAAAAAATAACAAATTCTCAAGATTACTGAAAAATCGATTATGAAAAACGACTTTTTCATTGGATTTTTGCATTTTTGAAGATATTTTTTCAGTACGAACAATATATTTTGTGATAAAGAAAAAAAAATTGAATTTGTAAACCAACTTTTTTGATTGAAAATTAGTCTGTTTCTATATTTAAATTCGAATACAATCTAAAAATGATAATTTTGCTTTGAAAAAATCACAGCTCATTTGAAACATAAACAAGGCGTTTGCACCAATTTGTTTTTTGCGGGAGAAAAAAATTAACAACAAAAAAAACAGATTTTTAGCATTTTTCACGTTAATTTTGAGGTTGTTGAAAATTTTTAGATTTTTTAATTATCTACAACTTTTTCATCAAACATTTTCCGATGGGAGCATATTTCAGCAACAAATCGTAAAAAACCAATATCCAACTCCACCCCCCTTCCGGAACTTTTACTGAGTCGTCTTAATTTTTCTTAAATCACTTACAATTTACCCTAAATTTTCCGACCACCCACATACTGCTAAGATTTTTCCATGAATTCAGGTATTAAAAATCGGTTTGGCCCTGGTCTGGCACGGAAAAGCCAAATTAACTTTATTACAAAGACAGACAAAAATAAGATGTTTTCGGAGAAGTATAATGAAAATGATTTATACAGTACTCATATTGAGAAAGGCTCTTAATCCTATATTCCATTGCGTACAACTTTCATATGAAACTACATTTGAGATTAGTAAACGCAACGATTTCAATAAAATCAATGTACTACTACGAGGAAAAATAACATGAAAAACCAACTAATAAGTGGCAAGTCTAGATGGGTACAGTGATAGTTCTATGATATAGAATAAATGATAAAGAACATTTTACAAATTCTAATTGCAGTATAATAAAAAATTCGTTTTTAGTTTTAGTTCGCACAAAAATATAAATGTACAATTGATTATGTTCTTCGAAATCACTTCAAGAAATTACAGAGCTATATTTCCTTTTCGACCACTTCAAATTTCGTAAGTACAAAGAATGAAGATCCAAAACATACATTAATTCAGGGAAAATCCTTTCCGTGAACTCTTGAAAAATAATACTGAACGTATAACGGTTCATTTACGGAATTCACAGAACAAACTGAAAGTTTTATGTCAACAACTTTCTATCTATAAAAACAAGCCGGGTACTACATACCTACATATTCAGATTCAAATTCTTATGACGACATTGTTAGATTCAACGGTACGGGTTGATTACCGTATGGTTGCCATGAAAGTGGAATTTATTATCGAACAATATCAATTTTCACATTTCAAGGACATACAATAGAAATGCAGGATACTAAACATGTTTTATTGAGACTTTGAATAAGACCAATATTCCTATATAAAAGTTGAGACGTTGTACCGACTAAAAATATAATTGAGGAACGTAAGAAACCGAAAAAATATTATTGTTCAACTTTCTGTGCTTTGTTATGACAATAACAACAAATTTGATGGAATTTGAGCCCATATAGTTTTTAACAAAATGTGGGATGTGTAAATATATCATGAAACTGTAAGTACTAGCCATTTCAACGAATTTTATTGTGCAGGGCATCCTATTCACCTCTAGTAAATTCGATGATTGGAGAAAGGATGTACATTATTTATTGAAAGAAAACAATAAATCAACTGAAGTTACTAGCATTTTTCAGACTCTGATTTTTTTCAAATATTTGATAAGTTGTTAAATGACTGTCTTATATTCACAACCACGACCGACTGTAATGAGAAATCAGAAATTAGGTTGATTTGCATCGTGGGTATGGAAGGCTGTTGAACTCTTGAATACACTCCTGCTAAATCTCCAAGCGCAAATATACGATAATGAGCTTATATGCAATTCATTTCTTGTTATATTGATCAGGCCCCTTCCCTATGCTTTTTTCTTTGTCACGAATTGACAATTACTCGTAACCAACGTTCTAAAAGCACCAAATTATAAACTTTTCTTCGCTGAATGAATACCAAAACACATTCAAATATTCCATAGGAAGATCATTGAAGTTACAATATCTTATGAATCGCATAAGGTACAGTATAATTATAAGTTTGATCTGAATCACACGTGCTTGGTTTGTATTGTCAAGAACTAGCTGTAACACTTCCATTTATAATTGGTGATTCTCGAATATTGCTGGGTACAAAAACAAAAACATATTTTCAACATTACAGAACGTCTGTTTGTATACGTGATCACGATATTGGTAAATACACCTGCATTAATGCGTGATCATATGATTCATTTTTTTCTCCACTTTCATCGGTGATACATTTTTTGGAGTCAACAAACAATACCGTTCGTATATCTCGATAGAAAGTATGATTCATTCGGAATTGTATTCAAATTTTCTCAGCGAATCACCTTAGGCATAACACTTCTCGAAAATAACATGCATTTCATGCGACTTCATATTACAGATAATGAAATTCATTTGCAGCTTCGATACATTGTGCGTTGTTCTGTAATATTATAATTTCGAATCAGAATACCTATACAGACAAGGGTGTCTACAGCGACACGTTGACCCTTTCAGTCAATTATTTTCATTGTTTAAGGAAACAATATCCTATAAAATCTGGCTGCTCACACCTCAACATACTTATTCACAGTGAACTTACCTTGAGAACTGTTATGATAACTCAAAAAAAGGATATTAACCAAGAAAATAACTAGTTTATTTATTATAGAAAAATTTAAAACAATTTGCTTCTTTGCACCCTTGACACAACCATCGAGTCTTCTTATTGCAACCATTTTTTGCAACGAAAAGGCAAGTGAATTTTTCTAATCGATTAGTAACTGCAGAATAAAAATAAGTAATAATAACAATTTTTGAAGGTAAGCTTTCATTCATAGTACTAAAACGTATAAAATAAATTCAAGTCATCGCTCACAATAATAATAATAATATACTTTATTGTCATTAAGAATAAATCTTGTGGACAAAGCTTGTGAAAAATAAATATAAATGTAAATATAAAAATATAAAATGTGAATATGAAAACACCTACGGAAAAGTAAAGCTAGAACATATAAAATGTAAATATAAAAACACCTAGGGAAAAGTAATGTTAGAACATACACTATAAAGTTCATCGTCGAATTTTGTATCAACATGGTTGTGTAAAGTTTTATTTAAAAATCGTATCAAAACTTATATAATACACATATAAACATATACAATCATATATAATATTACATAAATGAACACACATATTACACCAAACAAACAAACATCTATATCCAAGAAAGAATATAAACAAAAATCTTATACAACATATATTCAAATATGCACATTTTGTCACGTAAATTTATCATTATAGAACTCTTGCAAATTATAATAGGGTCTATCAGCCAGAAATGTTTTTACTCTTATTCTAAACATTTTGTTGGTCCAATTTGCCTGTCTTATATCTGTCTTAAACATCTTGACCCCATTGTAATAAATAGAATCCCTGGCCAAATTTGTTGAAGGAATTGGCAATTTCAACGCGGTGGAACGGGTGTTATAAGAATTGCACGAAGCCTCAAATAGGGACATATTTTTGTAAATGAGACAAACCGATTCCTAAATGAACAAAGCAATCACTGTTAAAATCTTTTCCTCAACGAATTTGTGTCTGCACGAATCACGAGGTTTAATCTTACACATATACCTGATAGCCCGTTTCTGCAGTACTAATACGGACAGAAGGGCTGATGAATTGCATACTCCCCAAAACGGTATTCCATAACGTAGGTGAGATTCTAAGAGGGCGTAATACACCGTTCTGGCAGTTTTAATTCCCAAATTTATTGAAGTTACTCTCACTGCATAACATCCAGAAGAAATTTTACTTTTAAGATGTTTGATATGTTCAATAAATTTGAGCTTATTGTCAATGTGAATACCTAAAAATTTAGTTTGAGTCTCGTTCTTGATCACTAAGTTATCACCAAATGACAGGTCATCAAGAGCACATCTGAATGATAAAATGTTTGTTTTAGCGATATTGAAAGACAACAATGACAATGAATTATTTTTTGTTGAATTATTAGGTGTCAAAAAGCTTGTAGCGCGAAGTGTTCATAAAAGTAGGTATTTTTTTTTATACCAATTAATTTGATTGGGCAGTGACTGGCTGGTAAGTAAGAACTTGTCAAAGTATTTAATTTTTACATAGTGTTAATGAAAGTAGGAACCAAATAATTTCATTGGACAATGATTGGTTGGTAAATAACAACTTGTCGAAGTATTAATTATATTACAATCCGCGCGAACATCTTTCTGAAACCAAATAATTTAACAAATAGTATATTATGATACAAGTGTGTAAGTGAGCCTTTGAAGCACGCGCAACGAGTGCAGTGTTTTGAAGGCACTTATACACGTGTTCCACATGATATTTTTTATTATACCTGCATCATAACTTCAATGAAAATGCTGGAAATGAATTTTAGATCAGGATAATGTTCCTTATATTTTAATACATCTAGTCAGGTATGTAATGGACATCTGATGTCAGGTCTTGTTGACATGGATATAGCAATTGTTGTTTACTAGCTTAATCGATAGTTTATATGATTGATAATTTTAAAATGGTTGCGAATCAAGGAGAACTCTCATCCGAAATTATAACGTTAGCCGAGGATATTGAATAAAAATTGATACCAGAAATTCGGATTATAGAGAACAATAAATGTTAATGCTATGGATCGGAAATTGTTTTATATTTTTGATGTTATTTTACACATAAATAAAAACTAGTTTTTGTTACCTAGCAACCTTTAAAACACGGCGTGTTTAAATCTTGAGATTTCGCACGTTTTTTTCTTCAAAACACGGCGTGTTTCAATCTTGAGATTTATGAGGATTATGATGCGGGTATGATAAAAAAATAATTAAACTTATTTCATACATTTCAGTACACAACTTGAATAAAAGCTTGTTTTTGAAAAGTTTTTTTTACAGTTATTTAATTTTTTGCTTTTTAGTTAGTTCGCCTTAATCTGTTCATTTCTAATAGAGCATCGTTATTGCAAGGTATCTTCTCTGTAAGTTACGAGCTGAAAGAAATCATGATCTCCGACCCCAAAAACTCGTACACACCAATTTTGAATAGAATCTGACCATAATCACAAAACTCGTCCGTCATCCTGAAATCGACATTCGAATTCATAGATTTTGACAAAAAAATGCGTAATCTCCGAACATGAAAACCCCCATATACCAATTTTGAATAAAATCTGACCATAATCAGTAAACTCTACTCCTCTTGGGGCCGCCATCTTGAATTTATACATTTTGACAAAAAATTCAAAATCTCCGATCGCGAAAACCGCCGAATACCAATTTTGAATCGAATCGGACAATACCCACAAAATTCATTTCATAATCTCCGACCCCGAAAACCCCCACATACCAATTTTGAATCAAATCGTACCATAATCACAAAACTCTTCATACATCTTGGGGCCGCCATCTTGAATTTATGAATTTTGACAAGAAATTTATAATCTCCGACCCCAAAAACCCACACATACTAATTTTGAATCGAATTGGACCATAATCACAAAACTCGTCCGCCATCTTGAGTTCATGAATTTCGACAAAAAATTCATAATTTCTGACCCCGAAAACCCCCTAATATCAATTTTGGATCAAATCAGACCATAATTACAAATCTCGTCCGCCATTTTGAAGGCGTCATTTTGTTTTTTTCTCTAATTCCATAATGCATTCTCAGCGGAATTATGGACACCTGCCAAATTTCAAATTAATCGGACGACTAGAAGTCGGTCAAAATTCACTTCCAAGATTTGATCCAAACTAACGAACGAACTAACAAGTGAAACTAAATAAAAGCTTGTAAAAAAATATTCAAGTTGACCTATGTACTGTAGTATTAGGACCTACTAATATCTCAATTATTTTATAGGAGAAACAAAGATACAACAATAATATTTTTGGAAAAGGTGACATCCGCACTTGGTAGTATTTTGTGAAATCATCCTTAAAGGAGGTTACCTGTTAATGAATGCATTTATAAACTCTACTGAAAATGATCGGGTTATTTATTTATCAAATATTCGACATAGATAAATAAATTTGATTTTACACAAAGGTGTACAGCACGTCAAAATTTACAGAAACATATCTTCTATTTATAATATGTGGCAACGTTTATTCGTCAACATACGTTATTAAGAGATTTCATAATAAGTTCAAAATAAATTGGAAAATTTGTAACCTATTTGAAAATATACTTAAATGGATAAAACACAACAATGTTGCAATAAAAATGATAACTAAAACAAGTATACATCTACACTTACTTTTCGTCTTTATCTAAAAATTTGAATTATTGAAGGAACGAAATTCTGAACTCAACTAACTTATCATATAAAGTGTCGAGTTTTAGGAATATGGTTTATTCAACCAGAAAAGACGTCCACCTATTTGGTTTGCTAATCTCCTAACATATTTGAGAATATCTGAAGAAAAAGTATAAGTCCTTTTGTTTGGGAATATTTCACATACCGTGGGGTTAGATTCATATGCATGGTAGTTAGTGTTATCATTCCCATGTCGGTGAATAAAGGACGATAATGTTCTCTGAAGTCCATACTAGTTAGGAGATGGATAGCCTGGTTTGGAATCTGAAATTTTGTTTGGGCATTTCCGGAATTTTCCCATTTAATGTTGCCAAAGCTGATACGAGAATGAAATGAACCGAAATGTATGTACCTCAAGATCTAACTAAAGAAACTTCAGATTATATTTAGATTTCTTATGTATTTTCAACTATATTGGAATGAATTGTTCTCTATTAGCGATTTTTCCAATCATCAACCTATTGCAAATTTAGGCCACTAACACATCATTCTACTTTCAATTTTCATATGTTCTGTTCAATACAAACTTCTACGACTTAACGTATGAGAATAAAGAAAAATCAACCCTTTTCAGGATATTTTACATCTGTAGGCATGAAAGTTTCGGAAAAAAATGGAAAACCAAATAATCACCCCATAACATTGTTTAAAGAACCGTCTGTCCATACTAATCTATTTTTGCAGCCCGTTAAAAATAATGGATTGATTGAGATAATTTCTAAATTGAAAAATAATTGTTCACCAGGTCCAGATCGTATAAATAATGAAACAATAAAAAGAATGCATAGGCACATAATTGAACTACTCAAGTACATTATAAATCTCTTCTATAGCGAAAGAAAAATTCCGCTACAATGGAAGGAATCTATTGTAACTTCCGTTCACAAATCGAGAGATAGACGATATCCTGGAAATTATAGGCCAATCTCTGTGATAATTTCACAAAAAATTTCGAACAAAGTATTGAAAAGAGACTAATTCGTGTTTTGTAGTAAAAAGAATATTGTGCAGTCAAAACGAACGCAAACTTTTTTGTTTTAAAAATGTATCGATTGGAAAATCATGCTGTATGTAAAATGTGCATAAAATTGTCTGATGTAATGATGAACCATCGTACTATGTCTTATTTAACCGCATTGATGGAAGATTGTGGTTTCTATTTGAAGAAAGAAAATTTGTTTCGAATTGTTCAGGAATATTTGCTTCTAAACTACTCAAAATTGAAAGTGCTAATGGAAAAATGGTGTATAAAATAGTGTCTAAATATTATATATATATTCAATTAGACATAGATATTTAATTCATTCAATTCCTGGTCCAGCTTTCTCGCATTTAAGAAGAACATAGAAAACATTTTAACTATGTAATTGAAATGTATCAAAATTAAATGAAGAAAGAAAAACCAGTATTATCAAAAAATATGATTCTGTCATTAAAGCGTTAAAAAAAAATCCGATTTAATTCGCTGTTGGGTACCCAAGAGAAAAAAAAATCCACTAAAATACATACCTTGCCATGGTGATCTGTCACAAAAACCCAATTTGATTGGTTAAAAATTACTGGTGTGGAATTTTCAAAATAACACAACAATCAACTTGACATATATTTCGCTTCATTTTCTCCTTAACCCACAACATACTGTCTGTCATCAACATATCTCACCTATTGCCCCCTTTTGAGAGTTTGCTGCAAAACACAACACAAGCACACATGTGCTTAGGTGTAGCAGGCTTCTCAAAACGAGATAAAATATTAATAACATTAATACTATTTTTATTATATTCGCTGTTGTAGGTAGGTACATTGCCGTCTATAAATTGAATTGAAATTGAATTGAATAACATAATCTATAATATATTCAATTAGATGATGAAGAAATGTTTTGACAACCTACTTCTATGATACCCATGTTTTTCATGTTCATTCATTTCAAATATTCAACATATGTTATGTACCTTTGTGAAATTGAACGAATAATCATTATTTTTATTACTATTATTGTTACTAAACATCCAAATGTAACTGTAGGCATGAATTTTCCGAAAAACAAGAATCTCTGGATTTGGAATTACGATTCCTATGGGATCCTTTCAGAGGTGGAATATTTTCAAAGCCATTCTTAATTTGTCTATCAGCCATTGTCTCGGAGTTCTCATCAGGAATATTTTTCATTCACCGACACTTTTCTTCCTCTATATATTTTCCATAATGTTTCATAGCTACTCCGACCCTGACACCATCATCTCGATGCCTGGGATCTCACATTCTTCTTTCAGATCTTCACAAAAAAATCGTGATCGCCGCGGGACATTCACAAGCGCGTATCGTGTATACTCAATGCACCTGTTGGGTTGGAGACCTACTTTTTAAAAATGATGCGATTATCACATTCATCAGGTTCGTTCGCTTGGAATTCGATTCTTTGAGTAGGATGTATGATCGAAAGGAAACTTTTCTTAGTATACGTACTATGAGTGAATGTACGGTGCGGAAGTTGTACTGAAAAGAAAGCAATTTCCTTCCTTCTGTGGTATTCGGCACAAATTATATTTTGTAATTGTAATCCGATGTGTGTGGTTTTTACATGCTTCACGCTGCCTCAGACTCTTCCACACATAAATCTCAATTCAGATGTCGCGGTATACTTATTTATTTGTTGAAAAAACCTCAATTTATTAATAGTTATGACCTGACGTTGAAGAGAGCGGATCTATCTCAGAGTTCCCAACTGAGCAAAGAGACGAAATGATCTCACGAAGATCAAATTTACTTATTTCTGGCCAACTAATTTATTTTCCAGTATACTTCAGGTTGTAGAAGTAAATTCCAAATTCCATAAACTTATTATCAACTTAAAACACATTCACACAGTCCCAGGAGATTATAGTAATTTATCGAGGGTAATATCATAATTTTATCGCTCAAAAATTTTTGAAACTTTCTAAAAAACATTTTACCTGGAAATTTTAGTGAGTGCGATTTGCCAATATTTTTTTATCATAAGGCCGCAAATTGCACGAGTTAAATTTCCTAGAGGCAAATTGCTTGAGATAAAATGTAAAAAAATGTGATAAAATCCTCTTGATGAGAATATTTTACGAATTACATTTAAATCTGAATAAATTTACCAGAATTCATGTTATATTTGAATTTTCAACGTGGAAAGTTACAAGTTTTCTCGTTCCAAAACTGAAGGAATCATTTAACAGATTCATCCATTCACTGGCCTTGAAGTCACTCAAAAACTAAAATAAATTTTTCACTATGAATGAAAAAAAAAAATCTAAAATTAAAGTTTTTCATTTCTTGTAAAAAAATTGTAAATTTAAGCAAAGCGCTTTCGGCCTACGGCAATCCTCAGTACTTATCTAAAATGTATATTATATAATTTTAATGAACAAATATAAAGGATTATTCAGTACCTGTCATGTGAATAAAAAATCATCTTGATTGAAGTAAAACTTCTTCTTTGCACCTCACGGGCAAAGAATAGCACCTCAACCACATCCGTTAGTCGTAAGAGGTGACTGAGGCTGTCTGTAATTCACCCCTCCTTTTCTTTTCTTCTTTCACCTACCTTCTCGAGGACAGCTACTGGTGTTGATTCCCAACTAACGTATAGGAGAATTATACCAAGCAGAGGGGTAAAATGGCTTGAAGAAGTCCGAATTTACCTATTTCTGACCAAATATTCTACCTTCAAAAACAATAAACTCAATAGGCGTAGTGCATAGTGTGAAATTACTTGTTATGAACTTCAAATATACCTTCACAGCCTCATGGGTCAATAGAGTTATATTAGGTTAAATTTAACCCAAAGGTAGCCAGCCAAATGTGTTCAAAATACTTGAACTTTCAAGGGATACTTTCTAGTAAATATTAACCTAATTATTACTTCATGTATGTTCTCATAGTCAGGGAATAAACATGTCGGTAAACAGGTCCACTATACACTCTACATTACCTATTTTGGCACCAATTGAGTTGCCTGGGCATTTTTTGTCCTAGTTTATACCTACTGTTTCACAATGAGGGCGAGATTACTACATTATTTTTCTCATAAGACTAAATGTCTACAACGAAGTCAAAGTTACCTTAAATGAATTCCTCAAAGTAACTTGCTCTATTATTTCATTTTTTATTTCGGATGAGCATGACATGATACAATTTACTATCCTCAAATAATTTATTTTGGAGCTGAGTATTAGAAATCTATAAAATGCCAAGTAGAAATTCGAATAGAATTAACAAACCATACAAGTATACCACCAACTCCTATCGTTTAGGTATACCACCAAGTATTTTCTCTGAGCCTCCACTTCCCAAAGTCCAAATATCAGAGCCATCATATTACTTATGTGGTACATAAGAATATTCTACTATGTGCTCCACGTCTTTTAATGACTTCAACTATTTCAAAACATTCATCATCCATATTTATGAATAAAATATGAAAGCAAATAAGTGTTCACCATCGACGGATGCAATACAAAACAGGCTTATATTAGGTTAGGCCGGTAATGGACAGAATGAATGCATAGATAAGCTGCGTTCAACAAGCTTCGTCTGTCGCCAGCGGTAAACTACTGCCGTGACGTTTTCAATAATACGACAAAACTAAATTCAATGAGGTTGGTCCAGCTAAAGCAAATGGGTAAAAAAAATTATTGAATAAATTGCAAGAAAACGAAAGCAAATAGCAAAACAATAAAGATTGATGTGTTGAAACATTGATTTCGAAAATTTCAACACTATTCATGCGGCGTTCGGAAACGTCGAATTTTTGAGAGGTAGTCACAATTGGCAAACAAATTGAATTGGATTTTTCCGAGCACGGCATTCTGCAGAGTTAGCATTCTAAGAG
Organism: Gonioctena quinquepunctata; assembly: GCA_018342105.1. NCBI lineage: Eukaryota > Metazoa > Arthropoda > Insecta > Coleoptera > Chrysomelidae > Gonioctena > Gonioctena quinquepunctata. The sequence goes on along the minus strand of JAFIRS010000023.1, from coordinate 156,588 downwards.
TACTTCCAGACTATGCGGAACGCGGCCATGTCAAACTACAATTTTTGAGCCAATCACTACACACCATTTGATATTCAAAATTTATTATCCACGATCCACGATTCCAATCCAACCAGAGAACGGAACGAATAGACATCTCGCATGAAAAAACATCCCATAACAAATTTGTATTACATCGCGTGACCACAATGTGAAAGGGTCTGAAATCCCAAAATAAGGAAAATGGACTTCAAAGTCAGGAAAAAAGCTTACTTTCGACTTTGCATAAAGCCTATGTGTTCTCAAAGTTGAAATTTCAGGAAAATGCGAATAAAGGTCCCTTGTGGGATGGACGCCATATTGTTTGGCTTGAAGCGTTTCCGCCATTGCAAAAATGATCCATAATTTTCTTGAATCGACTATATTTTGATGATAGATAGTCAAAAAATTGGTGTATATGATATGTATATACATACTTCATCTATGAAATTAGTTTCTGCAGTGTTTGATGAAAAAAGTTGAGGAATAACACTTAATTTTATGAATTTTTTCCATACAAATTTGATATTTTGACGGGGCCCACTTGTTGACCATAAGTGAAATTCAAAATTATCACAGAAGAGTTTGTATCGCAAATAAAATCCGAACTAGATGTGAATGCGAAACCCTCACTTGCATACATCATTCTTGACAGTTTTTTTTTTTCATACGCATGTTCATCTTCAAAGCTTTTACGAAAAAAGATATAGGTTAAGATACACAATATGCTGTAAACACTTATTATCTTCTTCTAACCTTCTACTGTTTGATTTAATATAGGGTTCATAACCTAAAATAGGTGGAAATGACAAAATTTCTACCATCAGTCGACTATTCTGACGGCATTTTCACCTATTTATGCCTTCGACTTATTAGGCAAAATGCCTTGATTGCACCATTTTCGACCTCAGAGTTACTTCCATTTTCTTCCCCATATTGGTAAATTTAAGGTAATTATAACGTAAGAATTACCTTGAAACTTGAACTTGAAAGTCATTTCACCAGTTCATTATCATAACGGAATCGATTTTGTCAAGCCAAACTTATATAACTTAAGGAGTTTGAAATTCCTTCCACCAGTCTATTATTATCATTGTAATCAATTAATTCTTCTTCTCCAGCAGGTCTACTACTTCCGCGCCACCAACCCCAACTTTGCATCTGTAAACATCGTATCTGTCAAAAGTTATTTTTTCCAAACCTCTTTTGATTCTCCTAAACACCAAATTCGAAAAAATTGAAATTCACTATCTAGTTCCTCTCGATATTCCTCTCTACCATACAAGCTACATTGCTTCTTTATATTTCTTCATAATATAATTCCAAATTTTGAATGACGTCATTACTCATAATCATAAATTTGTAAATCTGACAACATCGCACACAGCGTGACACTTGACAGTACGTTGTCTCACCAAGGCTGTCTAGCCGTTAGCCAAAAATTTTCAAAAGTTGAGAAAAGTTGAATTATACCAAAGTTTGTAAATTTTCATTAATTTGAACTAACATTATGAATGTGATTCTTTGAACAAGGAACATTCAACACATATAAGAATGCTCACAAGTTCAACTTCAATCAAGATGATTTTTTATTCTCATGATAGGTAATGAACAATCCTTCATATTTGTACTTCAAAATTATATCATATACATTTTAGATAAGCACTGAAGATGGCCGTAGGCCGAAAACGCTCTGCTTGAATATTCAAAATTTTACACTTAATACAGAACATTGATTTTCGATTTGGAATCGTTGTGTATACAGTAGTGAATTTTTGAAAAAAAAAATATCTGAAACTGATTTTGACAAGTAAAAATATCCACTGCTAGGAATCGAATTCGAGTCTTTCGGGTGGCAGTTTGGTTACTTAAACATGCTCCATCCATTACAACCTTTCGTGATTTTCTGTATATATTGCAACTGTATCATTCGCCGCTCTCTTGACAACTCGAGGCTTTTTTAACGAACTGAAAAAGGTATATTTCACTTCCAATATAAAATCAATGTATGTAGTGAGCTCAAAATCCCATATTTTTATCAATTTTTCATTTTATTTTTCCTTATAGGAATTAAATGCGTTGACATATAATTTTGAAAGGTCCTAGTGGGGTTTTATCACAAAACAATCTCGAATCTCCAACAGCGAGAAGAAATTTATCACTATAAAATTGATCTGATTAGTATTCTGTTTGAGATTTCGGTCATTTGATCGGTTCAAAAGTGATGAGGGAAATATTCAGGTAAAATTTAACCTAATGTTCAAATGCAAAATGTTTGAATGATTTTCAAGGAGCATTTAGAAAGTGAATAATTACCTTATTATTACATGAAATACGTTCATATTATCAGGGGATAACGAAGTCGGTGAATAGGTATGATGTGTACTAATTTTACCCATTTTGAACACTATTGTAATATAAAAAATGATAATTTTCATCAAAACAACCACATAGTAATGGGTATTTGTTAGAATGTACATAATTGTGATATATGTGAACACAACTCAACTTAAAAATAAGTTTTTGGTGTATTTTATTATTTAAGTTTTTATTTTTTATATAAATTAATATAGGATTAAAACCCAAGTGCCTACATATATGTGTGCTTTAATTTGATTCATGAGTGAACTTTTGCATTTTGAGAAGTGTTGTAGATCTGAATCTTTTGAAATCTTTATGGAATTTTTTTAGAGCTGAATGGAAGGAAACTAGTTCGGTTATTCTCTTTTATTTCGATTGGAGTTCGATAACATAAACATTAGGTAGGTGTAGGGGTATTTCAAACCTACAGATTTTCATCATAGAGTTTAAAGTTTTTACGCAAAAATAGAAATGCTGTTTGTGTTTTCCAGTGAAAAATATGTCGCATGATATGTAAACTCCATCGATGATAATTTTTTGAGAATCAATGAATAAATTGTGAAATCTACCTCTCGGACTATTTATATTCGAATAATTAGATCCAATTGCATGTACAATTGAAAAGTTTCAAACCACCATTCCATAGGAATACTCAGTGAAATAGACGAAGAACCGTACAAATTACGAGAGCTGAACAAATTTATGCCAGATACTAGATATGGAACTCGTCATTCAGTGGCGTAACAAAGTTGGACATATGGTCATGTTTTCTAAAATGATTCTACTTCCTACCCGCAACCCGAGAGGAAATATATAATGTCAACAACCATTCTTCTGGAATGTTATTCCTATGAAATTTCTATAATTGAAAATATTTTATTAGCCTAACTATTTTCCGACGTTACAAATGTATATAATTTATTCGAAGCTTTCTAAATTTCCGAAAAGTTTTTCGAAGGTTCGATCATATTTTTACAAAAAAATTATCCAGAAATTTTCCTTGAAATTATAAAAACTAAATAAAATATGTGATAATTTGCTGTCAAGAATGCAGCGCACATCTTTCACTTCACTTTCATAGATATGGGTTTAATCTACACCAGAAGATAGGTCCTAGAATTTGTTAAACATTTCATTATTCCTGACCAATGGCACGCTACTGTTTGGTATCATTCATTATATCAGTTATTTTTAATTGTGATGTTTTTCATCTGATCCAGTTGGCTACACGCTATCGAATAACTACCATTCACTTAGTCTTAACTCCTTTCGGGATCCATAATATTATTATAAATTGCTTGATGATCTTGTATTTTGAATTTGTTCACACCCATCCAATTCTTTCAGTTAGTAGTTTGGGATAACTCAAGAAAACAAAATTCAAATATATCATAAAAATAAATATAAAATTTTAGTATTTGGTTAGTCCTAATAACGCATTGTGATATTGAAAACAACTTTTTTTAAACCATAAACGGAAATCGGGAGAATAAAACTATATAAATTGAGAGTGTTTCTGATTTTCATAATATTTCAGAGAAAACTATGCCAATCGCTGGACGTTGATCCACTTCTGTTGGGTTTAGGTATTGTGGAAAGACCATAAATTTATAGAGAAAAACATCATTCACTCATATAGTCAGCGGAAATCACTATACATTGGTGCAATGATAACATTCAGTATGTTTTTTTTTGTTGACACAAGTTTTCACCATCATCAGAAAAATAGGAAAAATTGGAATTCGATAATATTAGAGATAGAGATAAAAATAACTATAATACGAATATAAACATAGAGTTACCTTGAACCAATGTCACCAAGTAATTTTCAGGGATGCTGACAAAAATAATATAGAAAAATGGCAATATTCTCAACGAATGAGGATTTTGCCCCACCCTGGTTGGAATCAATGGAAGGAATAGAAGTTTTCTTAACCAATGTACTTGACTATCACTATTGGGCGAAAAACCATTTATGAAACCAACTTCCGAAAAAAAAATTATATGTGGTCCCATAATGAGAGTATATGCTGGGGGCTTCAATTTAATCTTTTAGAAAGTATGAGGATCAATAAATAAAAAAAGGGGAAACATTAACATTATCCGCAGATTATTCTAAACTACTTCTTGTTGAATTTATTTCCTGAATATTTTATCGATAGTCAAATACATTTACGTTCGAATCTTATGTTGTTTGAGAATTATTTATTATACCTCTTCTCAGTTTATTGAATGGAAAATTTTACCGAATGGACTTCACAATTATTTTCATCAGTTAGGTAGGTATGTTTTACACTACTGACCCACAATAGAAACCATTAACATACAATAAGATCGCTTGCAGGGGGCCAAGCGCTACAAAACTTGTACCTCACCACATACAAATGAAATAACGTGGGTCTATACTTCTTTTGATTCCTTCATCTATGAAACAACTATCAGCATAAAAATACAAATTTAAACATTGATATTCCTTCTTCGCCCTTAGGGCCTCCTTAATATATCCATCGGATGAGTTGGCATTATGCAGAGAACGTTGATAACTACAAAGAAATCGAATTGAAATATTATTTCAATTACAATAAATTCCGCAATACATACATTTTAAAACTCACATTGTTAAAAAAAACGTTTCGTTCATGTGTCCTCAGCATATTGAAATCTGGGAAAGTAACATGATTAAAGGATACATGTTGCATAGTTGGAGAAATATAATAGAATATGAATCCAATGTTATATCAACTCACTCGACATAATTCTGTGGGAACTGAGTAGACCGAAATCGTGTTGAGATTTCTGTGAAAAATTCTGTATTCCATTGATGATGTCATTGTTTGTGTAATTCACTACCAAACGAATAAAAAACGTGCAGTTATATCAACCGCTGAAGTTGCATTAGTCACGACTAATAATGAAAATTATCAGTTTTATAGATGACTGAATGTTAGCGATGACCACAACGAATTCCCAAACTTCCTTTATGTAACAGAGTTACTGCTACTTTGACTAATGATATTATATGGGAAGTGCGAGAACAAAAATTGTACAGTTTGACAAGCCTCAAAATGAATGTGAATTTCACCCGCAAAGCCATATGCACCCTCACCAACGATTAATGTTAAAACGGCTCATTTATGTTCTGTGATTCATCGAGTGGATATTCTGCAAAATTACTTTGTAACTGGAATACGCGAGAGGTTAAAACAAATCTAATTATCTTCAGGAGGGTACAGAATGAAGCCTTATTGAACACCTGAAGGAATTAGATTGCATATAGAGTTAGCAAAAAAGATGAAAATAATCCAAACTATACTATAAATGAGCTTGAGACATGCAATATTATAAAGGCAGATGGGAAGTTAAGGAAATAGTTGCCATTTTAAAACGTTCACAATGTATTGTCTATGGACCTTCAGATTTGTCAGAGGTTGATGACGCTATGTCTCTATTTTTATTATGCTATATTATGCTTGTCCAGCTATACTTATGCATATACCCCAATCATTGAGAACATTCTTCAAAATCTTTGACATCTTTCATTTATCTCTAAATTTCTTGATATAATTATTTCTCTTCATGGAGAAAGCACCCCCAAGAGAATCTTATAGACCCCGCAAAAAAAAAACAATTTAACATTCAGAACTTCTCCATGACGTACGTCGCTATAAATCTAAACAAGAAATTATTTTGTATTCTCAATGGAGGTGTCATATGAAGTAATGGTCTTAATAATTCCAATCGCATGATATTGCCAGACCTTTATTCATTGCTGCTCCAGCTAATAAAATATAAATTCTGATGTTTGGCTAAAACAATATATCTCACAATAATTTTATTTCTCATTTTCAGGCCACTATACTCTATATACGAGTGTTTTCCCCACCTCTCGCTTCGATATATTCATCATTTCCTATATGATCATGCGTTGGAGGTGGTCAACACTTTCATATTTGTTAAAAGTCCGGAATTCAGTAACCGATAATCGGCTGTTTAAACATTTTGTGCGATCGCTAGCATATAACTACCAAAAGAGTCTGGCTCTGGGTTGCATCTCGTGATTCAGCCGAATTGAATTATCTGTCGCTTCTTTTTCAAAAGCACCAATTTATATTCCAATGACTGTTATTTCCGCAATGAAAATATTGTCCTGGTTTTGGCATGTTTTGATATCTATTGCCGAAATCTTCATTAGAAAGAAATCCAAATATAAGAAACTATTTTCTTGCCGGTGTTGTACTCGGAAAGTGGTGTCATCAATACTTTGGCTAACATCATCGACATTTCAGTTCTCAGAGTGATACTAATTTGAAATATGACTGGCCATATCAACAAATTTTCTCTTACTGTAAAACTCTTTCTGAACCAAATGCAAATATATCCAAGAATTTTATACAAATACCCTGTGCAACTTATCCTACATGTCTCTGAATCTATCATAAAATATAATGTACTGTAAGAGTTATCCATTCACTGAAGGTACTATCATTTCTTGTGCTCTAGTGTCGAATTTGCTTCAATTCAATATTTCATTTTGGCAGTCCTTTCATCACCTCTATTTTCAAATGCTGGTTTCCCGATTTCTTGAATTATAAAGTTAGAGATATCCGCAATTGATAGCGATTTTTTGGTGACAAAAATACCACCAGGAAACTGACTGTGCCATCATAGTTATGTTTACTTCTCGCAACTATCATTGCTAAATTTTTTATAAATATTTAAGAGCAAAACATCGTGTGTTTTTCGTTTTTTACTTGTGAGATGAAAAACTGATGAAGCAATCCCGATGCTCTCAGTGGGCGAAAATGCGAAAAAATGAGCCCCGGCACTACTCGGGTTATTAGTAATGGAAAAAAACCGAAAAAATCAACGGAAATTCATAACTACACCATTTTTTGAGTTATAGCACATTTTCTTCGCGTCATAGAAGTGATTGATATGTACTTCATGTGCAATAAACTAAGGCGCTGTAGGATCATTAGTTTTTGCATAATTGCAATTTGAATTTTCAATGCAATTTATTGGAGCAATCCTGGATGCGTCACAGGTGGTCCGAATTCCGTTTTTCGAAGATATTTTTGAAGTTGAAGTATAGCACTACAAAACTTATTTTGCGTTGAGTACTGCAAAATGGGTGAAAAATACTTGCAAACATGACCGAAAACAGTCGAGCGCGTGAAAGCGGCCTAGTAGTGGGGGTAGAGCAGCAGACGTGGAGATGCATAGCTTCCGCGCTGCCTCTGCTGCTCTACCCCCACTAGTCAGCAGCTTTCACGCGCTCGTCCATTTACGGTCATGTTTGCAAGTATTTTTCACCTTTTGAGAATAGATGTTTTGTAGCACTAAACTTTTACTTTGGAAATTGAAATCCATTCTGACCAATTGAACCACCTCGTTTCAAATGAAATCCATCCCTTATGATGGAAAACTTTCAATGACATTGACAAAAAATAGATGATAGTTGAACTAGTGGAATTACAGTACAAAGTGTACGAAAAATCAGTCGAAAAATAATAATTACATTTGCTTTAGAGATTGAGCGGGCACTCTAAAAATGTTCATTGAAGGAGTCAGCATGTATATAGAGGAATATATTGTTACTGGGTTTCCTATAAAAATCATGTCATTTTCATGAAAAGTCACCCGAGATAAAAATAAAAATTGAGTGATGTGCTTCTGATGTTTCTGCTGAAAATTTTGGATAGGTCTTTGATAGTCGTATAATGGAACCGAAATTGATAATTTATAGGTTATATTCACAGAAATGACTCGATTTCATGCAATACTGCGTAAAACACAAGCACAAGCAAAGAAATCAAAAGTTTTTACGAGTGAGGAAATTGATTCTTTCCTGAAAGAAGCTAATGATGAAAAATACTTATGGTTGGAGGTTAAAAAATGTCACTTACAGTGGTGATGTAAGTGCACTGCACAAGTTGTTGGAGTGCATACGATTGCAAAAGTGCCCATTATGATTGATATAAGTATCTCAGATTACCAAACTCTGAAACGGGCCACTGTTTTAGCAGAAGTTCTGCTACGCTGCTTGCCAATACCGGGGCTGATATGTAAATTGATGCCAATACCGGGGCTGATATGTAAACATCACGGTGGATGGAAGTAACGGAAGGATAGGTAGAAGACTATGGAAAATAATAAACAAATTGCCAACTCAATTTCTCGCGCAATAGTATCTAGTTTGAATGTAGGTAATTGCAACATGTTCCCAAAGAAAATAAATTTATGTCGAATTCTAACACTCTATTATTCAAACACACTAGATGTAGTTGCTTCAACTTCTGGAGTAAATACAAGTAACAATACAAACTGAACAATTACTGTTGATATTCAACCTAAATAAGATGAGTATGTAATTGTTGTTAATTTAAAAATTATTGCTGTATTCAATGAAAAACTATCCTTTTCATTGTCGTATTTTGGAAATGTCAAATTTGGGAGTGACGTTTGGTTTGGCGGCCGTTGCTATGGGTAACGGCCGCGAAATTGAATTTCGCGGACTGGTTGAGAATGCGAAATACTCACTTCGCGTGCGATTGCACGAAACATAATTTTTCGTCATGTTGCGATTTTATTTCTCAGGAAATTTCAAAATGTCCTTATTTGAGAAGAATATTTATATCTACAAAAAATACTCTTACATTTTTTCTGGAAGATGGTTATTTTAGTCCCAAAACATCGTAAGAACAACATGAATTGACGTATTTTCCAGAAATATCGGTCGACCTGGATCAATCAACCCAGTGGCAATCTGTTTGTCCATATTCATGCTTCATGCCAACTCCCCAACTCCCTCAATTAGGGTATTCGATGATGAAAGGTTCTACGGTGGCCCCTTAACCTATTTACATCCCAAAACTAGTGGAGTCAACAAAATATTCCGCATCCCTGACGTGCGGAAGATGAAAAGTTATGGCACACATTTTTGTATTTTAATTGTTGATTTAATATGAATTTCTCAAAAATTTATACGGAAACAAAATATCCTCTTATAGTAGTAGAAAGTATATCTGGATGACTTAAATGAATTTCTATCGTGTTTTTTGCTGCTCTATCAGCTCTATTTTTGATTCCAAAAGATTTTTGTTAGTTTTGAAGTCCATTAACAGTGCAATAAAAGAGATTTTCTAAGCTCATTGGAGATATAGAAACACAAGGCCAAAACTACACGAACAGACACTTTCGTTTTGGCCAGGGGAAAGTTGTTAATTACATATACATATATAACAGAAAAAAATCATTCTTTATTGTAGATTTCTCCATTTTCGGAAAAATATCATCTTTTCCAATCCTTTTCAACACGGACCTTCCAAGATTGCAACCTTAAACAAAGAAAGTTTATTTGCAGGTGGGAGTTCCTCATCTGAGTTTAGGAACATTTAGTTCCAATTTTCAAAGAAATCAAACCCGTACAAAATTCACTATTATGATTCGATTTATTTCTTAAAAAAAGGATTCCGATTATTTGAAAAAGTCAGCTTGGTTTCGGTGTATATTTTTTTTTCTGAATTACAAAATTAAATTAAGTATAATACTGAAATTGTATTTGCAATTTATCAATTTTTTCAGGTCTGGCGATAATGGTCTACAAGCTCTATCATATTTCTTATATCTTACTACTGTGTGACTATCGAATTCGAATTACTAGCGATCAAATAACTAATCAAAATAATACCACAAATGCTATTCGTATGTACATGGTATATATGATATATAATATATCTAATTTTAACAAATTATTTCTGTTACAGATATGGCAGTGACCTGATGGCAGTAGAATCGTATAGTGAAAACAACTTGACGGCCAGCATTGCTACATCCTCAGTGCCGCTAGAAAGGAGAGGAGCTAGTCATTATTGGTTAGGTTTAGCATCGTTGGATGATCTTAGAACTAATACGCTTGAGTCGGCCGCCGGCACCTTGGTATCTCAATATTCAGGTAAATTATAGTTCAGCAAAGTACTGTAGCTCGTCACGCATAAGTCTTCCGTTGAAAGGTTCAATCGTGTTTTCTGATTCGGAATAAAATCGTGTACTGGATGATTTTTAAGGTGCGTCCACACCAAAGGGACAAGCTGAAATATTCTATTGCTGGTTACCATGACCTGTTAGTGTAAACGCATACAACATTACTGTCAATATATAACGAATATGTCTTCCTATACGTATATAACTCTCTCAATTAGGGGGAGCATGAATCTTTTGTTGAGTCCAGAAAAGGTTATTGTACCTTTGGACTCTAATTTGAAAAAAAATATTTCAACGGATATAGTGGTTGAATTATTGAAAAATAATTATAAAAAAACTCATATACCACGCCTTTAGGATTAATTTAAAAGCCCCATACATATTCCTAACCCAGTTCATATTGTCCTGAAAATATGCTATTGTTCATTTTGAATAACTATGAAAAGGCTTGTAATATTTGAAACGAAAACCGTGATACACATGTAATAATTAATTGTTGAAAGAATAGTCACTAACAATGTTATTGATCTGCAAATGATATGAACTGCTGGGTTTTCTCAACGATAGCTACTCCCTACACTCCCTGCTATTGCATGCGCTCGACGTTTTCCATTTCAAATCTTTTTTTTAATACCCATTAAACATTCACAATCACAAATTCCCAGAACAATCGGAATGGGGCTGGTTGGGTTGGTTAGAAAATATTAAGAATATTGCTATTCTGGCTACCAGCATGAAATTCGGCATACATGCTGACAAATATATGGGAAACCAAAAACCATCGGGGCCCAAGCTGGGTCTGAAGTATTTCGGCCGCCATTTTAGAAAATATTGGCCGAAAACTAGATTTTCGCTAATATCTCAAGAACCGTACAACATATCGAAAAAGTTCGACATGATGAAATATAGAACGTAACAAGTCGGACATTTTATCTGAAACACTTGTTTGTGAGATGAATAACAGAGTCAATAAATTGAATATATTTAGTTGATGTTTCTTGTTTTCTCAAAAAATAATTTCAAATTACAATTTTGGTAATAGTTCAAATACTGTTACGAATATATATACTATCAACAATAATGACGCGAAACTTTTGCTAATGAGAATCATCCATATCCACCTGCAATAACTGTGTTCGGAAGACTTCGAAAAGCAGCAAAGAAACGTGATATCATAGCCTGTTTATCAGCTGCAAGTCGAAGTGTAGAAGAAGACAAAGCCCAAAACGAAGTTTCATATTGTTCGACTGTGGTTAACGATGGTACTCTCTTAGTTCATTCTTCGGATACAAAAACTTCGAAGACATTCTCTGAATATTACACGTATGCATTTTAACCTGCAATAGAAAATTTGAGAAGGTCGACATAGTTTCTGATAGGTATTTTCCTGGTACCCTCAAAGCTGACACATGACTGAAAAGAGGGTCTGGAACGAGATGGTTGTTGGACCAACCACACATCTGCCAAAAGACTTCAGTAAATTATTGCAGAGTGATAACAACAAGAAACAGCTCTTTCAAGTTCCGTCAATAGAAATAAAATCACTCGAAACTAATGGAAAGTTAGTGATTTTTACCGATGAAGAATCGGTAACATCTGTAGGTCCCTTAGTTGGGAGTGATGATCTCGTTCACGTGAGGAGTGCATTATTGTAGGGCCATAAAAACATTTTGATAAGTACAGTGGATTCGGATGTCATTGTTATCGCTGCTACTAGCTTCCACGAACAAATGGGTATGGATTGAATATGGAGTTAAAAAAAACACACGCTATTTATCACTGTCAGTGATCCTGGGAGGAATGTATGTTGAGATATGTGCTGCACTACTGTTTTTTCATGCATATACAAGATGTGATGGTCTGTAGAACGAAAGCTTGGAATGTATGGAGGAAGATGCAAAGACAGATGTATATAAAATCAGCAAAGGTAATTCCGCTTTATAAAGGGAGAAAAATCGACCAACCCTCTAATTATCGGCCTATTTCATTGCTATCGACACTTTCCAAATTAATCGAAAAACTTGTGAAGACTCGCATCATGGCCTTCTTAGAACATCACAGCCTACTAAACCACAACCAGTTCGGTTTTCGAAGTAATAAGAGTACAAATGATGCAATGTTCAAACTCTTGGAACATCTTTATGGTCAAATTAACGATGGAAAAATAGTTGCAGCAGCGTTCTGTGACTTAACAGAAGCCTTTGATTGTGTAAGTCACAGAATACTGCTGCAAAAATTTGAATTTTATGGATTTAGAGGATGTGCGCTTGACTGGTTCCAGTCCTATTTGACGAACCGGACGCAAAAAGTATTCATCGGACAGAATGCTTCATTATGCGGAAACTTCAACTACGGCGTTCCACAGGGGTCAGTTTTGGGACCAGTACTCTTTTTGTTATACCTAAATGATCTAGCGCTTCTTAATGTGCAACGCAAGTTCACTCTCTTTGCTGATGATACCACTATTTTGTGGCACGAGAAAGATTCTTCAGCCTTGAAGAAAAATATCCGGATCGATTTAGAAAAAATTAAGGAATGGTGCGACTGTAATTTGCTAGCATTGAATATGACCAAATTACTCTCCTTCAAGTGTGACATTGAAGGTATAACTATTGGCCATGATACACTAGATCGTGAACACAATACCAAATTTCTTAGCCTAATAATTGACAACGAGCTGAAATTTCAACAACACATTTTGTTTCTCAGTAAAAAAGTGGCCTCAGGATGTTATGCCGTAAAAATGGCCACAAGCGAGATTGGTTCTGAAACAGCAAAAACAGTTTTATTACGCCCTCGTGGAGTCCCACCTCAGATACGGAATTTCCTTCTGGGGCATGTGCAGCCAACGAAGGCTCAATAACATACTGATTTTGCAAAAGCGAGCATTGAGATACATCTGTAGGGTATCTCCCAAACATTCGTGCAAACCGCTATTTGTCTCTGAGAGAATACTCACTCTATCTTCTTTATTCATATTAGAAACCGTGTGCTTAGTTTTTAAAAACCGTGATAATTTAGCAAGTCATTAGATTCATCACAGAACACGCAGGATAAATAATCTGAATCTACCTCTGCCTATACCCTCCTCGACTTTGACCAGGAAATAAATTATATATGAAGGCATAAAAATATATAATCACCTACCCCTACACATAAAGTGTATTAACTCTTTTAAAAAATTTCGGAAGTCTGTTAAAGATGTATTACTTGAGGGAGCTTACTATAATTTGGAAGAGTACTATTCAGAGAATTGGTAGAGTATGCAGTTTCGTTCAATTGTACAGCTATAAATGTGTGAAATATTTTTAAGCTTTTCTTAATGTAGTTACTATAATTGATTTTTATATTATTTACCTACAATTATTGTGAAAAAATCGTATTTTTAACTTTGTCAATAAGAACATGTTAATTCTTTGACAATAAAGTATATTTCTCTCTCTATTCATTCGACTAGCCTCGGCAGACATGGTGACTGAAGCGGATTTTGTTAAGATTCAGCTTTTCACTTTACTCATGTTCGATATTACCAGCCAGACAGAAACAGTGAATGAGTGTCGAAGAGTACTCTACACTCAGAAGAATCAAAGTGTCAAGAAAATTCCACCAACCGAAGAAGCATTGCGCCAACACCTTAGGCGAGCAATGCTTCAGACGAATATTTGGATATAATGTCTGGAACTGTAACCATAAATACCAAATCGTCAAATTTGAAATGTGACGATT